>BPLQ01010632.1:4001-1205723 GCA_021605075.1 Caerostris darwini | reverse complement strand
AAAAAAAAAAAAAAAAAAATCAATTTTAGGTAACTTTGCGGGAACAAACAGAGAATCTTTGATGCTTTTGTTATTTTCCAGAACTTTTTTTATTCTTTTTGAAGAAAATTACTCAAATTTTTTTATTTAATAAATTTTTGTAGGTGTTTCTTTTGCATGATTTCAAACATACATTCATCAAAACTTTCCAAATGAGTTGCTAAATGGTCGAGTATAATAACTGAACGACAGCTCTTTCCCTTATGGGGACTTTCTGTGAGGAAATGCTTTTTTAGCGAACATGTCTGCCAAGGAGACAATTGCACCATGTTTTGGAATGGTGCGTAGAATATGAAGTTGATGTTCCACATCTCCCTCAGCCTGTCATTTCACCTGACCTTTAAGCTGTCGAGAAAATTTGGGACTGCCGTCAATAGGAGTGTTGTAAGTTCACATTCACTGTCTGAATTGACAGTCAAATTGAAGGATGTACGGGATAAAATCACTTCAGATGTTATCCGAATCCATGTTGACAGCGTGTCCCATGAGAAGATATGACCTGTAATTCTGATACATGGTGATGAAATCCAGTATTGAATCCCAGAAAACCAGATTTCGTAATATATATATATATAATCATGTACCCAACTGAATACCTTTTAAGAATAGCAAGAGTTTAAAAATAACATCCGATAAAAAAATATCACTGAGCATTAAAAGAAAATTACAAATTTTTCATTAAAACTTTATACTGATAAAGTACATTTAAAAAAAATTGGACGTAACTTAATCGCTGACATGAAATGTGTTTTGGAGCTTCAAAATAAAAATATCTTAAGACAGAAATAAAACTAAATGTAATTAATCTTCTGAGACAAAGTTTATTCGAAACTGATACTTTCCCAACAATTACGACGTTTTTTGGCGTTTTCTTTTTTGTTTAATTTATTAAAATTGCTGTTGAATTTTTTATGCAATGCAGAAGAAGATGTGCATAAAAGATGTTTTTATCTCAAGATTCTGATTATAGATATTTTAATCAATGCCATGATGGGATGTCATGCTTTCTTTAATTTTTCAGATTCCTTGCAAAAGTTCATGCAGTTTCAGTTACAAAACTGTAATGAATATAAATGTAATAGGCTAACAGAAGTACGAAAAAAAAAATAGATTTCAAAGAATCAGAGTTTGGAATATTAAAATCTGTGTAAATTTATCTTCATGTTTAAATTTTAGAAGAACATTTTTTTAAACCATCTTCTATAAATGAAAAAAATGCATATTTCATTTAATTAAAAATCAAAAGTAATATGTTTCTAAATGGTAAAGATATTTTTGACACTTCTATATAATACGGTACTTTTATAACACGATAACATAGTTCAAGAATTGAGGAAGATATAATCAAAACAAAGGATTTCTTATTGCCTTATTTCATCATTCTTCCTTATTACCTTATTTCTTATTTCATTCGCTTTATTCCATCAAAGAAAGGGATTTCCATCAAAATATTTTGAAAACTAGAGAAATTCCAGTTTTTATTTAACAATGGTTAGTAGCAATGATATTGAAAGCATTTTTAATATATTAATGAGAATTACTGTTAAACATTAACAAATATTAAGAAAGTAAAACATACTATTATAACAATTAATGTTATGTCAGTACTAATAATTATTGTTTAATTTAAGAATGATAGCAATTATTACCTTAATGTACTTATTTCTTTTAGTAATTAGTAAAATGAAAGTTTTATATTTTCGTAAATTTTTTCATCCTACCCATTTTTTATATCACTTTTTTACTTCGTATGTTGATGGCAGAGTCTGATACAACAATAAGAGCCGAATCGACAGCCTATATACCGGGAATGAAAATATCTACAGATCACAATACATCAGGCATGATGAGGTAGGAGAGTTGAAAACTTCCAGATATCTGAAAGTTTTCAATCATGCTTTATGCTCCAAATACCCCGTGCCATTGTTAGGGGTGTTCATGCAAAACTATGCAGTGTAGTACTCGTGGTGCTCTTCGACTAATGACGAATCTGCTACATATCCGTGATATCAGCGGCGAATGACTCAGGTCCAAGTGTCCAACATCTGTTTCAAATGAAAATAGCAATTAGGGACTTAATAGCATGATATAAGAAAATTACATATATATGATTTGAAAATTCTTTCATTTTGATCTGATTAAGTCAGCCCAAATATTCATTAATTATATAGGTGGAAAAAAAAACGAAACATACCAAACATTAATAAAATTTTTTTAAAGGGAAAATTCTTTTTATCTGTTTTCCCTACACTTGCGAAAGTGTCAGAGTGGAAAGTGCGAATGCTTCCCTGCTTTCGCTCCTCAGCGATTATTCTTGAAGAAGGTCAAGCGAAGACCTTTTTAAAAGAAGGCATATTAAGATACAGAGTATCGAAGTGTGCGCGACGCCGCCAAAGGAAGAAGGGCCTCAAATGAGGGACCTTATGGTTACTTAGAATCACGACAACTACTTTCAGCTCCAGCTTACTCTTGATAGCTCCACAAAGAAACCGTTTAGCTGAGCAGCACAGAAAGTGACAGTTATAACCTTCTTTTTCTTCTTCTAATGCGAGGTACTACTTCTATAGCTTCCATCTTCAGTAGCAACTTTTTATTTTTATTGCTAATCCTGGGATTTATCTTTTTTTCACTTAAATATCTGTTTTATGTGATGCGGGATTAGAGATATTTCTTTTTTTCCCTACTTTTTCAGCTGATTGTATTATTGTAAATTCTTTTAACTTGAAATATGTTTACGGTAATAACAAAGGCAGTATATATATATATAACAGAAAAATAGAGAAAATTGATACAATACATTTAATTTTTTTTTAAGTAAATTTTTGTAAAATTCCTTTTTTCATTGTAATAAAATTCAAAAAGAATTTTTTTAAATATGCATATCAATTATGAATATTAATAATATTAATTTATAGTTTAATAAATATGATTATTAGATAAATAATTATATTTATTAATTAAAATAAAAAGTACGTCTAACACATATGTAAATTATATTTAGTAATTTTTATGATTTTAAGAAAATATTCTTTTCTACAAAAATTGCAAAATAAAAGAATTACAAAACTATAAAGTTTTGAGGGGCATTTCATATTGTTTAAAATATGAGCTGATTGTAAGAACTTCCATTTTCTTTAAGATCCTATAAAAAGAATAGTTTGCCTTAATAAACTCTTCGACAAAAATTAAATTCTTCTTCATCTTGACATATATATTTCGTAATAAGAATTGAATAAGGGTCGAATGTCTTTATGATCTCATCAGTTTTTTTTGTATGAAATGTGTGTAACTTATATTAAATATTAATCGAATATATATTAATCCATGTTTTTGTTTTTGTATTATAATCTAATACTTCATTCCATACCTTACTATTATACCCAGGATATTGTAGACCTCTATCAGTTAAAAATATGAAACTGGAAAAAAAATAATCATAAAAATTAAATTAAAAAATTTCTTTCAATTACAGATTACAGATACAAAATTATAATAGAGAAAAACCTTCTAAGATACTATGTAACTAACGTAAGCTTCAGTGAAACCAAAAGTAAACAATAAATAAGGAATAAATAATAGTTATAAAGTTGATATGAAAAAATATCTTATGGCATGGTATACAACATCGTGTAACAACTTTGATAATTTGTAGTATAAAATAACAAAATGTTTTTGTTTGAAGTGAAAGATTGGGCGCGGATAATTCTATTAATATTTCAAAGGTAATGATTTCTTGGGTTGAATAATTTGCAATCTATTACTAGCAGAAATAGTTTATTTTGATTTCGACTGTACTTTCTGCAAAAACTTTTCAGCACATTATCCGTGACTTCTGAAGGTGTTAACTACAGATGATCATCCATCTTCTTCTTTCAGGCGACATGTTTGCTCTCAAAACAAGGTGACGATGGTGCCGGTGAGAGACATGCAATCGTACTGCAAACCCGCCTATCAGTCGTACCTGAGAAGATGTGACAAGGACAGCTCTAGATACTGTTCCGGTTACAGGTTTGTCAGCAATATGTGACTTTTTTGAGTATTTGGACAATTTTCAAAAATAATAATAATAAACAAAATGGCCATTTTTTTTTTAGTTCCATACATAAATTCGATAGATAAAGAAATTCAAGCATGTGTGTATATTTCAGTATGCATTAAAAATTATAACACTTATAAGTTGATTTTTTTCTCCGAATTTATTATTTCATCCTAAAAATTCACAGGAAAAAAATACAAACAAAATTTTATTAATTAAAGACTTTAATTTTTTATTACCATCAGACTTTTGCACCATATTGCGCCCACCTTAGAGAAAACTGACTGATACCATAAGTTAAAATTATTTTTCAATTTATTTTTCAAATTAACAGTTATATTCTTTAAAATATGCTGACAATTTAAAGGTGAAAAGAAAATGATTGCTTTATTTAGCCAATTTATACTAATAAAACAAGTAAAACTCTCAATTCTTTAGTTTTGCACAGATATAAAATTTACAAAAAATTAAGAATGTTTCATTTTCTGTAACCCGGTAATATCTGCTAGTTATTGATAAATACTAACTCGATTTAATTTTTAGAGCAATAATTGTTTTTTTTTAATCTACGCCAAACCTAGGCATGACTGGTAGTCCAATACAGTTCAGAAACATACATAAAATAATTAAAATCTTTTGCGGTATTTACAGCTATTATGTCTATTAGTCCAAGACAGTAGTTTACAGACATGTCAGAATGAGTCAAGCAAAGTGGGCAAGTCGGAGTGTCTGCTAATCCAAATCTGTGAAGGTGTTTTCCAAGATAGTCATGTCCAGTTATTGTTCTGAAATTGGCTACCCCTACGTGCCTGGGCAAATCATCCATTAAGAAGTTCCAAGTCTTCCCTCTGAATGAGTGGCCAGAAAGGCCAGATATCGTGCTAATAATTTCACGATATCTAGCCTTAACTTAGCTGTAGTAATTCTCTTAATATTATGGCAATTAATAGGGGGATCTGGTTGAAGAAGGTTGGATCCACCCTTAGCAAGTGTATAGTATCTGCGAACTCGTTACCCGCAATACCCGCAGTGACTTGGTATTCACTGCAGGGTAACATTGCGTCCGCCTTCTATCAAGGAATCGATCAAAAGTTGGCATTCAAGAACAGAACTATTTTTTTTTTGTTCGTGTATGCTTTAAATGTATTTGGTCCACGAAGCAGATTTTTTGACTAATTTACAAACGTATCACCATTTCGATTATATTGGTTGTTGTGTTTCGTTGGTACTGCCGAAATTTGAAATGAACTCGTCTAATGGTGGCATCTGAAGAATTTGTACCTCTTCTAACCTAACTTAGGTTTTTTCAGCTTATTTATCCAACTCATCCTCGTCATCAACTTGAAAACTTTAGATTTGAATTACTGAGCAGATTTGAGTTACCTTAACTTGGAAATTCAAAGCTAACCATTAAACTTTCCCGAGTTGTAGTTATAGTTTTATTATAGAAATCAAATATTATTATTATTATTATTTTGAAAACTATTGGTATTTTCCATATTCAGGGTTGTCTACGAGCTTTCGTATCGCACAGTTCAAAGAATGGTAGCAAAGACTGAATCCGTGCAATCATGTTGTCCGGGGTGGACTCAGTCAAGAATATCAGCTAACGACTGCAAAAAAGGTAATTTCTCGTTAAACATTATCAATTCATTTAAATTCAAATCTGCATTTTTAAATGTTTTAATTTTTAAATTAATAAAAATCCAGTTACATTTAAAATCAAATTCTTTTGCGAATTTAACTGAATTGTGACCATTCTAAGTGTACTGTAACGTCCATTACTTAAAATTAAAAGAGTTTCGTTTTAAATTTGAACTAAGTTTCTAACTAAAAATATTTTTTCATAAAATTATAACTTGTCTATGATTTATAACTAAAAATTTTTTTTCAGATATGATTATTGACATTTTATTTGCTTGTGTCAAAATTTAGGAGAGTATATAAAATCATGCAATTAATACAGCATGTAATATAACTGTGATGTATGATACAGCATGTAATATAGCTGACAGAAATATGAAAAATATCTTTTATAAAATGTAAATGACAGACAAAAATCTTTAAATCTTAATATTATACTAAGTACAAGGGCATTCATTAACTAATACATAATTAATACTTACCTTTGTTTCTAAACGCAAAATAAAGATGTATGTAAATTTTGTTATTCTATTAAGATATTTGAGGGTTAAAATGCGTTGAACTTCTTAAGATTTCTTACATAATTTACAAAATTTCTAGAAATTTTCTAAAATTTTATTTGTAAATCGTTTAATTGCAAGTTATTAGTTTTTTAATCTTTTAATGGTAAATAAATGTTTGCCCAGTAAACACTGCCTGTTTGGCATATATCTTTTTATTATATTTATTTATACAAGTATATATTAAAATTGAAAAAAAATTACACATAAGGTTTGCATTATCTGTTTTATACTAATTATTTTTTGTAAATATGTTAATTGTGTCTTATATATGAGATATATAAATTGTTTTTCTGCAATCCGTCCATTGTAGCCATCTGCAGAGAAGAATGCCAAAACGGTGGCACTTGCACAAAACCTGACCACTGTTCCTGTCCATCTGGTTGGACGGGGAAGACATGCAGCTCAGGTAATTAAATGTCCTTGTTTACAATCCATTTAAAATATAATATATTGTTAAAATTATTTGTGATTACCAGCAAACCCTATTTAATTAAATAAAGTAGGATAATTTGGGACGTTTTTTAAATGATAACACACACTAGCATACATTTTTTTTCTCCACAAAAATAAATCATAAATTACGAAGCTTATAGAAGTAGATGTGAAATTATAAACTATAATAACAAATGTACAAAATAGGAAAAGATATGTTAACAGAATAAAAGTCTCTCAGAGAAATGAAAAGAATGCAGAATTTTATATTTTAGAACTTAAACCTGTCTAAATTGAAGGAGAAAAAGAAATTGTAGTTAAGGCTTGCTATGTTTTGGTATTACATTATTCGTCAGTAATTTTTGAATTAAATTTCGTTAATACCAAACCATAAAATTTAAAATTACTATTTAACATTTAACATAGATCTCATTATTTCACAATTTAAATTTCTCTACTAAACATATTTTGTCGAAAACAAAAAATATTCTCTCATTCGATATTATATGATAAGTTTACTATAACAAAAAATTCAATGTTTACGATATTATTAGCAATTTAACATTCATCTAACGCGCATGGCAGGAAACAGGTTTTTCACAAGAAGATACATTGCTCGCGTTTATGGCAAAACTTAGATTGCAAAATAATTGATCTAACTAGTTGTTAAAAAGCAATAAATAAAAAATTGCACATTTATGTACATGGTATAAATTGAACGGATCATATATCATAAACTGTGACTGAAAAAAGAATTGGCAGTACCCTTATGCAAAACTGAAATTGTAGCTCTCTTGCTCAAAAACGAGAACAAATTTTAATGCATTTAAATGTTTTTTACACATTTTGATGATTTTATATACATTCGTTGTTGTTGTTTCTTATCCCACTTGGTTGACAGCAGCATCTAGACCAAGTCCAAGAACCCATGTGGTCTGGTCTCAAGAAACACGTGGCACCGTGCACCAGAGCGCTAGTCACTCTGCTATCAGATCCCTTATATATATTTAAGTGTTTTAAAATATCTATGAACAAATTATATTATATAATTAGGAATTTACTCTCCGAATTTTTACAGAACAAACTTTAAACATAAGTCTACCAAAAAATTTACACACAAAAATGCAAAAATTTTAAATTACTTTTTCTTTAGATGTTTGGCTCCCTCTTTTGACTCGGAGCTCTTATGTTTCGCTTACTTTGTTTACAGTCTTCTGTCATCGGCCAATCTGCTAAAAAAAAATAAAATATTACAAAATGATATTATGAAGGAAGCATAGTTATCGAATTATATTATGAAACATGTTAAGAAGAGATGACACGCTAATGTACTTCCAAAATAACAATTTTCCATTTTTAACATAGAAGTGAGTTCATAATTATCTAATCTTCCAATCTTAAATCAAAACTTTTAAGATGATGCACTTGCTTTCAAAAATTCTTTCTAAAAACGTGATACAAATTTGCCACTTACATTTGCAAATATACATTGTTCCTTATCCCACTTGGTCGTCAGCAACATCTAGACCAAGTCCATGAACCCGTGTGTACTTGGACCGAACGAGTCATGATAAAGGGTAAAAAATGCAGATTCTTTTTGTAGCACAAAGTCATGGAGAACCCAAAGGGAGAAGTCTGACATTACCCCACCCTGTTATACCCTCGACCACTGGGTACCCCTTTTAGTTGCCTTTTAAGATAAGTATGGGCTACAATAGGGCTATTCTAACCCGGATCCACACAGGCCAAATACATAAATAAATGAAGAGCAAATCTAAATTTCTTTTCTTGGAGTTCATGGCATTGCTGAATCTTTTTTATTTTTATGTACTATTTACTCTATGCAATCAATGACACTTAATTTAGACTCCTTAATCAACTAATAGTTTTGAAATAATTTTAGTTTCATATTTTAACAAACGGTTAGAAAGTTATCAAGAATTTTAGCAAATTGCCACAAAATTGATTAACCGAATGGCGAATGACAGTTATAAATAAATGAAGAGAAAATCTAAATTTGTTTTCATGGAGCTCTTGGTATTGCTGAATCTTCGTGTTTCAATGATCTCATTTCAAGTGTGCCCAACATTACTAATTTAAAAGCAACAACACATTACTATTTGTTCTGTGCAATTAATGGTATAAAATATAGACTTCGTGAGCAACTAATATTTTTAAAATAATTTTAGTTTTATTATTCAACAAACGGTTAGTAAGTTATGAATAATTTTAGCAAATTGCCACAAAATTGGTGAGCCGAATGGCGAATGACAATTATAAATAAATGAAAAGCAAATCAAAATTTCTTTTCATTGGACTCCTGGTAATGGTGAATCTTCATGTTTAATGACCTCAGATCAAGTGTGCCCAACATTACTAATTTAAAAGCAACAACTTATTACTACTTACTCTATGCAATCGTACTAAATTTAGAGTTCTTAAGCAACTAATATTTTTGAGATAGTTGTCATTTCATATTTCACTAAAAGCTTAGGAAGTTAACAAGCATTTTAGCAAATTGGCAAAGCAAAAAAAATGGCTAACCTAGGTTCAATACTTAATACACTGTTCTGTGTTTTCTGTGCCCAAAAACGGAATGCGCCGGAGAATAAATTATTTTAGTGGAAGACTTTTAAGATAATTAATTAGCTACTCAACTAGATTTCCTTTCAAAGTCCTCTCGAGTTGATGTACTTCTCATTTTTATGCAGACATTGATGAATGCTCCAGAAGAAAAGGTCATTGTGACCACGAGTGCGTCAACACTGTGGGATCTTTCAGATGCCTCTGCAAGGCTGGGTTTACGCTGCGAGAAGATGGTAAAACATGCGAAAGTAAGATGACAGCCTATGTTTTTATGAAAATTATTGTTTCCTGTTAGTACCTACTTATTTATACTTCCAGCAATGGCGAAAACAATTTAGGACACTTGAGGATATGTTACGCGCAAAAGTTTGGAATCTCAAATTTCTTTGTTTTCACTAATTACCATTTATTTGTTTTGAGTTCATTACTGGCATGCATTTGGTTGGTTTGATTTAGTTTATATTGAATTATTTTTTATTTAACCTTTTAAAAATATTAACCTTTTCTAATTAAAACCACAATCTATTAGTTTCCTTTCTAAGAAATATTTTGTTAAATAAAAACTACGAATCTTACATACAAAATCAGTTAAATTACATAAATGCATTCTGTAAAATCTTTAATGTAGTAAGAAAAACTATATATTTAAATAATAAATTTATCTTTTATTTTTACATAATCTGAATACTTAATGTTTCTTGATAGCTAAAGTAAATATTTTTAAATAAACCAAATTCAGTTGCATTTACTCACAATAAATCTTGTAATGAAGTTTTTCACGACTTTTATATTTATCATTTTATGTCTATAAATAAATATTTATTCAATGTATTACATTCAAATGACGAAGTGATTAAGATTGTAATTTTAATAATAAACCTTCATTCAAAATCGAATAATACCAAAGTACCAAATAATGCCAAGTACCAAATTAACAAAAGGTGATAAAAAAACAAAACTTAAAATTTGTTTTAAAAAAAAAATTATTGAAAGTAGAAAAAAGTTAATACTTCTTATTAGAAAGTAATGCTAAATAACATATTCTATCCTAAAATGTTGTTTTAGAAACCAGCATATCAAAATAACATCGGCTTAAAAATGAAAATTCCTGTAAAGGCCATTTATTTTATAAACTTATTTATGGAATAAAAATTTTTCGAGATCATCACATTATCCCAAAAATTCTTCATTTTTTCTAATTTAATTAGATACTACTTTTTTTAAATTGATTTCAAAACAAATTACTCTTTTTGATTTGATTTATAAGGAAATTAAGCAATCATTACATGATACCTTCAGAAAATGAAATTATGAAATTGCTTCATAGATTTGCATACTAAAATTATTCTGTAAACTGCTCGTTATTCATCACAGAATTTTAGACGTTAATATAAACTTGTATTATCTGCTTAATATTTTCTTATTTTGGGGATTTTAAAAATATTTTTCTGCAAGACATTTTAATTGAACATATATTTGTGTCTTATTAATGTTTCAGAAATAAATACAACTAGAAAAGAAAGAGAACTGGATGCTGAAATAATAACGAAATTGGAAGTGATGCAGAAAGTAAGTATTTATTTAATAAAATTTTAAGATAAGATGTTTGTCATTACCCTGATACTTTTGCTAATAAATGCCAATTAATTTTTAAAAATCAATTTCTATAAAAATTAACCTAATACTTTAAAACTTACTTTAAACTTTGTACTTAAGAAACTCATGCATTACGAGCATTTCTCTAAATTGAATATTAGTTCATCATTGATGCATCTTTAAAAAAAAAAATAATTTCGTTGTTATTTTTGGTTAATTTCAGATGATTTGAATAATATTTGAATATCAAGTACCATTTTTTTTTATTACTTCATACAAAGTTGTATTAATCAGAGGTTGTAAAAAGATTTTTGATTTCGATTTCCAAATGATCATAATAACCAGAGATAGTTGAAAATGTATTTCATCTGGAAATAAACGAAAAGGAAGACAGGTTAGGCTTTTATATCAATACATTAATCTTTTTTTTTTTGTTTTGTTTTAACAGAAAACTAATAACAGGGGATTCTTGAATCACTTCTTGTTTGATTCACTTTTAATAAAAGTAAATGCGATTCTCATTTCAGAGAACTGGAAAAATATATTTGAAAATCATTTCACAAACACGTGTAAAGAAAAGTAGAAATGGATCCTCACTGCTTCATCTATTGTATAGCGTTGCGAAACTAAATGATTGTGGAAATTCAGCATGCTAAAGATAGAAGAAGCCCGGTTTGGTTTGGGGCAACCTTTTCATCAAGCCAAAGTTTGATTAAGCAAACTAAACGAGCTCCCCAGAAACTCATATTCTGCAGGGATCTAAATAAATTGTAATCTGAAGAGGCTATGTCTGGTGAATGTAGCGACATCTTCTTCAACCACGCATCAAAATAACATATCCTGATGCGTTTGTCTGATAATACTCATCTCAAATTTATTATTTATTGCTGACAATTTTCAGTATTGATACTCTGAGGGATTGGGATAAATAGTTATATCAATAACCTTATTTCCATGAATATTGTGATTTGGTATTAATTGGACCTGGTTGTTCTGAACGCTTCAGTCAAATTAAGTCGATTCGAATTGTCATAGTAAATCCGTTTTTTGTCTCCACCAACAATTCAACTCCAAAATATTTATTTTGCGTCTTTGAAGGATCAATTCAAAGCGTATGATCAATGTTTTGCAGTCTCTTGCTTCGAATTCAAGAAGGATCAAATTTCTTTGCTTTTGGACTGTTTCCATTGCATATAGCCGTTGAGAAATCTATTGTTGAGTAACAGGTATTGTCAATGGTAATTATTCTTCTGCTTGGCAGGGTTCTTCAACGTAGTGTTTTCAAATTCCTCTCTTCGATTTGTTTTGGCGTACTTTCATGTTCTTCGTCATTATCATTATTTTTGAATGGTATGAACCATTGTTAAAGCATGCTTGAGCAGGTTCCAGCAAACTTTCACAAGCAATCAATGACCTTCTATTGGAGACAAAAAAACTGTTAATTTTCGTTAACGGTGTTAACCATTAATGCTAATATAAATTAACGGTTAATTTTAACATTCAAAAATAACAATCCTTCATGTTTGCAATATGTAAATGTGAATTTTGCTCTTAATTTTTGCAAATTTTGTGTATGAATACTGCATAACCAGCCGTATTAATTTGAATTGTAACATAGATTATATTTATCGGGAAAACTACTAAGATAAATGTTAAGGTTTTTGTGTTTTATTTTCTGTATCCGGCTATTGAATTGATTTTTTTGTCATCTGCCGAAAATTAAATTTTATTCAATATTCAAGACTAAAATGATTAAACCAGCGCATTTTGATTTTATTTCTTTTCTAAAATTTTTATATTATAAAGAGATGTTATTTTTATAAAAGGTTTGTTGTAAGAAATTTTTAATCACAATGAATATGGTGATTAATTAAAAAAAATGAAAGATTTATATATAACCAAAATGTTATAAAAATAATAATTAAAATAAAATATATAAAAAGATTATATAAATTTTAAAAAAATTATTAAAAAAATATAGCTTTAAATGTATGAATTTTTTTAAACTTAAAAATTAATAATTTATTTTTAAATGAATTTCTAATAAGAATACAATTATAAATTTATTCTTAAAAAAATCAATCGATTGATCCATATATAAAATGTATTCTAGTTTAAGAATAACACATTTTCAAAGAATTTTATTTGTCAGATATTCCTTAATGTATTAAAAACAGAGACGATCCATCATTGTTCGGAGTTAGTTAACATACTTAATTTTGACAAGTTTTGTTGATAAAAAAAATTTATAAATTAAAATTCAGAAAAAATGTGTGTGCATTATGTAACATCATATATAATATAATATCATCACAACCCCTTTATCTTTAAGAAATTAGAGCAATCTCATTTGTAAAATATTGACTGTAATGTCTGTAATTTCATCAGGCAAAATCAATTAAAAATAATGAACTAAAAAAACAATAAATAAATAAAAATAATCAAGCAATAGAAGTTTTCAATATGTTTATATAATAATAAATAATATAATCTGATAAGCAAATAATATATGTTTTCTAATAGTTAGTCAAATTTGTTTTCACTAATTTTATATCAGAATGACATCATAGCATAATTTTCACCATCATGGTAACATGTTTGAAGGTTACAGTTTATTTATTTGAACTTTGGGTAGATTTTTTTTTTTTTGAAGAAAATAACACTCTTGGTTTATATTCAGAAATATACGGTAATCTTCATTAATAAATTCTCCTTCAAATTTGAGAAGTTTTTCAATTTTAGAATGCAACGCGAATATTTCCAAGTTTGTTTGTTTGCTTATATCATTTGCTGATGATAATATCAAATGATGTTAATATCAAAATTTGATGTCAATATAATTTTTTTTATTTCCTTGTGTATTAGTTTAGTTTCTTTGCTTATATTAGTTAGATAGTATCTTTATATTATTTATTTACTCTTTATTGTATTAACATAACTTTACGCAATGTAAAGACGTATATAAGTATACAGGTTAAGCAAAAATTTCTGTGTATTTTTTTATTTTCAGAAATGTACAGGCTGTATAAAAATTGTTCATGGATATTTTTTAAATAATTTATGTACTCCAATCCGTTTAAAAGAAATATTTTCATTTTCTGACTCTGAATTTTTCAGCGTCTCGATGCTCTCGAAGAATGGCAGAGTCAGATGTTGAAAAGAGAAAAGGATGAAGCAAGACACCAGCGTGACGACCAAATAAATTCTCTTAGTGATCAAATAGCAATTCTAGAAGAAAGATTAGAAGAATGTGAGTTGTTAAGTTTATTTTTTCTTTCCATTACTATCCGTAAATTATCAAAAAACATTTCTAGTGTTATTACTTGTTATTTTTAATCGTTTTTATAACGTTAATGCATTATAAAATAATTTTGTAATATATAGTACGAATCCTAATTCTAATCTTAATCCTCAATGAATATTAAAGTGTTATGAAATTAAGTCAAGTATTTTTTTGAGATCTAACATCAAATAATATTCAGTAAGGTAAGTATTAAAAAAATCTTTTGTAACCCGATGTTAAAATTTTATAATGCAATATACGATTCTGTTCTAAATACATTGCTGACATTGCAATACCCTGAAGATACAACCAATAATGAAAATAGCCAACTGAACGATTTTGAACGTTGTCACATAATCGTCATGGCTGGTCGTACCGAACAGTAGGCTACCATTTGCACCGCACGGGCACTTTTGTGCAAAAGTGTTGGCAGAAATGGTTATTACAAAGAAATCAGCAGAATGAAGGCCCTGAAAGGCCAAGACACATGAATGTACTAGCAAGATCTGATCATTGGGCAACAGACTAGAAATGCCCCAACGGCATCGTCACACGCTATTAAACGTGTTATAGTTTCTTCCATACCACCTATAGAATCTTCCAATATCTTAAGTCACTTGCGAGAAATGGAGTTACGTTCATAACGACTTTTAAGGTGTTTGCTTTTAACTCCATATCATCGTCAGAGTAGTGTCTGAAGTGGTGTCGTAACTGATCATTATGGCTACTAACGAACCGAAATAGACGAATTCCTCTTTAGTGCAGGACCAGATGAAAATCGTATAATGGATAAAAATACCAAGACCAGCAATTCCAATCAGTTTCTGATTTTGCAGAGGAATACAGCCATTATCTCTAATTGTGTCGAAATTTAAGAAGTGTATTATTTTTAATTTTATTCTTAAAAAATCATTTCTCAAATTTCTCCTTTATTCAATAGTACATGATTTGCAATGATGCAATCTTATCGTCGTATTTCATATTTCTGTACTTCTTCCATCCTGCTGATTTTCATCCTTGGCTATGAGGCTCATCAGACCAATCACCAATTATACCGGCATGGGACATGCTGAATCGACGAATCTGAGCATCACGAAGTGTCATAATTGAGAAATGCCTACCACGTTTATCAGGGAATGAGATTAAGAATTGTTATTGCACAGACGTACGTGAGACTACGTTTCCACCAGGGAAGGATTGATTAATTAGTGACTTGAACATTCAATGGGCATCTATTAGCCCATGACCTTGATTTTTAACTGTTTCGTTACATGTGTATGTAACTCAAATAAAAACAATAATTCTCTTCATGGTTCCTTATTTATTTATACATTTTTTGCAAAATCACATTTTAAAATGGAAATAACTAATATTGGCGAACAACCTAATACTATATGCTAATTTTCGTGATAAAACTTTTAGAGAAGATGATTTAAGACTTTAAAATTGCATCCCTCGAAATATATGCAACCTTCATCTAAAAGCTTTCTTAATAATGAATGCAGATAAAGATTATGGACAATTTTTGATTATCCATCTCTATCCGTTAATGTGTAGTAGTTATATAGTATTTTTATCATGTAGGAATTAAGTTAGAGCTTGATGGACGAGTGAATAATAGCGCTCTGGTGCTCGGTGCAACAGATTTTGGGTTTGAGTCCCGACGGTGCCATTGATATTTGTAGCGGTTCGGAATTCATTTTAAAGAGTAGGTTCCGATCTAATATGACCGTAGAGCGTTGTATCCCATTTTGCGTCCATTTAATTTCATTCAGGGAACTCAGCTCCCGGCACAGTAATGTGGTGTGGTGTGGTAGTAGTATTAGTAGTAGTGCCAGGGAGTTAATTGGTTAGGATTTAAATCGTCGTTGTTTAGCATAATGTTGTTTTTGAAACGAGCCGTGAAAATCTATACTTAAATTTTCTCGTTTCTGAAATCAGTGAATGCAACGCATAGGATAAACGGTTTCGAATCTGCGCTCATTACCAAAGGGCCTTGAGTTGGGGAAGGATTGCTTGAAAAAAAAGATTTTCAAGTAACATTTAAAGACCAGTTATTTGTATGATATGTCTTTAATTGTTTTCTGCAGAGGAGTTTAAGAGAATTTTTTTGTACTACAAAATACGCTTGAGAAATACACCATAAAATGGAGAAATACATTGGTAAAATATGAGCTTTTGAAATTAGATAAATTTATTTCGTAACTATACACTTTAATAATTAAATGACTCTTTATCTTCTTCTTCTTCCTTACAGTCATCATTCAAACCTCTAATTGACTATTCTGTAAATAATTTTTGCAACTATAAGGCTATTTTGACCTTGATATATGTATGTCATGACTTACTAATCACTAAAACAATTAGAGCAAGGTATCTCATTAGTTCTACTTTATGATGACAGCGACAATGATACAATTGTTTCGATTTCAAAAGGTACAGGAATTATTTGTCTCAACTATATTTTCGCTTGGAAAAATTCCTTTTGCTACTTTTGTACCTTTTTTACTTTTTTGCTACTTTTTTACCAAAAATAATTAAATTTGATTACATAATTCTGAATTCTTACAAGAATCTTAGTTGAAAAAATTGTACATCATAAAGCTAGAATTTTGATTGCTTTAGTAACAAAACTCTATTAAAAAATCCCACAATGTATAAGATAGGAAAAAAGTATCCATTAATCAGTATTATATAATCTACAAAATTAAAATTAATTTCTCCAAAAAATATTTTTAAACTCTATGTAAAAATGCTGGCGGCTAGTATGCTGGTGACTTTGAGGACAATCCCTCCTGATCCCTCCTCTCTTAAGTGAAATGCATGCAGGTGTTCAAACTCGTGGAAACTTCTCAATTAGGCCCAATTGTTAAATGTTTAGTTAAAAATTAACAATGTGTTATAGGTTAATATTCAATGAAATATAAAAAGTTTAGTTAAATTTTTGGTTCAGTTTGTCGCTCTAGGGTCATTTTTTTGCACACTTCAGTATAATAAGAACACGACCTACAATTTAATGTGGATTCCAAACCACCAAAAACATCCATACCACAGCCAGGATTCAAACCTGAAGCCTATAGTACCAAAGCAAAAAACGCTAGCTAATTGGCTATGTGGTCGCGTTAAACTTTTGTTACATATTTAGCATTTCAATAAATCAGAGTTTTTCTTCTAAATTTTATTAATTTATTATCGCGCCTTATATTAATATTATTTAATTAATTTTATTATCGCGCCTGAATTTGTTCATAAGAACCGGCGTTTTTCCTGATTTAGTTTTATTAAACAAAAGAAGCTGCCCCTTTCCCTCAATCCATGAGTAGATTATTCATGGGATGTCCGACGCGCATTGCAAGACACTAAGGATTAGACACAGTTTTAACAAAGATTCATCAAAATATTGAAACTGTCATGAACGATGTAATCATTGAGCAGGTAAAAAAGAAAAGAAGATTAATTTTTAAAATAAAATTAATTTCAGAAATTAAATTTTTTTGTATAATATTCCTTAGTTTTAATGTATTTCAATTATGTATTTAAATCAAATGAGTACCAAGTAAAAATTATTAATAAAATAATTAATCTATGCAATCTTGATTTCAGAAGTCGTTTGTATTATTTATACAGTATGGCTTATGTTATTGTGCTTTTATAACAGTTAGATTTTCTTGATAAGCTATCCCCCTCCCCCCAAAGACAAAATTTTGGGCACGCGCCATATGATAAATGAAGTAAAGTGAATGGTATGAGAGAGATTAATTTCATGACTTTCTTTGGTTTTGGCGACCATCCAATAAGTTATAAAGAAGGAATCGATGTGTATCTTATTCTTAATAAAGTTTGTTTGTTGTTTGTTTCGGGTATTAGTGAAACATACATTCACTTTATCTAATGTTTTTGATATACTAAGCAAATTCTCATTAAATACAAGAAAATAAATAAAAATATTAGACTTTGTAAGTCACTAGAGCTCTGGAACTCGGTGCCACAGGTTTCGAGTCCCAGAGGTGCCAAGGATGTTTGTAGTGGTTCCGAATCTACTTCAAAACCATAGATTTCGATTTAATATGACTGTGAGGCGTAGGACTGACAACTCTGTCCTATAAAAAGAAATCAGCACCTGTCTCGAAATATGCCGGAAGGCAGATGGCCGTGGTCCATCATGAGGCTGCTGCGCCAATGAAAATGAAGACATTGTAATACAACCAATGACTGCCCCATAGTAAATATGGAACTAGTGCTTTTTATAACTCTTCACAGGGCATATTGAAGGATGCCAAATTTCGATCTTTTCATCCCGCTGTGCTTCAGACAGGCCAATAGTTACCTTGTTCTCCTTCTGCAGTCAACTTCGAGAAAGATCGACGCCAATTACCATCTTGCCAAATCTTTCGCCAATATCACCAATTTCACAATATTTCAATCTGGCATATTTTAAGAGAAAAATTATTTGTTATGTAAATGTTTTTAAGCGATACATGATTTATGGAAATGTTTTTACATGTTTTTAAACAATTTTAAAAAAAACCGAATAATTATAAAACTATTCGTAATTAACTGAGTATAAATTACTTACATATCTACAATAAATTTTCATAGCTATGCATTATTGGCATTATATTTTATCCAGTGTATAAGTTGTAATTTATGTGAGATTTTTTTTTAATAAATTGGAAATATATATATTTTTTTTCTTTCAGGTTCCTGCAATAAAAGAGATATCCTAAATTTCTCACGAATTCAAAAATAGATGGATTTTTCTTTCGGATTTGTGCTTTGTGAAGATATACATTTGAAACTCAATGGAACATTTTTTTTTTGAACATTTGAACAAAGAAGATTATAGTTTGCAATAATTTTCTATTTGCTTTCTGTTACATTCATAATTCATGTCGTGCACCTGTGTTTAAGTGGGTTTCCCCCAGTTACTAATATCTCCAGCAATAAGAAGCCTGAGTGGGCATGAGATCAGGCTTCCGATTAGTAAGTTTTCTATGACATGGGATTTTAATATCCGGTGGAAACCCACTTTTATATCGCTAATCATAACCGAAAATGCACATTGTAATTTACTTGTTATGAATATGATGTTTTTTTTGTTTACGTGTACTTGTTGTCAGTGTGAAAAAATTCTGCCGCATGTATTTTTATTTATTTTTAATTTTGTTTCTTGTTAAGTAACTACATAAAAGTGTTCATATGTGTTCTTGAAGTAGAGTCTGTTTTTGTAATTTCGCGAAGCATAAATAAATTTTAATCTTTTTTGTTTGTTTTATCTTAAAAAAACATTTCTCTTATTTTTCAACAGTTGATTATCTGCATATATTGAACAAAAGTTTTATGTGTGTATGAAGAAAGTTATTTTAGATTAACTACATATCTGAGAAATTTAGTTCTTTGCATTGTAAATGAAAACCAATTTAAAAAAAACCCAATGAAACCAATGAAAACCATTCTTAAAAATAGACATTTCTCTAATTTTTCAACAGTAAAGTATCTGTATATAATTGAGCAAACGTTTTGTGTATGTATGAAAAAAATTATTATAACTTAACTATATCTCTGAGAAATTTAATTTTATTTGCCTTTTAAATGAAGGCCAATTTTTAGCCCTTTGCAATATAGAGGAAAACCACAAGAAATATAACAATTCTTCATAAATTAAACTGCAAATTTTATAACAAAGTTGAAACAAAACGAAATTCCTATTATAACAGTGTTCAGATTTTGAATATAAGATTTTTCTGTATTTATTTTTGTCTCATTTCAAATATCACATAGGTTTGTGTGGTTTTAAAAGATGCAATAAACTTTTCATAATGCATAAACTAAATTTTTGAAACACCAATTAAATCAATTATTGTAAAATTATCTTATTATTTTAATTTTCATGAAAATCTTCGTACTCAAATATTTTGTTTTTAACTTGGAAAGCATAGGATGAATTGATTGATATGTTTATAATCAACCGAAAATGAGAGGAAGGGGAAAAATTTATGTTTGCATTGTAATATGAAGTGATTGCAATGGTACCGTACAATATAAGGATCCATCCATCGAAATGCTTTTGGATACAACAATACAACGACAATTTTTTTCCATCACAACATATTTTTACAAATTCTTCAAAATATTTACAATTCTTCCACAAATTACGAATCTGCGGACTCAAATATTTTGCTTTTAATGTGGAAAACATAGAATGAGTTGATTGATGTGTTTGTAATCAATCCAAAATTAGATGAATTAGTAAAATATAAAATCATGTGAGAGAAAATTTTTTTGAAAAATTTATGTTTACATTGTAATATGAAATGATTGCAACGATATCATACAATATGATAAGAATCCATCCCTCGAAATTTTTCTAAATACAACAATATAACGACAATTTTTTTTCACCACAACATATCTTTACAAATTTATGATCTTTACTGACAAAATATTTTTGATTATGCATACAATTTAAATGTGCAGTCTTATAGCTTTGATTACATCATCAATATTTATTCATGGTATTACATGAATAAATATTGATGATGTAATCAATCATTTCATATTACAATGTAAACATAAATTTGTCAAGAAAATTTTCTCTCACATGATTTTATATTTTACTAATTCATCTAATTTTGGATTGATTACAAACACATCAATCAACTCACTCTATGTTTTCCACATTAAAAGCAAAATATTTGAGTCCGCAGATTCGTAATTTGTGGAAGAATTGTAAATATTTTACATTCTTAATCGTTGAGCATTACTGGTAAATTAGAGTTAAAAAATACATTCAGGACATACTAAAGTTTAAAGCAATTATCTTGCGGAATTGTTGTTGTAACAAATTATAGAATTTTTGAGATAAATTTTTCAGAATAATAACTAATTAGAATAATAATCATTAAAAAAATTTTACAAAATCATTATTTTGTAGAATAAAATATTATCACTTTTGACAAGCAATTCACTTTTTTTAAAGCTATCCTTCATAAATCATTTTGCAATTAAAAGTATTCTAACAAAATTTCAATTATTCCTGAGTTAGAAGGAAAAAATAAGGAAACTCATAGTTGTAACTCTAACTCATAGTTGTGCTTTTATTATTTTTTCCTTCAAACTCATAAATAATGAAAGCACAACTATGAGTTAGTGTCCGTGAAAAGAATGATTCTATTATAACCGTCTAATATTTTAGAAAAAGTTTTAAAAAAAATGGGAATGTAAATGGAATTCCTATAGAGTGAAGGACAAAAAAGATAGTGTTTGGAACTACCAAACAGTGAAGGGTGGAGCTGTTTTGCTATTGAAAGAAACCATGAGAAGGGTAAAGATTTGACAATATAAAGCAACAGCACATAGCAAAATTAAGAATTGCAAATGATTTCGATTTAAAATATGTTTTCTTTGCCTTTTGTAACGTTAATGAAGGTGGAAAAACCTACAAAAAACTATTGTACTAGAAAAGTAGTTTTTGTGTGACACAGACAAACACAAAAGGCAAGAATATTCCTTGGTAAGTGTATCTTCATTTACATTTCTACCTTTCGGTCCTAATGAACAAAAGTTTTCAGCATAAGTGATATTCAATTCTGTCGTGACCTGAAACCTAAATCTCGAAGATTCGATGAATGAAATAATTATTTAACTTATAGAGTGATTTCTAATTTGTTTGCACTGCGATAGAGTTTCTGCTTGAAAGATAAATCGAGAAAAACTTATTGACTTGACATATTCTAAAAATTCAACTCAAGGTGCATAGAGAATTTAAAATAAAGAATTTTTACATGATGAAAGGATTCATACATAGATTACACATGATAAGTACTAGCAGATTTTGATGTGATCAATTTGAAAATGTTATTTACGATTTTGATTGGAATATTGATATGATAAAGTTTTAGCATATAAAGAAAGTAAACATTTAAATAGTAGAAAAATATTTTATTCAATTTTCTTTTATATTTTATCGCAATCTAGAAGATTAGATTCTTTGTCAAAAACATGTTATCCAGATACGGTACGTCCAAGCAATTCTTTAATTCTGCGATATTCATTGCCCAAGTGTTACATTTGAAGATCTCGCTACGCGAAGTAAGCACAGGTTGTAGTTAAATAATACATTAAAATGCTCAAGCGTATTTGGATAATAATTTGACTAATAATTTTTGTGCTTACTACAACAAAAAATACAAAAGCAACAACATATAAAGAATTTTTACAAGGGCTCTTTAAAAGGGGCAAAATGTTTGCTAGCGGCAAGTCTACATTTTGTCTTCAATGACAATTTTACATACACAAGTCTACGTTTACTACATCGCTCTTATAGGATTACATACCAAATAAAATGATGAATCATTAGAATTCCAGGCAGGTAGGAATGTTTTATCGCTTTTTACTTCAAATACATTTTTTCTCTATAACATCACCACTTAACATACAGGTCATGCACCAGTGCTTAAAAATACTCAACATTATCATAAAGCTGGTTGGTTGGTTGGAGTTTTAAGGGCCAGATATGGTCATGCTGCGCCAAACAATTGTACTCTTTTTAAAAGTCCTAAGACATTAAAAATGAAACAAATTTCATAAATGTAGGTGGGTAAAAGAAAACTGATAAAGAAATGATTTAAATACTAACTTTCAAGGTCAGATCAACTTCATAAAAACAGATAAAATCAAAGAAAGATTGAATGAAAATGTTGTCTATTCTAAAACCAAATGATTAAAATACTAATAAGTCATTTTCAAGATATAAAATTCAGCAACAAATAAAATCGGGTAATAATCAAATTAAACTGTCTATTTTAAAATCATGTTCCTAATATCACATTCAAAAATATCTTCCGAGTTTGAAGAATCGTAGGATTCTTTTTGTGAGCCAGTTTTTTAAGCCTTGGGGAGTTAGAAAAGATGCCAAAGGGGCCAACATATCAGCATCAAAATGTTGTTTGCATTTCGGTAAGGATTCAGATTTACTATGTGTGGGATATTTACATTTTATTGAAGGAATCGTATTTGAAATCAAAGTTTTCTTTTTATGATCACTCCAAAGTTTGTAAAACGCAAGCTTTGGGCTTACAGATATATTAGAAGTAGATGAAGAAGTGGATGGTTTAGGGATTGTAGAAGGCTGTGTTGTGGAAATGGAAGTTGGAGAAGGAGAAAGTTTAGGAATTGAACTTCTTGCTTCGTAGTTGTTTACTTGGTAGTGGAGAGTGTAGCAAGTTTCCTTACATGTGTCATCTGTTTAAGTGCCAATAGAGGTAGATTTATGTTTAAAGCTATCAATATAAGTGCGAGCAGGTTTTGATGTAATCAATTTTATTGCATCCGCATAAGAAATGTTCTGGCTGACTTTGATTTGTTGGATTTCTTCATCGATAGATGAACAGTTGGAACAAGTTGGAACACAGCGACAAACAGTCTGAGAATGTCCGAATTTTTGGCATTTAAAGCAACGCATAGGATTAGGGATATAGGGACGAACACTGCAACTCAAATATCCCGCTTTCACGGTAGATGGCAAGTATGTGAAAGTTAAAGTAAAAATTGTATGTTTTGTTGTAATAATGTCTTCGCCACATGTAATTGTAATGATTTGCGCATACGTGACTTCCTGCTTAGATAAGCCTTCTGCAATTTCCGAATCCGTACAGCACATAAGATCAGTTTCTGAAATGGCACCTCTAGTTGGTTGTAAGGACTTGTGAGAGGAAACTTGTATAGGCTGATTAAGAAAGATTTTAGCCCGTAGCAAGGATTTGTATTGTAATGCAGTGGCTATTTTAATGAGAAGATCACCAGATTTAAGTTTTTTGACAGATTTCGGATTGCCTAATATACCACGAAGACCTTTTTTCAATGGAAAAGGTGGATTTTAAAACGACAGTCTGTGGTATAGATAAAACATAGAAGTGCTTATTTCTTGCAATATTGTCCATAGTAGATGAGGGATAACATCCATAACAAAATAGAAAAATTCGGGCATGAGGCCGCACCACCCGTCGTGGAGCCCAACAAGGGAAAGCAAGTTTCTGCAATGGTGCTAATCAGGATCTATACGTTCAAGGCCCTAGAACAGCTCTTAGAACGACCTCTCCCATTAACGACAGGTGCAAGAAGTGACCCATAGCTTGAATCCGAGCAAATCCAGACACGAGGAATTGATAATTACTAGCAGATTGCTACACCCGGAAATTGAGGTGCACCGCCCGTCTAGCAGAAGTGGAGGCCAAAGGGATGTATTGCCCCCGCGAGAGTGGCAACTCTAGCTGGACTCAATCCCCAGGATCTTTTTTTCCTTGGGCAAGTGTCGTCACGCTTGACAAACTCATCGGTCAGAGAACTGACATTACTAATGAAATCAAATATATCAAAACAAAGCAAATAAAGGAAAATAGTTATTGTTAGTCAAACAAAATATCCAAAAAACAAAAGTAATGTCAAGATACGAAGTAAATAAAACCAAGAAATGACGAAAATAAAAGAATGAGTTCAAAAGATTAAATCAAAGACAAAATGTATACAGTAAAATATATTATATGCGAATGTAATGTAGGTCTGTGATCTAGACGAGGAAAAGGAAAAAAGAAGATTAAAAGTTGAAGAAAAAGATTACTGGGTCACTCCGGGTCGTGACACCTGTGCATATCTAAAGAAGATGCGATCTTGAGGGGGCATTATCATAAAGATAAAATTATCATAAAATAATACAAAAAAAATTTGTGCTCATAAATAAAAAAAATTCATAAGTGGCAAAGACTTCTTAGACTCAAAATGAAAATAATAGTGTAAACATTTTAGCACTCCAAATGGGATGAATTACATTTTAATGATCATTTGAGTTATATAACTTGTTAGAACGTTACGTATTCATATAGAACATTTTCTATTTTAAATTGAATTAGAATATTGGTATAGAAGATCTTGAAACATAAGATTCTGATCATTTCTTACATTAAATAAGTTTATAACTCAATTATGTATCAAAATACATTTCTCATATGACAATGTAACTGAGATATTCTTTGTATTGAATGGAATAACAGAACTCAAATCTCCCACCCTCAACATTTTGAACATTTTATTCCACCTTTCATATAGCTCTTAAAATCTGTCAGTTGCAAATATGATTTTTTAAATATGAATACATTTTGTATGAGATGATTGAGATATCAAGTACATCTTCTAAACTCATACAGTTATAAATGCATAATTTTTTTTATCATAAAAATCTATCACGCATTAACATATGAGAAGATGAAGCATACTCTCATCAACACAACTTAATCTTTGACCTGGATGATGCACGTTTTAGGATTGAAAAAAAAAAGTCTCGTCTTTCTATGCACGATTTTTGATTTTAATCTGCATATTTTTGACATTTCAACTGCAATCCATCATATTTATATTTGATAATTGTTGAAATTGTTTAAGGAGAAAACTGGTATATGTAGGTTTTGTTAAAAGTAAATTTCAAGATAGAAAAATCCCAATAATGATTCTTATTATTTTACGGGCAATTAATAATTTTATATATGACTTGTGAAATGTTTGTGAAGTTAAATTACGCTTTTTTAGTAAGATTTTTTAATTAAAACAAAAAATGCATTGAGGATCTCTTGCAATTGAGATAATAATTTTAAACTTTTTTTTCTTCTTTACAGAATAACTTTTTAGGTTTAGATGTTCCATGAACATAAGTAATATATTTTTATTGTTTTTATGATATTTTTATATATAAATCTAATTTAATACTTGCAGATGCTAACGCAGTTGCCAAAAGCCGACTAATTCCTCATAACTTTAAGAAGCCACTCATCACGGACTTCAACTGCCCTAGGAAGCTGACATCAGTTATTAGCAAACTCAGTACTAATCATTACAGAGGGATGAAGATTCTCCCAGACAAGAGCAGGGAATACATCCCCTGCAGAAATTGCCCCAATGCTTTCCTAACACCTAAGCACATTCTAGAGTGCCCAGCACTCACTCCCCATGTTTTCCAATCGAGGCCAACTTAAGAGAAGTCCTGTATAGTGAAGCGGCGCCATTGCTTGCGGCCGCTATCGAGAAGACTTTTGTCTTGATCTAACATTGATAATTATATTTTAAATTCATGGACACGATAATAACAAGAATCTAATTTGATAAAAAATATTTTTGCTGAGAAATCTATTAAGATTATAGAATTTAGAATTTATTCGTATAATCAGTAAAAATAATAGTATAGCACTTGAAAAATTGACGAATATGTATATTTTTTTAATTTAGAAAAATATATTTCTATTTTATTGTTTTTATGAAATATATATTTTTAGGATACAAAACAAACTTTTAATTCTCTTATTAATATTAAAAATGAATTATAATTTTCATTTTATAAAAACACGGAGTAATAATATACCGTTAAAATAAAGTACGGTTATAAAAAACAGAATCGTTTTTGTGTTATAAGTTAGAGTCTACTTATATGATGTCAATATCACGTGCCTGTTAAAAATTCTTCTTACACCCAAAATACCTTTTAGGATGAGGTCAAAATTTCAACAATGTCACAATAATAAGTTAATATGAAGACGTTATATAAAAGTCAGAAGAACAAATAAATAAGCAATTCATTAAAATTGTTAAGCGTGAGTATAAGATTTAGATCTTTAGATAGAATAATAAGATTAAATCCATAGAATTATTTCATTTTATTTCAATAAATTCATTTAGCATCATTTCAAACAATATTAAATAATAAAATCAATTTTAAGTCGTTAAAAACAGGATATTCTTAATCTCATTATGGATCTTATTTTTGTTTGTTAGATATATATCAGTGTACTTCTTTTAACAAAAAAAAAAGTGCATTGTCCTTTTGAAGTATAAAATTTTAAAAATACATACAATAAAAATTCAATTTAGATCCTTTAATTTACGACACAGACAATAGGATTTTTTTTTTCGAAAATAAAAGACATTCATTTTTTCAATACGAAACAATAAATTCCAATGATAACACCACTTTCCCTCCAAGAAAGAGTCCAAACAAAGACCATACCAGCACTTTTCAAAGTCAAATCCTTCGGGATTTTCCAGGTAGGTGGAGACTTTGAACGTCTTTTGTCACGCCGTGTTTTGTTAAGAACCCCATTCATTCTTGTTGTATGTTATCAAATATTATTTCTACACTTATTAATTAGTAATACATTATTTATAAACCTATTAATAGTTCAGGGTTAAGAAATTTTATGTGTGTATTTTGCATATTTTGCATAAATATTTCAACGGCATTTTTTGTCAAGGCGTACGCATTTAATTCGTTTTAACGTAATCATTTCTTTAAATTTTCATTCTGTCGATTTTCAAAAATCTTAACTTACGAAAAGTCAAAATTTTAAAGATATGTGGTTCTTATTTTTATGATTCTTATTCATTATAATTTTGATGATTCTTATTCATTATAATTTTGATGATTCTTATTCATTTTTATTCATCACTTTTATGATTCTTATTCATTATGAATCTAATGAAATAAAGGAGTTTTGTATGTTTATTACCCTTAATGTTTTAAATGCCCAAATGAAATCATTAAAAGGATATTTAGTTTATGAAAATGTCAAACCTGGGCATTGATAGTTTATTGAATTGCGGCCAACTACGGAAATAACAGCAAAAGATGTCTAAAGTAAGCTTTACAAATCTATGAATGCTTGAAAGTTGATTAAAAATTTTTATACAATTAAACTTAAAGTTATTTTCATTGTCATACGGTGCATATTTATTACTGTTGTTGGTTTTATTTCATGTGACTAACAAAAAAAAAAAAAAAAAAAAAAAAAAAAAAAAAAAACACAATACAGTTTTTTTTATTCGCATATTTGAGAACGTGAGCTCTGTTGTTGTGTCTAATCCTTATTTGCCTGCAGTGTGGGATGGACATCTCTTGAATAGTCTACTCACGGCAAAAGAGCCTGGAAAATTCTCATCAGGTAATCCGACTAACGAAGCAATTAGCTGAACATCACAAACGCCATCGATGCTCCTCATTTTTCGAAATAATGTCTGCAAAAAGGCGCCATTGGATTGAACCTTAGCCTTAATGCTCACCAGCTGTGCACGTTGGGCCCTAAGATCTACTAATATTCCCCAGAAAAGCTTGTTTCGAGAATATTTTTCATAGGAAACATTTCTGCATTTGAGTGACTCATAAGAAAAAACACCGAAACTTCCCACCATACATTTATATACGCTTTCACAATCATTATCGAGCTAGCTTCTGAAAGCAGTAACTGTAATACATGTCATCAGCTGCACGATTACCTTTTGTTCACAAGTCGGGTTAAAATTCTATGCGAATAAATTACCGACCTATTAGAAGAACCCTTTCTCTTTCTTGGTGCAAGTTACGATCAACACTTTCTGCAGCTTTTTACCATAACAAATAACAACAATGCTCTCTATCTGTAACAAGATCTACTTTGAAGATCTCTTTCAGGAAAATTAAATTCGGTTAAGAAAGTCTACCTTAGGTTGAACGTGTTCATGAATAATACTATCATATGACTTTGAAAACAAGTATTGTAAGTCTTTTAAATAAATCTCCGAGAGCTTTTAGTTCTTTATAAAACATCTTGTATGTAATGCTGGAATAATATGTGGCTACAAATTGAAATAAGTTTATTTTGTTTACATGATCTTAGCAAAAATTAAAATAATTTTCTTAAATTGACAATTTAATTAAATACAGCCCTATTCGAAGAAAAAATAATCAGATATAAGCTAAAGGGCGTAAGTTAACAAGATGGCAAGATCTCAATTAATAATTAATCAACCATTGGAATCCATTATTAATCAGACATTATTTAAACTGGCAGGCTGAAATATAATACGTATCATTTTGTCTTTTTGCATCAGTAATTGTTTTCCTTGCGGAATTTATTCATTCTATAATCATCCACCATATTTCTTCTAAATTAAAATTTCAGGTCTTTATCTTCTTTTAAGTTTGATTATTATCTTAAGTCTTTTTGTTGTTGTTATTGAACAACTGTGAGCCTCGTGTTCCACTTGCATACTGCCATGAGCAGCCCATCGACGGGTGATGGCGAGAGAAAGTCGCTTTCTGGAATATCTGGAAGTTGGACAGCGATCTTTTAAATTATAACATTGGGAAGTAAAGTTGGTGATGTAGGCAGATACAGAGGATATTGTTGTTAAGTTTATGCTGTATCAAGATAACTACATAAGCTTATACGAAAGCTTTTTTTCCGTGATTTTTACTGTGTATAGATGATAGTGTACAGATGTGAATCACATATGGAGTCAAATTACTTATCAAGTTTTTTTACTTCTACCTCATAGAAACCTTTTATTTGATCTACTGTATATTTGCAATTAACACTGATTTTATTGATTAACGCTAAAAAAACTCAAACAAATTAACTCTTAAATATTTTTATGACTTACCCTTTGAGTTAATACTTTTAAATTAAAACTATTTCATATGCACCATTGTGCCATTCCCAGAATGAGCAGCACTATATCTTGTGATACTAAACAACACCTCCATATCTTTAATTACATATAGCTTACTAATGTTACTGAAACAATATGGAGGATTTTCTCAGAAATGCAATTTCAGTGGCTATTAAAACTCCATCAGAGTTAAACACTTTTAAATGGAGCACAACCTCCATTATTACGAGTGTGAAAAACTGTCTTAGCGGCATAAACAGGTAGAGAGCGAAAAGAAATCCTATCACTTTTCAGGGTCAGAACAACTTCCCTGACCACGTGACCAGAGAGCCACTTGCAAGAAGCACAATTTTTCCTTTCCCGTTCAGAAGTCTTCTTAAACAAGCACGATGTAGTCACTTCAGTTTTAAACTCACACCTTTTTAACCCTGAGCTATCGATGTCTTAACGATCCAACAACGCCCCAAAACAACTTTTTTTCTGCACCCCACATCATCAATAACCAACAATAGAAGATGCTTCATTTGGTTTCCCATTGCATTCTTGTTGTGTATTTAGCATGTTTGTGCAACGCGATTTTGATTGGAAGGTTGAGGCAAAAAGAAGAACCAGGTGAGTAGTGCTTTTGTTTTCGTTTTCTCAAAACCGGCAGAGACTGGTCAGACATGGTATTGACGTGCGTGGTGTGATGTTATTAATATTTAACGATGCTCTGAATTAAATATTTTAGTGATTAGCAGTAGTTTCACATTCAGATAGGTATTTCGAATGTTGATCGCATAGTTAAAATTATTCAGATTTCGTAATATTTATTTCTTTTTATATAGAAATTCTTTCTTTTGATAATAACCAGATTTCCTTTCTTTTCAAAAAAACCTTTCTTTTCCATAATAACCAGATTTTCTGAAAACAAATAAAATGCATTTTTTTTTATACTTGCTTAAAGAAAATAATCATGTTTGAATGATGTGCATGTTCTTTACTTATTTTCATGTGCAAAAAAGGCTTATTTTGTTTCTTTGGATGAATATTAATTATTCATGCAGTGTTATGTTCGAATTTTAATTATGCACTGCCTTGGTAGTATAATAATGAAAATAAATTTTTAATTAATATTCGCGCTCATTTAAGACTTAGTATATCCTTTTTATAACAATAAAAGATTTATTTTAAGATAATTTTTATGATGAAACATTATTGCGATTTATTTCTTGTGCAAACGAAAGATTTTATCAATTGTGTCGTTAAAGTACCAATACCAACAGTGGGAAAAGATCTTGATAATATTTTGGTTTTCAATGAAGTGCTGATTATTTTTTTTTTTTTAAAAAAAAAAAAAAAAATTCAAGTAGTTGTATATAACATATTTTTTATTTTTGCTTTTACTGCTTAATTTTAGTTTAAAGCATTAATTATGAAATTAACAAAAATTCATATTTTTTACTGCTAAAATAAGTATTTGGAAATATTAAAAAATAAGAGCTTAATGCAACTAGATTTCTATTGTTTTATAGTCAAATTAAATTATTCTGTTTTGTAAATGCTTTTAATGAATTTAGTTTAGAAATTTTTAGTATGTAATTTATTTTCAAAATTTTCTTTAAATGATAAAAGTTATTTCTAAGATTTTTTTTTATGTTTAGCAGCTTACAATATATACTTTTTTAATTCTGAGACAAATTGAATCAATAGAATAATTGCAAATGTTGCTTTATTACTTATAAAAATGTTTTTTCGATATTTCATGAAAGAAAAAACATTTATTTTTTAACAAAAATATAGATGATAATCTTTTGCATTTCATTACAGTTCTACAAATGTTAGAAACGAATTTGCGAAAACTGTTTATAAATTCTTAAATATAAACAATATTAAGAATTGTATTGCATATATAATGTATATATATATACATTATATATACAATTCTTAAATAATGTTTATATTTAAGAATTTATAAACAGTTTTGGAAAATTTTCTAATGAACCTCTTTTTAAAATTATGAAAAAAAAAAAATTAATTCGTTTATAGACAAATACGATGAAATATACATCTATTTAATCGCGTAAAGTTATGCAACTGCAAAAAAAATTTAAATCCAAAAATCTCATTTCCTATAATTCACAATAAAAATAAAGAATTTGTGTTAAGAATTTTAAGAGTTAGTAGAACAAAATGATAAATATTTTTTTTTAAATTCACATTTATCTGACATAAATAAAACACAGTAGAATAAAAATATCAATAGTTGATATACAAGAATATGATCCTAATACGACAGCAGAATTGTAAAAAAAATATTTTAAGAATTTCAATATGTAATTTGTACAAATGTAAGATGCACAAATTATGAATTATAACTTGCATAATAGAAAGTCTTCATTTAAATTTAAAAAACTAAAAGAGTTAGAATTAAATTTTAGGGCGAAGTGAAATTAGATATAACATGAATTAGATATTAAATACATTTTTGTTAAAAACTAATTCAAACAATGTGCAAAGTTTATTATTGTTATAAAAAGATCAAAGCTTCCAGAATTCACTATAAATGGTACAGAAATTCAACAAATCGTCAGTTAAGTATATTCAATCTTAGTGTAATATCTAATTGCATTGTACTAAGTTCCGCCGAAAGTGATTAAATTTCTCCAAGTAACCAACTGCAAGAATTAGTGAAGGAAAAATACAGCCATGATACAACTACCCTTATAGGCCAACCGATTCAGAATTTGATATCGAAATTATTTTATCACCTCCATATACCCTACGCCTGAACCTGGTTTCTTCACCTGAAGATCTTTTAATACTTTCTGTTAATTAAAAACATTTGCTTGCCAAAGCTTTGTTGACAGTAAAACGTCAAAATTAGCAATGCTGAACTTCCCGACAAAGGAATTTCAAGGTTTAATTTTCTACTGATGTGAAAAACTATAAGTTATGATGTAATTTTTAAGCAAACATTTATGAAATTGTTGAATAGTGCTTGTTGTTACAAGAAACGTTCAGTTAAACAGATGGGTGATTCTTATGTTAATATAGAACTAGAGGTTACAGGAGACGTGAATTCAAACAAAGCGCGAGCAATAAGCATGCGCAGTGCAAGAAAAAAAGTTCGTACATGAAATATGACTTCTAAGTTATAAGAAAGAGGACAACTTTATAATTATCTGACAACTTTACGTGATAGAATGATTGGCAAGCTTGTAACAAGCATAGTCCATGAATTTCCATGAGTCCAACAGTAGTTCTTTTCACAAGCTTGTAAAACTTTCTGAATCACAGGTAATGGATCACTGACGTATCAATAAACTCTGCTCTGTCAAACGTTGTAATTGTGGCCTATAAAGCTAAACCTTCTAAATGCTGTATACCATTGACAACTGTCCCTCAGCTGTACTGTTTAGAAAGGCGTAAAGTAAACATAAACTGAACATGTCATCAATGGAGATGCGCCCTCTTTACAGATGAGATTTGTTTCAATGCTGCACACAATTCTCGTCGTTGAAAGAGCCACAGACACTATTTTATCCTACTAATATCAGGGAAAGAGACCGATTACGATGTTTCTGGAGTGCTCGTAAAGGGTGGTATTATGGTGAATGGATGGGCAGAGCTCCAAATTATCGACGAAGGTATTATAATTGAGCTGCTATTATCAGCAAGTGATCTTCTCTTACATGCGTCCATTTTGAGATATTGTTAATTCAGATTTCATTTTTACGGACTGTAGAGCCAGGTCATGTCTGACTTGTGCTGTTGAGGAATTTCTGGAAAGTGAAGACATCTTTAAAAGGAATTGACTAGCATGCTCTACCTACCATAGAACACGAGTTTGATGCTTTAGGAAGATGTCTTTCGGGATGATTATATCCGTTGAACAACACCCAACTACTGAAACAGATGTCCAACAAAAAAGAGGGCAGCAAAGCAAGTCAAGGATGATTGTTTTAACAATCCTTGAAGGTTGGCAAGTACCATTAAACTATGACTGCAATACCTCTACTCTTATGTAATTCTTATAGATTTATAGGATTCTTATAGATCATGTTTAGAAACTTCTAGGAGGGGATGCATCTAAGCGACACAAAATCACATAGCAATACAAGGTCGAAAATGCTTTCCAGACATATTAGTAAATAGCGTTGAATGCAACGTAGTTGAATGATTGATCCTATGAATGCAAAACTAACGAATATTAATCTGGCTTACAGGTTTGCGGAATGCAACAGGTAAACCCCACAGCATTTACATGAGCAGCGATATCTGAAGAGGTTGGCTTCCTAGCCTTAGTTTTTAGTGTTTAGTAAACCAACGGCTATCCTCTAAAAGAGGCGTCGTGAGATATGAATTAACTGTAATTTTTTCGAATATGAAAGAGTACATGCGAGAGTACCATACCGGGTTGGACTAAAATAAATTCAATTTAATATTTTTTTTAATTAAAATATAATTTTTAATCTGTTCCATGCATAGACTTAGAAATGAGAAATGTTGTATTATTGCATTGCACATCTCAAAAATTCAAATACTACTGTGCCCCAAAAGTAGGACCAATTTTGTTTTTCAAAAACTCTTTATTTATTCTTCCAAATTTATTTCATCGCCTTCAAAGTAATCCCTTCCGGGCACAATGCACTTATGCCAACTTTTTTTCCAATCCTCAATGCATGCTAAAAAGTCATCGGCCGGGATGGCTTCAATGCGCGCGGCGATTCACGTTGCATTTCTTCAATCGATTCAAAACGGTGTCCCTGGAGTGGTCTTTTGAGTTTAAGGAATAGCCAGAACTCGCATTGTGTTAATACGGTGGTTGTGGAACGATATGGGTTTCATTTTTGGCGAAAGAGTTACGAAGAATCAATGCAGTGTGAGCTGGCGCATTCAGTATTTTCGGTACCAATCGAGATTTGAAGCGTTTGAGTCCCAAAATGGAATTGACCGATCCTTTTGAAATTCCAACATCAGCAGCAAGATCTCTAATTGTAAATCGACGGTTTGCAAGAACCAAATCTTTCATTTTTTGGACGTGAGCCTCGTCGGTTGAGGTTGATGGTCGACCAGAGGGCTCTTTGTCTTCAACACGTTCTCTACCTTTTTTGAACTGTTTATACCACTTCTAAACATTACTTTCCGATATAGGAATGTTCACCGAATGCCTTCTGCCAACAGTCTATACGTTTCGCAAACAAAATTTAATGCAAGTTCTTAGCTCAATTAATTCAGACATTTCAAAAATCGCCGGAATCAGTTTTAATGTCTCACAAAACCAAGCGTAACTCAAACACCAATGAATATTTTGACGTCAAATTTCACACAGATGTCAAGGACAGTGCCAGCAACCTTTTTTTGTTCTAATGCAGTTGGCAAACAATTAGACATTTGTCTTGGATGCCTTAAGGCAAGCGCTGCACAGACGTTACTCACTTTGCATTACCCAGGGGGCGCGTGTAACTTGAAGATAAGCCACGGACACGGAGTAACAATGCCCCCGCAACGCTCTAAGATCATATAGACAGGGACCTACGTTTTAAAGTGGATTCCGAACCACTACAAACATCCATGGCACCGCCGGGACTCGAACCCGAAACCTGTGGTACCGAACGCCAGAGCGCTAGCCACTCGGCCATTCAGGCCCATGCCAGCAACCTAAAAAAGGAAAAAAAATGAAATGCCATAAGCCCCGGGAATTTTAAATTGAAAATTGGTCTTACGTTTTGGACGCAGTAGTAATCTAAAACAATCCGAATCTTTATTTACACAAATCAAGGAAAATGATTTTTTTTTTAATAAATAATTTATCAGGCGGTATATCATTAACAGGATTGGCTTAAAGAACGACATCGGAGTTATAAGTTATGCGCCGAAAATTTCGAGAAGTTTCATAACACATAGGTATGGAACTAATAACATCATTCCAAAAAATATTTTTTCTTTCAAGGTTATGTTGATGCAATACTTGTGTACCTGAAAAAATTGTGACGTAAAAATATCTCTGACGGCTAAGTTCGCAATCAAATTGCAATCTTCTTTTTTTATAAACAGTTTTTTCAATAGTTTTAGTTCATTAGATTGCTTGAATACATAATATAAGTGTTTACATTTTTTTTCATAATCGCGAAATGTGTAGAATTCAAAGAATTATTTTTTTAGAAACTGCAAACTTCTCTTTATTGTACCTTTGTTAGTTAAAATTAGAACTTAAAAAGAATTATAACTTGTCTCTAGATTACATTTTATTAATTCTAGTAGATAGGTATTTTTAACTGTATTAAAATAAATTTTTTTATATAAAAATTACTGCAATAAATTTTTGAATCAATACTAATTTTTTCAACATTTTTTTTTTGTATTTGGTTAACGAAAATATACACATTTATTTCAACATAATCGAAATGTTGATCTGAGTTTCAAATTTAATATGTGTTTCTATAATTGTTGATATAATGGTCTATTTTAAAGGTCAGTTGCAAATTTTATTTACAAAAGCGGTTCTTTATCTTGATTCATTTTGAATTAGCCATTACTGAACAGAATATTAAAAAAGACATTTTAGGGGTTTTGCTTTAGATGCATAATTTTACTTTACATATAATTTATTTCAACATAAATAAGAGGAAAAAGAATTATAATTTTTCATAATTATTTTATAAAATGCAATTTAGATTGGATTATTGTATAACTTCCATCGTATATGTATATATATATATATACATATATGTGTGTGTTTAATGAAGTTTAGTTTAATATTCTATAAAACAATACTGAAGAAGATAGTTCTCATGTATATAAAAAAAGGTGTGAGCAATGAATAGGTAGACAGGAAATTCCTTACCTTGTGTTCGGAGGATGTTCCTCCCAGATAGAGCGTTTGGAGGGATTCGTCACAATTATATTGTTATGGCACCAAAAAGTACAATCTTGATTGAGCACGTGGCCACTTCTTGCAAACAAAATACATTATTACTCTCCATATGAAATTCTAACGTATTGCGAGGTTTCAGTTTCTTGTTTCCCAAGTGTGATTCGTAATTAAAATCTTACTAAAACGCATTATTGCTCTCCTCGCTGCGGATTCTAACGTCTTCAGAACATGCAAATTCGTGTTCCCAAGTACAATTCGTTTTATTATAGATAAAATGTATTGTCACTCTCCATTCCAGATTCTAACGTTCTTCGAACTTACAGAATCTTGCTTCCCACGAACGATTCTTAATTAAAATTTTACTAAAATGCATTATTACTACCCGTTCCAGATTCTATTGTCTTTAAGACATGCAGATTCTCGTTTTATTACAGTTAAAATGTATTGTTACTCACCATTCTAGATTCTAACTTTCTGCCAACTTCCAGAATCTTGCTTCCCAAGTCGGATTCTTGCGTTATTATTTTCTCTAAATTCTAATATGTCGCGGATTTTCAGATTCCTGTTTCCCAAGTGCGATTCTTATTTTATTATAGCTAAAATGTATTGTTACCCTCCATTCCAGATTCCAACATTCTGCGAACATCCAGGTTCTTATTTCCCAAGTCTGATGACCACCCATCGTGCAAAACGGACCACGGATATTTGGGCCAATGCGTGGACGTCCGCATGTGTTACGCAGCCAGGAGGGCTGTGAGTGCTGGAAACCACCCCGTACGATGCGGATGGATCAACAACTTCATACCCAGGGTCTGCTGCCATCCGGACCAAGTGCAGCGTCCAAAGATGACTTTCCGGAACCGGAACAGGAACCGCAGGAGAACTGATTATTATTGAAATATTATGAATAGCTTTTTTAAGATCAGCAGCTTTTGCAATTTTTCTATTTTAGGGTTTCGCCATCTTTAGTAAAATTTTTTTATAAACCATTTTTTTTTTTTTTTTTTTGGAAAAATGTGTTTTTGATTTTAAATAAATGCATATTTGCATTAAGTTAAAATTTATCAAGAGTTATAAGAAATTTAATATCATATTAAAAAAAAAGTGCTTTGAATTGTAATCGCTCCCAGATTTGCTAATTTGTAAATTCCCTTAACATGCCAATTACTTCAATACTAATCTAAGGTTATGATTAAAATAAGGGATATTTATCTTTTCCCCAAAACTTTTCCGTTTAGTTGTTTTTGGCTGCTTATTTTCTTTTTGAACACTGAAAACAAATAAAAATACATTTGTATTTGACGAGGAGAATATTGATGCTAAGTTTTCATGAGTTTTTCATGAGTAAAGTTTTTACCCGTGTATTATATAACTGCATATTCAAACTTTTAACTAATTCATTTGCAGCATTTTACTATCTGCAATGCTAGGGCAAGGCTTCAGGTTTTATTTTAGAAGAAATGACTTCCTTGAAAACTTTTATTTCTTAAGAATAAAAATTTTCAGAATATTTTGTAGATTCAACATGAATGATTTAATAGTCAAATGCAATAAATGTATTTTGTTCTACATTCATGTAATATTATTTTTTCATAACTGGATTTGTCCATGTTTTTATCATCATTAAAGAATTTTGAATTCAAACTGAACTATTTCACAGACATATTAATGAACTCTTACATGAAATGAACTTTGTTTGATGAATGAATGAATCAATCAATATGGAACGAAATGAATCAATATTGTTTCTCATTCTATATAATTTCTCAGCACTGCGAATAATAAAAGTCAGATCAGGATATTGAAAAAAGAAAAATCTTAATATCAATGGCTTTAATTTTGTGTTTACAAGATTTGGAATTATTTTGTTCTACAGAATTTACTCGAATTAGCTAAAATGTTCTAACTTGAAAATAGAAGAAGTTTGGTTATATAAGTTAAAATTCGATGCTGTTCATTTTACATGCATATTAAATTTTGTCAAAACTAAAACCACTTTATTGTATTTCACTGCCTTTTATTTTGTTGTTAAGCTTATATAATGATCTTCACCAGTGTGTTTTTCAATATTTTCCTGATAACCACTGAGGAACGCCACGTTTAAATATTACAAAGTTATCTGTTTATTTGTAAACAAACTGGTTTTATAATTACAATTTCTTTTATTTCAGTTTATTTTTAAATATGGCAAAGCTCATTTATATTATACTTTTTTTATGTAAAGCAATGTATTTAAAATATTTTATGCTTATTTCATTTCCTTTTACAATTATGAATAAAATATTTGGCTTTTTTTTTGAGTATGTGAACAATTTATTCTTAACTGGAAATAGACATTTTTCATATATTTTTTTTTAAACTTTTACCCGTAGCAATCTTCAAAAAGAAATTTCAGTTTTATTAAAAGTTTTTTGCAATACAAAACCATTGAATACAATTTAAAGTAGAACAATTTGTTAAACGAACAGAAGCAGTCGTTCTAGCTGTTCATTATGTTATTAATAGTGGAGGTATACTACTTAACTACAGTTCATATAATTTTTATTCATGAACTCCCTTAAAATTTATTTATTAAAACAGAACAATCTTACTGACTGAAATGTGGGCATTTAAATTGATTAATGAAGATCCCTTTGTGTAAAGTGTATATGTATCATTATTGTATTTTGGTTTCATGTTAAAAATAAGAGAGGATTCGAGCTCAGATTTCCTACGAAATTTAAAACAGTATTTTGAGTGAAACATTAAGAAAAGGCAATATACTTTATTTCAATAAAACTTTAGAAAAAGGTTTCGCTCAAATAATGCATCAAAATTCCTTAATTTTTTATATGTTAATTCTTTGATTCATTTACACTGCACTTGTTTTTTATTCCAGTTGGTCGACACGGGTTATGGACTTCGTCTACCAAATCCAGGTTTATGGACTTGGTAGACTAAGTTCATGAATCCATGTCTTAAAACGACGGATCATGATAAAGGATAAAAAAAAATTCAGTTTTTTTGTCCTTGACCTTGCGACACAAAGACATGGGGCACCCAAAGGATCTGACTTTATCTCACCTGGTTATATGCCCCGGCACAGGGTAGCCATTTTAGTCGCCTTTTACAACATGCATAGGCTACAGTGGGGCTATTCAAACCCTGATTCACACGAGACACATTGTATTTAAGTGTAACTACTGATTGCTTTGGCAGATTCCTTCTATGCATGATTATAAACTATTTCATAAAAAATGAAAGAAATTCACTAGCATTTGAAATCTTAAAAATGCCTATATGAAGACCAAATGTTTAGACACAAGTAATAGGGTGTCTGAAAAGGGAATGGAAAGAATCGTATTCTGAATTTCTTGATAACGCACATGGAATATGAATGTTAAAAAGTAGTAGGAAAAGGATGATAACAAAAAATATACAGGATGTTCCATAGAATTCCGCGTACAAACTTGGGAGGAGGATGGATAGAAATCAAAAGGAACCACACAGGAAATGCCGCGTGCAAATGATGGAGTACTGACACAATAAGGAAAAATCGCAGGTAAAATCGCTTTATTATGCACATCTAAAATGCATAAGTAAATAAAATAAAAAGTGTGCAATGATAAATTCAATCACGAGATGCAATCATAAGAATTGTTCTCACCTTCTTCAATTGGCATTGATGTATGCCTAATATCTACCGTCGTAACGAATATTGGACATTTTTGAACTGGGTGTTTCCTGGATCATAATTACAACCTGGATGATTTATGTTATTATCAGATCGATGTCAGAGTCTACGAGCGTTTCGTAAATAATTCTTTTGAAATCACCTCGTCGAAAAATAATGGGCCATGCGACAGACATGCGCAAAGGTCCAGTCTCAAAAAGGTTTCGTACACACATTATTCAAAGAGACGCATTCCTATCTTGAAAATGCCACAATTTTCTCTACGTTTCAAAATATAATCGTTCAGAAGAACGTTAATTCCACGAAATGAATATCAACTAAGTCAGTGTTAGTGAATGATGCATGTTGACCACTCATGCATGTTGTCAGTATTAAAAGTTGACAGTTTTTATTATATACATCACCAAATGGCGCAGTTTCTGCTTATAATCTTTTTTTTTCTTCAAATGTTCTATTTAGAGAATATGGTGTCATATTCTTTATTCCGATGATTGTTCAAGATGTCGAGGTGAGTTGACGTATATTCGCTTGCTCCAAATTCGTCATGTCTTCTATCTAGCATTCAGTAACAGAGGTTTCGGATTGTAGTCCCGACGGTGCAATGGATACTTGTAGTGGTTCAGAATCAATTTTAAGCTGTAGGTCCCGGTTTAAATAGCCCTCATGTACAAAAAAATGATCCTAGAACGACGAACCAAAATGTCTTTTACGGAAACGGATAATCTTAAGAGGAACTGACCTATTCAGGTCCATTCAAAGTACCCTCCAAACGTTCTCCTAATATCCAAATCCTCCAAAATATGGTTTTGATGTAAAGTGTTATATTCTAAGGGTTGAAAAACATTTGAAAGCAATTAATTTTGAGATTGATCAATTGAAAGCTCCAACTTCAAATCCTCAAAATGATATTCTATCTACGTTAACGAATTTGAAGTACCTTTATTGGGAGATCCTCCCACTGAAGAATTGTATCTCCAGATCTATTTGCCCGACATGCAAATTATGGATGCTGTAAAAGACAATTTCCATCAAATTAAAATTTATTTCTGATCACCCTAATTTTAAGGTATTGCTGCTCATATAATAACCTAACAATGCGCCTAACAGACATTCAGCATTTGTGAAAATATTATAAATATTATTTGTCAGTGTCCCATCAAAAGCTACTCTAAGCACCTTCAATCTGAAAGATTGAAAAGAATACTTTTCCTATTATTAACTGCAAGATTCATCATTCTCCTGATGCAAATATGAATGACGTTACTTCCCCTTTTGAAGGAACATGTGGCATAGTAAACGCCCCCTATTAAAGAAATACCTACTCAAAAATCCTTTGACAAATTGAAAGAAGTTGAACTGATGACTGCAGATGAAATAATCTCGTCTCCTACTCCTATCACATTGCCTACAATTATAGTGTGTTTCACTAAAAATGATGTTAAATATATATCGCAAGCTCTTGGAAATTATTTAAAGGAACAGATTGCTCTCAGACATTCCAGAAATTATATGAAATACCAACGGAACAAATCCATCAAGTCCTGATTACATTTCTTACTAAAAAGCAATTGATTTTTCAAGATTACACCACAATCTAATAGACCAATCAAGGCAGAATTTAATGAACTTCCAAATTCTACCAACGCAATTGAAATTGAAGATGCTCTAAAATAAAACTTTCCAAATGCCAAAATAATTCAATTTAAAAATATGGCAAAGAAAATTATTCCAATAAGGCAGATCATTTTATCTAAAAGTGCTGAAAATTAAAAAAATATTTGAACTAAAGAGGCTGCTTTACTTGACTATCAGAGTCGAGAAGTTTAATTGCAAACCTGGGGCAACCCAGGTTACTCATGTAACTACTTTCATCATGAAAACAGCAGTTGGGGTTCTCAGAGCAGATGTCTTAAGTGCGGGGGACAGCACTTTTTTAAAGATTGCTCTACCACCGGTTTGATTGAAAATCTTACATGTATTCAAGTGTGGTATAAAGGACATTTCGCCTCATGGAGAGGATGCCAAAAATTTCCAAAACCTTCTTCTAAAGTACCTATAAGAAACTAAGTTCCTGTAAAGAAGCCTTTTACTTCCAGACCGGTGGATGGGCAAATTTTATTTTGCTGCCATTCTCAAGAATCAAATTCAGTCTCAATCACTAAAACCTGCTCCTCGAGAGGATGCTGATTTAATTAATACGACTCTATTCATTACGAAGGAGTTTTGAAATTTTTTCAAACCAATTGCAGGAACTGATAATGACAGCATCGATTATTATAAAACAATACTGCGACTGAATAAGTATTCATGGGACTTTTTGCAGATTAGTTTATAACGAACTCCGTCTATTTGTCATGCTGTAACCTCCTTTCAACTTCCATTACTGGCATTCAGATTATACTTTATTTTTACTATTATTTCTATGGGCCTTGAGCCACCTGTCTGCTATTCATGTTTGCACTGTAGGTGTTAGAGGTTGCATCGCTAACATTTTACTATGTTAACCCCGGCATTGACAATGAACTTTCTTTTCCGGATTATCTATGAGATTCAATGCTTCCGGAGTACCTATGCGGCTAATTGTCTATAAAACTTCACTAAAACTCCACATCGCGTTTAAGATGGTAGCAGATGGTAGTTTCAGTAATGAAAAGACTAACTTGACAAAAATGGCAAGTTTGGCATAGAATCAGTGGTTGAGCCATTTGATGAAGAAAATAAGGTAAGTAGATGCAATTCACGTCTATAGCCTGCTTTTTGTGGGGTTTTCCACAACATAATTAATCTTTTTATTACCCGAGAACTTATCCAAACTGAAAAAACTGGCTGCTTTATCACTCGCATCTTTTTAAATACCTCGTTCTCGTATTCATCTACTGAATTCCATATAGAAGTTTGCTAGCTGTTTCATTATATTAAAAAAATATTTTTTATTTATTAAATTATTACGTAAAATTTTTTAATATTTTATATTACATAAATTCTACCACACTGAACACTAATTGTCAACACTAACTTTTAGTTTTCAATTGAAAGTCTGATTTCATGAATCTTGTTTAAAAGTGGCTTAGTTTTATTTAACGAAGTTATTTAGGAAAGAATATATTTTTCACAATTATCTATCGTCAGCACGGTTTTCTTGCATGAATTTGTTAACTTTTTAATTTTTGTTTTGGTTTCTCATTGAAATTTTTTTTTTTTTTTTTTTTTTTTTTTTGCATTTTATCTGTGTATTTATGATTTAAATATTAAAAGCATACACTTAGCAAAATCGTTGTTAGCCTCAATTTTTGCGTTTTCTTTTTGATTAGTATTCTCAATTAATTGTCCGATATATGAAATGCATTCTTTATTTAAAAAAAAAAGGAAATTTATAATTATTTGTATTTTAAAATTCTATTTAAATTAATGAATATGATAAATACAGCTATCAGTGACGCCATTAAATTTAGAAATTTAAAAATTAATGTTGTTTACTATTTTAAATTATTTTGTCTAATAATAAAGTATTATTTCTTAATTTAATATCGACCAATTTAAAATTTTTCATTTCTTACGAAACTCACTTGCAAGTCTTATGTGAGAAAATTCCCACCAGCCCAGTCTGAAGATTTTCGATACGAGACATTCACACACTCTGTTACAAACTTATCACAGTTCTCCTCACTTCTGAAAGCTGTGATTGAAACACATATTGCCATCTGAAGTGATATAAACTTCAAAATATATTTATATTCAGATTTAATGTTAATAAAATCAATGATTTAGATACAAATATTACTTGCTCTTAGTTTTTTGTGGAAAAAGCAGAAAAAACATCTTTTTGTCTTAAAAGAATAACAAAAAAATACACAATTTAAATTTATTACATGCTGCCATCTAGTTGATAGATTTATAACTCAAATTGACAAACATTTCTTGTAAACTCTCTCTCAATTACTCGCTATTTCTTCTAACAGCCGATTTTATTGTAATAATATAACCATATTATGGCTCAATAAGATTGAACATTAATTTATTGACAGCCCTTTGTTTCCCAATTTATGGATAGATATGAAATTTTTGAGACTTGAATTTAAAATTCCTCCTTTAAAAAATTTTGTAAAAGTTATTTCATACAGGTATGAAGCAAAAAATACAGTTAAAACAAACTCATATTTACATTTTGTTTTCAAAATGAAATATTTTGTGTTTGTTATTTACAATAAAATGATTCACAAAACTACTAGCCGAATCATCATTTTGCTTCTAAAAATATTTAAAGTTTTTGTTCTTTTTGTTCTTCAACAAACTTAAATGATTTTGAATTGTAACATTTAGGCTTTCGTAACAAAAAAATGAAACTGTAATTAAAAAAAAAAAAAAAATGCCAAAACATTGTATATTTTGTGAATATTTTGCGTATAAGTTTCGGCATTTTTTTTAACTATCGATTTATAATTGTCAATAAAATTCAAGAATATATAATGTTGCATTAAAATAATTCATTAATTAGATTTAAGAAAGCTATCTGGTCAAAAATCAGAGGTGGGGAGTCTGAAGTCAGGAGGCAGTTTTAAAAACCGATTCCTTTATAATAATAATTTTTACTTTTCCAAAGTCCTTGGAATTAATGTTAAAATTAGAGGTTAAGAAGGGAATTCAATTTATAATCTCTAATAATATAACCAATAGCAAAGACAGTTACTACATTAGCGACATACCAAGTAACTGTCAGAAACTTTTTCTGAGCTGTCATGCTGTCTTGGAGCAACTATGAAAGAAGACATTATAGAAGCTATTTTATTATGAAGAAAAAATGTTTAATGCATTACAAATATGGCATCTTCGTTCATTAAAAGAACCATTTTTCTTTTACTTGTCTTAAGCTATTGTATAATACTACTTTCTATACTACTATTACTACTACTACTAACAGTAGTACTAATGCTTTAGTAACTGTCAGTTTAGAACTGCCATTTTTATAGGACATATTCTTCTTATTTTTTTTGTAAGCAAATTTAGAGTACAATAATGTCTATTAAGTGAATGCAAATAATATAACTTTAAAGTTGTAAATAAAAAAAATTTGTTAAAAGAAAATTGATTTTATTAGAAAATCATATTTTTGAATAAAATAAAATTTTAATCATAAAATAAAAGTCATTGAATTTTGTCTGCAAATACTTTTTAAAGTTGTATCATAGCGCATAAAATTACAGTAAAGATCATAGTAATCTTCATAACATATCATACTAAGATCATAGTAATCATCATAAAATTTAATATAAAGATCATAGTGCATAAAATTACAATAAAGAGTCGGAAATTTGCAGTCATTATAAAAAAATTCGCCTCAGAAATCGAATGTTTTTTTTTTTTTTTTTTTTTTTTTTGCTCCACTTCCAATCTTTGATTATAACAATAACAATCTATCACCTCCGTTTTGTACGAACAACGAGAAGTTCCGAATGGTCCCTCGTTGTTTTATTTTGAAATTTATTCTACATGTAACTGAATCGATTGTTAACTGCCTAAAGTAATAGTCACCACATGTGAAATATTTTTGAGAAGATAAATTGCAAAACTAATTAAAAGATTTTATATATCGAACGTCAACACCTGCAGGAGGCAGAATGACTGTTAAGAAATGTGTTGCTTAGGAATCTGGAGAAAGCAGGTTCTATTCTCTAGCGTACTTCTTTTTTTTACGGTTTCGTTTTAATTTCTTACATTTACTTGTAAGTAGTATGATAAAATTAAGTAAATTAATAAGTATCTTGAATAGTCTTTGTGTTTTTATAAGTCTATATTAACAATCAATTAAAGAAAGTAATTTTGATTATATTTCACGAAGTTTCAATAATTTTTATGACGAAGCTGCTCATAGCATGCCGCTACTTTTCTGCAATCACTTTTTTGATACCTTAATATAAATGATATTTTTTTTGATATTTTGGCCCTTTTCTCAAATTTTTCATTCGACATTTAAGTTTTAGGTTTTTAATTCCATCGCTTTCTTATGTGTTCAGTTTTGTGAATTTGGTTCGCGAAAAGTGATAAAAATTAACATAAGCTTTAAATAAAATCATCCCAAAGTAAATTTCTTTTAATTACTTTTTCTTAAAATTCGTAATAGAATTTTTAATAAACTTTAAAAGCTATGAAAGATTGTCTATCTAGAAATAAGGCATAAAGAATACTAATATTCGATTATAATAAAAATGTTAACGCTTGACACTTTGCTAATTTATTTATCTCCTTCTCTCTACAGTCTACTGTTTTTTCTCTTTTTAATGTATGTATATCTTGGACGTCATACTTTGTTATACAGAAATACTTTCTGAAGGATGTCTTGAATTACTAATTTAAAAAAAAAAAATTGCTTAGAGATTTTATTACACATTTATAAAATGACTATAACGTACTATATTTCACTATTTATTGAAATCTAATTTATGTTCTAATAAATAATGATTTCAAGGATTTTAAATGAATTCAAACACACGAATAAATATAGTTATTAAAATTAGTCTATTATTTAAAAGTAATATTAAAAAGTTGAAAAGAAAAAAAAAAAAAAATTGACTTTAATTTCAGTTAATTTCCTGATATTGAAATGATTTTATATCAGTTTTAAAAAAAGATATGAAGATTTTGTAAAATTGAATATATTTAGTGGAAAATATTATAAAAAATTAGTGAAAATATTATATTAATTAGATTCTGAAAGAAATAATAGTATGCTATAGAGCAATAAGAAATGTTAGTTTATGTAAAATATATATATTTATATATTTGAAATAAGTCATTGAAATAATTTTTTAAAAACATTCTGAAACTATATAAAATTTAATTTTTTATTCCATTTTTAAATTTAATCAAACAAATTCAAATTTATTAATTTCAAATAAACCTGTTGCTTAATTTTATTTCATTATTACTAAAATAGATGGCAGCACTGAACAGCTAATATTCGGAATTGTGTAATGTAAACAAATATTATTTCTGGAATAGTATATTCCATGTGAGTTTAAATTTGAGTGTCAAAAATGAATTAATTCGAGATATTTCCTAAATTTAAACACAGAAATATGACATAAATACATTTCTATAATTTCTTTATGGTTAATGGCACGGATCATCGCCGTGATGTGTCGTGAAAATGAAAGGTAATGACATGACGTTTTGAAGTATTTTTAACAATTTCTTTTAGTCTAAGCCTAACATCTGCTGGAACTCATCCAAAAATAAAATTTTCTATTTTTATACTTTATTAGAAATTTGATAATTTATTGTTTTTATTTTAATAGACTTTTTCCGAATGTATTTTTAGAATATGCATGAGTTTTAAAGACAAGGTTTTGGCGTATGGGCTTCCCAAAAACATCTACTGGAATTGTAATTAATATTGATTTATTTTGGCGTGGTCGTGGTGCTTCCGAACTTATTTTAAAGTCATTAACAGCCTTTGCCGTTCTGTATGGAGTTGCAAAACGCGTGAAAGTTGCTTCGATTGGATAACGTGTATACACAATTAATATACGAATACATATTTCTAAGCAGGTATACATCACTAATTTTTTTAATAGGAAGCACGTTTCGGTTTTATAGAAATTTAGTGGCATGCATTTGTATATTTATTTTTTTCTCTATTATTAGATATATCAGTTTTCTTGTATACCCTTTGCATGCTGCATTTTTGTAGAAATATAGCCGATGTTTCGTGCTTCTTGTAGGCGGATTTTGTAATGGCAAAAAAATTGGATACTGCTTCTTTTTATTATTTTTATAATATTGCATTCGTGTATGCATGTTTTGGAAAGTAGAAAATAGAATTCTTTCAAATACTTATCATTAAAGTAGTAAAACTGTTTGTTTATAGTTTGTTTTCATACTTATAATCTATAAATAAATTTGCTGTTTTGAATAATTGATTGATTGCTTTTTTTTTATTAATCTGGTTTATTTTACAGCAATTAAACACTTCATATTTAAATAAACATACATTAGATATTCTTTTATATGATTAAATTGTATACTAGATTTTCCACACTTAAATAAATTGTAATTAGATATTTTCTGTTGTGTACTCTTACAAATGTAAATTACATGTTTTTCTAATAATAAGTTATAATTCATAGAAAAAAATAATTTTATACAATCAGAATTTTTAAGCAGGAATTAAATATTTCTTACTTAAAAAAGCAAATGCAGATATATGCAAGCAAATTCATTTCTCCCATTCTTTAAAATTTCATTAATGTGATATTTTTTTTTAAATAATAGCAATTTATTTTTAAAAGAACACAAATTACATTTTTAAAATATTCATTTGAAAGCATAAAAAATTTATCTACTTTGTAAATTTTCTGTAAAAGATGGTCTTTAAAGAAATAGTTTTCTAATATTATTACTATATTTTCAATTTTGTTAGTTAAATAAGATAAAATAAGGCAGTATACATTTTAAATGTTAAGATTGCTTTAGAAAGTTTATATATATAAATATATATTAGCCAATATAGGTATTTTAATGTGTTTTATAGTTACTCAATTAATTAAAAAATATATAATAATAATTTAATGATTTTTGTACATAATTTGTTAAAAATATAGTAAAAAATGTAGTAAAATCCTGTATAATGAAAAAAATTAATTTATGTCAATATAAAAGGGATTTTTCAATTTATATATTAATGAAACGATGGAAAAAAAACCCAAAAATTTGTGTGCAAAATGAAAGAAAATTTATTGTTTCAAATATCGAATGTTAAATTGTTTCTGATTAAATATCACTGTATTATTAATGCATACTTAAAAATAAGTTTATTTCACTAAAATAGATTTAAAATTACTATAAAAGGAGTGATACTTTTTTTAGGTTCTTAAAAATATAAAATGTTTCATATTTTGTTATTTTAATCCATTCATTTAAAAGGAAAATTTTTTAAAGTGCTTGAACAATTGAATGAAACTATCTTCGTGTACTTTCTGTTCTAAAAAAATTAATTATATTGATTTGCCAGTAGAAAACCAAAAAATATATAGAAAATTAAATTAACTAAAATAACTTTAAAAATCAACTTTTCTTAATCTTATTCCATTATCTTAATTTTAAATGATTCCATTAATATCTTGCTAAATCTGAGATTAGTTTTGGTTATATTAGAAATTATTATTATTGTTGTTTAAATTATTCTAAAGTTTATCTGTGATAGTATACAAATGGTGGTAGTTGTGTAAATTTAAAAAAATGTGGTTTAATTATTTAAAGATTAAAATATTAGAAAATTGGAATAGTTTGGTGTTTTTCCATTTTAAAATGAAACAAAACAACAACAAAAAATGATGGAAGGTTTTTAAAATTTGAAAGAATTTTTAAAATATATACAAAATATAAGTAATTAATATACTTATTTTACACAATCTGTTTGAATTTTTATACAAGATAATTGCTACTTAATACACATAGGTAATCTTTTTACTTTATACTTTATATCATTTTTTAAATTTAATGGTTTATAGAATTGGGATGAGTATTATTTCTGTATAGGTAAAATTTAAGATAATTTTGATAAAAAATATGAAATTTTTTTTAATCGTACTAGTTACAGAAATAAAATATGATAATTATGCCATGAAATAATAGTGTTTCATTTTTATATAAAAAAAATTGATTTTATATGAAATTTTTTATTAATTTTTACAACCTTTTTAAAATATGGAGCATTATTTTGTCCCTTTTTCTTTTTTGCCCTATATCAATGTTTTCAAAAATCTATGGTTAATATCTATTTTTCTTTTTTAAAGTTATAGTATGGAAACATTAAATGAAATAAGAAAATAAAATTTTGATTTGTTGATATGAAATTTATTTTACAATCTGACTTGTATATAAAACATGGTGTATCAGAATTTTAATTCTATATGCATTTGAAGCAAAATCATATCTTTTTATAATATTTACTGCTGAGATTAAGGTGAAATTATTATTAAATATTAGAAAATTTATGAAAAAAAAAAATAAATAAATAAAAGCTGAATTTTTTAAATTTGATGAAAGTTAAATTATTTTTAAAAAATTGCTGGATATATTTTAAGAAAAATTTTATAGAACTCATTTATCATAGTTTAATTAAAAATATCAATAAATATAGATGTGTATTAATTAATCATATATACTATATGTCATAATATAAAATGTTCCAGTCTTAGTTAATTGTTAGTACGCTATGTGCAAGAAGACGAAGGTTTGATTTCCACTGGTGGTGTCACTACTGTTCATTGTTTTTAAAATGAGTAGTCTTTGTGGTGATTTTGAATGTTTTGCATCAGCAATTGAACTGCCTGGTTATGTTTTTTCAGGATTTTTTCGTTGATCTGAAAAATTTAACCATATAAAAAGATACACAAATAAGGGACAGTTCCCCTTGAAAATTGTCCAGGTAGAATTATTATTCCGTTCTTTTTTCGTAGCGATTAGCTGATCCTGCAAAGCGTTACCGAAAATGCATCTTAAGCTGGATTCACACCAAGCCGTGAAGCGTGGTCCAATCATAAATCAAAGCGCGCGACTCCTGAGGTTTGTGATTGGTCGACGCTTCATGCCTTGTCGTTCGACGCCTGGTGTGAATCCGGCTTAAGCTGCGTTTTGGATAACGCCAAATTTGCTACAATACTGGTAATATTATTGGCGAATAGCAAAAGTCTCAAGTGCCAAGTTCTACAACTACTATTAAAATGTTTATACTGGTTATGTATAGGAATTTGTTTCAAAATAATTTGAACTTTTTATAATGACATATTGTGGTGTTACATCATATATTACCAAACAAAAGTTTTTTTTTTCAAAGTTATTTGAATTAAATATCTAAATTATTATGTTATCTTGTAAAGTAGTTTACGATACATACGAAAATAATTTCCTTGTACGAAAATAATAAAAGAGATTGGAAATTTATTAATTGTTGCAATTGTTTCGAATGGTTTCCAATAGAAGGCGACAGCAAGAAACTCTTTTTTTAATAGCTTAACTATTTATGATGTAAAGATAAAAGGAGGAGGAAATAAAAATTATCCAACTGAAAAACGTTAATTTTGTTTGACGTTTCATAACAGCGTAATATAATGCAAGAAATTTTTAAGTATTTGAAAATCCTTTCAAATTTTCATCTTTGCCACTTTTTAAATATTTGCAAAATCTTAATAATGTATACATGACTTTTGCATAAATGCATATTTTACAAATAAAAACTTATGAATGATTTATTACAAATTTCTTAAATAAGATTGAGCAGATAACACTCAGCTAAATTCGTCAGACCCTAAATTAGACATCTAATTTTAATTAATTTTTTTTTTTACATAAACTCATTTATTAAATAATTAATATTCTATGTATTCGTTACTCGTTTTTATGAAGGCGTGGCTTTTTAACATTTTAGTGTTAAAATTTGCTGTCAAGACCTGCAATTTGATATTAATCAAAATATTCGGTTTGTATTTTTTTTTTTGTAAGTTGTGCTTCGATTATAAATTATAAATCAAAATCTTTGGATAATCAACTAAACAAAGTTTAAAATCGCACGGAATCAACGGTATATGTTTTTTTTATTTTTTTTTATTTTTTTTATTTAAGCTCGTGGGAAAGGAATAAATTGAAGGTTTATATAAAAATAGTAATTTCTCTCCCCCCTCATTAAACCAGAAACTGGTTCCTTTTTTTTCCGTTCCGTTGAGTGGAGTTGGTAGGTTTTATATATTAATTAAAAAATTAAAAGAATATTGAAATGGCATAATTAAATTGTCAGCTGCAGAATGTAGAAAAGTTTTCCCTAAAAGGAATTTTATTCATGTGCAAATCTTAAAATTATATTTGATACAGAAACACGATATATTTTGAACCATATGTCTTATTATTAGTGTTATTTTATGATATAATAATATATGTATAAACAAATCGCATAAATTACAAATAAATTATTAAAAAAAAAACGTTTTGCTAGAGAAATAGATAACTTTTGATTAATTCTGACCATTTGATTGGTCAGAATTTATCAAGTGTTTCCGTAAATGAGTAAACAATATTTGAAAAACTGAACTAACTTGGCATTTCATATCGCAGCTAAAAATATATTGTTTGCTAAGTGAGCAGATAATATTGAATTGTTTTCAGTATTAACATTATTTTAAGTATTAACATTAGCATAATCATCAATCTTTTATAAAATATTTCTTTTGGTAGCCGCGATATAGTTTTAGACTCTCTTCTAAAAAGATTTAGAAGAGAGTCTAGAAGATTTAGAAAAGATTTAGAAGATTTAGTTCTTTTTCTAAAAAATGCCAAAACTGAAAATTATATTTTAGAGAAGCAAAATAATTTTGAATAATATATGAAATTAAGATTTGTATTTTAATTTGCCTTTTTTCTGAACCCCTTCTGTTCCTTGGACTTTTTAGAGGTTTGTGAATTTAAGGATTTGGCCTAATAGCTAGAACCTATCGGGGATCATAAACAACAACAACATTTATGAAATATATAAATATATACATGGGAACTATTAGTGTCGGTTTAGAATGAATGCTAAAATATATATTCAGAAACCCTCCACTTAGCTCTTTTAAAATCACGATCAAAAAACGAATTTCTTGAGTTTGCATACCATTTCTTAACTTTTGCGAACGTGAGAATCTTATTTATCATCAATGGCGTGACTATATGCGTTCTTTAGTGGTTGATTCAATCCACAAATCTTTCTTTTCTAATTTCATTTAACAAAATTGATTCAATCTTCATGAAATTAGACGATTTATAAGCAGGATAATTTAGAAATATTGTCAACAGAGTCATTTTATGGTTCTATCAGAAGTGATCTATCGTCAATCTCGTTCAGTCGTGATGTTGTTGAGTAATATGGTAGTAACTTTGGTCTTATTGGTATTTTAAAATTATGATAATTTAAATGATTAAAATGTTTTTATATGAAAAAGTTGCTTTTTTTTTCAAGTCGAACTTAATCGTAGAGATTTTATTTACCTTCAGTTTTTATCCTACTTAATCGTAAATCAGTTTTTATTCCTCTCTTCACTAAAAGGTCCCAATATTATCTAAAGATTAGATTTCGTCAGATCTAAAGATTCGATTTTATCAGTCTGTAGTAGAATTTTAAAAACGAAATTGATCATTTGAAAATTCATTTTGGTTAATTGTATTATGAATTATTACGTGAATTATATATGAAATTAAGACTCAAATTTTAAACTGTTCTGATTTTGCATTGGACGATTTTTTTTCTGAACCTCTTCTATTCTTGGACTTGTTGGAGGTTTATGGACTTATGGATTTTGTCTAATTGCTAGACCATATCTGGGATGAGAAACATCAACAACATTTATGAAAAAATTACATCGAACTATTAGTGTCGGTATGGAGATATGTTTATGTGTTTTTGTGCAAGATTGATTCTAATTTAACTAGCAACAACAAAAAAACTAGCAAAACCACGTACTAAAATGCTTGTTAAGTGGAATATCGCTTCATATTTCTCATTTCTTTTATTCACATATTATTTAATTTTTTTATTATAAATGAAGTAAATATATGTTAGATAAGTTTCGAATTTTTTTATTTCTATCCCCCACTGTCAAGTTGGAGCGAGTATATGAAAGCAATGATCTTTCCAAGAATATGTATCTAGTTTGGTTGAATTGGTTTAATTTACTAAATTAATTAAATTGGTTTATTCGTTGATTTATTAACCCTTTGCACTCGAAGTTTTTTTTCATTCGTAACTATTACCAGCAACTCGAAGCGATTTTAGTGAAAAGATTATTATTATTATAAATTTTATGATTTGTTTTTGCTCTTATGTTAAAAACTGAAAATTATTTGCATTCTCTCCGTAGCGGAGCCCTCGAGCTTGAAGACAAATTTTAAAGGGCTCCGCTCCGGAGCCCTCGAGTGCAAAGGGTTAAATTAAAACTAAATTAGTAAGATTAATACACTTTCAGTATAATAATCTTCGAATGAAAACAAAATTTATTCAACCATAATAAAAAAAATTGATAAACACAATAGTTTTGGGTTGAAAATCATTTAGTTCGTACCATTAGTTGGCATTTATTGAACTTTCGATATGTGTGTAGAATGTGCAATATTTGAAGTTGCACATTCTACCCCTTCGTTGACAAAGTTTTGTAGAAAAGCAACAAGTCTGTTATTCATCAATCAGGATTGTAAAACAGTCATCCCCTTTTTGTCGTTATGGTGCTTTCTTGGAACCGATATGTGGCGATGTTTTGATGTAATATTATATGCAATTATTGTGATGCAACAATTGTTTTCGAATTATATCATCATGGGTTATATTTCGAAATCATAAGTATTTAACGTTGCAAAACAACGGACCCTCTTGGCTTAGAACCTTATGTGTACGATAGATCATCCTAAAAAATTTTTGCTACATTTCTGTGGTTTATTTTTTTTAATGCTATTTGAATGTTCTGGAAAATGATTTTATGCTGTTCTTTTTAATTTTTGCACCAAAGTGAGGTGCAATGAATGGCAAACAAACAAAAAAAGGTGATGTATTTATTTTGATTGTGAAACTTTAGTGTTACTACTTGTTTATTTTCCAAAAATTTTTTCAAAAAGAAACCCCTTGAGGTCAGAGGCGCGTTAAAAGTAGTGTCTTTCTTTCTCGGGAACGTTGTTTCCTATCTCCTCAAGGACACTTTTTTATCCCGCCTTGTCTTGGGAGCTTCGTCCCAGAATAACTGCGTCACTTTTCATAAACAACAGTTCCCTAAACAAAATGCAATATTTCTAGAAGCAAATGTGTGTTATTCGTTAAAAAATTGATTCTAGAATTATTCTTTAAAATAAAGAAAGCTTATCGTTCAGTTCGCGTTTCTTTAATCTTATAAGTTAATGAAATAAAAGTTATCAGCTTTGGATTTAGTGAAATATACGTCGTCCCATACACGTCGTCTACGTCATGTGACGTAATATCCTGTATCCTAGCATGAACAGCAACAACAATTTTTTTTTCCCGCTCTAGCCATGGTACGTAGTAAATGTAAGGAAAAAAAAACAAAACCTAAACTCCTGAATGGATTTTTAGTATATTTCAATATAAAAGTTCGTTCGAAGTTAAAAGAATAAATTAAGCTAAAAAAATATTTTTCTCTTGAAAAAAGAAAGGCATTTTTTAGGGAAAAATGTGAATGAATTAAAATTGAATAATTATTGTAAATAATGAATTAATAAATTGAATAATAATTGAATAAATTAAATAATTATTGTAAATAATGAATTAATAAATTGAATGATAATTAAATGAATTAAATAATTATTGTAAATAATGGCATCAAAACAATAAACATATTCAATTTTTTAAATTTAATTTTATGAGTAATTTATATTCTAATATTGCATATAGATTTTTCATTTGACCTAATTTACATGCAATTTTTTTATTTCTTGATGTAAGAAATATATAAATGAAAAACGTATTTATTAAAATTTTTTAATAATATTGTATTAATGTATGGTGAAATTTTTCAACAGCCAGATATATATTAATGAATAATACATCAAAAAAGCATCAATATATAATTACATGTTTTACAAAATTAGTAGATCCATCCATGTTTTAAAAGTAGTAGTACCATCTTGAAGTCGCCTTAAAAATGATGCGTCTTTATAGAATCCAAAAATACAGAGGTTTTGTGTCATTGATGTCACAATCAATGCTTAAAAATACTTTTTGGCAGTAAGTAGTAACGAAGTAATTAGCGAAATTATGAATTGCTTTTTGTTTTTCATTGTGAAACATTTAAAAGGTTTCCCATTTTGTGGTTAACAAACTTGTGACCTTCTGACTGTCAAATACTTCCACCTTTCGGGCATTTATTCATCAAGCTGGATTAATTTTAGCTGATCTTTAGAATCTTAACTCTCAACAGAAGTTTCATCAAATAAAAAGGATTTTACCAATTTGTAAGTAATCGGAAACTGAAGGAGTTTCTCAATTTCCTATGTCAACATTGAAATTATAAAAATGGAAGTAGAATTTTGTTTTTTATCCTGATGAAATATCGATGTGATATGGGTTTGAGGGGGAAATATATAAAATTCGTTGCGGAATTCGCATGAAATGTCTTCACGGCAGGAAATTATGCGGGCAAGACCTAAATAAGTTGCTGACATTTATACAATTAAAGTTCAAAAACTCTTAATTAGTGTGTTGCTATGTTCAACTGAAATATGCGTCTTCACACATAAAGAAAAAGTGCTTCTTTTTTTTTTTAAGTCACATATTTTTTTCTATTGGAATCAAAAATTTTAAAACAAAAATCATATACATACATTTGGAGAATTATATGAATCACCTCTCTATTTATCGATTTTAAATTGGGACAAACTTATTAATGAAATTTACTAATTCACTTCATATCATTTACACTACAACAACAACAAAAAACCCTTTATATAATTAAACATTGAAATATATGTTTGACTTAAAATAATAGACATTAAAAAAAAATTAAAGTTTGAATGCTAATGTATATTTGAAATTGGTAGAACACAAAAATATGTATTGCATCAAATTTCACAGGAGAACTGCTGGCCATTCAAAAGGCACTTGAGGCCTATCTGAGTCTACGTCCATCACAACAAATGAATGAAATTACTATCTTCACTGACTCAAGGATTGACTAATAAGCTCTTAATAAAGGTTTCTCAAGTAGGATCTTGAACATTACATCTCTTTTAGAACAAATCCACTGCTTGCACAGAATTTGTATCCTACAATGGATCCCTGTTCATGTGGATTTGGAATTTTAATGAAATTACAGATTCTTTAGTGAGGAATGCCAAAAGTCTGGATCAGACTGCCATTAATACTTCCCTTGCAGATTCAAATGCTTTGGCAAAATCTAAACTTATAATTCCTTCTAAGATCAAAACTGAATACCAAATTACAGAACTAAATGCGGATAGAAAAACAGCTACTATTTCCACAAGATTAAGGATGAAGCACCACAAAAATTGAATTGAATTGAATTGCACACAATCCATATATATATATATAATTTTATTCTGCTTTGTTGGAGCTTTTTTTCATCGATTCTCTGCCAAAAGATCCATTTACTGATGCATTTTATTTTCAATATTCTTTCACGGTTCGGTGAGTATGCTGGCCAATCCATACGTGTGATATCCTCCAATTGAAGGCATTCGTCTAAAATGTTTGCACGGTGAGGACGGGCGTTGTCAACCATAAACAGGAATTCAGCACCCATGGCGTCCCGAAACAAACGTACATGTTGTTCCAGAATGACATCCCGATAGATGTGGCCTGTCGTCGTTACACTCTGAACATTCAGGTTAGTTTTGTAACCAAGAATAATTCCTACCGAAACGAGCCATCCTGCACCACCGTAACGGTGTCGTTCAATTTTGTTCTCTTGGTGGTAACGGGTACCTGGCGCTCTCCATATGAAAGTCCGGCGAGAATCAGACTGCAAACTAAACCTGGACTCGTCGGAAAACATCACACAAGACCACTGTTGTGGTGTCCACAATGCATGCTCTCTACTCCAGGTTAATCGCAGGCGACGGTGAGTTGCAGTAAGTGGAATACATCTGACAGGCCTACGAGCATATAGACCAATGTGCCCTAAGCCAGGGGTCGGCAACCTTTTGAGTCGGAAGAGCCAAAAATGGCAATTTACAAATTTCAAAGTTTTTAAAGAGCCACAAAATTTTTTCTTGCCAACAATAAATAACAGGTGGGCTGAAAAGTTCGTAGGCTATTCAAATATTCCTTCACGATATGTCCAACACGTTCTTTTGATATCTTTAGGGTCTCAGCTATCTCAATCAACTTCACTTTACGGTTATCAGAAATTGTTTTGTGGTATTTTGTGATGTTTTTGTCGGTAACAGCCTCTTTGGGGAGTCCACTGCGTGCATCGCCCTCGGTGTTCATTTTGCCTCGTTTAAATTTAGCAAACCACTTCTCTACGGTTGATTTTTCTGGTGCAAAGTCCGAATAATGTTTATCAAGCCAAGCCTCGGCTTCAATAGTACTTTTTTTCGCCAAAAACACATGTACTTTTTTTCACATTAACACATGAAATTCCTTTTTATCCATTTTTTCAAACTAACTAAAGTTGCTTCCCTAAAAATGCTATAACTCACATACTAATAATGCAACAGCTGTCAAATTTATACGTGTCTTTTGAAGGCTAGGGCTAACTAAAACTCATATGGATTTAATATTAGTAGCGCCGATTTAATAATACTAGCCCACTTGTTAGTACTCGCATAAATAAAGTTTTTTGATAAAAAAAAAATCTATTTATTCATAAAAAAACATACCTATTTATTCATTATATCATTCTATTTAGATAATTACTTATTATTTAAGTAAAAAATTAAAACAATTATACATTTACTTACAACACTAACTTGTACTTCAATAACAAACAATTGAACAAACAAATTCAATGGGAGCAATGGCTTTGCACGATGGCATAAATATTCAAGTAGAAAATTTAAACTTTACTAAACAATGTAATTTGTATTTAAAATAAAAAAAAGCAATAACATACAGTTTGGATAAATTTGGGTCATAACTTGTTGCTTCAAGTTTCAAACACGAATCTAAATTTTCATTTGTTAGTTGGCTTCTTACTTTACTTTTAATTATATTCATGCCAGAGAACGCTTGCTCGCACGAATATGTCGATCCGAAGATAGTCAGCACTCCAAATGCCACTTCGTCACCTCACTGTAGCAATCTGGAAAGACTATTCCATGCGTCGAATATAAGTGCCTCAACTCGCGGCATTTCTTTTAAAGTTGTCCACTTTTTTTGCGTTACGTACATACATTTCTGGACTTCCTACTCTTCCAACTTGCTTTTCAACTCTGTAAATTTTCCACTCCACAAAGCTTTACTTTTTAAATCGATCAATTGCATTTCTAGAGATCCAGTATCAATTCCAAATGGCTCAATGTGGATTTCGTTACTATTTGTGTTGAGAGGATTTACTATGAATGTTAGAGTGGTTTTGTCGGTTTTGAATTGCTCAAATCTATCAGCAAATTCATCTTTAATTTTTTTTTATAACTGTGTTGAAGTACCTCGAGTCAACAGTTGCACTAGTTTTATCACGATATTGCTTTAGAAATTGAAAATGAAGTAATATACCGCTCTGAATATCTTCTGCCAAAAGAATTAATTTTTCTTCAAAACAAACCAATTCTTCTACCAAAACATAGTCTGGGTTTCCCTTTCCTTGCAGTTTTAGATTCAGCTCATTTAATTTCGCTGTGATATTCACCATAAAGTAAAATTTCTGCAACCATTTGCCGTTCTCTAACTCAGGGTGATTAATACCTTTTTTATTTAGGAATGTATTTATTTCATTCAAGCACAAAGCAAAACGTTTCAACACCTTACCTTTGGAAAGCCATCGCACTTTATTGTGAAGAAGGAGGTCGGAATACTGAGTCTCCATTTCATTTAAGAATTCTTTAAACTGCCGATGGTAGAGTGCTATTGACAAGATTCTGTTAACAATCTTGATTACCAAATTCATGACCTCAACTATTTCGGCCGGAAATGTTTGGGCACAAAGCGCTTCTTGGTGTATTATGCAGTGAAACATAAAAATTTCGTGGTTTATTTTGCTCTGAAGAATCGTTGTTGCCCCTTTATTTTTTCCTGTCATACTTCTGGCTCCCTCAGTTGCTATTAAAACGATTTTATTTAAATCGATCTTATTGTCTTCAAGGCATTTTTGAACGGCATTCGCTATATCTTCCCGTCTAGTTTGTCCCAAGAGCGGTAGGAATCCTAGAAGTTCTCCTTTTGGACCTTGGGAAGACATATGCCTGACAAAAAGGGCAACTTGTGCTGTGTCTTTTATGTCGCAAGACTCATCTATAGCCAGTGATAAGGCAGAAGAAAGTTGAATATCTTCCACCTGCAAATATGATACATTTGAAGATATTTTAGCTATTTTATCTTGTACTGTTTTAGCGGATAGTGGCAAATCTTTAATTTTTTTCAAGATTTCTGGTTTGTTTTTGAAATCACGAAACAGTTCTTCAGATTCCTCGTTAATCGATTCAGAACAATTTTTAAATGTTTTTTTTTTTTTTTTTTTTTTTTTTATAAAATAAATAATATTTGCGTATGGAACTAAAGAGCCGCAGTTTCACATCCAAAGAGCCGCAGGTTGCCGACCCCGGCCCTAAGCGTCTGTACACGGTCTGCCTTGAAACTGTCTTACCGGTAGCTGAAGAGCGCTGACGAGACAGGTCTGATGCTGTGCTCCGTCTGTTTCTTTTGGCAGTAACTGCTAAATACCGGTCCTCATTCGGCGTTGTAACTCGGGGGCGACCTGTGCTGTAACATCTACTCACATTACCATGATCTTGGAATCGTTGCCAAAGCCTGGAGATGACACTCTGGGCGATTCCAAGTTCCTCGGATACTTCCAGCTGGGTACGTCCACATTCCAGTCGTCTGATAATTCTACCACATAAAAAATCATCCAATTGCTTCCTTTGTGCCATAACTATGCGGTTATTGCACTGAAAGGTTTTTAAAGCGCTTGTGAACAATTTTACTTCTTTGCCACCATTCCTTATATACCCCTCTCTTACACTCTCGTCATTGTGACGTACTATCCGCGCCATCTGGGGGTTTCCTGTAATTTGCATATTCTTCTTCAAGATGTGTGCAATAATTCTACAGGTGAAATTTTTATTTTAGAGTTCAATTTCTGTGTGATTCTGAATTTTCCTTAATTTATGGACATGAGTGTAATATAAATACCATATAAGTTAATAATACATTTTTTGACAAACAATTATTTATTCATAAAATGGTTAATCTTTGATATCAAATTTAATTGGCATTCAATTCAAACTGACAATATTAAGGAAATTAAATTAATTAATAATACATTAAATTGGTCTATTAAAGTTAAGCTAGTTTAAAAGTATAATCAGCATCATTTCTTTCTTTTTTTTTTTAAAGGCAGTTAGTTTTTCAGTGTAAAATTGCTGACTCCTACGGACCAAAGCTTGAGAACCATTTTACTAGAAAAATGAACATTTAGTAATAAATGGTGTTGCTTTTTTATTTCAATAACAATATTTAGTTTTTAATAAAACGTACATTTCTTTTATTTAAATGCTTTCGAAACCTTCGTGTTCACCGCTAAGCATTTATGCTAGAGGAAGTGTTTTCAATGTATTCATGTCCGCCTTTTCATATTTGATTGCGCAAACCTTCAGTATATTGTGGCCATGATATGAAAACCATTTTATTCCATAATTTATAATGTCAATAATGATTATGCTTTTAACGGTTGGGCGTTAATATTTAAATTCCTGGAGAATGATATACTATAAATAACGTTTAAACATGCGGTGAAAGCATCCTACGCTGCTGAACCAAATAAAACAATACATATCTCTTAAGCTTTTGTGTCCAAAATATCATAGATCTATATAAATTAAACACAAAGCGTTCATTGTCACGAATCCAGCTCATAAGGCGTAAACATTTGTGTGGACCAGAGAGTTAGAAGCATATCAAGAGCTCTTCGTAATTATCGTCAATCAAAACCAGTTCGAGTGGATATTTTTTTGTTATTTTTGTTTTTTCACATCTTGTTTTGTTAGTCCCATTCAGGGCTGCGTCAATGGCATTGAGTAGTGCGGAAAAACACGAACTTTCTCTGTCCACCCTTAGCCGTTCGAAACTGGTTCGTCCGCCTACGCAGCTATGGCATCCACGATATTCGAATTCTCCCATGATTAAGAAGGAGTAAACTTTTCAGAGAGCGATTTTTTGTAAACCTATAGCAGCCTGTACGGGAAACATACTATACTAATAATAAGAATGACATTATAAGAGGCGGGCACTCCACCCCGTTCCTTATCAGAACATCACGGCGAGGATGTTGGACATTTTATTGATAAGGTTCTGACAACCGGGGTCAGGATCTGCTATTTGATATTCACTACCTGTCGTTGCTTTTGCGGCTGGTTTTTGTTTTGATCCGAAGATCCTTCGATGCGTTTAAGAGTGGTGGTTAAAGAAATTGTCATTCAGTATGACGCGTTTGAGTCGTTAAGTAATGCTTCCACTCTTCGGGACTTTAAAATTATTCTATTGGCATCTCTGTCATGTTTTTTGCGTATGTAAGGACACATTTTGTGTCTGGAACATAAACAGATTAGTAATTTATCAAAGAAAATATGTGAGAAATGACTATTCCTTATTATTTTGTATTTCTGAAAATTCATTTTTTTATGAGTGGTTCCTATTAGTTATCGTGCTAAATTCATATTTTTGCTGTAATAGCAATTAATGCATCAAAACTCATCATCAATTAATGAACGCGAAAATGAATTAATTGCACATCAAAATGAATTAATGAAACATTATCAATTAATGCATCATATTCTTTCATTAACTATGCAAGGACTCATTTTGTGTCTGAAGCATAAACAGATTAGTAATTTAAGAAAGAAATATGTGAGAAATGATTATTCATTACTATTTTATATCTCTGAAAATTAATTTTTTTATGAGTAGTTCCTATTAGTTGTCATGTTAAATTCATATTTTTGTTGTAATAGTAATTAATGCATCAAAACTCATCATCAATTAATGAAAGCAAAAATGAATTAATGAATTAATTAAACAGAAAAATGAATTAATTAAACATCATCAATTAATGCATCATGCTCTTTCATTAATTATGTAAATCGGTTGTTCTCAAACAAGGTTCCGTGGCTCTCTAGGGTAGAGATCCTTAAACATTTTGGTTCGCAACCCTAACAAATTTAAAATTTTCCGAATAACCTCATTTTCAATGTGGGAAAGAAAAGTGGAAACGTTGTATGAGGTCTCCATTATATTAATAACTATTGTTTAGATTATTATCTTTGTGTCTTTTATTTTATACATGTAATAAATCATCAAAAATATGTTAATAATCAAAAGAAATTAAAAATAAAGTGATAAGGGGACAATAAAAGTAACTAGTATATCATTTAATTAAAATTGTGGCTATTGAACCACAATGTTATGCCCCGTTTTTACTTTTCTTGGTAAAATTTTCTTTTCTGAATGATGCTGGTTATACTTTGGGTGTTTCTTTTTCTTAATTAACATTCCTATTTAATTGATCAATTAATTTAGTTTGTGTAGTGTTGTTGGGGCCTGATGAGCGAGTGTTTGGCGTTCGGTGGCGTAAATTTCGGGTTCGCTTCCCGGCGATATCATGTATGTTTGTAGTAGTTCAGAATCCACTTTAAACCGTAGGTCCCGGTCTAATATGACTGTAGACCATTTGGCATAGGTCATTCTATCCCGTAAAAAGACAGCATCTCCCGTCTCGAAATTTGCTAGTAGGCAGACTGCTTTGGCCCACAGAGCTAATGCGTCAATCAAGAATTGTTCTTAATTGTACAATTATACTGATAAGATAATTTGATGTTTAAAAAAAATTTTGTTTATCATTGCTAAGATTTGTTAATAATTGTTTTTTAAAAAGATTTTATTAACTGTAACCTATATGTTAGTTATAGTTAGTTTAAATTTTAAAAAGTCGACGAGTTGTTAAAAAATATTTTAGAGACTGTAATGCAAGATATCCAAGAAAGTTTTACAATCATTGAGCTAAGTGGTCCAATAAAAAAAGCAGCTTAAAATATGTTGTAATGGCATTTAATTATGACATCAATGAGCAAATGTATAAATATTAAAATTAAAACGGTTTAAAAGTTTATAATTTTCTTTCTATTTAAAAAAAATGTATTTTATATACTGTTCAAATGAAGACTTTGCCGTGAGCGCTTATTAAAAAAATACAAAAATTATTTTAATTAATCCTCATTTATTAAAATAATTATATACTATTTTGTTTTAAATACAAATTAAAAATTAAAAAAAAAATGAATAAACGCATTAACTATGACTATTGTCATTAGTAGAAAAACTTATCTGAAATTTTAATGAAAAATAAAATGAATAAATGATTTCTATTTCACTATAATCATCATGAATATTTTCGGTAAATTGATTTTATGCATATTTTTTTATTACAGTATTCTATTACATACATGTCACATTCCATAATTTTTAAAAATTTTTTTTACTAGTTAACTAACTGCTTTCATTATCTTAAAATATGACTCGTCAAATGCCACTCTATGTTTGTTTTTATTATTACTCGCTAACTAGAACTTGACAGTAACAAGAAAACCTAAAAGTGCAATAAGGAATGGAAATACAAAAGAAAAATAACGTTAACTTGATTTCCTGTTTGTCAATATAACTTCAGCTACAGAAAGCCTACAAAAGAAACTGCAGTATGACAAATGATGATCGTCTGTTATCATCGGGGGTTTGGAAAGAGACCATTGAAAATATAATGCCATAATAAAAAATATTCTTTTACTATCTGCTGTCCTTTTCTATGAAATAAAGAATCAATTTCGAAATGTTACAAAAGTCTTCAACTTTTATTTTTTATACATTATGAAAAATTTGAGATTACCGATTAGATAAAAAAAAATGTTTCCTTTCGTGACTCCGTATTTATATAAATTATCTTGGAATTTGTGTTACTAATAATATGATTAAAAGTTACATTTATTGACTTTAACGGACGAAATCGATGCTCCTTTAATCATGGCTATATAGCGCGCCATATTTTAAATTGAAAGTAGTTAGTTAATTAAAAAAAACCGTAAATAAATTTATGGAATGCCGCTTGGATGTATAAAATCATTTTATCGAAAATATTCATGAGGATCATAGTGAAATACAAATAATTTATTCATTTTATTTTTCAATAAAATTTTCCCACCAATGACAACAGTCATAGTTAATGCATTTATTTTCTTAATTTTTCGTTTCACATTTAAAATAAAATATTGTATAATTATTATAATGAAGAAAGATTAATCAAAAGAATTTTTGTACAATTTGTAATAAGCGCTCAAAGCAAATATGTTAAAACAGTGGAAGAGAGAGAGAAAAAAATAATAATAAAGTAACTGAAACTGCAAATAACAATTTCGATTAATGTAACTTTCCCTTACAGATAATCTATTAACTACAACAGTAGTAATATTTATTTAAAGTTCGTCACTAAAATTTATATAGATCATCAACCTATCCTAACCTATAGGTTTCCTATCTTTGTCTACAAATTGTAAAATGTAAAAAAAAGGTTTATTTATAATTTAAACCAAGGATTAGATAGTTTGTAATGGGTATTGTGGGTTTCATTATTATTTATGAAAAAAAAAATTTTGTTACACTTATTTACCACGATAATACTTTACGATATTCTAAAATCTGATAACTGGAATTATCGTTACGATGACATAAACTACAAGAACTTCGTATATGTGCTTACTTTATGCTGTTTTTTTTTTTTGTTTTTTGTTTTGTTCGTTTAATGCTTCCTTTCCTATGTTGCTTATATATATGTTGTTGTTGTCATTGTCGTATCCCTCATGGAAGGAAGGAAGAGGGAGTGAGGGTCACCTTTTGTTGTGATGGAGCAAACGTAGGTAGAAGTCTGACTTCTGCTCTGTGTCGCTAAAGAAGGAAGCCAATACCTTCCAGGAGAACTTTTAGGGGGGAAGCAACCCCACATTTGCGAATCATATGGGAGAAAAAGAATCCCACCAGGTAATCCACTTCACGAGGCAAAAGACCGAATATCACAAACTCCCTCGAGTCTCCTTGCTCTTTGAAACAGTGTTTACAACAAAGCCGCCAGTGGATTGAACCTCCGCCCTAATGCTCACCAGCGGCGCATATATATATATATATATATATATATATATATATATATATATACTGTTTTCTCATTTTGTATTCCACATGAGTCCAAAGAAATGCCAAAAGGAATGAGTCCAAAGAAAGACGTATTCTATGTCAAAATAATTTTCATAATAATAATAATAGCACATATTTACATCTTTTGATTATTAATCAAAAGTTTCTGACATGCGTGCTTTACTGGCATTAACATGCACTCTTTTTTGCTCAGAAATTCGTATCTAGGTCTGGACTTTGGGCGGATCTTCAAAAACAGTTGCGGGGGTGTCAACAAGTTCAAATGATATGACCTTCATTTCTCTTGATTCGCTGCTGGCCACAGGTGACGCGTTGAATATTTTATCCGAGTTACGAAAGTTTCTTGAAGCTGTGTAGAATCCAGTGTCATCCGGTGTTAACTGGAATGTTTCCAGAATAAAGCGGGAAAAAAAAAAATGTCTTATTCGATCTTTAGCCTTTCTGAGGAACAAAACCAAATTCAGTTCTTTTCTTCCTATAAAGATTAAATTAAGTGCAGTTATAGTTGTAAATCTTAATTATTGCAAAATACTAAGTAAATTTAGTGAATTGGTATATAAACCGTATCTTCAGAATTAATTTAATAGTATTTTTGTTCTTATACTCTTTTTGAAATAAATGGAAGTACTAAATTTAACTGCAAAATGAGTTGCATTTTTTGTTTAATGCACGAGTTTCATTCTTTAATTATGTAACAAATTTATTTTATAATTTTTTCATTAATTTTTAATTTTATTCTAATTTTTTTAATTCATCATTTTACGTAATCTTATTAAATAATTGCAAAATTATATTTTTAACTATATATTTTAATATTATAACGTCATTTCAAAAGTTGCTAGATGAATTGATGCTAATAAATAATATTTTAGTTGCTAATAAATAATTTTCAAGCTATGCTTATTCAGAAACATAAGCTGATATCGTTATAATATAAGCTGATATCGTTATAATACATGTAGGTAACGTTATAAAATAAGCTGATATAAACATCACAAACTCCATCGAAACTTCTCGTTTTCTTTTTTTTTTTCCGTGCAGGATTTATTTTATCAAAGCGCACTTATCTTTCCTTAAATCCTTGTCTAATAAAAATTGCAGCAGATTAAGAAATATATATTATCGCATGGTAAATGTTATTTTAAACGTTAACGGTGTGATATTATTAGATAATTTTTTTTTTTTACATTATGGTTAATAAGAATAGAAAAAATTGCATGGTATGGTTCACCTATCTCAGAATAATAGGTTCGTGACCTTCGAATTTCGTTTCGCATGATAATAAATAAGATAACATTAATAACAGAGATTAATATAGTAGAGAGTTTTTGCATACCGTATTTTGGATGTCCGTTAACTTTTTCTCCCTAGCGCGCATGCTTATAGGAAATATTATTACAGATACGCATGCGCAATTTCCCATGAGCATGCGCTATAGGGAGAAAAAGCTAACGGACGTCCAAAATACGGTATGCAAAAACTCTCTATTATCAGGTTTTACTAATCCTACGGGTCTCATGTTAAACGTTAAATGTATATTTTTATCTGTAGTAATATGGATATAATTGTCCCTGTAATAAATAACTATATGATGATTCTATTACTATGACTTGTTAGTAAAAATTGTAACAAATTTTTATCGAATGAATAATATTTCAACTCAGAAAAAAAAGAGGATTTTTCCGTGTATTTCAGTGGATTAACTGTATTTTTTTTTTACTGAAAATAAGATTTTTTTTTTTAATGGGCCTGAATGGCCGAGTGGCTAGCGCTCTGGCCCTCGGTACCACAGGTTTCGGGTTCGAGTCCCGGCGGTGCCATAGATGTTCGTCGTGGTTCGGAATCCACTTTAAACTGTAGGTCCCGTTCTAATAGGATCGTAGAGCGTTGCGGGGGGCACTGTTACTCCGCGTCCGTGACTTATCTTCAAGTTACACGCGCACCCTGGGTCATGCAAAGTGAGTAACGTCTGTGCAGCGCTTGCCTTAAGGCATCCAAGACCAAGCTGTCTAAGTGTTTGCCAGCTGCATTAGAAATAAAAAATAAAAAAAATTTATTGAATTAATTTTATAAGATTAATACGAATTCATTTTTTGCCTTATACCGCTTGGTAGACAGCAACATCTAGACCAAGTCCAAGAACCTGTATGGTTTCATGAAAGGGGGGTAGCTTCTGTTATGTTGGAGCACCTGTAGGTAGAAGTCTGACTTGGCTCCGTGACACAGAAGGGCAGTGCCTTCCGGAAGGACTTTTAGGGGGAGCTACCCCTCGTTACGTATCCTATGGATGAAAACTTCCACCATGTAATCCGACTCACGAGGCAATATGCTGAACATCACAAACGCCATCGTATCTTCTCGTTTTTGAAATAGTATCTACAACAAAATTTCCAGCGGATTGAACCTCCGCCCTAATGCTCACCAGCGGCTCACGTTGCCGCTGAGCCACGAGTCGGGGATACACAAATTCGTAAATTATGTAAGCATTATCAATGTTTGCTCTTTTATCTTAATGTTTCTGTTACAATGTCATTTTTACATCTTGATAATGCGAGTATAAATATTCAATAATGATAATACTGCATGCATAATCTATTGATCTTATCTGTTTAATAGTAAAAACAGTAGCGCATTTCTAGCGAATCAATAATATTTCGTCCCAAATGAATAAATTTCTGTTTTATATTTCTCCATGCTAATACGTGGAAAAAATTGTATTGTTAACACGAAATAAGAAATTTTTTTTGTAATATTTTTATTTTGATATAAGTAAATAAATAAAACGATTTCGTAAAATTAAATAGAAATTCATCATTATATCTTCAAAATTTCATAATCAGTTTCACGGAAATTAATTAAATATGTTATGCAAACATTTTTCTTTTGTTCTATTGGCGTGATTACGCTTAATTAAATACATTTCCTAGTTTTATTTGATTAATTAATTATTTCGACGAAAACATTGCTGTCCTTTTTTTTTGTGATAGAATCATCCATTGCGTTCTTTTCCTTGTTTGCTGCGTACCGTATCATGTGATTTTTATAAAATTGTAAAATGATTTCCCGTTTCGATTGTATAGTATGATAACAGCAAGATTATACAATAATATAATATTTTTAAAAATTACGCTTTTCCCCTGTTTTATTGAACAATAAAGTAATAATTTTGTTGAATTATCGCTTTATCAATCCATTACTTCCACTTTCAGATTCAAGAAGATGTTACTTCCTGATTGATATAAATTTTTGGCGTACTCGGATTTTGCGTAGTATACAAAATTTGATTTTATTTAGTTTCAGAAGTAAGAAAAGGAAACTTTTCCCTTTTTTGATTAACATATTTCATTAGAAATCGATCCAAAAGGGATTTCATTATTAAATTCGTTGAATAACCACAGGGAATTTTCTTTGAATGAATTTTTCAGTGCACATTAACTTAGTATTTTTTCATGCATGAACTTTTTATAATGTGAATATCAAAATTTTCGTCTCAAAAAGTTGATTTAGTCAACAGTTTAAGATGAGAGGATGACATACATAAAAAATATTAAACAATGACTAATTGCTTAGTTACTGAATATTATTATATAAGATGACGACGATTTCAGCCCCATCAACTCTCAAATTTATTCTCAAAAACCTTAACTTCACAGTTGTAACGACATAAAATTTAATTTTTTATAAAACAATATTAATTTTAATCTTTCTTACAACATAAGTACTGTCATTACTGTCCATACATTGTCCTGAATATACGAGTACGTACTGTCTTTACATTTAATTGTATAAGTTCTTACCAAATTGGGCAGTTCCAACTATTTTCTCTGTTCCTGACTTAAATTTTAGGCAATATATATCTATGTACTTAGCCTACATCAAATAGAAAAGGTATTAAAGGATAAGAATAATCTGCGTTTGATATAAAGCCCGCCTCTTACTAAGTGGTAAATGATTTACGGGACCTTCTAAAATATTGCAGTCCATGTCAAATATGTTTGCTTTCACTAAAAATAATCTGTATGTTTGTGTTAGGGAGGAAATGAAATTGATTAAGGTGCATTTCAATAATATCCGTCTAATATTATTTTTACTATGTAAAATTTCTATACCGATATATAAATGTAATAGAATTTGAAAAGCGAAACACAATATTTCCTGACCACTATTTTGAAAGAAACACTGGATCTGGTCGCTGATGGTGTTCTATAAATAGAATTTGGCCTTCCAGATGCTGATGTAGAGTGCTGATCGAGATGCTGATGGTCCACATTGCCTCAGTATTAGTTATGTGAGAAAGAGGAAATTGAACAATGGAATTTTCTTTGAAGTTTTATTTTTGCCTGTAAAAAAATTCTCAATTTTTTTTAATTGAACATTTTGCTGCCCAATATTAATATTATAGGAAGTTCGTCAAATATTGCATCGAATCTTTAAAATTTGTCTCAATTTTGCCAAATTTACTGTCACATCTAACGGTATTTTTAACTATATGTACTACTAGCCTACTTTACTACCTAATTAATGCCGGACGATCTGTAATTATTAATCAGCAGTGTTCGTATGCAATGCACTAATTTTACATAAATTTTTAAAAATAAGCGTTCATGGAAAAAATTATAAAATATTTACAGATATTTTCATTTTCACAATCCACATGTATTGCAAAAATTTAATTTAATGTTTATATTAAAACTTGCCAAAATTGACTTGCTACCAAGTACTCGTATATACTTAAATTAATAACTTAAAGAATTTAAAAATCCAATTGAATATTTTTTCAACCTTTAAAATTTTCTCAATAAATAGAATTAAATGTTTATGAATATACAAATTTTTAGACTTTATAAATACGAAAAAATAGAAGAAAATAATTCAGTTTCTCTCAATTTAATTTCGGTAGTTCTTCACAGAATATTCCTAGAATCATATAGGGAAACTTAAAAAAAAAAATTTTATGCATATTTTTTTGCAAGTTTTGTAACTTATTCTCACTGTTTATTTTATTTCGATAGGATGACATCGAGAAATTGTCTTTAAGGATAAAAATAATGTTGAAAGAAAAATGACATTTCATTTAATGTTAAAGAAATCTTATAAAAGGAATATTTTCCCGTTATTTAGTGTGGATATGACAAATTATTTCACACTATACAATATTTAAACAAGTAAAATGATGATAAATACATGATGGTTCAATAATTTAATATTAAAATAAATACCAGAAAAATTAGAAATAATAAAAGATTGTCTTCATTGTCGCAAATATCGCTTTCACATTGACCAGAAGGAATGCATCGACATAAATGTGTTATTGTAAATTTGTTGTATCGTAAATTGTTATTTTCCTTTATTACTTTTTTAAAAAGAAATCTGTATAAAATTAGGTTGCCAAATCTTATAAATGAATATTTTCCAGCTATTTAGCCTGAATATGACAAATTGTTGCACGCTATACAATATTAAAATAAATACTAGAAAAACTAAAAATAATGCAATAGTGTCTTCATTGTCGCAAATATAGCTTGCACATCTACCAGAATGAATGCATTGACATAAATGTGTTATTGTAAATTTCTTGTATCGTAAATTGTTATTTTCCTTTATTTATTTATTTTTTTAAAGAAATCTGTATAAAATTAGATTGCCAAATCTTATAAATGAACATTTTCCCGTTATTTAGCCTGAATATGACAAATTGTTGCAAGCTATACAATATTAAAATAAATACTAGACAAACTAAAAATAATAATATACTATATTACACTTTATTGTCGCAAATATAGCTTGCACATTGACCAGAATGAATGCATTGACATAAATGTGTTATTGTAAATTTGTTGAATCGTAAATTGTTAATTTTCCTTTATTACTTTTTTAAAAAAGAAATCTGTATAAAATTAGGTTGCCAAATCTTTCAATTGTACTTCTGAGTAACAAGCAATCCAATCCGAGCAACAGCCATAGTACGCAATCGAATTCATTTCGGCGATGAATTGTGAAGAATAAATCTGTAGAGAAAAGGCGGGAATGTGGATTAATGAGCTTATTTCACGTCTGGATGCAATTCGAATTTCCTCAGTTGTTCCATATGAAATGATTTTTGCCTTTTTCTTTTCTTTTCTTTTCTTTCTTTTTAAATAGAAGTGTTGGAATCAGCGAGCGGAACGGTTAGGATTTTCATCATGGAAGTGTCGAAATGACAATGTATTTTAAAAACCTGGTTTTCAAGGGCAGGTCGTCGCACATGATAGTTCTCACGAATTCACCGGCCATAAGTGCTTTTTTTAAATTATCAATTTTGCGGTGAATGTAATGAAACAGATTGCTGCATAAAAAAGATATTTCCTTTCATTTCTCAGAATACAGCACTCAACTGTTATATACTTGTTTGGTCATCTGTATGTATGTCATGGTGTAAACTGTTGTACGTGCAGAATTCTTCTTTTGCTTTTGCTTTTTTCAAATGTATATGTGTTTACTACAGTGCCTTCATCAAGATTTTGCACAAAAGTGCCATGTATGCAAATTATTAAATTAAAAAGCTATTTAACTAAATTTTGAAAATTTATTGCCTTGAATGTATGTTTTTTGGAATACATTTGTTTTAAATGCAATAATGATAGCAGAATGAATGTTAATCACAAACATTGATTTAAATAATTAAGGGCAATAAAAATCTTTCAACTACTTGTTAAACATTTTTTAGTACTTAGTTTAATATCCATTTAAGGTTCTGTCTGACATCCAGAACAAACTGAACAAAACCTTTTTGAGTTTTTAAATTTCTAGTGGTTGTTGATAATTAATCCAGTAGGGATTTCCAGTTCTAATTAATTTCTCATATAGAATCAGAGCTTTTTCTTTAATGATAGTTTTAATGGGTTTATTATTTGTCAATAACAGCATAGCATTAATTGGTGTTGATTTGACGGCCCCAGTAATAAGCCGTAGAGCTTGATTTTGTAACAGTTCTAGTTTTTGCAATACTTGCTCATTTGCCGCAATAAGTGGTTCACAGCAGTAAGTAATTAATGGTTGAATAAAAGTTTTATAAGCAACATTTAAAGTTGATCGGTTCAACAGACCCAATGAACAGAGACCACCTCCAACGATGTGCGGTACTTGACGGCGACTCGGAGACAGCGCTTTACTGGCGTGCCAGAGAACTCTTAAGGCAATGACTTCGGCCATCATTTTTTTACATTGTTATTTTTGTTATTATTACTATTTTTATTCTTCTTGTACTTGCCTTGCCATTGGAAAAAAAAAAGTTTAATATCCATGAGCTTTGAACACCTTTTAATGATATTTGGTATATCGCTCTACTTTCTTTGTGCTCACTTTAGGCTAATTAGACCGGGACTTACAGTTTAAATGGGGATTCCGAAACACTCACAAACATCCATGCCCCCATGCCTGGATTCGAGCCGGAAATCTGTGGAACCAAAGGATGGAGCACTATCCAATTGGCCATCAGGCTACTCTTTTAATGTTATTGATTTGAAGTAATTTCTAGTAAATTCTGGACTATCTTAATCCATTTTTTCATTTGGATTACATGTTTCAGCTGCTGTTTTAAGGAAATTTTATGTCTCCGAATTTTATTTTGAAATTCTAGTCAAATATATTCTGTTGGGTTCCAATGTCGGAGAAGGAATTTTTATGACTTCAACCACAATCGAATAATCAAGTTAGTATGCTTCGGACTGTTATCACAATAGAACCTCGTGTTTCTTAGATGACCGAAATTGATTATCAACTGACTGAAATTTTCGTTTAAGATGCCAACAAGTCTTTCTTTACCATGGTGTTTTCAATAAATTCGAGCCTACCCGGGGGATGATATGCATCCTTACACTATAAATCCTCCATCGCCATAATTGACCAATAGAATAATAAATTCTCTTTAAAAAAATTTTTTTTTTCGATTTTATCCATACCATTAAGCAACCATCTTCTAACTTTTTATTGCATTTACTTTCGTTAGAAAATATAATACTGTAAAAAAAATACTAATATAGCCTACATTTTTCTTTCATGTTATTTTCACTTGAAATGTAAATTTTTCCGATTCTTTGCACTTTCTCACTTAGTTTAAGTCTTGGTAATTCATCTTATTGTGCTATATAATAATCTTTCGGGAGAACAAATATTAGTAGGAACAATAAAATAAATTATTATACTTAAAAAATCCTATTATTGACAAAAAAAAAAAAAAAAAAAAAAATATGTCAAGATTTATTCGAATACGATAGGTTAATATTGTTTACTTGTGTATTATTTAAAATATATCTTTATAAAGAATGGTAATTTCATTTTAAAAGCCACGTGAAATCTGAAATAACTGGGAACACTAATTTTTTATATTCTATGAAGTAATAAAAAAAAATAAAAAAATTAAGTTTGCATTTTTAATGGATAGATTCTTTCTTTAATTTTAATTAAATTATTTTACAACTTATAGCAATTTATATGTAGGGTGATATGGTTTGGGGCAAACTTTTTATAGTGGGCAACAGATTGTTTTCCTTTTCTTTTAAGAATTTAATTTAAATAAATGGATTTTGATTTTTATCAAAAACAGGTCTTGGGAAGAATTTTGCATTAACTGGACAAAATACAATTTTGTTATTGTATATATGAAAAAAAAATTGTTATGTATGAATTATCAAATTATAATATGATCATTTACTAAATTCTACTATGTTGTACAAAATTAGATTTGGTCCGTTTCTTCTGTTTTTCTGAAGAGTAATAACTGGCGATTTAATATATAATCTTGATCAAAACACGTTTCATTTGATACAATAATTGCACTTGATAAAAATGAGTAGCAAACATTACAATTCATAAATTTTGACTTACCTGAAATAAAAAAATGGTGGAAAATTCCAGGAAGAAAAAGTGTGAAGGACTTCCTGTTTCATTAAAACACTTAAAATGTGTAATGCTTTCAATGAAATAAAAGGTTTTGAATTTCTAAATTTTATTTAGAATTGTCTATAAACTGATATAAATGACACCATTTAATTCTTCGAATTGACACAAAAGAACTGTTATTGTGTGTCAGCCGTGTCATTCGTATATGAGGAAAGTGAATGCTTATGTTTTGCAATTGACAAAAAAAAAAAAAAAAAAAAAGGAATGCTACTACTTAACGACATCATTTTATGTAATTAAAAGGCAACATCCCTTCATTTCGTGATGAACATCTTGATGAGAAACATATATCTGGAATATCCACGTTTGTTGCATCTCTTTTGATTTTTAGGTCATATTTTATCATTTTTATTTACTACGAGTCTAGAAAGAAGTCTAAATTAAAAGGTGCGTTAATTTTTTTTCAATACATTTCAAACTTTAATTTAAATAACTTCAATATTCTTAACATTGGGTTTATAGAATTCTTAAGTTTGATGTTTCTCGAACGATTCTCGAAAACGCTCGAACGTTTCTCGTTTTTGATGCTTCTCGAGTTTCGTGAAAAAAATTTCAGAAACTTTTGCGAAATACACTCAAGAACCAAAGCATTATGACCACCTGTCAATAACGAGTTGGCCCACCTTTGGCGCGCAACACAGCTTCAACCCGCCTTGGCATGGATTAATACCACCACTTAATACCAGTTAAATACCACTTCCACCCGAGCACGTGCCTTCCACGTCATCCAGGCGAGTTCATTGCAAAATGTAGGGGTGGCCATAATGTTTTGGCTCTTGAGTGTATGTCATCTTTCTTCCATTACCTAGTAAATTCTATTTTTTTTTTTTTTAAATTTTGTAATATATTTCTTAGGTAATCTAGGAATTATGGTAATTATTACGAAGATTATAAAAAATAAGTATAATGGGATTTTATAGAATTTAATTGCTATAAAATTAGAATAATATGTTCTTTATTATACAATGACATTAGTAACCTTAAGTGTGCAGTAATGAATGCGAGCCGCTTTCTTTGAAAGTGGTGTTAAGTCCATTTTATATTATATGGAGATATTTAAGGGTTTGTATTTAAATTTTAAAAATAGTGGTATATGTTAATACGCTCATATTGGGTTTTTTAAATCTTAAATTGATTTAAGCTTATAACGTTATGGTTTTTAAAATATTAGTGTAAAGAAATTTATACTTTTGATGACCTCAAATAGACTGACACCACTTTCAAAGTCAACAAAATGTGAAAATCATACATTTATGAAATATTAAATATGGGATTTAAATTGAGTGAAACCAATTTTTGGCCAAATCGCAAGATAGGGACCATTGGAATTTGGTGACTTTTTTGTGGCGCCAACTGAGCGCTAAGTTGCCAAATGTAGTTTCCTATAGTTTGCAATTCACTTCACTTATAATCACAATCCCTTAATGGCTGACTTTGCCGGTAAAAAAATTTTAATGGCAAATCCCAGCGGTCCCTGTTCTGAGATTTTACCCAAGTTTTATATGAGATTTTTATTAATGTGTCAAAAAAAATAAAAAATATGATTTTATTTCAATATTTCTTCAGGTAATGGCATTTTAATTACTTTAATTACATCTTTATATTAATAGGTGCCATTTTTAATGTTTATCACTATGAGAAAGTTTTAGAAAATAGTCATGGTGCAATGGAGGAATATAAGGTAATACATCCATGATTCATGATGATGGATTCGGAGGATTTATATCATCAAGGTGCTAGAATTACATTTTCCAATTTTCGTGATCTTCCTCGTCTGGGGATATATCTAGTGTTTTCAACTCCGGAGTTTCATAAAATGAAGTTTTATACAGCATTGTATATGGTCAACAGATAAGCACACATTACTAATAGCATTTTCAGCTCTAGTTGTGGAGTCCTCTTCTGACGATGATTTTTCATCAAAATTCCAATTAAAATCCTCAGTTTTTAATCTCATTAACAGTGTTGCCACATATATAAAAATGAAGTAGAGAAATTATGTAATATAATTTTTGAACTAAATATTATGACTTTCCGAAAAACAGACTTAAACCACTTTCAAAGTAATTATATTAACAATTTTAATAACTGCGTAAATTTATATTGACAAAATGATAAAATTTTTGAAAGAGTTTTGGGAGGAACTTTTTATAGATAAAAAGCTCATAGCAAATTGCAGTCATTGTTATTCATTAACTAACTTTTTTGCTAAAAAATGGACCTACACCACTTTAAAAAAAAAAATGGCTCATATGGCTCAAAATGGCTTTTTATTTGTATTATTTTTCTGTACATAGGATATAACTAATTTATGTATTTTATATATCTCTAAGTTCTTCTGAAAATTATTTAAATAAATAAATTACACCATAGATAGTCTAGATTAGCACTCAAGTTAGTGTGTTATTGACAGAAATTCTACATTCTCGGCTTTCAATAAATTAGAATTAAATAATAATAATTTTAATTAACAGGAAAACAATCATGTTCCATATTTTTAATCTTACAAAAGTAAATTGAATGTTTTTAAAAATTGGTTGACCATGCGTCTTTTTAAAGTAAAATTGACTTATGGTCACTGTATCTTATGTATGGTATCCTAAATTCCGTTAATGTAAAAGCAATCGTTAAATTTACTTTGAAGATCATTTACTTTGACTTTAGATTAAAGGTTTTTTCAAAAGACTCTTACTTTCATATGAAAAAAAAAGGCTTTAGATATTCATTGAATAATTTAAATAAACAGATATATCTAATTGTTTGCAATGCGAAGAATATTTAAAGTAATAAATAGGGTGTATTATTTAAGTAATCTTAGAAATCTGATATTTTTACACCAAAGATATTATTTAATGTTCCCTCGGAGATTTTATGATCTAATGTGCGTTTTTATGTTTTCATCATTGAATATGTTTTCTGTATTATTTTAGCATAAATTTATTGATCCTGGTAATTTTTCTTGTAATTCTCCTTGCAACGATTATTCGACACAATTCTTTTTCAACTTTATTTTGATATGTCATTGTAAGATAATATTTTAAACAACTCCGTTTCCTGAATATTTTTCGACTAATAAATATTAATTATACGAATGATTTAATTTTAATCATGTATTTTAAAAGAGAAAATAAAAATTATGTAGCATGATTATATTATAAATTAGATTATTTATGCTATTAATTATTATATTATTATTAATGGATTTTATCAACCTTAAGATATTACTTTAAAGAATTGAATTTTTCTTCATATTAATTAAATTATTGAAAAAACATGCCTTGTTTTTGCGGAATTTATGTAGTTATTAAATATTTTTTCTTGTTCTCAGAAATTCGATGAAATACTTTGACTTTTTCTTATAAGAGACAGTAAAAATGTTCAATCTGCGTTATATGACATCATTAAAAGGCAGAGAGTGTTTTGATTATTATGTGTCAATTTTCTTTCATTCGTAAATATTTTTTTTTTCAAATAAATTAATGTGATTACTTGGGCGTACAAATTAATGAGCATTTCTCACAAACTGTTTTCAGAAAAGGGCGGAATTAATTTATGAAGTATGGTGTTTTGATTGCTGATTTACTACAGATTTGTCTGTTACTTTTTGACAGTTTTCTGAAATCAGTTGTGTAATCAACACATGCCACATTTCTTTGAAATTTCTGTTTGTCCGTGAAATGAAATGAAGTATTTCCCAAAAGCAATTAGTCGAACAGAACTGTACCAGTGCCTTTTTGATGGCATATCTGTGTTCCGGACAGCGAGAGAAATAACCACATTTTAAAATCGCGAGAGGCAGTGTTAATTCTTCTAAGAAATTTTCTTAGGGTGTATTGTTTTCTCCGAAAGAAGATACGATGGTGAAAAAAAGAAGAAAAAAAAAACATCCATGCCTTCATTATTCCAGATTTCTGGATTAAATTATCTAATAATAGAATCATGTGATATCCGCTTAAACACTTTTAAAGAATTTTCAAAGGATGTGTTGCAATTTGTTTCAAAATTATGAAATACTTTTATTCGTAACTCAGTTAGTAAGACTATAATTTATTCATACTGTGAGCGTCTTTTGTAGTGTATTATTATATTCTTATTACAAGAATATAAATTAGTGCAACATAATGTGCAGCATAAAATTATCTATAAGAAATGAAATATATTAATTTTATTGTTTAAGTAACATAAAATATACCCGAATTTCTGGCTCAGTAATGAGCATAAGGGCTGAGGTACAATCCACTGGCGGCTTTGTTGTAGTCACTGTTTTAAAAAAGAAGGAGACTCGAGGGCGTTTGGGATGTTCAGCATCTTGCCTTGGGAGTCGGATTACTTGGGGGAAGGGGGGGGAGTTTTCCTAGTTTTCTCCCACACGATACGCAAATGCGAGGTAGTTTGCCCCTAAATGTCCTTCCAGGAAGACACTGTCTTCCGTCTTCAGCGTCACGGAGCCAAGTCAAACTTCTATCTGCGGGTGCTCCATCACAACAGATGCCGCCCCCTTTCCCTCCATCCACGAGTAGACTAGTCATGGGATGTCCATCCCGCACTGCAGGACACAGGATTACACACACACATACATATATTTTAATTCATCGAGCTCTTAAATTAAGAAATAAAAAATGACTTACTTGAACTTTTATATTGTGAATTATACTTGTAGCTAACAATGGTACTAACAATCTCGTAGCAAATAGTTAAAATTAAGAAATTAATACTAAAGAAAAATGGTTATACTGATGGTAATTTATAAAGGCTTCATTATGTTATTACTATTATTTATTATAAATCTTAGTTAAAATTAAATGCGTCAAATTTACTGAGAGATTTCTTATTTAACGGAAAAACTAAATATTAAAAGAAATGATCAAAACATTTTGATTATTAAGAAAATTATTACTAATTACTTAGTAAATTAGTAAAATTTCAATCTGAAATTATGGATCTCATTTTATCAATTCTGATTAAGCTATTATATTCGGATAAGTTTTTAAGTTTGTTCTCAATGATAGATGCGAAGAATAAAAACTATATATCATATATTTAAATAACTTTAAAAAAGTAAATACCTACTATTTTTAACTCATATTACATGAACGATAATAACAACAATTCTAATGAAAAATTGTGTCGAAAAAATTAACAAACATATCAAAAATGTTAACTATTCGTGATGTTTGAAACTGAAATTTAATAAACAAATATAAATTTTTTAATATTTGGTTTCCTGATAATATTTAGTTTCATAAAATGTCTAACAATGCATTTTCAAATTTTTTACAACAAATATTAGAAATATCTTCTAACAAAAGATGCATTTTTATTATATTTATTTCAAATTCCTTTACGTAAAGGTTATTAAAAAAATTATAAATTATGTTAGAGCAGGGATGTTTATATTTGTAAAAGCCACGGACCCCCTTCCTGAAAAAACCTAGAAAAGTATAAAATATATGTATTTCTTTCTTCTTTTTTTGTAAATAAAATAATAAAAACAATAAAAAATGCAAATAAAGAATTGAAAATATCATATTATATTCACTGAAGAAGTGTTTTAGTATTTGGTTCTATTTTTGAAGTAGCCAAAATAGTAATCAAGTGGTTTTTCTTTATCAGTTTTTACTTTTTGATATATGAAACTGATAAATAATGCAACCGATCCTATATTCATGCCTAAAATATTTGTTCACAAATATGTATTGATTCAAACAGACTTGCGGATTTTAATGTATTATCTAACGAAAATCACATTTACTATTCTTAGTGCAATTTTAAATGAAATGTTTTTGTCAATAAATGTCATAGAGATAAAAATTACGTTGATATGAACCCTGCATCCGGGACAGCACATTATTGACAAAGTATATAATCTTCTATTTTGATATACATTATTCATCATTCATCAGCGGCGCAACAGCCCCATGGTGGGCCAAGGCCATCTGACTACTGGCAGATTTCGCGGCAAGAAATGTTTTGTTTTTAGGGAATAGGATTGTCAGCTATACGCCCAACGTTCTACAATCACAATAGATCAGAACCTACTGTTTAAAATGGATTCCAAATCACTACAAACATACTTGCCACCTCCGGGACTCGAACCCGAAACCTATGGCATCGAGCGTCACAGCATTGATATACATTGGAAACATTAAATAAAATATTTTTGCATTATTTTAACGTTTACTTTTTTATTAAATAGGGCCTGAAGGGCCGAGTGGCTTGCGCTCTGGCGTTCGGTACCACAGGTTTCGGGTTCGAGTCCCGGCGGTGCCATGGATGTTTGTAGTGGTTCGGAATCCACTTTAAAACGTAGGTCCCTGTCTATATGATCTTAGAGCGTTGCGGGGGCATTGTTACTCCGTGTCCGTGGCTTATCTTCAAGTTACACGCGCCCCCTGGGTAATGCAAAGTGAGTAACTTCTGTGCAGCTCTTGCCTTAAGGCATCCAAGACCAAGCTGTCTAAGTGTTTGCCAGCTGCATTAGAAAGAAATAAAAAACTTTTTTATTAAATTGAAAGTTTCATCACGTTAACTGTTTTATTCTTTCATCAAAATCTAAAAATTGTTTAAAAAATGACCAGTTATATATATATATATATATATTTTTATATAAAATAGACATGAGACGAGCCGAGTTGTGTTTCTGAATAAGAGCGATGTTTCCAAATTTAACTTAATTGCTGGAAGCTCTTCTTTTCTCACTGTGTGTTTTGGCCTTTTTTGATGACGCTGGGTGCAGCTGAATTTTTCTAATTTTGAGCCAAGTCATGATTTGTGTCATCTGTTGCGTTATTTATTTCTCATTGCTCTGCAGAGTGAAAGACACATGTCCGTCATTCAGATGTCAGTTCCTCTGCTGTCAAATCAAATCAAAGACCTTCTTCTTTTTTGACCTTTGAAATTAATATATATATATATCTTTTGTTCCTTTTTTTAGTGGTTTTAAAAAAAGTATTTCAATTTTTTATCTCAAAATAAAAAAAGGTAAATCAATCAAAGGTAAAAAAAAATATATATTTATATAAATTAAAATTTTAATCACTACATACGGAGTGGTGTATGTTGACTTTTGATTAAAAATATTTTATGAAATTTAAAAATTATTTTCTTGGAGAATAATAGTCATTTTGTAACTTAATTTGTTTAATTATGTAGTTGTTGTTTAACATTTTAACAATTAAAATCCTACAGAATTTTGTATCAATTAAATGATAATGCGGATATTTGTAGAAAACATTGAGAAAAGCATATTTCTTTCGATTAATATCCTACAGAATTTTGTATCAATTCAATGATAACACGGGTATTTGCAGAAAACATTGAGAAAAGCATATTTCTTCCGATTAATATCCTACTGAATTTTGTATCAATTCATTGATAACTCAGATATTTGCAGAAAACATTGAGAAAAGCATATTTCTTTAAGTATTAGTTGGATAAATATGAAAAAAGAATAATTTATATTTCTGAATGAATTTATTTTTGAGAAATTTTTACTGGTGGTCAAATTTCTTCATAAAAATGCGTTTTAAATATTACAAATCAGTTAAATTTGATATAAACACTAAGATGAAATTTTAATTATTTTCAATACATTTTCAATATTTATATTTCTATTGTAATTTTGAATTAATAATAATAAATTGTTATGCCATTTTACTTCAGTACTAAACTACTATATCTATAATTTAATACTAAAAGCACCATTTCCAAAAAATACCATATGGTATTATAGGAATATACCATACCAGATACCATAAAGGTATATGGAAACGATACCATATGGTTAATATGGTTTTATAATCACACAATGCTAATGTGGTAATTAAAATTAACATTTAAATAAATAAGTATTAGTAATTAAAATCACACAGTGCTAATGTAGTACACGTCTTTTTTGTATAACAAATTTTTTTTCCTACAATTTTACTTGGTATTACACAAGATTCACACCGAACTATTTAAATTAATTTGCGTCATTTGGAATGTCTGAAGGAAGAAAACAAAAAAAAAATAAAAAGTAAAACCACTTCCTTTCTTCCTTGTCCTTAGCAAGATACAGCTTCCGTCTACGTAAGTAAAACGATAAGCTAAAGTCAAAAAGAGCATCAGATCTTAGGAAAGCGCCGATACTTAGCTTCTATTGACGTGTGGTCCTTAAGTAATATTTCTGGAAATACCCATCTCAATCCATGCAGGTTTTGAATGATGCGAACTTTCACTTTGGATTTAAGTATTCGTAAAAAAAAATTAATGGCAACTATATTTTGTTGAACTTTTAATGTCCTCTTAATATTTCCTTTAATGATCGCTCTTATTCTTAATATAAAAAGAAAGAAAGGCATTGTTAAAGTTGGAAAAAAATAGTAACATCGCATAAAAATGTCGTGAAAAGGATTAGAAGTTTGACGAAAGTGACATTTTCCTTATTAGAATTTAGAAAACAATAAGAATTAAGATTCTTAAAAATTAGAAAATAATTTCAATACCTTGATAATAAAATATTAATATCATTAAATAACAATGGCGATTTCTGGTTCAGAAGTTCAGTGTATTTAAAAAAATTTTCTTTTATGTTATGGCCACTGAAATTGTTACGTCAATAAATATTTCGAATTTTACAAAATATATTATGACTTATAAAGGTGATAAAATTCATAAAAGAAAATAGAAAACTAAAAATTTGTAAAGGTTACTTTTACAGATAAAGCATAACAATGGATTATTTGAAATAAACAACCCAGTATGGTATTTGAAAAATTGGGAAAATGCTTTATGCTGGGTTTATTTTTTATTTTTTTTTTAAAGCTGTGCTTTTTATTTTATGCAATGCAAGGAAAAAAAAGGATTAAGGAATTTTATACCAAAATACAATCTATTATTTTTCAACCATTGAATTTATAAGTTAAAAAAAATGGAATTGTGAAAACATATTCGGATAAAAACTGTCTTTATATGTGGTTTGCAACCGTCTTTAAATATGGTCTCTTAACTTTTTCTAATAAAGCTTTTAAAATCTTTTTTAAAGCTCTTAATTTTTTGTCTGTAATAATTTCTCTGTTCAAACTATAATGATTTCTCGGTTTCCTCTTTTCCCTGATGAAAAAAAGGCGAAACGTAGTAATTCCTACAAAATGAGAAAGCAAAGTTAAATTCTTGAATACTTAGACAATTACTCGTGAGATGTAAAGGGAACTTATAGTACATGTTGTTCGTTACAAAATACAGAGATTTAACTGCATAATGGATGTCTCGGGAGTGGGTAATGCATTATGTATTAATTATACATTCGATCGGGATTTTATAAATAAGCAGTTTATATTGTAGAGTTAAGGTGAAAGTTGATTTTTACCTTGGAATATCTCAATTCATGCTCGGCGACTTACGGTGCAGATTCGTTGTATGGACATAATGGATTTAGACATACATAATGTATATTATAAGTTAAATATAAATTTAATTTAATACTTTCATTATGAGTGGTTAATACAGTCAGCCATAGTGAATTATAAGAGTAGAATTGGGATGATATAGAAATTATTCGTTTGTCTTAGTGCGCGAAAAGCAACTGAAAACATTAAATTCTATTAAAAAGTTTTTACTAATTGTCAGATAAAAATGCATCTGTCAAATAAAAATTTTTTTTGTGCAGAATTTATGCATGCAATATGTAACTTATCCGAATTGCTGGTAATTGTGAACTTTTGGCGAATGACATCTTTTGAACGTAATAAGTAAACTAGACTTCCTGTGTATAACTTAGATTTTTATTTAGATCAGTATTAAAAATCCGTAGTGGAGTTCGTAGAAGTTTATGCATTACTACAAGAACTGCTTATCAAAAATTTTGGACTAAATGTTTTGCAATTGTAGGAGATTTAATATAAAGAGATGTTCCAACTCGCATGATTGCATTGGGCTAAATAGGTACTTTTCATACGAGGAATTTCTGTCTCTGACACATCTGTAAAGCTTAGACACATAACCTTTTTGATATGCCATAAAACGTTAATAGCAATATTATACGAGATATTATAAATATTTTTTGCAACCTTCGATAGGGTATTCAATAAAGACGTGAATAACAAAATGATTTTATTATTAGTAGTAAAATAACATATATAAAATAACAAATAACGTCGTGAACATTGAGACGTTTGTGTCAGTGGACGAGTTTTCCAATATATTTTTCATAATAGGTTGTTGCCTGTTATGAAGAGGATGGAAAAGTCGGAGATGCACGTTGAGATAGGTCACTAAGGCGTCTTGTAGCTCTTCGTTGGTGCAGAAATGCGGCCCCCCTCCAGACCACCTCTTTTTGCTCTCGAAAGAGATCTTAAGTCGTTCGGCACCGGATCTGGGCTACACGCCTGATGATTCCCATTGTAATTGAGCAAAAAAGCTGTTTAATTACTACAGCAGTATGCAATCGTGCGTTGTCACGGGTCATAACAATTCTAGCTAGCGCTACAATTGCTTTGTAGCTCATTTACGATGAATTGCTATTGCACTCTTCTCTTCGGCCTGTAGGAAACGAATGATGCTGTTCCACTCGGAATTGGAGGAAAAAATCAATCATGCCTGCATCAATTGGCCTGCAACTCAGCTCCAATTGATGTTTCGGACTCTGTCGGTGGCAGTGTTACGATGAAAAGTCTTTGTAGTGGTCACGCGCAGCTCGACTGGTCACTTAGCAGCGCTATTGGAATTTGAGGGGAGGGGGTGAGGGGATTGGTCCTCGTAAATGCGATATCCTATTAATGTTAAAACAAAAATTAACTTATATAAGACCTTAATCAGACCAATCGTTTTGTATGGCAGTGAGTACACAGTGAGCTGACCATTAAATGAATCCGAAAAAGATAGGCTGTTAATTTTTGAAAGAAAAATACTTGGAAAAAGTTTTGGTGCTGTTACGCAAAACTATGTCTATAGAACATACATCATATAATCATGAAATTTAAAACAAATTCAAAGACCTAATTGTGTAAATTTTATAAAAGCAAGCCGTATTAGATAGCTTGGACACATTTTCAGATATAACGTCACAAATCCAACTGAAAAAGTTATTCTTTCAACAATTGAAAGCAGCCGAAGAAGAGGAAGATCTCTCACCAGATGATGGGAGTTCAATTGGAAGAGATCTAAAGGGTCTGGGAGTCAACAGATGGCGATCTATTGCCATGGACAGAATAAGATGGGGGAATCTGGAGATTGCCTTGGCCTGTAACAGATGGCTGATGAAGAAGACATGCGATATCTTTTATTTAATGGATTTCATTGAGAATTTAACAAAAGTTTGATACACATTGAAATGTGTAGGAAAATATTTCCAGGATAGCAGAATTTAGGTATAAAATTTAGATTTTTTTTGTCAAGCAGTAATTTTTTTAAATAAGTGTATCTTTATCTCGAAATTTTTACAGTAGAAAAATGCTTTTCTTGCAAAAATTAAAATTTATACAGATCTATAAACATCAATAAAAATATGTGAGAACCTAGTGTCATCGTAAAAAAATTCGTAAAAATTTAGTATTGATATTAAGGTTTGAAACAGACAATGAATGAATTCTCTTTCTTCTGTTGCGCAAACTTTTATGAATAAACATTTTTGCTGAATATCTCTGCGAAACATTGAGGAAAACGATGTTAGGATGGTACTGGGACATCGTCACGTACGCAAACTGGTATTATTATAAAAAGAAAATATTATGTTCTACTAATTTATTTTTGCCCATGTAAACTTCTCGTCTTACCATAACCGCAACATAACCATGAAATAAATAAATAATAATAATAATAAATAGCCTTTCTTTCTAATAAATTAGTTTGTGTGGTGCGCTTGTCTCTTTACAAAACATTAGTCTTGCGTATTTATTTTGAGGATTCTACTCTGCATTATTAAAGAAATATTGACGTTCAATCTTCGGTTCTACCTCATTGCATTCTTTTGGGACAGCTCTTCATTAACTTTTCCAATCGAATGTTTGTAACCTTATCACTTTTTTGGGTTCATCTTGCACTGAAAAGGAAACTGTCTTCTTTTTTTATTTCTCGATGTTTTCAGGTTGGAAAGAATCGGGAAGTTAGTTTATATTTAATGAGAATATTGCATGCTATGTTGAAATTGATTCTTGACATTTATTCTTTCATCTATGACACATTATGTTGTATTGGATGTTCCTCATCACCTTGATACACACATTCCATTTCCCTACACTTCTTTTCTCGGTAATAGTTACAATAAGCTATGCTTTGTTCTGAATTACATAAGCGATGTTTTAACTCTTGCATTCTATTACCAGTAATTATTACTTTAATAGTTTATTCATTGTTTACTTTTATATCAAGTTTCAACGTAACAGTTATTTCATCATAGAAATAAAAGTTATTTTTGTTCTTCCTTTAATAAAAAGAGCAAAAGTTGCTTTATAATTAAAGTATGTCGTTATACTGCCGGCTTTAAAAGTAAATCGTAACGAAAGTTGGTGTTTTGCATAATTTTTTAGTGCATTTATTCCTACTGCCAGTCCTAACTTTGTTTTATCTTTAAAATCTTTTTTATTTAGTTTTAAAGGTATTAAAATTATAAAAAATCATTATGACTACCTTTATTTAATTTACTAGCCACTTTTTTAACCTATTATGTTGTTATTGTTATTGTGTCCGTGGATTTAAAATATTCTTATTAAAGTTAGATCAAGTCAAAATTTTTCACGATAGCTTCCGCTAGCAATGACGCCGCTTCACTATACAGGACTTCTTTTAAGTTGGCACCATACCCAATTGCAAAATATGGGGAGTGAGTGCTGGGCACTCTAGAATGTGCTTAGGTGTTAAACCAATTATGTATGCCAGTTATATGCACTATTGTTTATGCCAGTTATATGTACTACTGTTTATGTCAGTTATATGTATTACTATTTATGCCAGTTATGTGTGCCACAATGTATTTCACGATATGCTAATTATGCATGACACCAACAATTCACCGACGGGGGATGAACTTGATGCATTTCCAGAAGGACTTTGAGGAGTAACTGCCTCTCATTTACGTGTCTTATAAAAGAAACTCGGAAAACTCCTACCATATGTCTGAGAATCCATACGAGATGTTCGGTGGCAATTGTGATTAAATAAATATTCAATCACAATTGCCACCGAGTTTCCCGTATTGAAAGCTATAATTGCTACATTCTTCGTTAGGGACATCCGAACCTCTGACCTTCTGCACACAACTGCGACCAACACTTTTCATTATTAATAAAGTAATAACTTATTTATTTATGTATTATTTGTGTGTGATGTACGTCAAACTTCGCACTGTAAATCAAAGGTTTCGGTCGGATTTTTTCATAAAACATTGCACTTATATTGGAAAACAATGATTAACAAAAATTATGATATAAATTTCATAATTAATTTGCCTATTTGTTTAGCGTTCTGCTGATTTTTGCTTCAACTTCAGAGGGAAAAATTAAACATGATCAATTAGAGAAGAAAATTATTCCGTAAACAAATTAGATCTAAAGTCGAATTGAATTTCTTTTGCCATTAAAAATTAAATTCTTCAAAGACTTAAGAATGTGTAGTAATTATTTTCTTCATTTTATATTATGTACCCCATTTTACAAAAAGATAGGTGAAATTAGTACTTGATGGCGAAAAAAACGAAAACTTCTTTGGGCAGCATCTGAAGAGTTCAAACCCAATGGGGAGCTTTCTTGTCTACTGACTTATTGCACTCATTTCTGTCGTAGACACTAAGACTTGTGGCTTTCCTCTATTGCCGTGCCTTGAATTGAGTTTCATTAGTTTAGAAACCCAGTTACCTTCATAACAGCTTCAAATTATTCAGAATTTCTATTAGGAAAATATCACTCCTTCGATTACTCTTGACTCTTGTGAAGTTATTATTCTTGATTCAGCTCAGAAATTTCACTCCAATTTAGTTGATGGTTCTTATCATTCTATGATAAGAACCATCATAGCTTCATTTAGAATGAGTATAAAAATATAGTAGTATATTTTGTTTGCTTTAAGTAGTCGAAGTATATTTTGTTTGTTTCTTTGTCTTATTTATTTTTTTACAATTCAAAAATAGTATTTTACTCAAAGATAGTAAATACATATGGTGAATTTAGATGTATATTCAACTAAACATTTAAATTCATCTTCGAACTATTCAATTCATATAACTTATAAATGAAGAAATTTTTATCATTTATAATTTCCCCACATATTTTCTTAATCCATGATCCTGTGTGCGAAAATTTCCAACAAAACTTTCGCACTGACACCACATAATGTGAAAGGACGCCTTCATGCTGGATGTGCATTAAAAAATCTCGGATGCAGAGACTTCTTTAAACCCAGGGCAGCATAAAATACTTTGTGTATTATAAGAAAGACGGGAAAATTGACAATACAATATAAGTAAAATAAATACAATAATTAATACAAATATTAATTACAAAGATTGTATATATATATATATTGGCACATTTAAAAGAGTACATAACATTACAAAAATTAAATAAGAGAGAGACAGGATTTAATAAATATTAAAGTAAGAATTTATAAATTTACAAAAGGCTTTAGAGGCAATCAATCTTCTTATTAATAAATTGACGAAAGTTTGACTTTTGGAGTGTCATTTCTTTCTTTAAAATCTTTCTGGGATGTTCAAGCTTGGAGTAATTAAAAGGAATGGGATCGATATTCTGCATGTTCAAAAGATTAATTGAAAAGATCAGCCGACTATAGTTTAAATCTGTTTTAATAGGAGTTATTAGCCGTGAGTTATATTAAGTTAGTCAATCATATACTAGTCCAATCATGTACCGAAGGAAATATGTTAAAAATAAATTATTAATTGGATGCATTACATTGCGTGGTTTCAACAATTATTTTAATAGTTGGCTTGATTTTAATATTAATTAAAGCAAAATAAGCCGGTCAAATATTTTTTGTTATTTGCCGATTTTTTTTTATATCCATGCTTAAAACTTTTGTTCGCAAATATATGTTGATCCAAATAAGGGTGCGCATTTTTATGTATTAACTTCTTTGTCTAATGCAATTTTTAAATGAAACGTTTTTGCTAATAAATATTATAGATTTAAAATTACGCTAGGAAGTACGAACAACGATTTTTGTATTTTAAAATGAAATTTGTAAACCGTCATGGGCAATGAATTCAAAAATTTCGAGTTTTAGAATAGTTCCTTTATAAAGGTTTCATAATCTCTTTTTCAAATTCTATTATCTATAGTATTTTAATCAACATTTGGATAAATTGAGATAAAGCAGCATCAGCGAGTATACATCTCAAAGTACCAAGTCAAGTCAAATTTTAAAATTGCGTAAATAGGAATCCTTTTGCCCAATTGGCTAGCGCTCTGGCCTTTAGTACCACAAGCTTCAGGCTCCAATCCAGATGGGGGCAAGGATGTTTGTTAGTGGTCCGGAATCCACATTAAACTGTAGGTCCCGGTCTAATTAGTCCAAAGTGTGCAAAAAATGACCGTAGAGTGACAAACCAAACCTTCATCCATGCTGTCACGCTTTTGACAAAGGATCTGATCTTCTGGATTAAAGTAAAACAGGAAACATTGAATAAAATTCTTTTCTAATATTTAAATGTCTATTTTTTTTTTTTTTTTTTTATTAAATTAAATCAGAATAGGGTACCCTATTTCGATCTTTCATCAAAATCTGAAAATATTTCAATCAAATTACCATTATATTTTAAAATAAATGGATATGTCATGAGGTTGCCTCTAAGGAAAGCTTCCAGTGTCAGCAGAACCGTATTCTACCATACAGTGAGGTCAGCCGCCAGTAGATCAACAAGATCTGCAAACAGCCCTGTAATCTGTGCATGCCAATTTATGCAACCAATTGATATTCATGAAACTATTAACGAGATTCATTAGAGTCTCTAGCATAGTTTAAATTATACTTTTGGCTACACAAGAAATTGGAAAACAAAAGCAATTAGCATACAATTAGGCTTATCTTAATCAGGGTAATAGTAGTTCCGAATCCATCGTTTTTCTTACTGCTGAACGCTAAGAAAATAGAATACAATGTGAAATGAAATTTCATTACATTTTAGACCGTTGCAATGCTTCTTGTTTGAAATTAGTTTAGAAAATTTGTCTACTTTGTTATTATAATAGTTCTCTTTGTGGTTAAGGAGGTGGCTTTTAAAGTCTATTTCTAATTCAAATAAGGCATGATTATTAATCTAGGCCATCGTAGTAACCAATTGCATTGCTGCAGTGCAATGCTAAATGAATAAAATTAAATTCTGCAATTGGTTAGATTTTAATTTTAGGGATAGTTCAATTTTTTCTTAACGCATCAAAAAGTTATATTGCATTATTGTTTTAAAAGCATTTAGTAAAATAGCGTATGATTTTGTAACATTAAGATTGTAAGTTGGCGTGTGATGCTGACAAATTACAAAAACATTACATTGACATTACAAAAAAAAAAAAAAAAATTATATATTGTATCATGCTGGCACCACTAATGTCTAAAAGTTAATGCTCCAGTTTTTTTTTTTTTTTTTTTTCCCCTTTTCTTTCTTTGTGAATCTTTTCGGTTACAAAAGTTTGTTTAAACTGTATTCCCTGTTTGCGGTTACCGGTAAGGTTTTTCCTGTGATAATTTTCTGTGCACCACATACCTTCGAACGCGGGATGGCAACGCCTCTGGGTAATCTACTTTTTTGGATACTTGGAACACGGCGACTTCCCTTAACTGGAACAAAATGGCGGTTTAGTGGAATCGAATTTATGACGGATGTGCTCCTGAGGCCCCGAACAAACGACTTTTTTCATTGGTTGCCACGTTCCTTGCAAGTTGCCTTCTATACATAAGAAATTGCATAATGTGCAAGTAAGCCCTTCATTATAGTCACACTACTGAAATATGTATTTATTTATTTTTATTTTTTTTTTTATGTTTTGTCGGAAAATGTCGGTTTACACTGGTCGGAAACCTCAAAGCCGGAATTTCGAAAGTGTAGAACCATCCGGTAATTCGAAACCAGGATGCCTAATTTTTCTGAGGACTTTTGTACTTTCGAAAATTTAAATCAGATTCAGGATTTTTTTTAAAAATTATACGTTTGTTTTGAAAATTCCTTAATTTAATTTTTAATAAATGCATAATCAATACTATCGCATCTGCTTTATATGTTGATGCGAGTAAAAATTAATGTAATCTTTTTTAATTATTAAAAATTTAATGCAATTATAAGATTTTCTAATTCTGAGATTTTGTTTAACTTACTTACAATTGTATTCCAAATTATAGCATTTTTCTGAAAAACAAAAATTGTATAAGCTACAATTTTAGGTAATTATTAATGTATTGATTCATTGTGATTATTAATTTAGATTGATATAGACAATAATAGTTTATATCAATCTTTTTCGTTTCATATTTTTAGAATAGATGTTTAAGTAATTCCGACTAGACTCATTTTCATCCCAGTATCATTGATTTTTTTTAAATAGTTATCAAATCAGTATTTCTTGTGATATAGCATGCCAATGAAAATTAAACTAAATATATTTACTGTTCATTAGTAGTATTTTGTAGTTAATGAAACTTTTGAAATAAAATTATTGTAATTAATGTTGAATGAAAAAGGTATTTAATGAATTATTAGTGATTTCTTTTGCATTGCAACTAATTATAAATATTTTCCAAACTTGTTTTAAATCTTTTTTTCGTAACAAAAACCAGAAAAGCATATTTACAGTGAGTTGACAACTTCGATTTTATTTTCACTGGCGTGTTTTGTCTTATGTTTTACTTCATTGTATTATACATTGATGTTAAAATCCGTAACATTGCAATTTTTTAATATTTTATGATGTTTTGATTTGAAATAAGAAGTTTCCTAAAGTTATTTAAAGAAAATATGTATACAATAAATATATATTAATATATTATATATTGTGCGAAGCATCCAATTTTTAGTTTTATCATCTATTTCAACTTTAAAAAATTTCAGAGTAATTATTTAAAATCATATGCATCCAAATATTGAAAATTATTCTTTCAATATTTTAAAAAGTCCTAACTACTATACATCGTTAAACAAATTTTAAATTTCAAGTTAGCTTTAATTTTTTTTTACTATAAAAATCTAACTGTTTTTTGTAATATTCGGAGGATAAGGAGTTGATCCAATAGTTAATTGAATAACTTAATCTGAGTAATTAATAATTAATAATCTTGAATAATTTAATCTGGCGTAGGTATTAGTGATTGAATCGTATTTTGATGATTGTATAAAGATCTTATTTAAAAAATGTTAAAATCTCTTATAAATCATGAAAATTCCGTAATACAGTCGTTTTCGTAATCATGTGGAAACTTAATATTTTTAAAATTAAATTCAGCCTATATTTGACTTAAAACATCACATTTTTTAAACTTAGATTGTTTAATTTTCATAGCGTTTGAAATTAGGTTTTGAATCGGGTAATTAAATATTCCACAGCATTTGTATCACGAAGAATATTTTATACTTATTTTACTGATTTTAAAAATTATCTAAAATTTATTTTAAACGAAATTTGATGTAGAAATTATGTAAGAAATTAAATAAATTACAATTTAATTATCAGAAATGTTTCGCGGTGATTTTAAAAAAAAGCTTATCAAAATCCGTTTCGCGACAGTATAATACGAACTAAAATGATTCTTAAGAGATTTTTTGGTGTGCTTATAATTCAAACAAGTAATATAAAAAAATATTTTTAAAGTCAATTCCTACTTTTTTTTCACTGTATTGCAGAAATTCCTTTATAAATAATTTTCATTCATTTTTTAAAGTTTATCTGGCGCCATCTACTGGTAGATATATGCAACTGAAATCTAAAAAAAAACTAAAATTAATTAATTAAATTTAAAGAATGAATTAATATTTGAAAAAACTGTATTGACTTCGAGTGTCATCCACTACAAGTTCAAAAAAAAAAAAAAAAAAAAAATGTATTTGAACTTGAGTGGATGAATAAAAAGTATTTTATGAACGATTGAAAATTTGAACAAGATATATTTAGGAGAGTGTGAGCTAATAAAAGGAATTGAAAAACATCTCAATCATCATAAAACAAAAAAAAAGTTTGAAAAATGATGTAATATTTATTTTTGCTTAACAATTATATCGCTTCTGTTTTAAACAAGTTGATCCCCCTCTTTAAATATTGCCTCTGACCATCAAATCGCGTATTCTGGTTGTTAATAACCGATGATAATATCTTCAAAAAAAGCAATTTTCACAAAGTGGCAATTACGCCAATCAAAGTCTGAACACATTTCGCCTTTTGTTTACATTTCCAAGTCAGAGGGACAACTCAACTTCAGCTTTGTTTTCATCGTTTGAGATTTCAAGGTTATTTTCGAACTCCGTATGTTATAATAAAATATTACGTCATTTTTTTGGTTTTAGTTGTATATGCATTGGGTGAATTAAGGAAAGCATAAACACAACCTACAATTTGTTGCCATAACGGCGCAGTGTTTGAAGAAAAAAGTTTCAAGTTCGCGCGCTAGATACTTTTCATTTGGATATTTAATTTTGGTGCTTCTATCATCGTATTTCGTGATAAAATCGTTAAAAAGAATAGCGCGCTTATTAAAGAGTTCTTAATGCGCAGAAAAGAATCGAAATACTCAGTGGTGATTATGTCATGGGAATATATAATTTTATTTGCACATTTTGAATTACGAGTTGAATTGCTAAGTCTATCCTTTCTCTTTATTTTTGATTTTTGAATGGAAAAATGTAGAGTTATTGATAAGAATCTAGTTAATATTCTTCCTATTGCACTAAGTTTAAATATTTTTATACTGCTGTTGTATACTATTACATCCAAATCAATTTTTAAACTTTATGCATATTTAATTTTTTAATGCAAAACCAACGTATCAGGTTTTTTTTCCTTGTTATTGTTTCTCTTTATTCTTTTTGATTGTCACTGTGACGAGTAACTACAGTAAATACTGTTTTATTTTATTAAAAATGAAACCCAACCTCTTTTCAGTAATCCATGGCTAGCATGCCATATACTGAAAGCGCGATAATAGACTAGTTCGTTTATAGGTTCTAATGTTAAGTACTTAACTGCATAATAGTAAAATGAGGAATTTAAACGCAAGGTATGTTTTAAACCATAAATAATTATTCTTGCTTAGTGTACAAGTAAGCAAGAGTAATAATGCGCATAACATAATAATTACTCTTATCTTGCTTGTAATTAATTATTCTTATCTTGTTTTTGTGAAAAACGAAACCCTTTCATCTTTTTTTCAATTCCTTCTATTAGCTCACACTCTCCCTATATATATCTTGTTCAAATGCTCAATCGTTCATAAAATACTCTTTATTCATCCACTCAAGTTTAAATAAATTTTTTTTTTGAACTTGTAGTGGATGACACTTGATGTTAATACAGTTTTTTTCAAATATTAATTCAGTAATTAAATTTAATTAATTAATTTTAGGTTTTTTGTAGATTTAAGTTGCATATATCTACCAATAGATGGCGCCAGATAAACTTAAAAAAATGAATGAAAATTATTTATAAAGGACTTTCTGCAATATAGTGGAAAAAAAAGTAGGGATTGACATTAAAATTTTTTTTTTTTTTTTTATAATTCTTGTTTCCTAGAACTTTTCATCTATTTTCATCATACTACTTTCTCATTTCATTCTCAATACATTAAATATTTTCTTTTTTCACTTAATTGTGGTTATTGTAAAAAATCCAAATTTACATAAATATGTTGGTGAAAATTGTAGTAAAATGTTTAAAAGTTTCAAGAAACAATTTCTTACGTTTAATCATCAATCCACAATCTGTGGATGTAAATGCCAGTTCTTCTGTTAACGTTTAATTTAAAATCACTTGAAGTTTCCTTGAATGAGTTTCTAATCCAATCGTATTGTTGAGTGTTACGAATTGAATAATAAAAATTAAATTTGCCTTCTTAATTCTTTTTATATATTCGATCTCTTCTGAATTTTCTTGTTAAATGTTCAACTATTATTAGAAGTATTTCATTTATGGAAATACAAATGGAAACATTTCCAAATTACCTATAACAGCTGTTCTTTTCAAAATCTGTAGCTTTCTCTGAGACGCTTTCGTTTTATCAGTCTATGTATGGGATAAAAATATTTTCTTCTTTTCCTTCCATTCTAATATTCAAAATTTTGAGGTGCTCAATAAATCGACCAAATGCTGTAACTTAGCAACCCGAAATTACAGGAGGTTACAAAAGTGTAATTGTTTCATTTCTTCAAAAAGTTGAAGTTCTTCGTGTGTACGGGAACTTATATCCCTTAACAGCCATCTCACCTCAGTATGTAAAAGCAGTTGTTTGTGTTGTGAAACATCGATACAAAGCTTTTCTCGTTTTAACAAAGTTTACCATCTGAACCACTTAATGTAAAACTTCTCTTAATTTTTCTCTCAATATTTTTACCATCAAAGTCGTCCCTATGAAAAAAGCAATCAGTTACAATAACCTTTTTTTTTTTTTTTTTTTTTTTTTTTTACAAAAGCTGTAAGGTTTTTAGTATAGCCTACCATGGAAGGGGTTCCATCTGTACAAATGCTTACACACGACTTCCATGTTGACTGCCATTTATCAGATTATTTAAAGTGTTAGATGTCCTCACTTTTTGTAGATACATTTAATTCTTTGCATAAAAGAAGCTGATTTTCTAATTGGTTTTCATTAATAAAATGAACGAATGCTATGAATTGTGCCTTGTTGGTTAATGTTTGTTCACTCATCAACTTGCAATGCAAAAAAATTTGAAGTTTGTTACTGCTTACATTTTTTTTCAATGTCAGAAGGCATTTCTATAATACGCCTGTTAACTGTATCGTTGAACAGAAGAATCTGGCTTTTTTTTTTCATTACTGCTTCATTTCTTAGCATTGTCATGGCCGTTTTTTCTGCATGCAGGCGAAATTACTGACTCGCCTAAAAAGTATGAGCTTTCATGTTTTTTTTTATATCGTTTCTGAGACTTGATAACCAATTTGAGCTTTATCAAAAGCAGTCATTATACATTTAAAAGAATTTGCGGATTCTGCTTGTTGTTGTTCAAACAATCTGTTGGAAAAATATTTTTTAAATTTCTATTTAAATTCGTATTTTTTTTTTTTCCAAAATTAAACACCAAGATATGTTTTTTCGAATGTGGTGCAAAAAATATTAATTCGATCACGAAATATGTTTAAATTTGTCTTTTAATTTTTTTAAAATTTTATGAATACACTAATTACCCTGTTTTGTTAATAGTATATCCTACTCTAATATATTTATTAAAAAGATTTAGTAGTATATTGCTAACCTAGAATGAGTTATTCACAAGTTTTTATAATGATATATATATAAAAAAAATCATCCGATTTTTCTATCGTCCATAGTAAAGGGGACGAATAATGTGTGACAAATTTTTTTATAATTTTAAGTTGTCTGTCAACTTTTAAATCTATTGTGACTGATGTAGTAAAAATTTCAATTAGAAAATTAAATATAGATAATTTACAGTAAATTAGATAAAGTTAAATTTCATCACGTTTGTTAGACATTTGAGCTATTTCACGTTACTTAAATTTCGATAATTGCATGAGATAACGCTCAAAAATCTCAGCTGGAAAGTATTGCCTTGCGGATTCGTAACAGGCGGACGCAACATGGCACTGGCGTATAATTGACTGTAAAACCGTTTCCTTGTACCGCAGTACTTTGCATAGGGACTAAATGGCTGTTTCGACTATCTAAATAAAAGCGTCTTTTGTGTTTCGTGTTTAATGGAAGAGGAGAAAGAGCAAACAATCACTGCTGTTTCCTTTCTCTCTGTCAAATGCATTATCTGGAGTCAAACAAACGTCAATTCCAGATGATGAAACGGATTGTGCGAACGCTTGATGACTTTCGGTCAAGCCCACACGTAACCAAACCTTAGGGATCACGTATTCGTCGGTTATGACCACTAATAACCGTTCCGCAAAAAACGAGAGCCAATAGAAATGTCTCTTACAGGCACTTTCATTCATAACGAAAATGCTTAAATATACTCTTGGGTATTTTGGTACAGTCAGTTTTTTTTGAGCGGGGTCTTTATTTTTTTTGAAGAAAAATCGGAGAGCTTTGACTTTTAAGTCTTTTTTCCCCTCAGGTAATAGAAAACTTTTGAACTTTTTTTTGAAAATGATAATTTTGCAACAACTTCTGTGATATTTAGTTAGTATAATTTATTATGTGTTTATTTCACTTCATAAATAAATAAAATCCCGTTGTAATTCAATTTTATTTCGCAGGAATAGTAGTATAAAAAAAGCTCTTGCGATATTTTTTAATTAGAAAATTAATTTCTCTTGTGCTTTTATTTGCTATATACCTGAATTCAAACGGGCAAAAAAAAAAAAAAAAAAAAAAAAAAAAAAAATTCGGATAAAGTTCTTAATTTAAAACTTCTTCATTTTAAAGTTTTTTTTTTTTTTTTTTTTTTTTTTTTTTCAAAAATAGTAGTAATCTTGTATGCTTTTTTTAATATTTAACTTTGTTGTAATATTTACATGCTTCAACCTTATATGAATAATTTTACTGCCCATATTCAGAATCGCTGATGTGCTTTCTGTTCAATAAACGCTAAAATCTCGTGGTTATCTGAACGAGGCCTTTTTATGAATGAATTCCTTGTGGTCAAAGAGCGACTTTAAGAAATTAATATTTTAGTCATACTTATCAAATGTCAAGACATTCCCATTTCACAGCTATTTCCGGTATTTATATTCATCAAAAAGTGCTATTAACAAGTTCAAGGTTATGTTGTGGTGGTATTTTCTCTAAAACGAAACTGAAAATAGCCAATAGAGATATAAAATATTCTAAAAAAGAATCCTGTTATTAGGGCGCGTATTTTTTTTTTTTTTTTTTTGTTCTTTTAAATGGGGCAGTTGTTTTTCTGTGGGATAAAAAAAAGTATAAGTTTTAAAAAGAAATGAATTTAAGAAACTTTGACAATTTTTGGTCCATAGACTTTGAACAATGATCAGATATATTTTGATTTTGATGTAGATCTTTTTAATAAAGAATATTATTGAAGGTGCATTCTTTTTTTCGTTAAATGTTCAATTCTTGAGGTTTCTGTAAAATATTTGAGGAAATACATTATTTCTATGATATATATACACGGCTGATTTTCATTGTTATCTTAATATATTCAAAAGTATTTTGCATATATTTTACCACATCCGATTTTTGAAAATTTTATGTTCATAACCACGAATTTTTGAGAATTATTTTAAAATGTCTCAAAAAGGAGACAGAAAAATTGCATTTGTTGTCTGTAATTTTTTTATTTTTAATTTCACAATTTTTAATAAGGAATCCGGATTAAAATGTGCAAATATGAGAAATGCACAAAATATAGTCATTAAGAATTCTTACTTAAAATATTGTATTTATATAAAATATTGTATTTAATATTGTGTTCTTATTGATTTTTTTTTTTGAGTTTAATATGTTATTGACATTAATACTTTTCTTGTAATATCATTTTTAAAGATATTAATGTGTTATTTTCCCTTTAAAATAACTTGATATTATAGAGTGGATATCGATATTGTAAAAAGCTTTCGAATTTGTGAGACATGTAAATAATTCTACAGAAGGTTATAGCATTCCTAAATTTATAAGAAATATTATAAAGTACAGCATATTAAAAACGGTTATCGTAGTTATTAAATTAAAAAATAATAATATAGTTCCTTCTTATGTTTATGCTATTAATTTTCATAAATATCACATGAAAATTGAAACAATATACTTAATATTGCTGTTTATATTTGTAAATTTAAAATCATTCCTATTATTAAAGGATACTAATTAATACCAAAAGTTGTGAAAATAATGAAATCAATATAATTTAGTTACATTTCTATACACAGCACTCAAGGAAATCAACTCTTTGTATTTGAAATATCGGTAACATGACCACTAAACGTAAACATTTTGCAAAACTAAGATTATATCCAAAAACAAGTAATATAAAAAAAAAAAAAAAAAAAATGTGAGTCAATTCCTACTTTTTTTTTACTATATTGCAAAAATAGTATAAATAATTTTCATTCCTATTTTTAAGTTTATCTGGCGCCATCAATTGGTAGATATATGCCACTTAAATCTAAAAAAAACTAAAATTAATTAAATTTCTGAATTAATATTTGAAAAAACTGCATTAACATCCAGTGTCATCCACTACAAGTTCAAAAAAATGTATTTGAACTTGAGTGGATGAATAAAAAGTATTTTATGAACGATTGAAGATTTGAACAAGATATATATAAGGAGAGTGTGAGCTAATAGAAGGAAATGAAATAATGTAGAAAGCTTTTACTGCAACTGTGGATAATCTTCACAATATTCATTTAAAAAAAAATTAATAAATATGGAAAAATTTAGCAATGTTTATCTATACAATTAAGAATTTGCATTTTTCTAAAATAACATATTAAAATAAAAACATTTTACTTTAAATGTAACGAACTGTTCATATGTATAATATAATTTTGAGGAGTTTGATATTTTCTTTCAAAGAATTTCGAGAATCCACATTATATCTAGATAAAAAAAAAAAGAAAGCTATTTTTCAATTCCTTCTATTAGCTCACACTCTCCCTATATATATCTTGTTCAAATTTTCAGTCGTTCATAAAATACTTTTTATTCATCCACTCAAGTTCAAATACATTTTTTTTGAACTTGTAGTGGATGACCCTGGATGTTAATACAGTTTTTTCAAATATTAATTCATTAATTTTAGTTTTTTTTAGATTTAACTTGCATATATTTACCGACAGATGGCACCAGATAAACTTTAAAAAAATGAATGAAAATTATTTATTAAGGACTTTCTGCAATATAGTGGGAAAAAAAGTAGGAATTGACGTTTATTTTTTATATTACTTGTTTCCGTTTCATGTTGTTACAACAAACATATGATTTAACATTTAAATATCGGAGAGATGGCGATTACAGTTCAAATTTCATTAAACTATCACCTTCATGCTTCGACATAAAATGTGTCGATTTAGCGAGGTAAAGAGCGTATTAAACCGCCAATTTCTATATTTCATATTCTGATTATTTTGTACAATAAAGTAAATGAATTGATAAATTTACATTTATATACTTATTATACAAATTAGTGTTAGCATTAGCTTACACTAATATTTCATAAACACTAATAATAGACGTTGCCATTTTTACAAAACGATAATGAAAAATTATAATCGGATGGGCTGATATACAATTTATCCATAAAATTTTTAATTTATTTTAATAATTTAATTTAGTTAAATTTAGAATTTTTTAACTTCTCGAATTTAATTCGAAAATTTCGAATTTATGAACAAAATGCATGACGATTGCTTAATTCGAATGTAAGAATAAAATGCATAAATAAAAAAAAAAATAATAATAATAAAAAAACTATAGAATTCCAAACGATTTTCTTTTCTTCAAAAATCTCATATTCACTTTGAAATAAAATTATCTTTGCTTTTACCAGACGATCTTTTTTGGAAGATTTACATTAATTTTTCTTCTAAATTAATTTTTTTACTAAATTACTTAATAATTAAGCAACTATTTTGTAAATATTTATCAAAAGAACTATTAGAATATTTGATTATTATTAGAAGATTTGATTTGTCCTAAAGTTATTAATTGAATGGAAGTTTGTTTAAATTTTAACATTTAATTTAAACCCGAGTTTATATCTGATTCTTGAATTTGTTTTAAATACTGAAGTTTCAACCTGTTATACAAAGAAAAATGGCGATTATTTTGATAAGCTGCATTTTCCCACCTAAGTCTATAAAAAGAATTACGAAAGAAAAATTATGTAAGATTAAGGTAAAATCTAAAGCGATACAACTTTCTTTGACATCCAAATTATCTAGATTTGCAGGAAGACATTTTAACGACTATATGCCTACCAACTTATGAGAAAAGTAAACGTAAGTACAATAGAAATAGCAAAAATATACTTTTTATGAATGTATAGAAATACATTAGACTGTTAAAAAAATTTTAAGAAGCTAATGGAGAGTTTTTCTTCTTGTCTCTGTATATGTCTTCTGTTTGGAATGTACAGCAAAATAATTTTATTTAAATTTTATTAATATACCAGTAATTGGATAGTATTTAATCCTAATGAAATTGATATTTTGTCATAAAATATTTTGTAAGCTCAAAGCACAGGCAATTTTTTTAATGTGAATTTAAGTTAATATCCTATGATTAAAAGTTCTTTTTGATGAAGCAATAATAAAAAAAATCTGGTGATTAATTTTAATTAATTGGCTAATTTTATCTGGTGATTCTGAAGTAGGGAAATTGAAAAAAATTCTGGTTAATATCAAATTAATTTTTCAAATATTTTATAATCTTTAATCGTTATAAATTTCATTAATTCTAACGAAGTTATGAAAATCAACATTGCAATAAATTTACCTTGAAATATGTCACATACGTTTTTTTTCGTATTTCTTATTATTTTTGTTAATCTTTTCATGTGAATCTTGTACTGTGTTTTTTTTTTTTTTTATCTTATTTTAAAACGGACGGCGTGTGTGTGTTTTACTGATTATTTTATCACTTAGTATTTTTTTATTTAAATAGATAAAAACTGTTTATTTTGATTTTAAGATATTTTTTTAACCTTATATAGTAAAGATATGAAAGGTCTCCGATTAAAAAGAAATTATCTAATGTTTTTAATTACAGAGCTCTAAATGCGTAAAAACAGTATTTTTTTTCCTCTGTTAATTTTCAAAAACAACTTAATGTCTTATTTGTTTCATATAAATAGTAAAACAAAACAATTCGAGTCCCATTATTTATTTATTTAATAATGCATATTTAAATTTTATGTGGAATTGTGATTCATTTGTCCGTCGATCTGTAAATATTGCAAAGTTCCGTGTGAATGACTCCTAGTGTAATTCAGTAATTATATGACGGCCTGATGCCCAATTGGCTATCGCTGTGTCCTTTGCTGCCACATGCTTCAGGTTCGAATTCTGGCAGTGGCATGGCTGTTTGTGAGTGGTTCAGAATCCATGTTAAACTGCAAGTCCCCGTCTAATTAGCCCAAAGTGTGCACAAAATGACCGTAGAGCGACAAACCAAACCAAATTAGTAATTATATGAAAATTTGTAGCTTAAAAACTTCTATCCTATATATATATATATAAGGAATAGAAATCCATAGAAGATGAATTGCTTTAAGAAATGGATGAATTATTTATCTTTCTTATTTGCCAGCGCTCTTACTGTCTAATTACTTCCGCTCCCAGTATTATTGGGATAAGACGACTTAAAATCATTCTATCTTTATAATTATTTGTAAAGGGATGGTATTTAAAATCTTCAGTGGCAGTCCTTTGTCAGATTGAAAAGTTAGTTAGGATTAATTTCTTTTTTCTGTAGAGCCTTCTACTTAATTGTATTTTGTAAAGATATAAATGGCTATAACGCCGTGTGGGCGTTATAATTGTTACAGTCTGAAACTTAAAAAAATTGATTAGCTTTATTTTTTTCAATATCATATTAATTTTCTCTGCGGGCAAGTTAGTTTTGTTCGATTTATGACGACGAAAATTTAGTGAAACGTAAATTAGTAAAGCATTAAAATAACAGAAAAAGAATTGTCCACACATAACTGTCCAACATATTGTCCCCTATGTGTTAATGGTACAAGATCTCATCATTCATTCGGGGCATACATATTTTTTAAATATTTAAGAGACTTGATGAGTTTGTTTTACATAATTTAAAGATTTTTTAAATTTTGTCATTGCTATTTGAATTACGTATGGGTTTCCGCAGTGTAAGATTACAATTTACAAAATAAAATTTTAATGCTAACATAAGATGAGTTCTTTATTTCATTCTTGATGTATATATATAATAAACAGTTTTTCAACTGATAGGAAAAAATGTGCACGTGTATGCTATTTTCTGAGGAGATAAACGATCTTTGAGTCTTGTACCTGATATTGTTAATCAATTTTATAACTAAAACTGAATATATGAGTAAACACACTATGTTTGTAGTTACCACTTTATTCTAGAAAATAAAATGCACGAGCATCCTTGTTGTAATTATGAACATTTTATTACATTACTGTGTATTACTTCCAGTGTATTTTAAGCTGAACAAATATTTCAAAAGGTTGATTTTAAGCTTTAAAAAAAAAAAAAAAAAAAAAAAAAAAATTCAGTTTTTTTTTTTTAAAATGAATAATGACGTTTTATTAACTTATTCGAATGAAAATTGATATTTTTATTTATCTGCTATACTCAGAAAGACTTTACTGTTACTAATGATCAATGAAGGCGATTTTTAAATAGTCGATATGTTGAATATTATTTGATTGGCTTTCGAACTTTTAATTTTTAAGACTCACTTCATAAGAGATATTTTCGCGTTCCTTTAATAACATATTCTTCTTTCCTTTTTTTCTTGCAAAACTTATTATAATTTGTCATGAATTAATGTAAAAATTCACATCTACATGATGCAGATCTAGGTTTAGTTGACAGTAACTACTCATATCGGAACTCAAAATTACTTTAGAAATATTTAGTTCTGAAAGATATTCCGTCTTCATTGTTGAAAATAACCCCTGATATTAAATGAGGAAATATTCTGATAAATTCAGATTTTTTAATAATGCATATCAAACCTTTCAAGACATTTCTTTTGATTGATATTTTTATTAATACCTTTTACCGGATTATTTCTAATATAAACGTATCTCATTTTTGTGCCTTTTCGGAATACCATGAGTTAGCTCGTAGTTAAATAGTATTTTGTGTTATCTTGCATTATTTTAAGGCAACCACGAGTTGACTCGTGAGATACTTTTGGCAAAAGTCATGCTATCGCGATATCATACATTAATGACTTTATATCTTTCAGTACGTAAAATATTATCAAGGAGTTGCGTGCTATTGATTGCTTTTTCCCATTTACATTTACTTCATGTTAATTTTTTCAAAATTACTAAAAGTGACATGGTGATTTCGAAAGCTGGTGATGATTCAGAAAATTACAATTAATCCAAATCCGATTTCAATCCCAATTATTCGATAATAAAAATAAGTAAGGCGAGATAAAAATTTATTGATGTATATTTACAAATTCTAACAATGCATGCATATTTACAATTTTATTGGAAAAATAATTCTGCAACTAAACTTTTGTTTTTATTTCCAATGGCAAGAGAAAGTGACAAACTCTTACGAGATCAAAACAGTGTAAAACACACAATAAGAGAAAAAAAAAGTCTACGTCTTGCCAGCAATGTTCTAGCGCTCCAATATCGTTTTACCTTCTAGTCCCAACGCAAGGCCGGCCATCATGCTATATGGTGACTGTCCATAATCTCGTCTTTCCCATAGACCGGGCAATTAGGGCTTTCAAAAATGCCAATGTGGTGCAGATGATTCGCCAAACAGTCATGGCCGACTGCAAATCTTAATTCCGCGACAGCTTTTTCACGAGGTTTGTCCGAAATTCCCTATTACTCCTCGAGGAGATAAGAGCCGTGAGCAATGTCTTCCATCTAAGTATCATTTGATTTTTAATATGAAGATTCATGGAATAAAAAGAGTTACAACTATTTGGCTGTTGAACTATCTGTGTGTAAATAATAAACTGTATTCGAAAAAAAAAATTTTTTTTTCATTAAAAAGTTATTGTATCAAAAATAAGATCAATAAATTATTCTTGTTCATTAATTCTCTAAAATGAAGACATTTGTCGACGTTTTGAGATGAGCTACTGACGATATATAACTTAGGAAAAACACCATCTCTTGAATTTTTTTTCTTAGGATAATTATTTTATTTTTGAGAAATATACAACACTCTTTTACCAGTTGGCTCGCGTTACCCTTGGAGAACCTGTTCCTTATATTAAGATAATCTTGATTTAAAGGATTCTAATTATTTGATTTTTAATTTGCAGATAATTTAAATTGCATTGTTAATGTCCTTTTTGTTTTGATCCCAAACATATATTCGGTTTTAAAAGTTAACCGGATAGTCAGTTCCTACATAAAAATGAGATTCATTTTGTCAGTAATGGATGGCAGCTCTTATAATGTCTAAAGGAATATGTAGGTTTCATTTTATTGATAATTCTCTAAATCGAGATTTATATGTTGATATTCTAAAAAAAATATAAAGCGGGGACAATGGAAGAAATTACTGATTAAAATTGAGCAAGAATTAAAAAAAATGATATAGTTGTCATTCAAGTCTGCAGCCTTGTGAAATAAATTGTTTTCAGGTTTGACGCAAAAATATTCGTCTTAATGTCTTGATTATCATGTGGGCGACAAAAAAATAAAAAATGCTTCAAAACAAACAAAGTAATAAAATGAAGTTAGGTGTTGAAGATTTCATATATTTTTATATTTACTGAAGAAAATGATCTAAAATTTTCCAAGAAATTTAGATCGTACTAATATATTTGTAATTTATTCAATTCAATTAAATTTTTGTGTAAAATACCTGACTGCAACTACTAAATGAGATATAAGACTTCAGTATTTTATTGCATTTGGCAGGCAATTACATACCTGACAATGTTTACCTAATTTTCTGTAAATTGTAAAATTTGTAATTGATTTTTAACAGATCTATTAGAAAGACCATTTTTTACTAATTTTCGGGCTAAATTTGATTCTATTAACTATAAATCGTGTGAAACAATCGTGGGCAACAATAGTTAGATCGAAAATCGCTTATAATATCCTTAAATGTGTTATTTCTTGCAAATAAAATTTTTAATTATTCCTCATAGTACAATTCATGAGTTGAGATACATTTTTTTGTAATTATATATTTAATATGCTAATTTTGCTAATAATTAAGTGGGATATTGTATACGGTACGTATTTCATTTCATGCTTGAGTTTTTAAAATCCTTAAATCTTTTGGCTCGAGATGCCTTCGTGCCAAATTTCTTTGTTGATGTTATATTATATTAGAAAGCTTAATTTTGATTTAATCCTAAAATTCGGGGCAACATTTTGAACAATTAAACGTATGTAACTTGATACTTTTATTAATGAATGCGTAGATTGCTGCGGTGACGCGCTGTGAAGGTTTTATTAATGTACTTTTTAAAAAGTTATCACACATTATGTTAGATTTACTGCTTTTTAACCTCTCGGCGCCCTTGGACATGTTCAAATTTATTTTTTTATAATTATAATTACTATCATTAATAAAAGAACAAAAATTTAATCATAAATTATTCACTACAAGATCCCTCGACAAGGAAAATACAAATTTTGTGGTTTGGCTGCACTCATAACGGTATTTACTGTTCGAAATAGGAAGATAGCGTAAAGTAGTTTTCGACTGTCAATGTTGGGTTATTTGAACAAGTCGTTAATATTTTATAAAATTAATACCATATATAATAAATATAATTAGTTTTAATAATGAATGTCGGGAATAATAATTTATGCCCGTCATTTCGATTATAAATTACTATTAACTCACAGCGGCTACAAATGGCCTGAAGAGAAGGTAAGTGAATGCTTACCCACGTTTTTGTCCTGTGGAGGAAATTCTATCGCCAATATCTCTGTTGAGTCTATTGATAGTTTGAATCCTTTAAATTTTTTTTAGATTAATGTTTTCTGTTTTTCTGAAAAACAGAAAGCACTAATCTAAAAAAAAAAAAAAAAAATCTTCTCTCTTTTCAAAATTTTTGATTTTGAATCACTAATACACAAACCAAAGTTATTGATGATAAATTCTTAATTTTGTTTCTTTAATACGCAAACCATTGAAATTATTGATGATAAATTTTTAATTTTTAATCATTAATACAACACTTCAGAATGACGCAAATTCTGAAGCAGATAATAATAATTAACATGCGAATTTTAAAAGTAATTTGTGTGCGTGCGAAAAAAGTATTTTATAATCAAAACGAACTCGTGTGACTTTTTGGTTCCCAAAACAAGAAACGCAAATTCTCGTAAATTTTCAGTTCTGATGAGAATTGTTCTTTTTACCTATTCAATGTCTGTTTTTCTTATTGGATTTCGGCATCTCCCACTTTAAATATTTACTATGCATTTCGCAACACGTGAAGTACGTGATAATAATATGCGTATGCTTATTTACTCAAGACTTTTTTTTATGGCGAAACTGATAGCAGAGAATAGAAAATTATCATTTTATTTCATCCCCCGTTCGACTTTTCTCCGCTTTGTATTTCATCTCGCCACTTTTTTTTTGGAGGCTCCGATTACAATTGAAAAAGGAGGAAGTAACAACTTCAGCGATTGTGCATTTATCTACATTGTTTACATTTTTTTCTGTTAGGCAATATCGTGTTCTTCTAAGTATCTCTGATACGAATTTTCGCGAATGTAGTTAGGGGACAAAAATGAATTTGACAATGAACAGTTTTAAAAAAGGGTGGTTTTAGGGGAGTTCTGAAATATTATATCTACAGCTGAAATATAGTATTTTTAGTATGCATATTTGTTGTTTAATAAAGTATTCAACTTGGTAAAACTACGGGATTTACCATGGTAGTTATGTAGGAAAGATTGTTATGTGTGTATTATTCACAAGTTAATTATTAATATAGTCATTAAAACAAGATTTTATTCGAGTAAGTAAGCGCTAAAAATGTTCTTTGAAAATATACAATTATTATAGGTTGCGCTATAAAAATTTTAAAATATGAAGATCAGTTAAATGCTTAAAAAAATTCGGTAATTTTACACTACTTGTTGTGTAATTTTCCAATATTATTGCTAGTAATGCAAGGAATATTCGATTGCATGTACTGATTTTTAAAGTAAGCGATATCGTCTCCTAGGAGGCAGTGCAACCATCAAGGGGTGATGATAGTTTTGGATGCATTGGGGAGAAGGGCGTTGACAATAAAAAAAAGTAACGAAGAAAATAAAATTTTGAAAAATATGCGTCTATGATTCAGAGACGGCTGCGAACAATTTTAGCTGAAAAAGCAGATGTATAACAGCCTATAATCCAGAATTAAACACAAGAGTTTTTAAGTACATTACCTTCTTATTTAGTAGAAGTGGTTTTAGCTCCGATACAAATTTGTTAAAGAAAAAAGAATACTGTTGACAGAATGACAGCCAAAATTTAATTGATAACAGTGCACCAGGTTCGTTCTCTTCATAAGAAACAATTTAAATGTTCCCAATTTTTGTCATCTTGTACTTCAAATTTACCGTGTGTATGATGCGAATGTTACTTGGTTGATTTTAATAAATAATTTTATAATTAATATCTTTTTTGTCTTCATTTACCACGTTTTGACGGAGTAGGTTGTTACGTGGATAGATAAAAGAACACAAATTTTTACTGTGTCTTCATATTTGTTCGCATTTAAAAAAAAATAATGAAAGAGAGGTAAAACAAATAAGTTTGGGAATAGTGGCAGACGAGTATACGAAAATGAGCATTTTTAGATTGACAATATAAAGATGGTACCCAGCATATTTGAGAAATGCACCAAATGAACAGAATTCTGTTATACGATTTTGGGTGCATAAAGGTGAAAAAATCTATTGAAAGCCATCTTCGTTTAAAGCTGCATTAACAGTATAAAGCGTGTTGTGCATGTTCGTATCTGCAACAAGACTAAAGATAGGTTTCCACCGAATACTAAAATATATCAAGACATAGTCATCCTTTAGTTTTAATTTGTATGAGTCTATTTTATCTTACATGACAAATGTTTTTTGTTTATGTATCGGGTCATGTGGAAAACAGCAGGATATGAGGAAGTGACAACAAATAATGCACACGATGTGTAGAATAAAGTGTTTAGTAAAGGGTTTCTCATTTGCTCAATAAGTTATATTTTAAAACGTTAAGTTTTTCATTTGATAGGCCTTCATATAATGTGCAATTCATTTAAATACTATACCTTATGTTAATACGATTTTTTTTATCTCTTATTTTGAAATATTTCATTATGAAATTTTAAAACTATTATCTTTCTTGAAACAATGCGAATGTTTGATAAATAGTTCATTTAATTATCAGTCAACATAAAATTCGATTAATGAGCTGATAAAATTGAAGATCTTTGAATTTCACCATTGGAGAGGTAATTCCCCAAAGTAATTCTAGGTCACATATACCTTTTTGCAATTTGGTGAAGCGCCATTTTGATACAAAAGACCTCTTAAGATATTTCAAATTTTATACTTTGGGATGTATAAATTAATTGCATTTAATTTGTATTGATTATAAAAAATTCTTTTTTACTGATTATTACTTAAGTTTTTGCGAAACATTGACTGAAATATTTGTACAGTTTAATATAAAGATTGTGATCATTTTTGATACTTTAATTTTTACTTTTTATCTTAACTGTAAATTATCGCCAATTACAGTCCCATTTTGTAACATAAAATTGACTGGGAAATTTATAAAGCTTTTAAAAAGAAGTGCCAGAAAACTAGCTTTGAATTATAAAGAGACAGAATGGAAATCATAGACGTTCAGTACATTTTCTATGGACAAATAAATTGAAAGGTGTGGATTCATTTACAATAGATAATAATGCAATAAATATAACTAATTTCTGTCTTTTCCTCCTTGTTTAGGCATTTTTCGGTACTTACTTATTAACGCCGCCGCAGCTACAGATTTGGCTGTTTTTAAGCGGTGCCAATCTACACTTAAAATTTTTGTGACAAATCATAAAATATATAAAACACTTTATTTAAATTCAAAACACTTTCAAAATTCAAAACACTTTATTTAAAAACAAAGTAGTCATTTGGATTTCGGTGGAAAATGGGCCGATATAGAGTTTAACATAGATTCAAAACAGTCTCTATTTTGGCGCATTGGCAGCTCTTTATTGGCGCTTTTTTTTTTGCTGCGGTAGCGTTAATACATAAGTACCCATTTTTCTACTATTAAGATGGAAAACTTTACTTAATGTGTATTGATATTTAAATAAAGACTTTTCATAAAAAGTTGAGCCAATAATTAACCCCACTGTTGGGATAAGTCTTAGTCAGTTAAGGAATCTAAATTATTAGAATTGAGAATTCGTTTAAATATTTTATGCAAACACTTACCTGGAAAAAGTGCAAGCATTACTTTCAATAATTTCAACATTAATTTCTAGACTTAAAAAAAAATTATAAAAGAGTCAGAGTTTGATTTTTAAACAGACTCTTTCCAAAATGCTACACTCCTCACCTCGGCATACTATATTGTTTAAATCAAAAGTGGAGAGTCGAGCGTTTTTGAAGGATTCGAAGTCAGAACCCGACTCTTTTATGAAAGTAATTTTTATTTCTCCAGAATTATAGGAATTATTGTTAAAATTAACTGTTACGAAAACAATTTAATTGTATCCTTCAATAAATACAAGTTGCTGGATAATAAATAGGAGTTGTAATTAGGAAAATACTGCTTTACCAACAAACCAATCTTGGATCAACAATTTCGTTATTTTTTTTAAATTGTTGATAAAACAGTGCGTATTTACCACGAAATGGGAAAAAAAAAAAAAAAAAATCGGTTGAAATCTTAGACTACTTACTCCTGAGGATGCCGCCAATCTTGCAACCGGAATGTTTCGCCAATTTTTTTAGGATTACAATACTATAACTAGAGGAATTAGTAACTTCTTTTTCCAAACAATATGACTATTTTATTGCTACTTTGATAGTTATTTGCAGAATTTTTGTTTATAGTAAATAAGAACAGAAATATATATTTTTTAAATAATTATTCCGATAAATTATTGATTATGCGATTGTTCTTATAACTTAGTTCGGACACTGATAAAGAATATAAACTTTTATAAAGTTGCTGCTCATGAAAATGCGAAACAAACAAGAACGATTTTTTACTTTTGATAATGAAAAATAAGTTATTAAATAATTATTTTCTTTATAATGCTGTTGACATAGTTAAGGTTTTGTGAAAACAGTTATTTGAATTTGGGCAAAAAAAATATTACTTTTTATTTTAAGAACGTTAGTTCACGGCGAAAATGCCTCTCAAATGCGTTAAATTTTTCTGCAAGTTATATGATGTTTCATTTTAATGTTGTTGACACATCTCATATTTTGTGGCAACCGTTATTTGAATTTGCACGGAAAAATATAATTTTTTAATTTTTAGAACGTTAGTTAGAACGGACGAAAAAGGCAGCTAGAAAGTATTTTTTTTTCTGTGGTTTTGTGTTCTTGTTTCTTCATTCATTTGATATGTATGTCTATGTAAGGACAGGTTTTAGTGAGGCAATAAAAGGATAATTTTCGCCTCAAATAAAGGATATATCAGAATACAATTGTAAGTTATTCTCTGGCTTCTTTCTTTTTTTTTTTTATTAATATTGTTTTATCATTCGTCTTCGGTTTCGTAAACATAAAATATTTTTTGACATAATAGAAAAAAAAAAAAATTGGCGTAGTAGTGAATAACTATGGCGTAATTTTGGAGTAATAACGATAATTATCGTTGTTAAAATAATACATTTTTATGAGTTAACAAAATTCCACATAATAATTTGGCGTTAAAATGATAAAATTTGGCGTAAAAGCAATTTGTAAATAAAATTTTGGCAAAATGAAATATTTTGGTGTTAAAGCTATAACATTTGGCTTAAAAGCAAATCATTAAAATTATGTTTTAATAGTGGTAAAATTTTGATGATAAAACGATGTAATTTGGCGTAAAGGCAATTTAGATATAAATTTTCAGTTATAATAGTGCTAAAATCTGGCGATACTTTTAGGCGTAAAAGTATTTATGGGATAAAATTTTGGCAGGATAGTGATATTTGGCTCTAAAGCAAGTGAAAATAAAAGATTACTTTAAAAACATTTTGATAGTATTTTTGAATATTTTATTATTAAAAATGTCAATCTTTAGTATTCCAATTAGAAACTGTTTAAAAAAAACTTAAGAATTTCTTTAAAATGTTTTTGTAAATCTTGAATCACTTAATTTTCTTTTCAAATTTTCAATTCTTGTTTCATTGGTATATTTTCCATATTGGCTAATATTTAACAGTAATAAATACTTTTTTCCAGATATAAAATATTGTTGAAATATTTAATTTATTCGATTATGGGAATCTTGGAAAGACTTAGAACATTATTTTTAAAAGGAATGTTTTTAAAATAATTTTGCTTATAGGTCGATCAATCGCAATGGTATAATCATTCCTGATACATATTTATCTGAATTTCTTCGTTTCTAGAACGGGAAAATACATTTTTTTTTCTCTTTTCATTTTCGAATCTTATCATGAGAACGTGTTTAGTGTCTTTGTTCCTAATGGCTCGCATTTCAGACATCTGACTGAGCAGTTAACTTGAGTCGTGCCCCCCTCTCTTCCAACTATTGCACTGTTTATACACGTGATTGCAACTCTTGGTGCAATCCCTGAAAGCAATCATTTTTGTTTTAGGGTCGATAAAGCCGAGGCTCTCTCCGCTTTTGTTTGCTCAGTGTGACAGCTATAGCAGGCATTGTCTTGCAGACTATGAACTTCAAGGTGCACCAATGTCTAGTCACTCCAGTGTGTTCCATTTCAGTAAACAAAACGAACTTCCTTTGTGTATTCTTTTTGGCAAACGGGCAACTGGCTCTGAAGAAATGAGCAAACAAGATCGAGTGCCTCTTCTTTTGTATAGTGTTTCTTTTTTATAAAGTAATTGGGAGGTAATTTATATATATAAAAGATCCCTTTTCTCTGTTGAAAGGCATAGAATATGAAAAAAAATCCAAAAAATTGTTCAATAAATTAGAATAGAAACGAGCGTTCACGAATTGAATTTTAATTTGATAAAATAATAAATAACTTAACCAAAATAACAAATAGTTGACGAAAATTGTATCTCATAATATGTAAAAGAAAATTAGCTTGGTGAACTGCTAACAAAAAACTTAACTATCCATTCATTTTTAGTTTGCATTTCAATTTTTTTTCCTTTTGTACCTAATAAAACAACAATGATAACATGACACGAGTCGTATTAAACAAATGCATATAAATATAATCATCATTGGTGCAATAGCTCCATGGTGGGCCAAGGCCGTTTGCCTATTGCCAGATTTCGAGACAGGAGATGCTATCTTTTTACGGGGTAAGGTTGTCAGTATTTCGTCCAACACTATACGGTCATATTTAGACCGAGACCTACGGTTTAAAGTGGATTCCGAACCACTATAAACATCCATGGCATCGCCGAGAGTCGAACCTGAAACCTAGGGCACCGAGCACCAGACAAATATAATAAAAACCGTAATATCTGCTTTTGAATTTCATTGTGTATCTGGCAAGAGTTTTACGAATTTAAAGATTTGCAAAGGACAATGTTGTTTTGCTTAAAAAAATTTTTTTTTTTCTTATTTCAAACTAATATGTCTTATTTATTTTTTTTTTTATTTTGCTTCGTCTTTCTGAAGAATAGAATAATTTTCTTAAGATTTGTGGTTGAGTCGAACAATTATCCTTAGTACTACATCCTTACATTAACAAAAAAAAAAAAAAAAAAAAAAAAAAAACATTACACATGCATCCAATGGTTTCTTCTTTAAATATCTTTTTATATCCTTATTATGGCTTCCATTTTCTGTTTTATTTACTTTCTTTCCATGGATGTTCTGATAATGAATTGGAGAAATTTTATACGCATAGAATTTTCCTAATTTTTTATTTACGCTACCACATCATAGCGATGTCTTGTAAATGGGTGAGAATATCTTGTTTGCACGTAATTGATTTTTAGAAAGTAAAACGTGTTTATTTTGCTACAGTATGTTCTTTTGGTGTTTATGGGACGCTTTAAAATGACTAATGTGTAGAAATAACAAAAAAAAGAAAAACAACTTATTTTTGTTGGTATTAATGATGAAATTACGTGTTCTTTTATTGCTTTTATCACATTATCAGTACATTTGCTTATATTTATTTGATATTAGCTAATAGATGTTTTGCAAGTCACGTCGACAAAACTGTCATCACTAGTAACATATATTCTATAGTGATACTCATAATAGCTGTTTTTAGAATGCCAAACAAATTGTTGGAAATGTTGAAGCTGATTCTCTGTAGTGATATTAAAAGATGCGTCTTGAAAAATAATAAATGTATGATTAAAGTGCAAAATAATATTAGACTTTCATGGCAAATTTAATTTTAAATGAATTTATGAATTTGACTGTTTGTTTTATTCCAGTTGTATTTTTTATTTCTTACTGCTGATTTATTCAACATTCACATGCTACCATCTGATATCCTCTATTTCTGACCAGTTCTTATTGGCGTTAATTAAAAACTAAATTGAAAAGTTATCGAAGTTTCTTTCTGATATATTTTTTTCCAATTTTTAAATTTCCTTAGAAAGATATCAGCACTGTATTCGTATAAATTGAAATTCTAAGTTTGATGTGGGAAAATAATTAATTAGCTTATGGTGTCCTTCAGTGTTTGTTCATTCTGAAAGTAATTCAAACTTCATTCATTTCTTTGTAAATGAGAAACCACAATTTATTTTGATAAGAAAAAGTTTTCGCAATTTTAGAAAATTCCAAGGATGGCCGTTATATTGCTTTAAAGCTGAATTAGAATTTCTTCTTCACTTTCGATAGTGTACTACCTTTCCGTTTTAATGTTAACAAAATATTTACTTTCATTAAGACGCTAATTCATTTACTTTATGTTGATATGCCTTAAATCAATGTTAAGAGGCCTGATGGTCGAGTGGTGCGACAGGTTTTGGCTTTGAGTCCTGTCTGTGCCCTGGAGATTTGTAATTGTTCGGAATCCACTATAAACCGTGGGTCTCGGTCTGATATGACTGTTGAACTTTGGTCGTAGGGCTGACAAACCCTACTCCATAAAAAAAAAAAAGTCAGTGCCACGGAGCCAAGTCAGACTTCTACCTACGGGCGCTCCATAGCAACAGATGCTGCCACCTCCTTTCCCTCCTTCCATGGAGGTTCTTGGACTTAGTAGACAGCAACAAATAGACCAAGTGGGATAAGAAACAACAAATGTGTATTATAAATAGAAATTAAATACGTTCTAAATTTATAATGGGACTTAAATTTCTTAGGCCTTTCAGTTGCTGATGTACGGATAAGTGGACAAATTTAAGAAAAATGCGAAAGGTATGTTAGAATTGTTTTGTAATAAACAAGGTGGAATTTACTTCTGGAAAAAAAAAATGTCGGAATTGTTGCTGGTAAACCGCTTGAAATCTCCAGAGTTCTTGTTCCATCGATTCCATGAAAAATCTTCCGTTGACAGGCTGCTTGCCGCTAGCACATACAAGTAAAAAAAGGGAAAGAATCCCAAACAATGAGCGAGGCATGAGGTCAACGCACAAAGCCAAAGGTTTCGGCGTCTCTAACCTCCAATGACCCACATTATCTCGTTTTATTTTTCCGGCTGAGTGGGACAAGGTTACGGGAATATGTTTCCACTTCATTGCATCCGTCTTTCGGCTTCGAGGACGCATTTGGCACCCGCCAGCTTCCTTCCCGTTTCGGCAAACCTCCGAAAATGATGGGTTTTCAAAGAACTTTTTCGGGTGTGGTCTGCCATTGTTTTCAAACAGATATAGTAGTTTTTTGGTGGGATATAGAAATTTTGGGCTAAATTTATACGCTTATTGGATTGCTTGACTGTTTGTTTTAATTATCTTTTGCCTCGATAAAATCTTAAATATTATTCGTAAGACACCGATTTTCAAAAAGGACCTTCAAATTTCAAATTCTGCTGTTTTAAAGTACCCATAAGCCGTCGTAAGTGTTTCATTAAAACAGGTGTATCGTACGTCTGTTTTAATGAAATAAATTTTTTTTTGTATTCGTTTATATTAATCATTCTAAAAAGGTTTTTAACTTCTTTTAATTACTATTACTGTTTTTGACTTGTTTTTTTTTAAATTATTTTTTGCCTCGATAAATTCGTAAATATAAAATCTTTTCACAGCAAATTTCATAGAAACCTATTTTTTTAAAAAAAAGGCTAATCAAATTTTGAATTTTGTTGTTTTAAACTGCTATTCCTAAATTCATTTTATTACAACGTCTTAGGAAAGAGGCCTAGTTTTATTCATGAATTTAATTTGTTTGTGGTGGGAAATAATCCTTACGAGCTATTTTGAATAACACTTTTAAAACATGCGAAAATTTCAACTAAGTTCTGTGATCATATCATAATTGGAAAAACTAATTGCTGAACAGAGGCATCCAATTATGTTTTCTTAACTGTCAACAATTCGTTTCAATTAACACTATTTCTTTTCATAGCATCATATTTTCCACAACACTACGGTTGTAAATTTCCTTAAATTATGCAAAATCATCAATTATTAATTGTTTAATTTGCTATGTTTCACTTGTTTCCTATGAATTTAGAACAGTTTTAAGAAAAATTCTCAAACATGTAAATAAAAAATTTTTTTCTTGATATTTCACACCCGTTGTTTAGTTCCACAAATATGTCATATATGTCAATACACCAATTATTTATTGTAAATTGAACGAATTTCTTTATAACGCAGTTGTTTTGCAATAAAAAGTATTATATAATTAAAAATAAGATTCTAACAAGTACGACATATCAAGTCATGTTTATTTCAACATGCGCTCAATGTAAACTTTTTAGATCATAGATCGTTATTTTTTACTCGTCTTTTTTGTGCCAACCATCATTCCATATTGTGTATAATGATCACTATTCTTTGGCAGATAATTTATTTCAACACTAATTAATTTTTATGCATTAGAATTACATTTTATTCGCCATTTCAAATTTATTAAAAATTCGTTCGAATATCCCTTGTTTGTCATTACCACATTTATATGAACATCACAAATCTCATACCAAGACAAAATTTTCCCCCATGAACAAGATAACAATGTTATATAAACCTATGCATGTACTGAAAAAAAAAAGGATCATATTAAAATACTAGAAATAAAAAAAAAAAAAGGTCAAAAACGAAAGTTTTGATTCATTCATTTCTTCATCCTTCCATTGAAAAAGAAGGGCAGAACGTAGATCATAGAGGAAATCAACAAATGAAAAGTGAAGATATATTTAAAAGTGAGTAATATTATAAGTTACAAAAATATCTAAATAAAAAGGATGAAGTTTTTTAAGTATACAATTGACCATTTATGATTATCTAATTAATAAAAAATGAGTACTTCGTCTAAAAGCTAACTTTGAGGTAAAAACTGCATAATACTGTTCTTTATTGTACAATCACGAAAAAGATTTTAATTAACGAAAAATAAATATTCACTTTGACATTATCATATTGCTTATTCACTCACGAAATTGATTCAGAGTTCTTAACCTGATTGTAATTGATAATAAAGTACATTAAAATCTGAACGCAGATTATTGTAAGAGTTGTTTAAAATAGCAATTAAAAAATAGTAAACATTAAAGTTGACCTTCCAAAAAAGAGTTGAATTCTATTGTTTATCTGAATGGAAACACTACTTTCTATTGGAGGATTTGAAACTTACTACCTGTTGTAAAAAAAAGTAGTCATACTATTTTTTACACAAACAATCGATGGCAATGTCCTCTAATGCAAGGTGAAAGCATTTTCTTTAAGTACTGTTGTACAGCTGTCTCGACCACCTGTGTACACTGCACTCGAAAGGACTTATTCCAGACACCATGTGTTTTGGATTACCCCGGAATGCCGGTAGCAAAGTTGCTCTTTTGTGGTGCAATCCTGACCTACAGCTTTTTTTAAGAGCCATTCCAGCGGTCAGCTTTGTAATTATCTTTCTGTTTTTTCATGAAGTGTTTTTTTTAACTAAATTTTTAAGTATATTAGAAAGTAATTTGAGAAACGAAAATTACAGGCATCAAAATCTGAGGTTTCCTCGTTTCCTACTGCTTTAGCAAAAGTATTATGTAATAATAGCTGTGCGTCAAACTTTAGTTTAAACGCTTCATGACATTTGAATCAATAACTTAAATGGAAAAAAAAAAGTTGGAGAAACACTATAAAGTTGCACTGCAAGTTCATACATATAAGTTGATAAAATATTTCCTAATTCTCATTATATATACCTCACCATATTTGGCAACGACTTTCATAGCAATCTCCTATTTCGTTTGAATTTTTTTTTGCTATTGGTTTATTTTCAAGGATATTTTTTACCAAATATTCTTCGAAAAAAGTGCAAACCATCTGCCTAATCTTAAATTCTTGCTCTTTTAATTTTTCATTTTAACAAAATTTTAATTTTATGATATCACAGTTTCAATTATAATGTAGTTTGCAGGACACGAATTTAATACTGTTGTTTTTCTATATTCCTGTGCAATTATGTTTTTTTTTTTATGTTTGGGATTTATTCACAGAGAAAATGGAAGAGTTGGGTAAAGAGTCAAAGATAGATTGAATACTTTGAATATGATTCAATACATGGCTGTTAGTTTATTTAAGCTATAGATAAATTACGAGTTTTAGTTACATAAATTAGGTCTTTCTTTTCATTCATAAAAGAACAATTAAACCAAGCCTTGCAAAACCTCAATGGTAGAAAAATGTGCCGAACAAATTCAGCTAGCTAGCGATTTTTGCAAAAATATTAATCTTCCTTTTTTTTTTTTATTAATTTTAATATTTCTGAAATGACCGAGATACTTTTTTTATTAGAAAACTTTGTTTAAATAATTTAAGAATTTTTAAATATTAAGATCATATTAATCTAAAAACCTAACCTAAAGAAATTATGAATTTTACTTCTTTTACTAATTTTAATCTGAAGCAACAACGTTATATACCCCGTATGGAAGTGTAAAAAAAATCTCGGTAAGTGAAAAATACTGTATCGCAATTCATATAAATGATTTCATAGAATTTTTAAAATTTTCCGATTTATTTCATTTTACTTAAAAGATTTTGTAAAAGGATGCACAATTTCTATTCCTGAGAATGGAATTTTATTTCGAAGGACAGATTTAACGTTCTTGTTGAATAATCAACAAATATTTAACTAAACGTATTTGTTTAAAATTGCACCACAAGAAATTTTAACAAGGCTGCTTGAAAGTTTGTATTGTGCTTTACCATGTGCATAGTGGTCATGTTTGCTGTCGTACAGAGAAACTATTGCCTTTCTATCTAAAATACAAACATTTTATCACTCTGATGATATTGAATCAAATTGTACTCGTAGTAACTGTACTGTGGTATCAAGTTATTTTAAGCTCATTTACGTTGTTAATTTGAAGAAATTTTTTGTGGTTCTGAAAATCTGATTGGAGATGTTTATTGAAATGTTTTCCACTTAGCTACGTTTCTGAGGAAGGAATAAGATTCACCTTAGTCTTAAAGAATTTTTAATCTTATTCGTCTTTAAAGAGAACATTTTATCTTATTCGAACCGTGATTACCAATCTTATCGTTGGAAATAGTGGCGAATGAAAGGTATAAATTGTTGCTTTTACGAGAATCGCTGGTCATTTATGCTTAATTTCATAATTGTCTTGCCCAGAATGTGATATCAGCGATTTAACATGGTAAGAACATTGCATTTCATCTAGCTTAACATCCATTAATGTTATATATTTGTTATTTTGACAGTTGTAAATCCCTAATTAAAACGTGCCATTGATAGCAAGTGCGTTATAAATCCGGAGATATTTGAAAAGCGTAGCAAAGAATCTGTAAATTATTGAAAGTAAAATATTTTGTTTAAAATAATTCAGTATTTTACTTTTCCTGAACTTATTTTTTTTTTCAATATGAGATTCAGTTAGTTAAATGAAAAATAAGCAGCGTGTAGATGAATACTTTTTGACTTAGTGTTTCTTAAAGCTTTAATTTAAAATTAAGCATACTTAATCTTATTGGAATATCTAATGCTATAAAAATTTGTTAAGTAAAATACCATATATTTTATTCATTCTAGATTATGAGAAAGACATTGAATTTGTCAATGTAATGCATTGGATTTCCCACTGTTTTGTAACTTATTTTATTACACAGAGCTCTGAAACTCGTTTTCGTATTGCCTTGAATTGATATTTTAAAGTTGAGTATTTATCACTTAACTTTTTATAATATTATTGAGAAATTTATGGAATATTGAAAGTATTTTTGCTCAAGTATCTTCATATACTAATTATGAAAATTAAAGCTTCTTTCGAAGTTTCTGCATTTCAATATTTTATGTATTCGCAGTTATTCTTCAGCAACCATAAGATATATTTTTAACATGATTGCAGTTAAAGCGAAATTTTTCTAATATACATGAAGCCCATGTTGGGAAAAAAAATGAAATGTGTAAAAATTAAGTAGTTATTCGAAATTGATAACTTTTAAGAATCACTATTTGAAACATTCAAAATGTCAAAAATAATCTTCTAATATAATCTATATTCTTATTATCTATATTCTTCTAATCTTCGTCATTAAAAACATTCCATGCAAGACATTTTCAAAACTTTTTTGTTTATATAAAGCAATTAGTTTTCACTACAACTAATTGTTCAACAATAACCATTGTAAATACACACTCGGTTTCTAAATGTTGACATAATTGATATTTTTTTTTCTAATGCAGCTGGCAAACACAGCTGTCTTGGATGCCCTTAAGGCAAGCGCTGCACAGACGTTACTCATTTTGCATTACCCATGGGGCGCGTGTAATTTGAAGATAAGCCACGGACGCGGAGTAACAATGCCCCCCGCAACACTCTACGATCCTATTAGACCGGGACCTACGGTTTAAAGTGGATTCCGAACCACTACAAACATCCATGGCACCGCTGGGACTCGAACCCGACACCTGTGGTACCGAGCGCCAGAGCGCTAACCACTCGGCCATTCAGGCCCTCTTATTTATTTATATAAAGCGTTAGTTTTCTCTGCAACTAATTGTTCAACGATAGCCATTGTTAAGAATACTACAAATACACATTCGATCTTTAAATGTTGACATAATTGATAATCTAAGCAAACTATTTTAGCTTGGATGTAGCGCACAAAATTGGTTCAAGCAAAACTAATACATGGACAGAATACGATTTTTTTCTCTTCAATAATTGCAAATTTTTAAGAAAAAAGAATTATCCATTAATTTTATCTTCAAAATGGGAAAAAAAAAAAAAAAAAATTCAGTATAATTCCCCGAATGAATTCTTTTATCAGTTCTGGCATACTTATAATAATTTATTTCGATTTTTCCTTAAGCAGGTGTTAAAAGATATCACTTATATAATCATTCATGATGCTTTTACTTAAATTTATTCTAAAAACGTAAATGACCATACTGGAAAAAGTGGTTTTTCACTTAAATTATGTGAAACCTTTTCTCTTTTGCGGAAATCTTCTTAGAGTATTTTTTTATTCTGAAGTTTATATTTCAAGGTAAAATATTTCAACCATTATTTATAGTTAATTAGACATTATAAAATGTAGCAATTATGAATTCTGCAAACTGTGTAAATTAAAAATTCGCTTACGAAACTATGTATTTTTCTAAAATGTTATATATCTGCACCACTATCGTTACAAACCGCAGAAAACGATTTTAAAATATCCTTACAGGATTGCTAAGACTCGTGGCAATACTTAATTTCATCAGAAAAGAAATTCATGCATGTGCTCACATTGGATTTTATTGGATTAGATTGAATTGAATACGAAATCTTTCAAAATAACATCCATTTCTGTTTTATTTCTAAACACAATGTTGTAAGTATCAACTGTTTGAAGACATTTTTTGGAAGTGATTTAAAAATATAATTCTTTTTAAAATTTTGTTATTTAATAAATTATTTAAGAATTTATAAATTTTGCCTTGAATTTTTAGTTTTGTAGTTTAATTTGTTTACTAATTCATCCTAGTTCTGTTTCGATTTTTCTAAACATATCTAATTTGATACACACAATACTGTATTCCTCAAACAAATTTCTTCTGTTTTGCTTGTTGAATATCATTTTTATTATCACTTTGTTTCTTATAATTGCATATTTTAGAGCTAGTGTAATATAGCCAAATATATATTGCAAAAAATAAAGTCTAAAATTTAAACATATATGAAATACATTTTATAACTAAATTACTTAAATTGATAATCGCATGTAAATGACAAACAAAATTCTTCCGAGAAACTGCTAATAATTTAAAATGCTGATTAAAACTTAAATATTAAGTAAGTGAGACTTTTTTTATTCATTATTTCATATTCAATTCACTGTACATAAGTTTTGATGAACCCCAATTAATGACTGAATTAATTGTCAAACATTTATAAAAACTCATTTTTGTTAGTATTGTGTTTCAATTTTTGTGTTGGGAGGGGTAGAAAGTATACAAGTTTTCTCTTGTATAATTTGTATTTTTCAAAAATGTAAGATTTCTTAAATTTTAATCCATCAACAAAGTTAGTCATCAAGTTCGCTTTTCTCCTGGGTTAATAGCGTCATCATGAATTTTGCTTTCTTAATTGATCTTGTTATGAAAATAACTCAAAATACTCAGATCTGAAATTCCAACTTTTGCTCTTGCAACAACATGCACCACTTCAAGCCCCACCATTCTTTTTTTTTATATATAACTTATTTTTGGAACAGATCCTATATTTTCGACGAAGGAGTATTAACAATTTTTTTGTAGTTAATTTGTCAGACTCCTCCTGTATTTGTGGGATTCGCTAATGAGAAATCTCAGTGTTTAAGTTTACAGACTTCATAGTTTAGTGAGAAATCGGTAACGAATATTTTTCTGGAATCGTCTTTACATTTTAGTTCTGTTGTACTTAGCCTTTTATTTCATTTCAGAAGGAAATCGGAAACTAAGCTGTTAAGTATCTTAAGTTTAGTATGTAGTCCAAATTGTGGGGATTTATTTTTCCAATTTCTGAAAGTCTTTTCTAGAGCATATACAGTTCTTTCACCAGTTTTATTCACGAAAATAACTTCAGAAGTGCGTATTTCTTTCGTTTTCTAATGGTTTAAATAAAGGATGCACGGATAACAACCCACAAAAACTATTCTTGTGGTTGTCTTATCGGATGCCCGCTTTACTTTAAAATATAGCTGGTGATTTATTATTTTCGCTTTTTAATGGAATATTATAACAGGAAACATGATCTAGATTTAGTTACATAATAAAAAAAAATTTAGTTCTGTATTTTTCGTTTTATTTTAAACAGGAAGATCCGATTCTGTGTCATTAACATGCTAGTTTCGATGTAGGATTCTCATCTACAAGTTTAATCCCTGCGATATTTATTACCAAAACATGTTCTGTTTTAAAATTACATTAAACAAAGGAACATGTCTGTTGCTAGAAGATGCATAAAAACAGCGCACGTCTATTTGGATCAACATTTTTATTTATGAACATAATTTTTTTAGAGATGAATATATGTTCTCTATTTTACATTGTAATGGAACATATTCTCCATATAACTAAAAAAATTAATAGCATCACATAATAAATAATATCAACTTTCATCTGAATTCAATTGGCCTGATGGCCAATTAGCTAGCACTCTGGCCTTTGGTACCACAGGCTTTAAGTTCGAATCCTGGATGTTTGTGAGTGGTTCGGAATCCGCGTTAAACTATAGGTCCCGGAATCCACGTTAAACTATAATTAGCCCAAAGTGCGCAAAAAATGACCGTAGAGCTACAAACCAAACCAAATCATCTGAATTAAAAATTTAATACGATTCAAATGAAGTTTTTTGAATATTCTAATTGATTTTTAAAAATCTAAATCCTGTTTTTCTCTGGTTTTGTATAAATGATAAATAATATATATTTTTTATTTTAACCGTATTTCCGCTGCATAAAATCTTTTTCGTGTAACCTGTTCTTCCACCTTTAAAAATAACGCCCCTCGCAACTCGTGCATGACAGTGAAATACTAGTATCAAAACTAAAATTCAGAAAATTTTTAGTGCAATTTTAGTTTCCATAATTCATGAGCAAAAAGGTTTTTTTCATTTCATTGCTTGGAAAACTTTTTTTTTTTCATTGTTCTTACAAAAAATGAAGTATTCCGAGTTTAACCTTTAACATATTCCCGTTGTGTGTTTTAGTTACGAAAAGATTTTACAGGAAATCTAATCCCGTTTTCTATTTTTACCATCTGAACTAATATAGCAGCATTTCTTACTAACTTCAAACTATATTGATTACCTGTTAATTATTAAGTTAAACTAACTACCTGTTCTCCTATCTTTACCTGAAAAAAAAAAAACCAAGTAATTCTTAAAATGGGTGCACTGATTATTTGGTGATATAAATTAGTATCCTATAAGAGGTAGAATGTGTGTTCACATATTCGCAGAAATACCAACCACAGCGGAAAAAGTTTTCTAAAAAAAAACTAATTTATTTACTGAATCTTTTTTAATTTTTGCCTATTTTTTTTAATTTTGCATAATTAAATTGTTTTTGTCGATTTCTTTAGAAGAATAACGCCAGCTTTCGCAAAAAATAGACAATTTTATTCATTTTTTTTTTTTTAATTATTTGAATAAGGTATTTTTTTATGTGCACAAGCTAATGTAATGTTACCAATGCGTTTTCCGTTTGTTATCACAAAAGAACTGTTATCTGAAAACTTTATGGTGTATAATTATACAGTGGGTACAAAAATATTTGCACACTTATATTTTTGCTTGCAAATCATAAAATTTAATATTAAGCAATACAAAAATTGGTATTGCCAAAGTAGAATAAGTTTAATCACCTAAATTAAACAGAAAAAATACAATAATATAAATATTTTTTTTTTTTTGCAACAAAATTAAAATATCTCGTGTCAAAAAAGTATTTGCACACCCGCATGAATACAAAAGAAATATAATATATAAGAAAATTTCAAATAACTAATATTTAGTATGCATTCCATTAGCATCTATTACTGCTTGTAATCTTGCTGGCATTGATATAATTAAATTTTCTGTAACAGTAGGGTCAATATTTGACCACTCTTCAATAAGAGCTTGTTTAAGTGCAGATTTGCTTGAAATCTTCTTTTTTCTTACTTTTAAATCCAAAGAATTCCACAAATTTTCCAAAGGATTTAAGTCTGGTGATTGTGGTGGAGTAGCAAGTTTTCTGGGTACATTATAAAGCAACCACATTCGTGTTATACCGGCAGTGTGCTTGGGATCATTGTCTTGCTGAAAATAGTACGAATTACTGATACCCAATTTTATTGCACCTTGTGGCAAGTTATCTCGCAACACATCAATATAGGTTTGAGCTGTCATATTCCCATCAATGAAACACAAATTACCAACTCCTTTGCTAGCCATGCACCCGCAAACCATAACAGAGCCTCCTCCATGTTTAACTGTAGGTAATACATTTTTAGTATGGAAAGCAGTGCAAGGCTTTCTCCAAACTATTTTGCTGCCATCTGATTTAAAGATATTGAACTTACTTACTCTCGTCGGAGAATGACATTTTTCCAGAAATCAATTGGCTTATTGATATACTTCTTATCGAATTCGAGTCTCTTCAGTCTATTTCGTTCATTTATAAAAGATTTTTTCCTTGGAGATCTCCCATAAATTTGTGCATAGTGCAGGGCATTTCGAATACTAATTTGAACTCCAGATGTTGAAGCGACATCATTGGCTAATGTTATCGCACTAACAAATGGATTTTTTGATGCCTCTCTTATAATGTTTCGCTTAATTCGCTGTGAAAGTTTCTTTGGGCGGCCAGAACGCAAGTTATTTGATCTTGATCCTCTTTCTTTGTGACGTTTTATAATGTACCGAACAGTAGAAAAGCAAATATTTACTTTTTTACCTATTTCTCTATAACTTAGGCCATTTTCACGAACAGAAACAATTTTTTCTCGCAACGAGATCGGCAATTCAGATTTCTTAGGTGCCATCACAAATTGAAATCAACAATCAACTGATAAAGTGTCGACAGTACCTCCCTTTATAGTCGTCTTACGTATGTTATTTACTGCGGGATGACTATCAAATAATTAGCAAAAAAATGCAAATTTCCTAAAGTTGAGTTGAGTGTGCAAATACTTTTTTGACGTAAGATATTTTAATTTTATTGCGAACATTTTTTTTTTACTTGTATTATTGTATTTTTTAAAATTAGTTTAGATGAATAAGGTTATTGTGTTTTTAAAATGCCCATATTTGTACTTTTTAATGCATTTTTTATGAATTGCAAACAAAACTGTATGTGTGCAAATATTTTTTGTACCCACTGTATGTAGTTAGCACCACAAGTCATACTATAGATAGATAAGTTTAGTTATTGGTATGTATTCTAAACTTATCTATCCATATGTTAAAACATTTCTCAGTTTGTTTTCTTTTATAATGTCATTTCAAAATATTGTGCAGAATTATATAATTGAAAAATTTGCGATGTTATTCTGATAGTAAATCTAATTTTTAATAATTTCAGTGCTGATATTCGTAGCATTAAGTCTAAAATTATCTCTGAATTAATCTTATTTTAATGAGAACTTCCTTAATTGAAAAAATGCATTTCCTAGTAATATTATAAATTATAACTACAGTTGCTAATGTGCGTTAGTTCGATTGAATGTTACTGGTGCATGTTTGCCACTTACCACATTAATTACTGGAGGCCTGATGGTAATAAGCTAGCGGCCTGGCCTTTGGTACCACAGACTTCAGATTCGAACCCTGGCGGTGGCATGGATGTCTGTTAGTGGTTTGGAATCCACATTTAACTGTAGGTCCCGATCTAATTAGTCTAATGTGTGCACAAAACGACCATAGAGCGACAAACCAAACCATCAATTACTGACAAGCATAAGAAATTACTGAAAATTATCTATTGAAAAATGTCATTTTAGGTTGGCATCTGTTTATTAGCGATTTTCAATTTTTCATGAATATCTAATTTGAATCTTTATGGTAATAACAAATGTCGCTAATTTTTAGATATTAATTATTGTTTTGACATATCCACACCCCATATGATCAATGTAAATAAATCGTGTAAGAAATAAATTGCTTACTTTAAATATACTCTTTTATACCAATCGGTTTAAATACTTTTAAAATGTATTATACCAATATTATAACTAATAAAGGTCTCAAAGATTTAAATGAGTGTCAAATAAACGAATAAAGTTAACCAAAAATTATTTTGACTTGAGTATCATCATTTAAATTAATGCGCACAAATTTAGAAATAAAAATTGATTATGGTTATACTGTTGCATCAATGAAAAAAAGGGCCCGACTTATTCATTAGGCGGTTTTGATAAAATAATTAAAATTTGGAGTTTAATATGCATATTTTTAATAATAATTTATGAGCTTTTTTCAATACATATGCTGAAATATTTAAGTTAAAGGAGAAAGGATGGAAAAGATCTTTCTGTGCTTCCAAAAAGACTTAGCAATGCATATTGTATCTCAAAATTGCTGCAATCAATATTAGATTTTGCGCTTTCTCTCTTGATGTAAATAGTGCAATTCGAAAAGTAAACTGGGCTCTTTCCTGGAAAATTGTTCCTTCCTTTCATTTTCATTCCTCATGCCATATTGGCGTGGTGCAATCTCTCAGCAATTCATTCTTCTTTCTAAAATGGCACAAGGAACGGGCGTTGATCTATGCATACTTGTGAAGGTTCGCGACAAGAAATCCGCACTTCCTCATTGCCTTATGAGAGCAACAAACCTTCGCCGAGATTTCGCTTCTTTTGTGAAGAATTTCAAAGAAAAAAAAAAGAAAATGGATTGTTTGCTTCTTTGCAAAACATGTCTTTTGCGCATCTATTTAGATTTCCATTTTTTTAAGCTTTGAATTTTCATTATAGATTTAGACCCATCTTTATTTAGTTATTTCTAAGTTCCATTAAATCAATGGTTCTCAAAAAAAATTTTTTCAAGATTTCTAACATGGCGGTCTTCTTGATGGCTTGTGGACCCTTTTAAAAGTTAAATTAACTACAATGAATACATATGCAACTGTTTAAAATAATACTTAACATAAAACAACAATTAAAAACCACTTTAACATCTGATTAATTGTTAAACTGACGACGCTTCAGGTAATCAAATTAATAAATTAAAAGATTAAATAGGCTTATTAATTAAAGTAATAGGACATCCAAATAACCCGAATTATTTTGCGTTTTTATTAAGAAAATACATTAAATAAAACATGATCTGACTATAATCGTGTGGCCTGATGCCCAATTGATTAGCACTCTGGTTTTTGGTACTACAGACTTCAGGTTCGAATCCTGGCGGTGGTATAGATGTTTGTGAATGGTTCGAAATCCACGCTAAACTGCAGATCCCGTCTAATTAGCCCAAAGTGTGCAAAAAAAAAAGTGACCGGAGAGCTACAAATTAAACTAAACTGGCTATAATAATCGTACAAAACCTAACATTTCAACAAGTAAACTTTTCGCGGTCCTTTATAGAACAGGGTACCAGAGTTTGAGAAACTAAAAAATGAAACTAACTAATAATTAATACATTCATTGATATTGTATTTATTAGTTATTCTTTCAAATAATTTAAAAAAAAAAAAAAAAACGGAAGTAATTTCTCTTTAAATACGTCTTATTTTACATCGATTTTACAGTACAATATAAAAGTAGAAAATTATCCAGCATTTTCTTTGAGCTCGTGACTATGAAAGCATTAATTATTTATTTTATTGTACATGAAGGTTCTTCAAGAGTCATTTATCTCTCAACTAATTACGGAACTTTATCAAAATAAATACTTGAAGGCCTATCACATTATTGACGTTAAATCAGCTTCTATAACGCCTGTATACAGTCCCTAACGTCATTGGTTTTAAGTAGTGTAAATGGAAAAAATCTATTGTTTTGGTGTTAAGTAATAATTGAAAAAAGTGATTTTTTTTTTACTGCTGTAAGATAAAAATTGGATACAAGATTAGGAAACTGATGTCATTAACAACCAATAAAACTACCGAATACCCATAACAATCAATGAATTTTTTGTTTATTTTTTTTACTATTGAACACCATGCCGACTACAGCTGATCTATTTTTTCTCTTTAAAACAAGAGATAACAATGTACAAACAAAGATTAAAAACTACCGGGAATAACTTGTATGTATGCATGCATGCATAAAATACCTTTACATAATATTTTTAAATAAAAAAAATTCTTTCCTACATAAATATTTTTGTGCGTTTGGATGCATTTCAAAAATCTGATATCTATACCAAATAACCACGACCTCAGCTAATCATGATTAAATCCATTTCTCGTTTAATGTTTATCTAATCGATGTTTCTAGAATGGTGGAGTAAGATAAAGTTATCAAAATATTAGCAGAGGTATTTATATTATAATCACTATGAAACTAATTATGATATGATAGATGTGAAAATAGAATTGTATCGAAGATAACGATAAAATGAATTATGGAAATTTTTTCTCGTTTTATCTATTTAGTAATAACTGCAAAGAATTTAACATGCCATATTTTCATGGGAGGCATATGTTAGTTTTTTCGTGTTACTTTCTTTTTGATCATTTAACCACATGTTGCCACGCGTGCATTGAATTAAAATCTCGGTTAATACATAAGACCCAGCATTCAAGCAATCTTTAATTTGTCTTTGCTTTTAATGCGTTATCCTATTATGCGTTCACGTGATTCATATAAAATTCTATGTGCTTACCGTGCAATGGCAATATTAGGCCCAAAATAGTTATTTGTAAGTAATCTTCAACCTACGACAAGCTTCCAAGTCGAGGACTTCTTAATTTGTCATCTATTTATTGGTTTGTAATCCAGTGTTTTTCACTTTTAAATTCTTTTCCTAATTAACAAAAATTAAACATAATTACTTTTCATTAAATTGGTGTGTAATTTCATTCGTTTTAATGACACGATTTTCCTTACTTTTTCCAAAACTCTTTCTTTTAAAAAAGTGAATTTCTATTACATAAGTTCATTTTCAACTTGTTCTGCTATTTCTTCCATATTAATTATATCGATTTTCTGCTTTCTTCAATTTTAATTCAGTAGAAAAATAAAGAAATTTATGACGGTCAAAAATTAATAAAAAGTGATTGATAGCTAATTCGAATCTTCATAAGTTGAAGTCTTTTTTTTTTTCTTCCTTTCTTTCTTATCCTACTTGGTAGACAGCAACATCTAGACGAAGTTCGAGAACCCGTGTGATCTCATGGATGGATGGAAGAGAGGGGGAAGCTTCTATTGTGATGGAGCATCCGTTGAGTGCCTTCCGGGAGGACTTTTAGTTTGAACTACCTCGTATTTGCATTCGTATGGGAGAAAAGCCGGGAAACTCCCACTATATGCCGAATAAAACAAACGCCATGGGGTCTCATCATTTTTTGAAACCGTGTCTACAACAAAGCCGCCAGCGGATTGAACGTCAGCCCTAATGGCGTTCGTTGCGAGTTGGACAAGTTATCTGCCTGTCAATATTAGAAAAAAGATCCAGATAAGATTTAATGTGAATAATTCAAGTAAATTAAAATAAATAAATAATATAATAAATATGTAACTAAATATCATAAATAAATAATTGAAAAACAGAATAATCCAGCTTACAAATTTAGTTAAACAGAAAGAGGTATAAGATATAACAAAATATCAGTCACTAATTACATAATATGTTAAGGAAAATTTCAATTCCACTTTTCTTAGGTAAATGTTGTTGTTATTGTTATTGTTATTATTATTATTATTATTATTATTATTATAGCTAAGAATGATTAATACTTTTTTTTACTTTACAAATAATGAATACATAGTTTATATACACAGAATTAAATATGTTAAAATAAGTAGCATTCATTGCTTTCGTATACCATTGTAATTATGTTTTATTAAATACTTAATAAGAGGCCATCATGCACTCAAACGTTAACATCTTCAGTGACGAATTTTTTAAAAATAAATTATTATTATTTTATTTTAATGACATTGTTTAAAAAATTTTGTAGTAAATGGTTCTCCGACACATTTTAAGCAGTTTTTTTGCTTGGAATAATTTTAATTTTGAGGTAACCAAACGTACACACACGTGTCAATGCCCCTGAAAAGATTAATACTTAGAATCTTTCATACGTTTTAAATAATTTTATAATGCATTCAGATTTTCTTTTTTCTTTTATCCCTTTTTAGCGCTTATCATAAATTTTACCGATTAACTTCAGTGACGTTCATGATAATGTTAAGCATAACAAATTCTTGTAAAATAAAACTCAACAAGTTTTATTTTACAAGAATTTGTTATGCTTAACCGTTCCTTTACGGCACTAGATAAAAATAATCACAAAAAACAGGGATAACTTTTTTTTTTTTCCTTCGATTCAAGATCATTCACGGAACCAAGCACCTGTGGCTTTATTATTTTAATGGGTTTTTCCTATTTATGAAAATACCTGCTGAATTTATCATTCCCTTTCCTCCCAATAAGTCACCACGCTGTCTGTTGGGTGCGTCCGAGATGAAAGGGCGGCCCGTGCGTAGGTAGGACAACAGAGTCTTTCATTTCGGTTAACTTTCCCCGTGCAGTTCGAGATATTTAACCCACACTTGGCAAGACCTTGGCAAGTGGTTCGGCCCCCGCTTTGTTTATTCTGTTCTCCAACGGTGCCCATGTTTTGGCTGTCGACTTTTGTTTGTCGTTTGTTTTCACATATTTGAGACGTCGCGAGGTGGGAGTAACGTGTGTGGTCCGGTCTCATCCAGAAGAGACTATAATCTTTTATCCTTTTTTTGTTGCTTTTATCTCTGGTATAGGTTTCCGTTTTAGTCAACAACACCATCGTAAATCAGATAAAATGAATTTATCTGCTTGACACCCAACTTTGAGAGATCGGGTTGGTTGTATTATTGAGATATTTCGCGAAGGACACTTTCTGAAACAAATTAAGGTATTGACGGCAATCCACATTTTAGCTGACTTTTTTATCTGTGCTACACAGGGTTGCCGTTGAAGGACTGAATCATATAAATAACTTTTACAAATATAAGTTGCTTTTTAAAATTTTTCATTATTTTATTTGGAAGTATAATTAATGGACGGGCAATTAGATTGTGAATGATGCTATCGCCACCAGATATTCAGATATTAAAATGTCTGTGTTTTCTGAGTTTGAGCAATTTATTGTTCAATAGATTGGGAAAACTCAATGAATTTTATTTGTTGCTGAAAACCATGCGCTTCTATTTTAATCTCTACTTATCTATACGTTGCTATTTAATGCTGTGTACCTACAAAAAGGGAAAATAAATATTGAAAGCAAGTTATGACTTTGGGTGGGTTTTGACTGGTTTTTTACTAGTTCGATTATGATGTTTTAAAAATCTGTTGTAAAATGTTTCCGATAAAGGACATAATGTGAAAAAAGAAAATAAATGAGAATTACAAGTTTTATGCACAAATATCTTTTTTTAATTAATCGGGCTAATTTAGTAGATAAAACTTCGATAACAATAAAGTGGTGTACAAAGCATCTCTCAGTGATAGTCAGGTTGCTTGGTAGAAGTTTTTCAAGTTTCATCCCTTATGAACCGTAAATGAGGGGCAGTTAACCTTAAAAGTCCTCCCTGAAGGCATTGCCTTCCCATCAACACTCGTCGGTTATCTGTTCGTGGTAAACATAAGACCCACCGATGTTTCATTCTCACTTTTTAACTGGTAGATGCTGCAAAGTCATAGGATGGGGTATGGAGGAAAGAAAATGTGTTGTCATACTTGTTTCTTCTTATATAAATCCTACATATCTTATTTTTCATTATTAAATTTAAATGTATTTTTTCTTAAAATGAATATATAAGTTTTTTTTTTAATCTAGAATAATTTGTAGAAATTAATAATTGATAATAGATTTAGCATCAACGGAGAAAGGCATTTAAAATCACTCTGAGGGCGACTCGCATTTGCTTACACGGCAGGTAAAGTAGGAAAAATATTCTTGAAGCCAGAATGATGTCAGTGAAGCATGTTAAATATCCCTAATTTGGCGGACGTGTATCGCACCCTTAATCTCTTCCTCCAAATATCCGCCAACTCTCTGACCAATGACATTAGCATAAGGTTAAATGTCGGACATTAAAAAGATAAACGATCTTGGGTCAGCTCTACGAATTGTAAGAGAAGAAAAGGGAATATTTATTAAATAATTTATTGCAGTTGAAAAATCTGTGTCCTTTTCCGTTTTAAGTAATTTTTTGTGTTGAAAAAAAATCGTTATTAAAGTTTAAATAAGTGTTGAAAAAAAATCGTTATTAAAGTTTAAATAAGTGTTGAAAAAAAATAGCTATTAAGGTTTAAATAAGTGTTTAAAAAATTAAGGTAAGGTTTAAAAAAATTAAGGTATATTTTAGATAAGGTTTATTTCTTTTCAAATAAACCTTACCTAAAATGTATTAATATTATTATAAAAATTGATTTATTTATTACAAAAACATATTTATATAGGAACTATATGCATTCCTTGTGATCATCATTTCTTAACAATCGATGATTACCTGTAATATTAATTTATTGCGATTCTCTTTCTAATTTTTGTATACAACATACGTGATATTTTTTGGGGAAAAGGGTTTATTTTTATAAAATTGTATATGAGCAAAAACATTATTCCAAGATATACAACTTTAAATGAAACTTTTCATTAGTATCTTCACCAGTTTTCCGCATCTTTCGATGCTTGCCAGTAAGACGACAAAACTATACACCATTGTCTTCTTCCGATATAAATGGTCACCAAATTACTACAAAATTCACATCGTCAGCGAGGCACATTCTCCACTGTAGTTATAAATTATCATCTGAAGGAAACATTTTTTTTTAAACTGAGATTTTTATTAAAATAAGGTGCACTTTTGTGCTTCACCAATGCTACCATTACAGATTACATTTAAAAACTTACTTTTTCCAATATTAAATACATAATACTAACCGTTATAAATTAAAAATATAAGCATTTTAAGTACAAAAAAATTCCAAGAAATTTTATAACAAATCGTATACCTATCAATATTAAATTTATTTGTTATACTTTATCCTCCCTTAAATTAAGACCTCGCAGATGAACAGCTGTTTTTGATACAAAAGAGAAAATGCTCTAATAGCGACAATGTATTTATGTGTGCACTTTATTGGTTATTTTGTTCGTTACTAAAAAAAACACCTATTTTTAGTGAAAACTGGTCTTTTTGAAATCATTGGAAACTTTTTAATTGCACTGCATCAAAAAAAAATAATAATAATATTTGATAATTTTTTTTAAAAAGTTTCCATAAAAATATTGATTTTTTCCGCAGCCTGTGGTTATTACAAAAATTTTTGTTTTTCCTAGTAACTATGAATAATCCATAGTATCTATATTTTTTAACTGTTTTAAGTAACTTTTTTTTTCTTTCGTTGTTAAAAAATTAAGTTTCTAAATATTTTTGAACTTGTATAACTAACATTCATGTGTACTAAATTGCTTTTTCTTTTCTTTTGCAGGTAAGTTCATACGCATTTGATAAGCGATGCATTGCACTGGAATTATTAGTACAAATGGGGACGACCGCCCTTAGCGAGATTCTTTACCGCTCCCGATATTTTATGATTTTGATGCCGTTAATGTTTGGAATTCTTATCGAGCATAATCACGAAAGGTAAACCGTTACGTTAAAACGACTAAGATCTGAAACTTTCTCGCTGTCTTTTAAAGGCGTGTCAATTTTTAACCGTATATTTAATTTTTAATAAATTCATAACTAAACAGTTAAAAAAATAAACTGAAAATGATGTCCAGCATTTAATAAAGAAGTGTCATTTTTACTAATTAATAAAATAATAAGATAAATATACAATCTATTAATACTTAAAGCTGACATTAAGAGATGTCTTTAATGTCAGCTTTTCTTTCATTAAAGAAATTTTAATTTAATTATATTTTTTAAACTACTGTTAGAAATGACGTATTTTAAAAACTATTTAAAAGGCTATTTTATTCGTTCTGGAATACGTTTCGTTTTTTCTTTTATTGTTTTGATTTAATACAGGGATACAAAAACTTGTAAAAGCCTCTGTACCTTTGTTATAGGCCGCGTACACGCGCAAAACAAAATTAAAAATAATCTAACATGTAGTGGCTTCTAAAAGTCTTCGTATATTTACGAATTTTAATAAAATACTTCTCTATATATTAATTAAAAATTAGTTCGGTATGAGAGATTTTTAAATAATATCATGCTTCTTAACAAAACTACATTAAATACTTTAAGAACATGGTAAAATCTTTTTTTAATTATTGATTTTTCAAAAAAAAAAAAAGTAAAAACATACAAACTTAAGATTATGTCGCCTTACAAAATCCAAAAAAGGTTTTACAAGCCAATGGTAGTAAGCCTAGTTGCATGCTAATTGAAATTAAGACATCTTCATTGGCCAGATAATTTTTATCTGCATAGAATTTTCTTGATTTTCGCATACAGGTTGTGAATTATGTATTACAGGAGTTGAAAGACTTTATATTAAAAAAAAAGTGCTATTAATATTAATTCGTTACAATATTCCAAAACAATTCATTCCCAACCCACTCCGCTATTTCAATTGTCAAAAATATAAGCATTCAAAGAATAATTGTCGCGGTTAAATAATATTCTCAAATTGTTCTTCTCCAAACCACACATATACCGATTGCAAAGCAGAATCAAAATATACATATTACCAACAACCTCGCCCACCCCTCCTCCTATCCACTAAAAGACTTGCCCTAAATGGCAGTTAGAAAAGAAAATCCCAAGAATTGAAAGTTACCCTTAATTTATCCTACTGGGAAACACGAAAATTGGCAGTTTGAATTTAATATGTCTACTCACATAGCCAAGGGGGAAAAAAAAAAACAGTATTAGACAAACAGTAGTCATTGCAGTATTAGACCAACTTATTCCGTGCCTGTAATGACCAAGTGCTATATGACTGGTATGATATATTCACTACTTAAAAAAACTTCAATCGTTACCTCTTGCACTGCAAAAGTCTATTGACTCTATTAAATGCCATCGAATTTATTCCTGCTCCTCCTCCTTGCTTACTCCGATTATTATTGTTCTTCCTATGACTTCTGCTCTCACAATTCAATCTGCTTGTTAATCGGCTAAATACAACCTAAATTCAAAACAACCTAAATAAAATGTCAAATGTTTTAAATAAAGGAAAACAAATATCTAAGTGTTCTAGTTTAACACCTACAAATAAATACATACAAGTATCTCGGAGGAAATAAATTCGAACCAATGGTTAATGAGCCTACTACAAATAGGTTTCTACTTTTGTGCAGCCTTCAACTTTAGATGTAGAAGACAAATCGAAAATATGAACTTATATTTCTTCAAACGACGATGTGGTACAATGAAAGAGAACTGTATTAGAGTGATTTAAATATTTTTGTTGTAAATAATTAACATCTTTTTTTATATAGTGAGAAAAAAATGACTTAATTTTTTAGTTTCATTACGATTTATTCATTTTATATTGATAGGAATTCAAAAATAAATAAATAAAATAAAAATGCACAAAAACTATAATGTCCATATTTATAGTCGCTGAGCGTTAATAGTTGAATAAGTGAAATTATTTCATATATTCCTGCCATAAATTATTCATTGTTACTAAGGGCATAAATTAATTAAATTAAATATATTTGGTATTTTTTTTATCGAATATTAACGATTCCAGATGGGTTATTTGTTCAAATAATCCAACAATACTGACAGTTGAAATGCTATTTTTATATCCCTAATCGTGTACAGTAAATACCGTTATCAGTGTAGCCAAACCATAAGATTCGTATTTTTCTGGTTGAGAGATTGATTCTTTGGTGAATAATTTTTATCAAATTTTTGTTCTTTTTATTAATGATAGTAATAATTATAAAAAAAAGCTAGATGTCCACATATGGGCCCAAAGGTGTCAGAAGATTAAACCTCTCTGATGAACAATCCAGCTTTAAAAAAAATTTGCTTATTATTGGATTATAATAAATTTTTTATTGTTCGTTCTTAAGTTGCTTAAATTAAACTTTGTCCGATTTTATTTGAAAATTTTATCTGCACTAAAAAGTGCTTTATAGTATTTTGGCGTTTTATGTATTTCGCTTTCTGCTAAGTGGGATTTTTTGATGAGAAATTTTAATTATTACAAATTATTTATAGGAGCTTGCCAAATCTATTCCTTATGCCATAATACAACAACTAAGCAACCAACTAAAATGTATTTTTTACATAGAATTAGAATAATGTGATAAAAAGCAAAAAATTTTATTCGTAATATTACTTAAATTTAATAAATGTTTTAGTATTTAGTTTGATTTTTGTAGTAATCAAATGGAAAAGGGATTATTCAAATGGTGGTATTTATCCAGATGGTTTTTTTTTTTTTTCTGTTCATGTTTATAAATGTTTGTTCACAGATATGTGTTATTCCACACAAGTTTGCACATGTTACTATATTATCTAGCAAAAACCACATTTAGTTTGTTGAACCACATTTTAAAATGGAACATGTAATAAATATCATAGTAGAGTAATAAAAATAACGTAGTAGTAAAAAAATATCATAGTAGTTTTTAGTAATAAATATCATGCAGATTAAAAAAAGTGCATAGACATCGATTATGCATCCATACCAGCACATTATGAACATCTAAGTAATCTTCTAGTCTCCGATAAAATATTTTTCTATGATTTAAATGTTTACTTTTTATTAAACTAAAGCTTGATCATGTCCCCAGTCTTAATCTTTCATTCAAATTTATAAATCTTTCAAATAAAATTAGCAATAATATTTTTAAATAAAATGGACAAATGTGCAGGAGATTCAAATTTTTAGTCTCTCTATATCCCTGACTTAATTTGGCCATAGTTTTAAATTTATAAATGATTTATACAAAACCATATTTGTTTTTACATCTATTATGTAGCTTCCATGTAATGTATGCATAAATTAAGCAATTACAAACTTTTAAGACCATTCTTCCCAATTTATGAATCTCGAAATATTTTTTACAGTTGATTTCTATATATTTATTTAGATATGTTTTCATAACTATCTATTAACTCGCGTGCTTAAAGCGGTTTATTGAGAGATTTTCATCAAAGGAAGAAAAAAAAACTCTTGCTTTCTCGTTTGTCAATTTTGTTAATCTATTTTGTTGAAGTTATTTTTATGTACAACTGGTTATTATTTTTTTAACGAATTTCATGTTTTACATTTAATAAAAAGTGTTTACTAAAATTTTTGAGACTTTTATCAGATGTTTTTCAATCACTACTTCCACGCAACGTTCCGGGCAATAAATCACTCTACTCGTCAAAATGATCAAAGCTATTTTATAAGCTAATGTTATACGTCTTTTTGCTCCATGTCTGGCGCCGAAGTTGAAGAATTTGAACACCGATGCGTCCCCCTCTTTTCTTTCCTGTTGTCTTAATTCTTTTAATACAATGCTTTCAATTGTGTGTGAAGGCTTATCTCTTTTACGTATTAGCTTCAGAACGCGGAAGAATAATTAATTTAGTGTTGACTTTCTTGAAGACTGTCGTGCGTGCACATCAAGTTACCCTTTAAACCTACTTTCTGTTTTCGAGAGGGAAGGCTTCACTTGTCAAACATGCCGTAGGTTTTATTTTTTTCACGGAAGCTTCAACTATTTTATTTGTAGGACATTGTAGAGGAAAACAATGTTTGCTTATTACATTACCGAGTTAAACGAGTGTAGATTTTTCGTTTATTAAACGTTGTAATCACTCAAATGTTTAACTTGACATTTATCCAGAGACATTGTCATGAGTTTAGATGAGCTTTTTATTTGTTTATATACCAAATCTTCTATATTAAATTTTCTTTTCAATGTAATTCAATTCACTATAAAATCCTTTGATTCTTTGTTTATCATTTAGGAAAGGAGTACTTATTTTATAGATAAAACAATAGGCCCCTTATTTTAAATACTTTTAATGCTTTTATAAATGTAAATAATAAATAGAGTATGTAGCAAATTTATATAATCATGATGTTGCTATAGTTTTTTTATTTTAAAAATATTGGATTTTGCTTAACGTGTCCTTTACGTTTCCGAAAAGAAATATGTAAAAAACGAAAGAGAGAGAGAGAGAAACTACTATTAAGTTACATTTCTGCTTAGAATCCGATAATTAACATATAGATCAGTGGTTCTCAAACGTCCTATGGTATCCAGCACTCCGTGCATGCGTCCTATGGTACTGTGAATTAATTTTTATATATGGACACATAACATACTCTTTCTTGTTGGTATACCCGTTCAAAGAGCTTTATTTATAAACAACTAACCTCACTGGATGTTTTTTTTTCCTTCATATAAAAGTTAACGAACAGCTACAATGCTAAATAAGGCTTTCGTGAAACTAGGAATGGTAATTTCCATACTTGGCTAGCTTCTATGAGATTTTCAATGTTAAAAGGATTTGTATTGCAGCTTATGAGACTCGACCGTTTGTGAAGTTGACCATCTGTATATATAGCTGTGAGGCGTTGTTAGCGGATATGGTTACCTATTTTGAAAGTGCTGTAAGTTATGTGCATATTATTTATTTTCAGATAAATACATCCAAATTAAATGGATAGATTTTTCTCAAAAAGAAGTGTGATTTTGAAGAATCGGATTCTGGAAGTTAACAAAAGTTAAAAGCAAGTAAGAAAGCAAAATCACTGCCTATTGGAAACACAGAATTATTTAAACTTTGGTTTCACTTTGACCGGGAATGAAGACCATCGTTTGCCGCTGTCCTTTGTATGGGGATTTAAAATGGAAAATGAATAACTATTTCCTAGGAAATTGAGTAAACATTTTAAAACTATACATTCTTATTTGCTAGATAACTCTTTAAAGTTTTTTCAAGATATTTTCTGAACAGCAAACAAAAACGGCAAATTCTTTAAAAAATATGTCAGTTTCTGATAAAGCTCAAATCGCTCCTTATCAAGTCTCATATTTTTTACTGTCAGTTTTGAAAGTTCATACTTTCGGTGAGTCACTTATTTTGCCTGCATGCAGAAAAATGGCCATGGCAATATTAGGAAATGAAGCAGCAGCGAAAATAAGCAAGATTCCTCTGTCCAATGTTACAGTTAACAGGCGCATTATAGAAATGACTTCTGATATCGAGAAAAATGTGTGCAGTAATAAATTTCAGTATCAAAATTTTACATTGTATGTCGATATTTCAACAGACATTACTAACAAGGTCCAACTCTTAGCATTTGTCCGTTTTATTAGTGAAAATCAAATTGCTTATAATTTTTTCTTTTTTCCAAAGAATTAAATGTGTCAACGAAATGTGGGAATGTTTTTAACATTTTATATAATTATCTTGATAAATGGCATTTAAATTGGAGTTTTGTGTAGGTATTTTATGTAGATGGATCACCTTGGATGGTAGGCTGTATTAAGGGGCCTTGCATATTTTGAAGGGAAAAAAAAAAATGTTATCGTAACTCATTGCTTTCTTCATAAGGAGGCCTTGATGGCAAAAACATTGAGAGAAAAATTAAGAGAAATGTTATATCAAGTTGTTCAGAGGGTAAACTTTATTACACTCATGTCCATAAATTAAGGATAATTCAGAATCACACAGAAATTGAACTCTAAAATAAAAATTTCACCTGTAGAATTATCCCACACATCTTGAAGAAGAATATGCAAATTACAGGAAACCACCAGATGGCGCGGATAGTACGTCACAATGACGAGAGTGTAAGAGAGGGGTATATAAGGAATGGTGGCAAAGAGGTAAAATTGTTCACAAGCGCTTTAAAAGCCTTTCAGTGCAATAACCGCATAGTTATGGCGCAAAGGAAGCATTTGGATGATTTTTTACGTGGTAGAATTATCGGTCGACTGGAATGTAGACGTACCCATCTGGAAGTATCCGAGGAACTTGGAATCGCCCAGAGTGTCATCTCCAGGCTTTGGCAACGATTCCAAGATGATGGTAATGTGAGTAGATGTTACAGCACAGGTCGCCCCCGAGTTACAACGCCGAATGAGGCCCGGTATTTAGCAGTTACTGCCAAAAGAAACAGACGGAGCACAGCATCAGACCTGTCTCGTCAGCTCTCTTCAGCTACCTGTACTACAGTTTCAAGGCAGACCGTGTACAGACACTGGTCTATATACACATTGGTCTATATGCTCGTAGGCCTGTCAGATGTGTTCCACTTACCGCAACTCCCTGTCGCCTGCGATTAACCTGGAGTAGAGAGCATGCATTGTGGACGCCGCAACAGTGGTCTTGTGTGATGTTTTCCGACGAGTCCAGGTTTGTTTGCAGTCTGATTCTCGCCGGACTTTATATGGAGAGCGCCAGGTACCCGTTACCACCAAGAGAACACCTTTGAACGACACCGTTACGGTGGTGCAGGATGGCTCGTTTGGGGAGGAATTATTCTTGGTTCCAGAATTGACCTGCATGTTAAGAGCGTAACGATGACAGGCCACATCTATCGGGATGTCATTCTGGAACAACATGTACGTTTGTTTCGGGGCGCCACGGGTGCTGAATTTCTGTTTATGGATGACAACGCCCGTCCTCACCGTGCAAACATTGTAGACGAATGCCTTCAATTGGAGGATATCACCCGTATGGATTGGCCAGCATACTGACCGGACTTGAATCCAATAGAGCATGTGTGGGATGTGCTTGGCCGACGAATTGCAGGCCGTCAACCCCCTCTGACCTGTCAACCGGAACTTCGGAGGGCATTGCTTGATGAGTGGTGTAATATTCCCCAAGATCAGATTGATAATTTGATACTCAGCATGCCTAGGCGTTGTAAGGCCTGTATTGCATCGTCCGGGAGACATACTCCATATTAACCATCATACTAACCATGTTATACTGTTTTTTGTAAACAGGTTCTTTTTTGAAATTTGCCCCAGGGAGTAAAAATCGCAATTTTTATCAATTATGTCAAACATATTGCATCTTTTTTGCTCTTTACCTTTTGTTTAATAAATAGACTTTACAAATAAGTCAAATTTGTTTTGCTTCTGTCTCTTTCTTTGCTTGAACTTCATTATCCTTAATTTATGGACATGAGTGTAAAACAATGCCTATCAGATCGCGTTTATTCGAAAAGCTTTGCATCGATATAGTTTCACAATACAGACGACTGCTTTTACACAGAGGTCAGATGGCTGTTAAGGGAGAAAGGACTTGTTTGTACGGATGTGTACACGAGTTTCTTGAAAACAAGAATTTGTTGCTTTTCTTGAAGAAATGGAGCATTTACATTTTTTGTAACCTTCAGGAATTTGGGGTTGCTAAGTTACAGTATTTGGCCGATTTATTTGAGTAGGTCAATATTTTGAATACTAGCATGTAAGAGGAAGAAGAAAATATTCTTATCCCATACATACAGTGACAAAATGAAAGCCTTTCAGAGAATACAGATTTGAAAAAGGAAAAGCTGTTGAAGGCCATTTGGAAATGTTTCCATTGGTAAGTAACGCTTGAGTAAATGTGAAACATTTCCGATAATAGTTGAATATTTAACAAGTTTAGTAGAAAAGTCAATTCTTATTTTCCATTTTTTAACATTGAACAATAAGATTGGTAGAAAATTTAAGTGATTATTTTCATCATTAACAGAAGAATTAATGATTATATCCACTGATCATGGATTGATGATTAAACGTAAAGGATTGTCTCTTGAAAACTTTTGGTTTCTTACAAAAGACGAATACGTGTCAATATCTAAAACAGCTTTGAAAATTTTACTTTAATTTACAACGTCATACTTATGTGAAGTAGGTTTTTCTACCCCACCATAAGAATTTCTAAAAAGAGAGGTAATCTTCAATGTATTAATAAGGAAATGAGTTTGCCTTTTAAAAATATGCCCAAATATTGAAAAAATTCCTACAGGCTTATGTTTCTCACAAACATAGGAATGTATAAACTAATTTATTGTTAAACTCATTTTTATAGCATAATTTTTCTGCAATATTTGGCTAAATTATCATAACATATTATTTCAGAAATTTGTATATAATGCGCCTACAATTATTTATAATATTTTAAATGCGCTCCTACTTCAAATAGTGTGAGAACTACTACTATAGAGAATAGAATCTTTCAGTAACTCAGTGAAAATAGGTTCACATCCCAACTAAAAAGATTTTCTAGGACGCATTATGCAGTTTCGTTATTGTTTAATATAAAATTAGACTTTTTTTACTCATATGTAATAAAAAAAAAATAAATCTTATTGCAAAAGTCCTTTTAAAATGAAAAGAATTAAGGATTATATTTTAATCTTTATTATAATTCTAAAGATACGTTTTTTTAGAGCAATATTTAACCTTTCATAAAATTCTATTTTTTTAAAAAGTATCACTCGTGAATATAACCTTAAAAAAGGGGTTTCTCACTAGATTGTTTTTTAAAACGTAATAGTTTAAAACAATTAAAACAAATCATCAAATAACCAGAAAGTAAATGAATCTTTTTATTAATTATTTTATTTATTAATTTTAATTTGTTTACTAAATTTTGTTTTGCATTTATTTTAAAGTTTTGTATTTCCCACGTGTTTTAACTATCAATATAATTTTTGAAGTGTATATGAAGAATATTTTTTTGACAGTGGGTTGAAGTTCTCTTTAACGGAGTATGAGAACTTAAGTGTGCTCTAAATTGATTTACCGCGCTCTGGCCATCACTTAAGCTACAAGGTTTTGTTTTGAATTCTTCCAGCTCTTCCATCAGGATTTGAGCCTTTTTTCAAGGCTGGGTGCCTTCACCTCTGTGTGTACCCATTCCTCACCGGCTGCAATCATACTCGATATACTTCATGTCTTGTCTGCAAGGTCTCGGAGACTCAGCGCATTCACATTTAGCTCTGCAGATTTGATGATTGTTTTCTTTTATATTTAGAACTCTTCCTCGTCATCATCTCGCACTTTGGGGCCCTTTTTTTACTCCCGGTCCTTTCCTTGTTTGCCGGCGGATTTGATTTTTTTTTTTTTTTTTTCTTTTCTTTTAACTTTTCGTGTTGCCGACGCTTTTGGATTCGCGTCTTTTTCTGTGTTTCCTCACGGTGTATATATAGGTTGTAGTAGTAATTTTTTCTCGTTTTCACCCAGGTTCAAACTGTGTTTTCGCGATGACGTAAGGGTTTCATTGTTACTTCCCCGTGCAATCGCGCGCGAACTCATGTTTTCTTAACTCTGTTTTCCTTTCCCGTAAAGTTCTAGAAATAATAAATTTAAGAATTTTATGGTGCGCGAAAGGTTTTTTTAGAAACAAAAAAGGGTTGGTAATTAGAGCTTCTATACATAAATTCTTGCTGGAAAAAAATGTGATGATTAAAGATTAATGTTTTAAAAATTTATTAGATAAAAGAAAAACATTAATTAAAAGTTGTTAACATATAATTTTTGTTATACTCACAGTGTTTGGGTTATCATACTCATAATTAACATAAAAGTACCGATTTTAAATTATTAAGTCTAGTAAAATTTCAAAAATGTTGTATGTATTTTGACACGAACGAGATCATTGCTCATATTACAAAAATTGCTAAAGTAAAAAAGATCACCTAGTTATAATATTCAAGTTTTGAATCTTTTCGTTGCTATTACTAAAGTATAGTAGGTAGTTACTTGGTAAAGAACATTAATTTAGGTAATGTTTTAGAAAAACTGTTGTCAGTAATTTTTAGTTTAATAAAATTCTAAAGGCCACAGATATTTGTTTACTATTTGATTATGCTATGTACTATGGAAAATTTTGTTTTCTACCTTAATCTAAAGCATTTTAAATAGAGAACCAATTATGCGCAGAAAAGTGCTTGCATTTTTTCTGAAGCAAATTTTCTTAATTGTAATAAATTAAGTAAAAAAAAAAAGTGTTGTGGTTCAAAACATCAAAAAATTTCATGAACCAAATAATAAAAAAAAAAATGGCTAAACAATGCCACATAAAAAATATTCGTTTATAAATTGATTGTAATATGTATTGTGAAAAAAAGCCCTATTTGTTTCCCCCCACTCCCTATTTTATCAAAAAAATTCATATTTTAATTATTTTGTTTTGGCCCTTTATTCTACTATGAAGTATGAAATCGTTAAAAGAGAATATCATTATTTCTAACCATCGTACCATAGTTAATAGAAAAAAATGTCCTTGACTGGGTGATTCTGTAATCTGGTATATTTTCCCTGCAATCGTTAACCACTCACGAAGGTGAAGAATCGATGAAATAGAATTAAAAAAAAAAAAGCTTAGCCAGTAAAATTCATCGCCTCATCTCTCAAGATAGAAATCGAACGGGCATCCTTAAGAGGAAAAACTACAATCAAATTAACTCTACAGGCTGCCTTGACCCCTGCCGGTCTTTCACCTACACTAAAATTCTATCTCTTTGACTCTTCGTGTTTTCACTTCTTTTTTTTTTTTTTTTTTTTTCCTTTCTCGTCGTTCGAGCAAAGGGGTAGTAATTCGTTGTTGTTTTTTTCTCTCTCCTCTCATCGCATCAAATGCAGAGGGACATCCGAAACGCAAGGTGACATTGGTTTATTGATAGTGGGTGTTGAGTGTGCTTTGGGAAAGTCTATCGAGAAAGTGTGGTGTGTTGGCGTCTCTTGTGGTTGGTGCGCACTTGGTGGAGTGGATGCGCAGATGAGTCCCGTCGCTTGGTGGTGTCGGGGCGATGCAAGAGGTGCTTTGGAGAAGACGCGCTTGTGGTTGACCAAAAAAATGCCATCAAGTGCCTTTGATTCACCGCTCGCACCTCGAATTTCTTTTCACACAATGGTTTTAGGATTGCAGAAGCAGATGTTAATCAAGTGAAAAAAAATCTCAAAATGCATGGCAAGGGACGTAGTTTGAAAGTTATTTAACCAAATCCTATTCATTTTTTTTTCATTCAGTTTGTAACATAATACATGAATGTAAAATCCCATGATTAATGCAAGATGGAAGAAGTTGAAAAGAAATGCAATAAAAATATTTATAAATAATTATCAAATTCTGAAAAATCACAGTTTTCAAAGTAAATTAACTTTTGTTTTTTTTAAAAAAAGTCCTTTCCATTGCCTATCAATAAAGTCGACGTTTTATTATTATTATTATTATTATTATTATTTTAAATTTGTAATCTATTTTATAAATTCCTTAAGTTATGTTATCCTTAATTATGTTCCTTAAATCAAATGGAACTATTCATTTAAACATACCTATCAATGCACTGGTGCTTGAATCGTATTCATACTTATTCTTCATATATTGTATACATTGCTGAATTAGAGAATTATAATGTATACATTATTAATTAGAATATTTTAATACATGGAATTGAGCAGAAATATTGCTTAAGAAATTGATAAATTTTTATTGTTAATTCTATCGTAATTATGATTCAAATCTTTATCTCAATAATAAAACGGACATTGTAACCATGCTTCCTCCTATGCACTATACGAGCGACCCCTGTAGCGTTTGAGAGGAATGGTCAGTAGGACTCGAAACTCTCACCCGAGAGGAAGTACAGCGCAACTTGCGCTCTTGCTGAGAAACGTTTAGTTTATAGTTTCTCATCCCGAAAGGAATACATTTAATACAACCCTGCTCAATAGTTGGCCTACAGACTCTCACCCGGAGATGAAGTATCTTTCGCGCACCTGCAAGTACCTGAGTATCTTTATTTTCGGTTTAGAAGTGGAATCCTTCCACGAATCTAAAATTATATATCTTTAGATGTATTGTTCGTGTCTAATTGTATGCGTGTAATGTTTGTGCGTGTGTCAATAAAGCTGCGAGTTCTCCAACCTGTGCCTCAAGTATCCCAATCCAACCACGCCCAGTTACAATCCAGTTGCACAACATGTACACTAACATTCTATTAACATGTGCATCTTATTACATGCAAATTGAAAACATTTTTAAAATTTGTACGCTCTTTTTTAAGATTAAGAATCAACTTGTTTATTACGTGGCATATTTAAAGAAAAAAAAACTAACGGCGTTAGGTGGTAATGGCGTTAATATGCTGCGATTAACGTAATTTACGGCCCGCAGTCATCAATGGACCTCTATCAAGGCAGGCGTGAATATCTTGTCGGGAGCGATCACGTTTCATCGCAGCTCTTTTCCCTGACCTCGCATATCTCTTTCTGCTTTATTCTTTTATTCGTGGGTGTCGTATCAGGTTTGGAATTTTGACGTCTCTGTTTTCTGGATGCGAGAGAGAGATGTGGGATGCGGCGTCAAGATCCAGCTGGAAGCAGCTCGTGATTAATTTCTCTCCCATAGAAACTGAAACCTGGCATGCGAGCATGTGAATAGTATCTGCTTTTTTTGCATTCATCGCCATATGGTCTTAAGTGGGTTAGTCAGATACAGGTATCGCTTCGTGGATGTTGCACTTGTCGATTTGGAAGATAATTAAGTTCTCCTTTATTGTACTAGTTGAGCGATGAAGAAAAAAAAAGAATTGCTTTTCCTTTGCAACTATCGCAAAGGAAATTTTATTTTTTAATATTCAAAAGGCTTTGTTATTCTGTTTTATTTATAATCTGTTGTTGTTTCCTATCCTTTCTTCCGAGACAGTTTCTATTGTGATGGAGCACCCGAACATAGAAGTCTAACTTAGCACCATGATGCAGACTTTTTACGGGGTAGGGTTGTTATCCCTACGCCCAACGCTCTACATTCATATTAGAACGGGATCTAAGACTTAAAGTGGATTCTACATCACTACAAACATCCATGACATCGCCGGGATTCGAATCCGAAACCTGTGGCACTGAGCGCTAGGCACTCGGCCATCAGGCCCCAGATTTATAATTTAATTATGGCATGTCAGGATTCAATATAGAATTTTGTAATGGAAGATAATATTCAATTCTCTATTTAAACGTTTATTCTCGAAACAAATTGCAATCGTTATATTTAATAGTAAGAGAACTACCAATACTTTAACAAATTTGTAACAAAAGGTTAAATTTCATTTTTGCTATAATTGAATCTCATTGTTGGTTGTCGATAAGGCCCTTAATTTTTCCTTTTAAAGTTAATGACAGATGTTTTCTCATTAGCTCTTCTCTTCTTTGTTGGATATGAATTCAACTACTTTTTTTAAAAAAATTTTCCGAAATGCAATTCAGAATCAGATGCTCATTAAGATTGTTTTGCTGTTTGCATATTTAGTGATTGTCTGCAACTTTTCTTTGACATCTTCATTGTATTTTTTGGATTCAAAATTATTTCAATTAATTAAAAATTCCATGTGCAAATTTACATGTTATGAAAGTTGAAATGCGTAACGTGCATCTATGGGATCTTAAGTATTTAATTCAATGAACTATCTTTCAACATAATTTTTATTGTATTAGAATTTTAAATTCTAATTAATTTAACAAATTATCATTTAAAGGAATTCAGAATAAATTAAAAAAATGTACTGTTATTTATTTGTTAATTTTACATTTTATTTTTTTTTAAAAAATTGCGTGTGCGTTTAGTTTAATTGTGCCTTGCCAATCAATCATAACTTATTTACTTTTGTGCAGCCTTATCAATTTCTTATTACGCATTCCGTGGAAGCCATACTAATTAAAAGCATTATCAATAATTTAATATTTATATTAGTAGTCAACGCAATTATATTTGCTATCTCATTATTACAAATATACATAATTTGAATGCCGTGGATTTAGTGAGTAGCGATTCTTGTTTTAATACGTTGCAAAAAAAATTATTTTTTCGCTTGAATTTAATTCATATAATAATTTCCTCTAATAAATGTATCTGAATAGAAAAAAAAAAGAATTTGAAATGAGAATGTGTTGTTCAATGTCTTATCTAAGAATTTTATGGTGAAACAATTTAACGTATAGCTATTATATTTGACAGTTATTTTAACTAATAAATTGTATGAAGAAAATTGATAATTTATACTTCAAATCATAAAAACAAATTTTTAAAACACTCGTTTATAATGATTATTATCCGTTGTTGTCACATGCCTCATGGAAGGAAAGAAGAGGGTTGGAGCTTCTGTTGTGATGGAGCACCCGTAGGTAAAAGTCTGATTTCTGCTCCATGTCGTTGAAGGAGGGCAGGGACTTTCAGGAGGACTTTTAGGGGGAGCTACCCCACATTTGCGTAATGTATGGGAAAAAACCCCGGAAAACTCCCACAGTTTAGTCGTACTCGCGAGGCAAGAGGCTGACCATTCCAAACGCCATCGAGCATCCTCATGTTTGCAACAAACCTGTCAGCATTATGGAACCTCAGCCCTAATGCTCACTAGCAGCGCACATTGCCACTGAGCCACGAATTGGGCATCATTATTTTTTTTTTTTTCTAATATTAAAAAAAAAAATTGATCTTTTAAATCAGATCGAAAATGAGTTAATATTTTCTATATAATTAAAATATTTCAGTCAAATTGATTCATTTATTATTCATATCTCATTTAGATAATAATGGTAAATTTTACTACTAATTATAAGCTTTTAATAGTATTAAAATTGTTATGAACTGGTAAAGTAATAGATTATGTATTATTATTTTGTTAATAATTTTAACATAATTTGAAACTGCGTTCTCAGTTAATCATTTCTAATAGAATGGTCTTTTAAGATGTCTTGAGTATTTGTCTATAAGATTGATCCAATAGCTTAAAGTTTCGCTTATCATTTCAATGTAGCCAATTCATAATAATAAAAAAAATTTCAATTGAATCCAATTCGGCAGTCATTTATATTTTTAAAAATCTTTTAACGATTGATAAGCCTGCTTTTTATTTTTAAAAAAAATATTGAAAAAAATATTTTTAATTAATAGAATACATCATTCAAAAATGAATCGTATATTTTAATTTAATGTTCTTTAAAAAAAAATATGTACTTTCAGTTTACAGAACGCGAGTTCCTTTCAGTTTAGTGTGTATATTATAACTGACCGCAAAAATGAAAACAAATCCTAATTTAAAGTTCGTTGATAAGTAATCAAACGGTTTGTTCTGGAATAAACAGGCTGAGATTAAAAATATTAAAATTATCTCATTAAATTTCATGATTATATTAAGAAAACGAGACGTTAATAAATACATGATAAGCTTAACACACTATCTATTCGAAAACGGATCTGGGAGTGAAAAAATGTGGTGAAAGATTTCGTGTTTTCCGTGCAATAACGAATAGTTTATTTTCGTTTACGATAACTAACCTGGTGCCTTATAGTTAGAAAGGCGGTTGGACGGTGTTTTCCAGTTTTCAACCTTTTTTTTTTTTTTTTTTTTTTTTTTTTTTTTAAAGAAAATGTTTCTATAATTCGCTTAGTACTTTTTTTTTTATTGTATTACTTTATGAGAAATTGTAAAATGAATTATTTATTTGGACTAAAATAAATTATTCAAAAAAATTCTTCTCTTTAAAAGGAAAAAAAAATTCTTATAAATGAAGCAAAATATTTAATCAATATGGAAATAATTACTTATTTATGCATTATAATTTATTTGATATTAGTTATATTTTTTTTCTTTTTACTTTATCAAGTAAAATTTTAACATTCTCAAAAGTATCTGCGATATTTGATACACATTTTAAGCAGAGACTGTAAAATGACATTACTTGGGATGTGTCGTATCGATATGGGTGTCAATATGTATTTATTTCTTTTAAATTTTTGTCCAAAATGCGGCAAATTATGCATAAAATTACGTGCGGCAAATTATCCATAAAATATATAGTTGTGGCATAACGGAAGGCTTTATTCCAATCTTAATGATATATTTTTGTATTAAAAAATCGCACGCAAAAATTAACTTTGAAAAAAAAAAACTCGAAACGTGTATATAGAAATAGATGGATCGATGTTCCTGCATAACAAACAATATAGCGTAAGATTAGTTTTATTCTTTGAATTTCATTACAAAAATTTATATTTTATTACTTTGAAATAAATAAAATCTTATTTTTTTATTATTATCGTCAGATGGTATTAGTCTTAAAATGACAGGTACCATTAGTTAAATTATAGTTAAAAAAAATGAGGTATATTTTTACAATATTAATTTTTCAATTTATTTTCCAAATATTAATCTTTTAATAATTATATTTAACAATATAATAAAGTGAAAAAAATTATTGGGAATAAAAAGGATGATTGTTTTATTTAGCTGATTTATATTATTTAAAGCGAGTCATTTAAAATATCAATCTTTTAATACTGCAGATATATTTTCTTAATAAAATTTACCAATACTAAAATTGTTTTATTTTTCTTTTAGCCAGCCTACGCCAGGTTATATTCATTATTTCATCATTATAATTATAACCAAACCTTTTTATTTGTTGATTTCGCAAAAGAAATATTCTTTTGTTGATAATTAAATAATTAGTATTAATTTATCCTGTCGTGATTTCTATTTTTTAACCTACAGTAATTAAACATCACACCATGTCGCAATAATGAAATAATAGCTTAACTTTTTTTATGACTTTGTCAGATTTAGATGAATTTTATTCAAACTGTTTTTTTCAACTCTGTTGCTATTGATTTTCTGCAAATTGCCCATTTCAAAATATCGTTCATTTTTTTTTTTTTTTTTTTTTTTTTTTTTTACCAAAATTTAAATAATTTGCTACTATTTTGTGCAGTGTTCATGGCTTCCTACCGCTGTATAAGAATTCACGTCTGCACCCCAGATAATTATGGCAATCACCGTGAATAAGCTGTTCTGTTCCCACATAAATGCCAACTGTTTGTCTGTTTTATTTTGAATGAGATTAATATCTTCCTGGTTTTTTAAATAGACGCTATTGAGTGACTTGCACGAGTAAGATTGGGACTTCTGATAATACCACAGATCGAAACAACGTGGGTATCCAATCTTATTTAATGCTTGTTTTGTACTAGCTTGTAAAGGCGGCGCGAATTAATTAAAAGAACAAATCTGTCCTCTATTGCTACTGTGTTGAATTTCATTATCGGCTGAATTGTCGTTAGTTATTTTAATGGGCATTCGTTTTGCCTGACTTACTCATTCATTTAGCAGGCTAAAGTGGGAGAGGCTCTGAATTGTGAATGAACTTGCATCTTAAAAAAAAGCTTGTATTTACTTTTTGTTCATTTGAAAATAAATAGCAGTAAAGAATAGGTTACTGTTTATATCTTGACGAATCGAGGAAAACCGTATCTTTATATGGAACCTTACAGTTTATTTCTTACAATAAAATATCTGAAAATTGTTCTTAAGTCCATATGGTAATTTTTTTACTATTTCCTAATATGTAAAATTTATATTAACATATTTACCTATTGAAATACAAATTTAAATTAAATTTTTACATTTCTATTGTTACAAATAAAAATTCAAATTTTATTTTTATTTATTGTTTTAAGTTGTAATAACATTTTTTTTTATCTAAATTCACTTAAAAAAATTTAATGTGTTTTCAATTTTTGTTTATTTTTTTCAAGAGATTATCTCCTCCTCAGCGGCCTGACGGCTAATTGGCTAACCTAGTGTGTTAGTGGTTCAGAATCCACATTAAACTGTAAGTCTTGGTCTAATTAGCCTAAAGTGTGCACAAAATGACCGTAGAGTGACAAACCAAACCTCCTTATTTTAAATGCAATATTTAAAACGAAAGATAATTTTTAAGAATATACTTCCAAGTTATTACCTACATACAGATATCTATTTAAGAAAAAAAAATTAGCAAAATTGCTACATTTCAATTTGTTATAAAATATATCAACCTCATGTAATTCTTTAAAGAACTAGGGTTGATTGCGTGTTTGGTCTTAAAACCTTATCGACGACATCCATCTTTTTGTGTTTCACGGCCGCCACATCCGCATTGTATTCAGAGTATATTTCAGCTTTGGCCATTGCCACACCAAAAAAATTCCACAAAGGTTATCATGGTGGTTATAGGTAAGAGATCATCGCACTCGACTATAAATTGAAGAATAAAAAGCGTGCAGGAAATGTCAGGCTATTAATCACTTGGGGCATTTCTTACTGGAAAATAGTCTGCAGAAAGTTCTGGTAAATAAAAGTGCAACTAGAGGACTTCAGTTTCCTACTGCTTTTATGAAAAAAATGCGTTTGATGCTTGATATTCATCAACTCAGAATCAAGAATCTTCAAAACATCTTCAGTTCCAAACGAATTTTATAGAAAAATCGGGACCCTCTAAATATATTTTATAAAAACTATAAATTATGTTGAGTGTTTTGATATTATTCTAAGGAATAATTAGGAGTAAATAAGTATGATGCTATGAGAACTGAAGCTGAACTGGAAAATTAAATAATCTACTTAGTTTTATCTTGTGTACATCTATAGTTCTCTTTAATTTCCATTTTAGTAAGGCTAGTTTTTATCTACATCAATCTAGGTACATGTTTTTAGTGATTTAATTTAACTTTTTTTTTCTTTCTTATTCTATTATATTCATTCAGTGTATATAATTGAACTAAAAGTTTTTTTTATATAATTTTACTGATGTTATTTTAATTAGTTTTATAATGTTTTTTGTAATAAAAGATTTACGATCTTGCGCGAAATATTTCAATTGTTTGAAAGTTTAAAATGACACGATTTTGTCCAAAATATAAAAAAAAAGATATCATTTTGAAATAAAATATAAAGATGATTAATTCGTAAAATATTTTTAAAAAATATCGATTTGTCCAGATGCAATAGATAAAAATATATTTTTCCTTCTTCGGATATAAATAAAATGTATATTGTTTATATAACATTGTATGCATTATTCATATTAATTGCATTTGGAAAAAAAAGACACATTCGTGCTCTTCAATAGAAACTGTGTACAATCATGGACCTAAGTAAAATTTTGATTTTTGATATTAAAATTGTATTTGTACTAATAAAATTAATTCTAGTTGTAGTATTTTAATAGACGCTATTTTTTATTGGAAGGAAAAATTTAATATTTTAACATTAATTCTCTTTGTAAGAATGAAAAATAGAATGATTGCAAAATCATCTTTTTTGATTGACTGTTTGTTTCGAAATCATCTTCAAAAAGAAAATATTTTTAAGATGAAAATCTCATCAAATATTTTTTTCGCGATTTTTTTTAATTGCGTCTCCAAACGTTTTCTGAATTCATAATATAATTTCTTTCGCTTTAAGGAATTGAGGAAATAAACCTTGTAAGATGTAATACTAAATGCCATTGTTGTTTTCATTTGAACTGCGAACTTCTTTTTGTGAATGTTTTTTTTTTTTTCCTTATTGAAAAATAACATTCGAAAAAGACTAAATCATTTTTAAGAGACAAAAGTCAAAATTTATTTTAATTTCATCTTAAATGTAGGGATTTATCATTTGTACAATTATGTAATATATTTTTACTTCATGTGAAGTCTATAAAAAACAAAGTGGATCTGCAAAATATATTGTTTCGTACTGGGCTGCTTTGATCTTCTGAACTAAAGATGACTCGGTTCCAAAAGCAAACTGAAACCGGAAATAAATATTTTATTTGTTTGTTAAAAAAGCTCATTTGTTGGTGGCGGCCTGATGCCCAATTGGTACCACAGGCTTCAGGTTCGAATCCTGACGATGGCATGGATGTTTATGAGTGGTTCGAAATCCACATAAACTGTAGGTCCCTGTCTAATTAGCGCAAAGTGTGCAAAAAGTGACAGAGCGACAAACCAACCCTCTGTTGGGATTGCGTGACAGGGACTCCCCCACCAATCCTTGCATGCTGTCTGTGGGATTATTTGCCCCAAAAGACGCGAAAGTGGGTCTAGTGTAGCAAACACATTTAATTGTACCCTGCTTAATGCTGAATCTGCTACTCATCAGTTGCAAATGACCTTATGGCGAAATATTTCTTTTTAGAATAAAATATTTATTTTGTAATAAAATTTGAAAAATTAAAGTACTGGTTATAATAATTTCAATTAAATGGCTCGTGCTACGTTGCAAAGAAAATTTCAATGAGTAATCTAAAATTTTATTTAGTGCTTGAGGACTGGTCTATTCTTATAGAAAATTTCAATGAGTATAGACCTATCCTCACTGACACATGTTTCTTTTGGGCTTATGCAGCTGATATCATATAAATTTTCTTGTAGCATAATGAAATTTAATTTTCAGTTCTAATTGTACAAGTTGGTTTAAGCGCAATTACACGATTCAAAATGCCATTAAACAATTTCCTGCCCTAAAACAATTTTTGAAAAAGCTGTCAACTAAATTCAACAACCTCACTTATCATGAATATTCTGCAATCCAACAAACTGAGTCTATGTTCTTTCTCGTAAAATTAAAAGACCACGAAAAATTTTACTTTAAAATTTTTATCTTTTTTTATATTTCTCTGATTTTTACCTTTCATTTTTTTTTTTTTTTTTTTTTCTCTCCTATTTCGTATTAACTTACTAATCTACTGAATTCTGTTCTTACAGGAAAAGAAGCCCCTGCGAGGGCAGAACACTTCTTTAAAAAGTTGAACCGAGTTGCGAAGGTTCTTTATTATATTTAAATTAGTTCTGCATTTTAGATTCTAAAGCAAATTTTCATAAATGGGAAGTAAAGAGTTATTATTTTAAAATTTAATATATTTAAAACACATTGAGCAAACCTAAAGTGAAAACTAAACTACACCAATGTTACTATTGTAATTAGCGTCTACTTTTGAACTGAAACCTCGCCTTTATCAGTGAAAATCGAAGTCAATATTTTCTTATTGATAATAGTGTAGGATTGGCTCTTTCTGCGAGAGGTTTTTATCCCACACTAGTTGGGCACTAGGCACCTGCGAGTTGGTGAATGACCGCAGGAGGCTCGGAACCCACATCAGTTGGGCGAGGTGTGCGGTTCGTAGGCGCGCAACCCTATCGCTTCTGCGTTTACCAAATTAGGATATTCTCGGGAGTTTTCCGTGGGAATATCGATACTGACGTACGCAGCGAGTGTTTATGCCTCGCTTTCTTCCTCCATGTCTGTCACATTCTGCCGGGAATGAATGATTTGTTATAGATTTCTCGAGGAAAATAGATTTTAATTCTTCAGCGCCTCTCTTGTGAAGACGCAAAGTCTTCTCCTTTGGCATTTCGAAAGGCTTAGAAAGTCGCGTGGCCTGCTGACCCAGTGATACACAGAATTGTAGCGCACGACACCAACTTAAAAGTTTGATGAAGACAGACTTTGTTACGAATATCAAAATTAACTCTGTTAAAAGTAGTTCTCTATTTTGAATGTGAAAAAAACATTTAAGTTCTTTATCCCATTCTTAATTTTATATGGGAGTATTATAATATATGAATACATAATCTCAAGATATTATAAACCATACTATTTCTTTCCGCTATAGAAAACTGAATCCAAGTCAAAGACACACATGCACAAGAATATGTTGTTATATGTGCCTTTGATTTGTATCAAATCATCTAGAGAGAAAAGATAACATGATTTATAATTTCTTGAGTGTACTTGTTATTAATATCCTCAGAATGCTATAGTTATCTTATGCTTCATTAATTTATTTTGAGTTTTATGGATTTCGTGGACGACATTTTTTCACACCCTGTCATCGTATTTTGTAAATTTTTTTTTTAATCTGCCAGTGCAATATTTGTCGATATTTTGCTATGATATGCGGATGCGGTTTTGTTATATAATTTACGTATACCATTAATAGATTTTGGTCTGCAAATTGGTCGTATTTTAATCCAGTCCTTGTCTGTTCTCTTTGGTTTTGTGTTATATATATATTTCTTAAAGAATTATATGTATAATGTACTCTCCATGAAATAAATTTAAATGGGGGGAAAAAAACTGCAGGTTCTTAATGGGATTTAATTATCGTCTACATCACTAAAATTATTTAATGCTTGCTTTAAAATGTCGCCGGAAAATAAACGAAGAATCGAAGGCGATATTTTTTCCATTTACAAAGATGAATATTCTTATCGGCTATTTAAAAAAGACGTGAAAAACATTTTAATATATTTACACATAAAATAAATGGCATAATTAATAAAAAAATAAAGAAAAACGTAAAAAATTACATTTACATGGGAAAAAAGTAAAAAATGCATACTTAACAAAAATACAAACACCCATATGTAGTTTTTTTTTAAAAATCCTTCCCAGGAAATAACTCAATCTTATAAACGTCCTTGTAGGAACTGTAATCAAAATTGTAAAATCAGATTTAAAAGTGAATCAATAAAAAAAAAAAAAAAAAGATGTTCACTTGCTAACGCCAAAACATATTTTTCAGCATAAAACTGTAAGTATAATCTTAATTCACAATCATACTTGATAAACAGGTATCTCAGAACATTGGATGGATTCTAGAAGATTATAGTGCGACAAAATCAATCTTGACATTTTAATATTTTAAGAAATCGTAGTATAATATGATAATTCAACAAAGTACTATAAGATTGAACATATTAGAAAATAAAAATTATATCTTTGTTTATTGATATACATTTTCAAAAATATATATAGTATATAAGCACCCTCTATATATATGTTGCTGGTTATACTTTTGATATTTTATCGTAATTAATAGGCCTATTTAATCTAGTTTTTAATTGCTTTATTTCTATAGTGTTTTAGCATTTAACTGTTAAAGTTATTTTAATTGTTTTATGTTAGATTTCATTTTTATACATACAATTATATTAGCAGAACTATTTTTTTTTTGTCTTAATTTGTGTATTTCCAATGAATTAAATAAAAATTCAAAAGTTCTTATTAAACTCATTATGTTTGGCCAATTAATATAAATACGAAGAAATAGTTTTAAAAAAATGTGAGATCTCCCACGCAGAAAAATTATCAAAAAAAGTGTGAGAAACCATCAGTGTCTCGTAATCATAAGTCCATTAACAAAGATTTTACCCTACTTGCAGCCACTCATCATTAATTAAATGCGTTGTTATGTGAAGCCGTTGTTAATCAACGTGCCCATTGTATTGCTAAAATAAAATAAACCATCAGTTACTATGATATTTATACTCAATAATGAAAAAGACAAACATTGTAACAATTTTGCCCTTTCTAAAAAAAAAAGGAGACAGCTAAGGTAAAAGTTTGTACAACTGTCCTTAAGGAGAACAGGTCTTGTGATTGGCAAATCACATAAATTAAGTAAAAGAATGAATTTTTCTGACGTATTCAACATTTTGCAGAAGGAAATCCGTCGTCATTTGAATCACTTTTTAAACAATCATCAAATTGCATATCGGAATGTAATACACGTTTCGTTCAAATAGGTATAATAATTTGTTTCTGTAGAATATTGTCGATATCATTTTTTGCGGTTTTTTTCCTTACTGTAATTATAACTTAATTTTCGTGATTTTTATTTTTACATCTAATATTGATTGGTTCTGAATTCTTGAGCAATCCGAAACTTCGTCCTGTAGAAGGAAAGAAAATACGTTATGTAATAGCGAACTCTGTTTGTGTGTTTAACAATTATGTGATGCGCATAATAACTAGGATGCTTTTTAAGACAGTATTATGAAAAACTTTGTGTATTGCAGAGCGTTGCGAAATATTTACAGAGGAATATGATGAATAGAAATATGAACGTTTACTGAAGCGTGTTTATTTAATGCATAATTTATTTAATCTCCCGTTGGGGATACAATTGAACATTCTAAATAACTTTACTTCCAAAACAATTTTTATGAAAGTTTATACGTTTAGTAATTAAAAAATAAAATTTTAAATAGTATTGTGTATAATTTGAAATATATATTGTGTAAAATTTTGCTGTGAATGTTTTCTTTTTTATAACTATTTAATGCTGATTTATAGATTATCTTTATTAGCCATCATTTTTTTTTTTTTTTTTTTTTTTTTTTTTTTTTTTTTTTTTTTACTTTTAAAGAAATTTTAGTTTTAATATTTATTTGTATTTACAAAATTGTTATTATTAAAAAGGTAATGCACCTTAAGAATTGCCTTATTGTGCTAATTTCATGGATAAAGGAGGACAATTTATACGAGAAGGTATAACTATAAAATATATTTATTTTGTACTTAACAAACTAAGTATTTAAAACGTTTCTACTTTACAAGAGATAATTGAGTTTAATATTAAAAGATGATTATGATTTTAGCTTTAATACACCAATAAATTTTCAATGCAAAAAAGTGCGTAACAATAGCGTGTGACAAGACGGCAAATTACCACAGGCCCCGTCAAGAACATAGAGGCTATGCGTACAGGAAAGGCCTGCTATTAAATGACACCGAATTATTGGAAAATCCTGAAGAATTTGTTGATGTATATAAAAAGGACATATTTGTGTCTTTTACCAAGGAAATTCTCAGTTTTCGTTCCAGTTTTATACATGAAATTAAAAAGTCTTCTACCATAAGGGAACTTGCTGATTTATTAATCATAAGAAATCATTTTATGTCCTCAAGCTTTCCTGAAGTGCGCACTGCATTTATGCTATTTGTAACAATTCCTGTGACTACGGCTAGTGGTGAGCAATCATTCTCGAAAATTAAAATTGAAAAAACCTATTTAAGAAATTCTATGGGGTAAAACAGATTACGCAGTTTGGCTATTCTATGCATCGACATTCCATGGCCCGAAACTTGGAACTTTGATACTATCAATGACACTTTTACTGATCAGAAAGCTCGAAAAAAAAAAATTTAATAAAATATTATTAAAATAAACTGGTCATTTTAATTCAAATGCCCTCCTTTAAATTAAAAGTTCATAGTATCGACCAAAAATACAAATTTTAGGTAGTACTTTATTAAAAAGAAAATACAATGATACTTTGCATTGAGGAGCCTCCATTCGAAAAATTTGCCACTGGCCACAATGGTATAGTTGCGCCATTGAAAGCAAAATTATTTAAGTTTACAGTCGGATTTTTAAAACCATATAATTCTAGATTTGAATATAAATCTGAATGGTTTAAAACAGCACAGCTTAATTGGTGTTTTTTTACCATTATGTTACTTTTACATTAATCACAATAATATTTAATTTTAATTTGTGTTTATCTATAATAAGCTAATTTGTCACATTAAACGTAATAAATTAACGTCACTTTATTAATGAAATTCAGAAACCCTGTAATGTGTGAACTTTGGAATGAAAAGTCTGTGTTTTGTAGTAGCATTCAAGAATACATTAATTTATAAGCAAACTTGTAAGTCAGTTGCGTATTCAACTCTGGATTTTTTTCTTCCCTACTGTCTGTTAGGATGAAGGATTCTTTCTCTAAGCTGTGTATTAATAGAAGTTGGAACTTAGCTTTTCAATTTCGAAACCGCTATGCTTTGGAGAAATGTTTATGTAAGTGAAATAATTTAAACTTGTACATTCGTTTTCAATTTCAAAAAGATTGAAAGACTTATTTTACAATTTATTGTTTATATATTAAAATACAGTGATTAAATAATATTCATATTACCCAATTACAATTTTATTTCACAACGAGTATTTCGAAACATTATCTTGCGTTGGTATAAATTTGGATATTAAATAAAACATCCATCTCCTAAATTCACATTTGTGGGTAGTTCGAAACCTAGTTAAATTAGGTGTTATGTTAAACATGCGAATTCTAGTTCAATTGCTTCCACGCAAATATCTCTTTCCAGCCTATGGAGATGACTTCCCACGTCTTGGCTACATTGTAGGTCGGGTTAATCGATTCACACTGGCCTCCGTGGAAATGAACGTAAAAAAAAATTAAATAAATGAAATAACACCCTCGTACAAGTGTTCAATTGTTTTACTGTTTTACAAAACTATTTTTTTTTTTTATGTCTAGCATTTTCTAGTTTACTTTTTGTTTGTTTGTTTGTTTGTTTGCTAAGTTTGTCTTAACTGCTCTGTTTAAACTAATTTCCACAAAATACCTAAAATTATCTGCTTAATATGATAAATTTGTATTGAAAGCATCATTAGAATGACAATAATTTTTAAACCGAAGATCTTGAATTACTATCTTTTATGTAATAAATCTATAGGGAGATATTCACAATTAAAGGCATAAATCATTCAAAGAGGAGTTAAAACTAAAGATTTTAATTCCTCTGTTTTTCCTTAACTGTTTCAATAAACAAAAGGATGAAATGATACAGAAACAATGATATGTATGTTTTTCCTCAAATTGTTAATGAATCATTAGGAAACTATCAAAACACATGCATTTAAAAACATTTTGTCAAGATTATTTTTACTGTGGGGAGATAAAAATTTTAACATCCATGATAAAGTGCAGACATATTTTATATTAATAAATAAAAATTTATTAAATATAAATTTTAAGAATTTGTTAATAAATTTGTAAAATATTAGATTTTTTTTTATTGCAAAGTTTTTAATTTCTTAATAAGTTTTATTTAATCGTGTTTTTGAGAATTGCCAAGCCAATTAAAAATCATCTCGAATGATAAATGTATAATAAAGACAAGTAGGAAATATTTCCACTGTGTTTTGAAACCGCTGTTATGTTTACTTCATGTTGTAAATGAGTTGAAATATACGTGTTTATTTTGTCATCTTTCAGTGCTTATATTTTCAATACCACTTATTCAATCAAGTCATTCCACTACTTATACCCTGATTTTAAAGATATTTGTAGTTTCAGTATTATTCAATGTACATGACAGAAAACTTTATGCAATGTTTTATATCCGTAAGAAAAGGATTTGGAGCAATATTTTCCTGCAGAATTTTCAAGAATAGTCTCGTAATTACTTACACTAAAGAAAATCTATAGAACTCAACCAGTCAATCGGACTATCAATGCAAGAATCTCATCATCAGTCCGCTCCTCTTTTAAATAAGTGACTTCAACTCGCGCATTTTCTGGATTTGAACTCACGCCCATTCGCACTCACTACAATTGGACCACGTGTGAATTTTTTTCCCGTTCATCTACCAACCTCCGAAATTCCTCCAAATTACACCAACACGCGTTTTTGGGAAAGCATGTGGGAACGACAACGCGTACTCCTGAGCGTAACATTGAGATTGAGCATTCTCCCACCACTTGACAACCTGTAGGAGCTCGGTGCCCACTGTTCCAGGTGCTCTCTCAGGAGTGCAAAGGTGGGATCCCGTACTCCTCTGCTAGGTGGTTTGTAGGCGACTTCTGTGTGCCACGCTTGGTTTAATTCTCTTAATCGTTTATGGTCCTCCTAATTCTGCTTGACACTTACGGTGAGAGGTGTGCATTCAGTCGAGTTCGTTGTCTTTTCATATCTTCTTCCACGTGCAAGGGACATCACAATTAAAAAAAAAAAAAAAAAAAAAAAAAAAAAAAAAAAAAAAAATTAACGGTATGCACTGTGATATTAAAAAATCAATTTAAAAATAAACAAAATGTAAATTAAAATAATTTTTTCTGTAATTTTTGGTATTAATTTTTCTGTTGGGATTTTTTCTTTTAAAACTTGGTTTTTTTTAAATATGTATTTGAATATTTGATATTTTTTGTTAACAGAATATTCAAATGTTCGACTTGAATTATTAAAACACAAATGCAAACGCAAAAGTGATTTTTTTAAAAATATTTGCAAGTGATGTTGAATTTTAATTAAAGAAAAACCTAAATGTTACACACACACACACACACAAAAAAAGAAAGAAAGAAATTTTGTGAGCTTAGGACAAGAGATAATTGCTTTAACTTGCAAATTTTTGACGTAATTTTTCTTATTTTTACTTCTTCAAATTTTTAATTTATGTATGATTATATTATTTTCCCAAATAAAAAAAGGAATAGTTAAAAGTTGTTGTTCTAATGCAGAGACAGTTGATCTTTATGCCATAAGCAACGACTGCACCACTGTTACTCATTTAGCACTACCCAGGGGACACTTGTAGCTTGAAGATATGCAACGGACGAGAGTAACACTACCCCCACAACTTTCTATGATCATATTAGACCGGGACCTACTGTTTAAAGTGTGGTACAGAGCGCTAGCCACTCTGCCATCAGACCTCTGGAATGGTTAAAAGTTTAAATTCGATATTGACCAAATGTATCTATCACTATCAGGGGATCTTCATGATCATAGAATTGAAATTTCTAGGAATTCCTTCTGTGATGTTATATCAATTTATTAGAAGAAAGTCTATATCGAATAAATTAACGGGTTCGAAATAAGTTTTAAATTTCATGTACTATTCAATAAACGCCAATTTTATAATCAACGTAAATGTTTATTTCACACTTCGTATTTAAAAATTATAGGATAGTATGTAAAATGAATGGGATATATATATATATATATATAGTAGCCTAAATAAATTCGCAATATATAGTCGCCTAAAGGCAATATATTTGCCTTCATAATATATATATGTAGTAGCCTAAATAAATTCGCAATGTATAGTCGCTTAAAGGCAATATATTTGCCTTTTAGAATTATTATAAAACCTTTATATATTTATTAGTAATAATGGCTGATCATTATATGAATTGATGTAGGCATAATTTATTTTAATTCTAGATAGTATTAAAAAGCATAACCAAATAAAAGCTTTCATTTATTCTCAAAGTTTCTCAGTTATTTTTACTCGATACTGGGTCATGGCCATCCAGACCAAATATGGAATTCGTTTTTCAATGTCAACCGCCTTTGAAATCTGTAGTGCGCAAAAGCACTGCCTGCGAATATCATTGAACTGAAGGAACAATTTCGTCATTCTCACAAGTTTTCTTCAATGTCATATTCGAATCTCATTCTCCGGGTGACTGTTTGCTCGTTTGTTACGCTTTTTGGTTGAAATGCTACGTAAAGTTTTTTTTTTAATGTGTATCATTTGGCTTACATCTCCTATGTACGCCAATTTAATTCCAAAATTAATTTTTGAATTCCGTACTTCTAATGCATATTTTATTTTGTAAGCATTAGTTATTTTTTTTAAGTTACTTAAATACGTTTCTGAAAATTAGGATTCTAAATGTATATTCATAAGATTTAAAACTTTTGTTATGAATATTAATTCATTATATCATAGAATTTTTTTTCTATTGTCTTTTACAATATGCTACAAGTTACAATATGCTTTTGATGAACCTTGATTTTGGATGTCACTATTTTTGTGAGACATGTAAATATTAATGCTTAATGATACTAATGAATTAATAATCCAAGATCTTTTAAAATTTTATGGTTAAATTTATATCATTGTTATGCATTGTTAAAAATATGAGCTCAAATTTTGCATCTAAAAATTTGATCTGCGGAGTTTAATAAAATAACTTTGAAAAGTCTAAAATTCGTGTATATATATATACACACAAATTTCAAATAATTATGTATATATATATACACATAAATTTCAAAGAATTATGTATATATATATGCAAATTTCAAAGAATTATGCATGCATATATGTATGCAAATTTCAAACAATTATGCATGCATATATGTATGCAAATTTCAAACAATTATGCATGCATATATGTATGCAAATTTCAAACAATTATGTTTATAAATTAGTAATTTAGTATTCCAATTGTGAACTTTAAAATGAAATAGCTACACTTATTACACTCTGAACTTGTTTTGAGTGCGGTTGCAACGATTGACCATGAGTGAAATGCAAAACCTTTTGCAGTGCGACTGTGTAAACATGAATTCGTATTAAAAAACGAAATATGCACTTTATTTAGATGATGCCGCAGCATTAATGTTAATAATCGTGAAGTTGCAACTTGCGATATTTAAACTGCTGCTTAATTTCGAAACTGAAACGCATATGAAGCAGAAATGGTCTAATGACTTCTGCGATGTTTTCGCAATTCCTATTGCCGATAATCAATGAAACGGATGTAATATAGCGTTTCAACCCGTATATAAAACAAACAGCTTTTATGTAAACATCTATTTTTTTTTTAGAACCACTTTGGGCTCAAGAGTTAAGCGTAATGTGCTCGTTCGAGAATCGAATTTTTCGCCATGGTTAAGAAATCATAGTCCATTAAGAGGCCCAAGGCTGTTGTTTTCCCCTTTTATTTTTTCCTCGGAAAATGAAATATTGTTTCTCATCAGTGACGTCATGAGCTGCCAAATACTGTAATTTGGGCGAATTCCTATCTTTTTTTTTTTTTTTTTTTTTCTTCTCTGTCTCTCTCGCCTTTTGGATGAAAAGATAAACATTTATTTAATTCTAGATACGGATGCATAGTTCAAGTTCTCGGCTGATTAAAAAAAAATAAATAAATAACGAAAGAAAGAAGTAAGAACGTTATACCGGGAAATTGAATGAACGTCTTTAAACCGCCACCGCCGTGCTTAAAGACTGTTTTTGCGTCTTTTGTTGAATCATTCTTGTTTACAAATTGTACGCAACCACGAAGTTACTCGCTCATTCACTAAAAGTTATATATTTGGCAAATTGTGTGGTTTTGTCAAGCTCTCTTGGGTTCCGCAGCTGTTTCATCTTCGGATCAGTTTGAAAGCTGCTAGCGACTTGGTTATCTCATAAATTATAAAGTAAGTCCGGTTTTGTTTGTATTTGATCCTCTGTCTTATCACATTTGTATTTCCTCAATTCTACTAACATTCAAAACAATCCATATTTGTAATTGAGGAAAAAAGAAATACGTTTGCATGTCTTAAAATTGAATTTGTTTTTTTTAGAAAGCTTAAATATAAATTTTTGTATGTAATTAAAATATTTTTGTAGTTATTTTGTTATGTTACTCTTAAAGAAACGTGTATAACTCTTTAACGAAATTTTACCAAAGAAATAAATATTAAAAGAGCTGTTTTAAAATTTTCAATTTTATACTAAGCAAATTATTGAATTTCATGAAAGATTAGGAAAGTAAATAGTACATCATATTAAATTGTAAAATATTTTTATTACGTTGCCTTGGAAGTTTAACGTCTATGGTTTGGTTTGTCACTCTGTCATTTTGTGCACGCTTTGGGACCTACAGTCTTACGTGAATTCCGAACCACTCGCGAACGTCCATGTCACCGCCAGGATTCGAATTTGAAGCTTGTGGTAATCAGAAGAGCTGCCAGAACGCTAGTCAATTGGCCATCAGGCCGCTTTAACGTCTGTGAGAAAAAAATTTAAATGTTGTTGGCATATTTCATTTTTCAATGAATGTTGCAGATCTGCTAGAATGAGGTTTCTTTTCGAAATTAAATTAACATTTTAATTAGTAGTTTTATTTCTAGCTGTACTTTCCAGTGTGAAACAAAATGTGAATTTTCAAATCGAAATACAATTTAGATTGGAAACGGATATTTGCAAGATTAACCGAACAGAAATATATGGATAAACCAAAGGTTGGTCGTTAATATGTCTGCGGATTTCCGCGTTGCTTTCCGAACGTCAGCTGCGTGCTTTCAGTTCGTTTTTTCATCGAAACCCCAAGAACCGGATATTCGCTCTCGCTCACCTTTTCTCTTATTAGAAAAGACTTTTTATTTATGATTAGTTAAACGATAGTAATATTCATCGCGGTTTTTATTTTAATAGTTTGCATTTTAAGAAGTTTAGCATGAGTTCTACTCATTCAGTGGTTTATTTTGCAATTTTAATTTCTTCAGAAATTTATTAATAAAAAGTTTCACGTTCTAATTAAAGAATCACAAAGGTAATAATAAACTCATTTTACCAATTAACTGAATAATGTTGAGAGGATACTGACTGTTGAGTTTCTCTTACAACGATTTCGTAGAGTTCGGAGTAATTTTTATCCAGTTATAGTTATATCGTAGATTAAAGAAAGATATATTATAAATATATAAAAAATTATGGAACTATTTAAATATTATATGCATGAATCGTTATTCTCTCTGCGATCCGCTGGTTTATATGTCCATTTCGCAAATAATATATATATATATAATTTCTAATTATTAGATTTTTGGCCAGTTAGAGAGAACATGATCCAGTTTTAGATTAATTTATTAATTTATTTTGTTCCTGACTAGAAAATAAGATCTATATCAATAACATGGTAACCTTAGATGTCGGATCTACATAATTTTTTAATCTCCCATATTTATTACAAAAAACATATTCTATTTTTAAATTTATTGGGACTAATTGGATGTAAGTATTGCCAAATAAAATATTAAAAGGAAAAACCTGTTTCTATCAATACATACTTGTGAACAATTTTCAGACATTAATATCAAAAAAGAAGAAGAAAAACATTAAATAAAAAACATTTGAGGATTGATCACTTTTGCGTTTTATTGCTACAAAAATTGAACCAAATACTTGGAATGTTTATCAAATTAAATATATTATCGTACATCAAATTGTTTATTTGTTTTATTTATTATATTATGGAATTTATCTTTTTATTTTAAGAAACTGCGTATATACAATGGATAATTTTCAAAACAATTTTTTGTGGGGAAGGTCAAATATGGTCAGGTTATGGTCAAATCTGATTTAAAAATATTCTGAACTAAATCGAATTCTTATATTGACTTTTTTTTTTCCCAAAAAAATTTCAATTAAATCTGAAATAATTCTCGAAAAGTAAAAACCTCATTAGCCTTTTCGCAAAATTTATCCATTCTTTTTATAGAATTACTTTAATCAAATGAAATATTAATTATTTAGAGTTAGAAATAATAATCGGTTTGTTTTATAAAATCCTTTGCTGAGCCAAGGTACTCCTATAACCCGGAATGTTTTATGAAATGGCTGGAAAATCGAAATTTAAGGATTTTGATATTAATTTCACTTGTTCTTATGTTACATGTAATTATATCTTTTTTTTTTTTTTTTTTTTTTTTTTTTTTTTTTTTTTTTTTATCTTGTAAGTAATTTATTATTTAAGATCTTTTAGACACTAAGAAAAAAAAAATTATAGCATTTTTTTGGATAATACATAACATGTGACTAGATTTTTAAAAAAAAGTGTTTTTTTTTTCATTTTTAAATCATATTGTATGATTGCATTTTATTTATTCCAAGTTTGTAAAATGTTTAAAAATATTAATTTATAATCCATAATTTTAAAATTTTCTATTTTACTAAAAATTATTGCTTTTTAATAAAATATCGAAAAATAATTGCCTATAAAAGTGGCTATTATTGGCTCAATATGTAAATTTAAACTGTCATTGACTATTCTACGAATCTCTCAATGTTATGTCAAGGTGAAATAAAAATGTATTCATTCAAATTGTATATATTTCATTTGTCCTGTGTTCTAAGAAGCAATCATACTTTATTTTACAATGAGATAAAAAAAAAAAAAAAAAAAAAAAAAAAAAGTAACGTATTTGAATGATTATAGCTTAGTTGAATTGAATTCCAGAAAATTAAAATAAATATTTAAAATTATTTTAACTTATATTCATGCCGTATTAGTGACGCATTATGCATGTATCACTAGATTTTTGGAAATAATTTATGATTGCTAATTTTTTTAAAGCTCCCGACAACTATAATTTCGGCTTTCTGCTCTTTGAATATTAAAATATCCGGAATTATACTATTATTCGTTTTACTACAGGAAAAAAAGTCTTCATAACGTGGCTGCAAGCACTACGCTTCGTTTGCCCCGAAGCATAATATGCAAACCTTATTCGCATAACATTGAATGGTTTTTATTTCACCGCCACGATTCAGTGGTTTTCGGGGTGATAAAATGTCGTGGCATTTATTCTAAGAAATGTCATAAGGAAATATAAATTAAAGTGTTGCTCTTCAAAATGTGATTTTCATTCAGATTTTCTCCGAAAAGCCTCCAATAGTAAAGTTTAATGGCTATATACTACACTTTAAAAAAAAAATAATAAAAAAAAATAAATAAATATGGTATCTCAAAATTCTTTCTCACTCTCTTAAGATTTTGAATCTCCTCTTCTGTTACTGTAAAGCAAGTATCACATTGTGCTTGTTTATGTTACATAAAAAATTTAAAAAATCGCGATAAGTTTTAACCCTAAACTAGTTTTAGTTAATTTTGCATGGATCGTTTAGACGCAATATCCAGTTAAATTGGCGATATTTCGCGAAAGTTCTATTCTTATTAATTGGAAGCAACGATTTATTAATACGAGATAGTATGTAAAAAATGGAATCCACAATGGAAATTTTTATTAATGGGCAGTTTTCCTGCTTGTTACTAAATATTCATTTTGGGGTGTTTACACCTTAAAAAATAACGCGGTAAATCTTCAAGAAACTTAAAACTATATTTTGTTCTCGGTATCTTTAATTATTTCGAGCCGTATAAAGCAATTGCTATCAACAGTTGTTTAACTTAAACATCTGTGTGACATATATAATTCAAAAAGTCACAAAATGGAAATTCTTCATTAAAAAACGATTTTTCTTCCCTTGATTAATAATTGTATACTTTAAAAAAAAATTTCCAAAAAATCGTAGCTGATGTTTTTTACTAATATAGTAATAGTTATACGGTACTAATATACTAAATCGGTATGATATGGTAATGGGGGTCATACGTCACTTATGTGATTGCTCAATTTTATTCGGAAGGTCGTGGCCGAAGATATTTGTAAGAAAATAAACTAATTTTTATTTTATACGTCTGTTTTAAAATGTAACTGAAGCATTCTTTTTGAAATATCTTCACAGTATATTTTAAAATATTTATCAAAAGTTATTTAATATATGCAATCATTGGTCTGTTTATTCTATGCTATATTTCAGATTTATATGCGAGCCGAAAATTTGACGCTACTTCCTCCAAGAAATTTCGTTTTAACCATTAACATTTTTTTTTAATTTTGCTAATTTTTGCGTCTATGAAGTAAATACGCTTAAAAATATATATTAATGTAAATCGTGGTTTAAATATATCATTCATGAGTGTCGAAAAAAGCGTACTGGCAAAACTCAAAAAAATTAGAATTTTGAAATATGATTGTTATTGTGACAGACTTACAGATTAGAAACATAACGCATGCATTTCTTATTATCGGCTACTTGCAAAATGAAGGAAATTGTGCTTACTCTTTATTGAAAAAAAAAATGTAACAAATCATTGAAATTCAGGCCTCATCTTTGTTCTTCTTAATATGCTTACTCCTTTAATCCATTGACAATGCGTATCATTCTGCATTTCGAAACCAGTGAAAGATTTAAACCACATCTATCTCAAAACTGCATTTTTCGAGGTGTACCAGTATTACAGCCAATGAACAATGTATTAGATGGGCTATCACTACAAATTATAAGTAAATTGTTTTAGGTACAATTTCGGTAAATCTGACATTCAAAAAAAATTTCAGCTTTACTCACAATCTTCCCTCGATATTTATTACATTTTTAAATTCTATCTAAAGTAAAAAAACCTCTAGCATGGACTTCGAGTGATACGTCACTTCCAGTCTGGCGTACGAGTGATAGATTACTGTACTAGATTATGCAAACCATTAGGTATCAAATTATTACTTGGTGAACTATATTACCGAACGCCTAAACAAACAAACGCGTCTGCCAGAAGAGCTTTTCCTTTCTCTTTCCGTGCTCCCAATTTCTCTCGCAACGTCCCAAAAATCGCGCAGAGGAAGGAGAAGAACCTTCTTTATAAGCTCTTCCCAATGATTTCCGTGGGCGAACACCAAATCGGCGTTAGGCTCTTACAACTTTTTACGTCGATGCAAGTATGTACTACTGTCAGCGGGAGATGCAGCGCACGGGGGTAGGGTCCGGGGGAAGTTGTGGGCCGACTTTCTTGGCATGCATCGCAACGCACTTTATCCCGCACACGTACCTCTACGCACCACCATCATCATCTGTTCAGCTTCCTCCTCCAGAGAGAAAAACCACGCTGGCGTACTACGGCTATTAACGGCCTGCCACTCACCGTGAGAAGTCGGCTTTTTCTTTCCTCTCTCTCTCTCCCAGTGCCGTAACGACCGGCGTCTCAATGTGTGTCCCAACAACAATCGAGTGACTGTTCCAACCCCCAATTGGATTTGAAGCTTTTATTACAATTCAACAATGTGCGGTAAGCATTTGCTCTTCTTTGCCATCCTTTTCCGTGCAGAGGTCGCGCGATTTATTATTTCGCTTTAAAAAAAAAATGCTCATACAGTTGAAATGAAGTTTCTCTGGTTTGCTTGTTTCAGAAGAAACATCTAACTGGTTAGATATGAGCGAATGAATAGGATGTTATTAAAAATAATAAACAGGTGTTTCATATTTAGATTCAAGGTTCATATGGTTTGATAGAAATAAATCTTAAAAAGCGCTATTATTTTACTTAAGGTGCTAAGTCTTTTCCTAATAATTTTCAGTTGTAAACTTATTAAGTTAATTTTTCTTTCAATTTATTAATGCAACGATTACTAAGCTTAAAAGCTGATGACTTCATTATTTCCCTCATTATCAAATCTTATCTAAACTGTTATAATACCTTTTCTGAATCCTTCAGCATTAATCTTTGAAAATGGATTTTCCGCACTCAATACTGATTTTATTATAACTTCTATCTTTTTATAATGAGTGTATAATATAAATCAGAATTTAAAAGGAGTTTGAAAGAAAAATTATGCTGAATTATAATCATTTTCTGTCCCTAATCTAATTTTTTTTATTCGTTATTTTAATGTGTTGTTTATAAATCCCAGTCTTGTATCCATTAAAATTTTAGGCATTCTCCATTTTGTCAACAAGAATTCACTAATGCAGGACACGCGTCCGAATGTTCACGAAGCGTAATGCGTGCAAGGTCACAAAAATTGGAAAATCAGCCAGGCCATTCCTATGGAAATCAAGCAATCACAGCCAATCAGCAATCTAAACTTCTAGTAGGATAAATAATGATTAATGGAACTTGGGGAAAATATGGTTATTACCGAACTGTTTGCTCATTTATTATTATATTAGACTTGATATAATCTAAAAACAAGTTAATAGTTTAGTTTTATTCCTACATACTTATGCATTCGTCCTGATGATCTTGCTTCGTTTACCCGCAACTGTTGGTTTCTCTCGTGAGAGATAAAATCTCAACTTAAGTACGAAAAGTGTTGGAGGAGACATTTCTATTTTGATCGATGCCGAAAGGACAAAAAGAAGGCAGCAGGCGTAATTTTACAATACCTCTCTGATGGTTAGGTGAATTTTCCGCTGAAGTTACACTCCTTGAATCTTGCAATCGCTGTTCTCCCTCTCCCAATCTTTCCCTGGATGCGATCCAAGACGCGAGGAGGCGCCTTTCCTCTCCATCCTCTTTTTCTTCATGTATATATAGATATCGCGTTGTTATCCTCGTGCACCCTTTTGAGAGAGCCGACATTTAAATGGTCACCCCCTTCTTTTTTTCGTATTTTGGAAAGAGATGATTCCTGTCTGTTTGCGGCGGGATTTGATATTCATCTCCGCCAAAGAGGAACTGCTGTCGGCCCGTCACCGGGGGGATGTATGATGTATGGAACTGTGTGTGTGAAGTGGGCCGATCTCGTGGCGAAATGTCTCTGTGGTGTTCATGTCAAAAGGGGTTTTTCGTTTGATGTTTCGATTCTTTCGTTTTCAGACAGTCTCGGTCTGATTAAAATTTTCGTGTCATTATATGACATCCACGTTTGTAAGAAGTTACCAGAACTCAGTGGTACATTTATTTATCTATTGCTCAATTGTGTAAACATATTAGAAATTTATAAATAAATTGGAAAGTTGTGGGGGAAGTAAACTGATCCTCGTGGCTGGTGAGCGAAATGTCTGTTGTGTGTGGTTTTTTTTTTTTTTTCCTCCAAGGACTCGTTTTCTTTATACTTTGATTTCCAGACATGGCCGCCTTCTATTAAATGTTGAGGTTTCTTGGTTTCCACGCAATTTATATTCCTTGAGGGCAATCGGAATTTATTCGTAGGTTGATATTTTTTACTAGATTTTATGTAAATGCATGTAGAGAATTTATAAATCCGTTAGAAAATATATGTATGCAAAATATAAGTTTGTGTCTGATGCAGTGTAGATATATTTGTTTTTTCTGTTTACTTTTAGTGGGTTTTTTTATGAATTCTAACATCGAATTCTGAAAGTTTTAAATACAGATTTGAAAAATTTAGTTACTTAATTATTTATAAAATCTTTTATGGACTTTATTATTTTTCTTCAATATGGAATAAATTAGATTGTTTATTGTATCGATTTGAAATGTATTTTCAATTGGGCATGGAGTGTTAAAAATAAATTCAATCAAATCAGAAAACAAATTTTTGAATTGTATTTGAAAAAAAATTGTTCAAAATGTGTGTATTAAGATTTGTAATAATTAAGTACTATTGTCTTTAAATAATCATTTATTATTTGGGTAAAAATGTGTTAGACTCTTAATGTATATGATTAAATTTACACTGCGATTTAATTTGATAAATCAAATTTTCGCATTTATAGTTTTTATTAGGACATTTTATTGTTTGATGTGTCAAAATATTTTGATTTAGTATTAAAATTGTTTATCAAATAAATTAAAATTGTTTATTTAGTATTAAAATTATTTTAAATACTTGTTTAAAAAAATTTAATAGTTATTAACAATTCTGAAATTGTGTATTGGAATTCATTCTTGAAATTTATTTACCAGAAAAGTTTATTAAATCGTTCCAAATAAGTAAAAGAATACTTAAAAATATTAGAGAAAATTTTTGGAGCGAAAAGAACACACGTTTCCGTTTTGATCTTGACGAACAATTGAAGCTTTACATTTATCTGACCGCAATTGAAGAGCTTTCTTTTTATTTTAAGAACTCTTTTTATGGGAGACCTATTATTACAGCAATAGGGGATATCATTTCAACTGTGTTCACTTGAAAAGGAAGAAACTTATGTTTTCACACCGATAAACATCTCATAAAGGCCTTTTTATTTATTACTTGCTTTTTTTTTTTTTGTACTTATCGCGTTTGTTTGCTGTTTTCTTAAACTCGAGAGCAGTTATTCTAGCTACGTCACTTTTTATTTGCTGAAGGCTTTTTTAAAGTACTTCCTTACAAAGGTATTGAAGTGCGTGAAATTTGTTTTTGTATTTCCGCGTGCCATCGTTATTCAGATTATAACTGTATTATTTATTATGTCTGTAGTATTTATGTAGAACTTTTTAATTTATTTGCAATAATATACAAAGTTTTCATTGATCATGTTTTGAAAATTTGAAAAATATTTGGCATTTTATTCTATGGTAGGAATAATTCATTGGAAGTTCAGTGAAAAAAATTAGTCTAAGGGTCAATAAAGCATTTATATTTGTCTGTAAACTAATATTTCATGAAAAGAGAATTTTTCTTTTGAACAAAATAATAAACAGCCGCTACTTATTAAGTAATTATGCAGGGAACTGTTTGAAAAAAAAATACTAATTTATTAGTAAAATTTTTAATAATTGCTGTTATTAATTAGATCTTTGCAAAACAGATAAAATTTTATAAAAAAATATAATTGGCAAGAGATAAACGTTCTATAAAAATTGTGTGAGTGATGTTGTTGCTTATGTATATCACATGATTCAGAACGTCAAAGAATCATTAATTTATTCATTATAATTAAATAATTTATTAATAAATAATATGGTTTATACAATCATAATTTCATTTATAATTAATATTGTATAAACCACATTACAAACGCAAAATACTCCACATTCTGAAGAATATACACAACTTTTAGATTTTGTAGTAAAGTAAAATACAATTAAAAATTTGATACAATTAAAGATAAATGCTATCTTCACCCCCCCCGAAAAAAACGGCCTGATAGGTAATTAACTAGCACTCTGGCCTTTAGTATCATAGGCTTCACGTTCGAATTCTGGCGGTGACATGGATATTTGTGAGTGGTTCGGAATCCACTTCAAACTAAGTTCCTGTCTAATTAGCCCAAAGTGTGCACAAAATGACCGCAGAGCGACAAACCAAACCACCCCCTCAACAAAAAAAAAAGCCAATTTGAATCCAGAATGCTGTTTAAATTTTTACTTTAAATCTGTAATATTTTTATTTAGTTTTCTCGGAGCAATTTACTTGTGCATTCTTTGCATATAGCATCGACTTTAAAATTCAGCTGGCTTTCTGTATGCCACCCTCATTATTGTAGGACAATTTGCAAAATTCCAGAGATACCTGAGATTCTAAAATACCGATCCGGTATGGTGGATTATTTCGCAGAAATGGGGAAACTGCGAGTAGTAGTGGACAGTGTCTAATTCGCTTTTTCCTCTTTCCATTCGTTTTTTGTCGGTCGTCGGGTTCGTTGACCCTCAGGAGATTGCCAAATCGGATGCCACTTCTCAGCAACTGGGCTAACGTGTCAATGGATTTGGTGGATGGCCGCTCGTTCGCCGTCAGTGAATGAATGAAATACTTTTTCCGTATGCGTTCTATTTGGTAAAGAAGGGTTTCAATATTTCAAGGGAGAAAATAAATTGAACATAAATTGTAATTTTTGGAAACAATATGTTTTCTAAAGATGCAAGTCCGCGGTTCAGTTTGTGGTTTTTGATTATTTTGGTTATTTCAATGGTGATTGTGTTTCAATGCATTATGTTATGTATTGCAAACCTGCAAAAAAGGTGAGAAAGATGCTATTAAATGTATTTTTTGACGATGAAACTCTCTATTAATTTGGGTGGTCTCAAATTTCCCGCATTCGCTATTGCCTCTCCCACTCGTTCATAACCAAAATAACCAAGGCTGGTATAATTAAATTTTCAATATTCCTTACAATACATATTAAATGATTAATTCCCACAATTAATGAATTACTTAATAAACACTGAAAGCAAAATTAGTAATTATAATTTAAACAGAAGGGCGTACAAGCTTGGAAAACTATAATATTCTGTATAATAAAACTCTTAATTTTCTCTCCTATTCATGTTAATTAATTTTTTTTGTTTTATATATATATATATATATATATAAAAGAATACTCGTAAAAAATTTTTTTTCACATCTAAAATGAGTTAGTAGTGCCTGAAGGCTGAGTGACGAGCGCTCGGTGCCACGGATTTCCGGTTCGAGTCATGGCGGTGTCATATATGTTTGTAGTGGTTCGGAATCCCCTTTAAACTATAGGATCCGATCTAATATGACTGTAGAATGTTGGGCGTAGGGCTGACTCCCTACCCTACCCTGTAAAAAGAAAATATATCTCCTGTCTCGATATCTGCCGTAGGCAGACGGCCTTGGACGGCCTTTAATATATATATATATTAAAATTTCAAAGAATATTTAAATAAAAATTTATATTACTAGGTTCGTTTATATATAAAAAAAAAAAAATCCATAAAAACGTTTTTCTTTCTGCATTTTTTACTACTCTTTTTTGAGACTATAATGCGATACAAATTTATTCATATACTATCAATCATTTATTTGCGTATTTTTTACATTGTATGTAATTGTAATTCACTCATCTTGTACGAAATAGTGTGTAACAAAGACTAGGGTCCCACTCGTATTGTGAAAGCATTTTGCGTTGACAATCGGAAACCCTTAATTAAACCCTTCCTAATTTTTCCAATATTTGTGCCGTATGGCTAAACGTAGGATAGGAGGGCGTAGGATATTTTTTCCAATATGAGCCAGTTATTTTCTACACCAATGCCATCGTCCTATAGTAGGGGTCTCCAAATTTTCCAGTCTTAGGGCCATATTGTTTACTCCAGTAAGTACCAAGGGTCAAAATCGTTTTAATTTTCTGCCATTATCTATAATTTCTAGTATTTTAATGTGTTTTTTATCCAAATTATTACAGCAACAATAAGCTATTCGCTGTCGCGGGCCGGATTGACGACACTGGCGGGCGGAATTTGGCCCGCGGGCCGTAGTTTGGAGACCCCTGTCCTAGAGAATAACTTTTTGATCTACGTTCATTCTACCTACGATCTTTCGTTTTTAAATATACAAGTTAAACAGATTAATGATATCTATTATAAAAAAAAAATAAACAAGAAAAAGCGCTAACGCGATTGAAACTCGAAAGAAACTATTTAAGGATCTTTCTAGAAACGCGAATATACATACGCGTCTCGTCAGATAATATGTTTATAATAAAAATAATAATAATTCTGATCACATCCCAAAATACTTTTGTCAATTAAATCGCCGTCGATGTACTAATTTCCCCCACTAAACTGGAGAACAAGGAAGTGTTTTTCCTCCTTTAATCCAATGGCGAAATCTTCGCTGTGCTACACCTCGATAAAATTGGCAGCCACTGATATCAGCTTACGATTGCAACCTCCATTGTGTTGGGACCGCTTAGCAACAACGTGATGTTTTGCCTGTTATTGAATTGATTGCAAATTATAGTGAATGTTTTAATTTATTGTCGCGTTTTTGTACAATGCCCATGCACTTTGGCCCCCTCTATTTTGTAGTTTTTATCTGCGGTTTTGTAGGCGTTTTATCGGATGTGGTTAAGAAGTTTCAATAGTTCATCCGTCAAAGGCACTCAAAAATTTCATAAAAAAAATTTTCTCACTTTTTTTGCTTGTCAATACGTATTCAAAATTATATATTTGACAATATTTTACTAGATTATATATTTCTGCATATTAATTTCTTGAAGCTTTATAAATAATTCACTTCTCATCATTAAAAGTGTTTGCGAGAAATTTGTAGCTTTTCTTTGAACCCTGTATCGTAAATCTATTCTAAAGTGGACTTGAAAAAGTTTATTTTAGAATAAAAATATCTATAAAATTATAATAAAAAAACCTGATTTCGTATCTCTTTAATAAAACATGTATTTTACAATACATATTTTTTTTTTCACAAAATTATATTTTTTTGAATGGCAATTTATCGGCTGTTACCAAAATTGAACGTATTTCAGAAGCAAGACTTTATAAAATTAAAAATTGAATGCAAACTCTTAAGCAAAATAGTAAAAAATTCTCATATTCCTTTTCCCCTAATTTTAATACGCTATTTCTTAAGGTTTGATGCATCGTAAAAAAAGCAGCATTGGTGGTATTTATTGCCTTTAAATATTTGTTCTATTTAGAACGATTGCATTCCATAACTGCTCTAGAAATGTCTTATTTTGAAAGATCGATCCAGATTGCCTTTCATTAATTATGTGTAATGCAATTTATCGGCGATAAACTATTTAAGTATTAATCAATACTAAGCAGAACATTCTTTCAAGAGAATAAGTTTTACTGAATAATATTTATTGAGCATATCAATAGATCTACTACTTAATCGTTCAAATTGTGAGTGTAAATGCAACTCGCATTTTAGAATATTGACAAAATCAGAAACATTAGTTGAATAAATATGATATATTCTCTTATATTTTAAATAGTACTATATTCTTTTAATAATCACTCAAAAAATGCACTTTTATATACTATTTATATACTTCTTTTTTCCCTCATAAGAATATGTACAAATTTTCGTCACCAAATGTATTCGACTCGGAAAATCTCTCAACTGATCTTGCGTCTCTGTGTTTTATGGTCAATATGTCGAATAAATCTGATCTCTCGTTCCTTGGAGTTCAGCACGTTTTTGACCTGATGTGGGTTAAGTTAATAAATCTTTGTCGATCGTAAAAAGATTGGATTTGCTATGCATAGGTACTTGCCTTGTTTGGAATTATTTAAGTTGAGGGGAAATTGCATAATGGAAGATATTTCTGAGCTTCATTTTCAAATTTACGTCGAAATATAATTTATTTATTTGTAAAAATCCCTATTTTTTTGCAAAACAAGAAATATCGTGTGAAAATAAGCCTTTGAAAAATCTGAAAGAAACAGATAAAATTCAAAATTTTTAAGGCGAGGAGAAATTACATAATAAGTACTACGTTGTAACAGTATTATGTTGTTAGTAATACTCTGAATGGGTCGACTCCGTAAAAATCACTCGAATTGTTATTTTTACAATAAAATATTTCATTCTATGAAAGTGAGGGAACTATATGCTTATTTATCAGTGTTCATATAAACACTATATTTTGTAGCAATATATATTTTTAGTAATAAACAAATATATTTTGCAGCAATATATAGAGGTTAAATAAATCATCATAATGAAAAAAAAAAAAAACATGTCGTATTTCAAAGCGTAGCGCCGCTCTAAAAATGTGGTATGAATAGCTCCAATTGGCAAACAACGAAGGTAATTGGATACGTCATGAGTTGTTAACTTTCTTTTTGTCGTTTATTAGAGGACGCCTACTTAAAACTTCGCAATCATAATTAGACTTGGGAGAGAAAAAATTAAATTACACGGGGTATGAATACCACTTGTATCTCATATTAAAAATTTACGAGTAAATGTATGAATAAAAATGCTACTGAACATTCCATTGCTTTCCACCTAATTTTTAACTTTGTTTTATAGATTTATATATGAACGTAAATGCCCACCATTAATATTTTTAAAAAAATTAATGTATTAAAATCTCTACAGAATGTGACAAAGTCCGGGTTTTAAGTAATTTAAATAATATGCCCTTTATAATTGAAACATTATGCAGAAGATGATGCATGAAACATACATCTTCATGTATTATGAAGCATATAAGATGTTATGTATTATTCGTGTATAAGAGGTGCATTTCCATTGGCAACGCGACATCAACTTTCTCGAATCAAATTAATGATCGAGATCAATCACTACTGTCAATCGTTCACGATCGCTAATCTGATTCGTCAAAGTTGACGTCTCGTTGTCAATGGAAATATACCCTAACATTATTAACCAACTGAACTTCTGAAATTTATCCTGAAAGATCTAGAATCTTTTATAATTCTTAACTCGGTTTTCACAACAAATATGATTGAAAGTTTATTAGCGAAACAGTTACCAATCTCCTTAGAACTGATGCAGATATGAAACATTACGTACATATAACATTATGCAGATATGAAACATACGTCATTATGTATCTCCATGCTATATGAAACATATAAGATGGTATGTATCCTCGCATCTACACTTTGGTATTATTCGTGCATAAGGTGCATTTCCATTGGCAACGCGACGTAAAGCTTTCTCGAATCAGATTAGTGATGGTTTGTCGCTCTACGGTCATCTTGTGCACAATTTAGGCTAAACAGATCGGGACCTACAGTTTAAAGTGGATTCCGAACCACTACGAACAACCATGGTACCTCCGGAATTCGAACCGAAACATGTGGTAGATTAGTGATGGAGATCTATTACTACAGAAAATCGTTCACGATCGCTAAACTGAATCGTCAAAGTTAAAGTCACATTGTCAATAGAAATACACCCTAACATTAATAGCCAACTGCCCATCTGAAATGTATCCTTAAAGATATAGAACCTTTCTTTAATTCTTAATTCAATTTTCACAACAAATATAGTCACAAGTTTATTAATGAAACAGTTACCAAGCTCCATAAATTTAATTCTATTCATTTGTAGTTTCAAAACAAATAGTTAAGTATGATTTCGAAAAACTGTGATTACTTTCATTCATCCTTTCGTTTTGTGAATGAATTCTAAAATAGTAACAAAACGAGCATTCAAGTTTCATTTTACAAACAACATGTTCCATATTTCCAATTAAATTGTTTGTTTCTCTTACTAAAATTTTTCGTACGTGAGCAAATAAATATTATTTACACTCAAACTAACGAGACGAATTAGCTTTCCATCACGTTTTTTTGTGTCTGAGAAAAATGACCTTTCGCTTATCAAGGAAAAATTGTCGCGTTTCTGTTTGAAGAAAACAAAATAATCGCTCTGATGATAATAGGAAACACCCTATAATATTGTTGATGGAATAAAAAAAAAAACATATCAGGGATAAACTTTTTATTTATTTTTTCCTGCGTCATAAAAAAAATAGCTGCAATAGCGCAGGGTCACTGCAACTAAATAGAATGCAGACCATTTTCGCAAAGTAAATAACTCGAAATAGAGAGAGGGACGATAAGATAGAACCGAGTAAAATGAAACTTTATCAACAGCGGATTGAATCTAGATCATCGTAATATCTGATAATTTTCGATTAAAAACTGACAGGTAAGTTTAAAATAAAGTGATTACAGCTGATAAGACATAACATCTGCGCGTTTAAGGGAAAAAAAATAATTTCAATTAAATTTCACTCCTTCCCTTTTAGGTTTTTGATTTTATTAAAACAGAAATAAATACTGATACCTGATATTAATTATTAACTGATCGTTTATTTACTGAACTCATAAAATTTGTAATTTCTATTATAACAATGTTAAATGCTTATTATGGGTGTCTTAAAAGACGTGTATTTAACAAACATAAAAAAAAAAAAAATTCAGTGTTTTAATAGAAGCTTTTAGATTATTTTTTTTATCAATCTTATTTATCCTGACATTATAAATGTTATGAAGTTCTTTTGAGAAAAAATATTGATTCCTTGTTTTACGAAAGATTTTATAAATCGGTACATAATCTCAAAAATTAAGAGTGATAAGGAATCGTATATTTTAAATATTATGAAGGCCTAGTGTGGCATAACGTTTAGTGACCTTCTACATTAAAAAGCTTGGTTCGAATACCGTTGAGTTCCACCGTGTATGTGGCTTTTGAAATTAAGCACAATATAGAAATGGTGTTGCCTTTATGATAATCCGCAAACTTTGCTGGATCTGGCACGAAATATGAAGAAAATTGAAACATTACATTACAAAAACAGGCGAAAGAAGCAACTAGACAAACAAAAATGTAAGATTGCATTATCATTTATACGCTTAGCTACTAGAACTGCTAAAAGTAAAAACGTTTTTTATATATTAAACAAATACATTTCTTCTGGTATCGCAATAAGATTTTATGAAATCAATTCAAAATTAAATTGAAGCTTTTTCATGTGTTTCGATCTGATAAATTGAATCAGTGGAGATAACTTACTCAATTTACTCTGTAAACACAAATATATTTACTCATATGTAGTTATCTTATTCACTTTTGCATCCCTACCTATTGGTGAGCTTAGCGTTTGTATACATGTATAAAAACGCTAAGGTTTATAAAAACGTTTTTTTATAATGTGTATAACGCTATAAATTCTTTTTTTATGCATGTACTAATACGCTTTTTCTAATAAATTCCTTAAGAGTTTATCAGAAAAAACATTTCTCAGATATCGGGGAATTTATAATTCTGGAAACATTCTAGCTTGCATATTGTTGAATTTCTGTATGTAAAATGTAATATATTAATAAAAAAAATCATATTTTTACAAAAGGAGATGCTTGAAGTAGTATTCTCCTTGATATTTTCTAAAAATTATTCAAATAATTATTATCTAATATACGTGTAAGTAAGCTGAAAGAAAATTATTTTAAGATAAAAAAAATATATATCATCGTTTAGAATTTTTTTTTTATGAATTCGGTAGAAAAAAATGTATTTCTCAATAAAAAAAAAAGGTGTTTTGCGTGATAAAAAATGTATTTTGCAACAAAATCATAACTTCTTTCATAACATCCTTTGGACATTTCCACGACCCCTTTCCGGTCTTGATTTCAGCGAAGAAAAAGCAATCGGCACATTTAACCAAACACTCGTAAACGATTATTTTACGCAAAAAACAAAATAAAACTCATTTTACATTGTTCTTTATTAGAAGATATTTTAAGATGCAATATTCGTTACATTTAATGTGCTAAAAGTTATTCTTAAGAATTATACATACACATTTGTATTGATTCTCATCTGAACAAAAAAAATTGTTCTGAAATTTGGTTAAAACATACGTTTTGGTTTCAAAAGACTGGAAAATTAATTACATATGTACACTTTTAACAAATTGTAGGCTCTTCTGTCTCGTTCAGTAAAACGGACTGATTATGGAAATGCAGGATAAAGGCGGAAGAAACACCATGCATTATTTCATTAAATTCAAGGTCACATACTATTTTGTCACGCGAAAGTCGCATAATGATGCTTCCTTTTAATTAATGCGCTTGTCCATTTCATAAATTCCGTCATTTTTAATTATTTTTTTATTAATTAAATGCTTCTCGGACATGAAATATTTAATGCATTAATATTTAATTTGAAATTACTGTCATTATCAGATTCGTGTCTGCATTTTATTGCTCGGCGTTTTTTAAAGAGTTGATAAATTATACTGCATCTTCAAATGATTGTTTTAATGTGATGAGGTTAAATAATAAAATTCATTCGAATTTTTTAATGAAATAAAATTTAATCTTGCAAATTTTTTTTTTTTTTTTTTTTTTTTTCATATTTGATCTTAAATTTTAATACGAAATATATGTAGTGTATACATCACAATGAATTATTTTATATTGTGATTTTTTATAAAATCATTTTTTTTTTTTCTATTTTCAGGGCAAAGCATCAGGCGTGGTTGGGTGGTTTCGCACCTGAAACATGTCAACATCCACTTATGGAAACTTTACACAGTTAGTACACTATGTCTTGTTATCATTTTCTTGTCAAATTGCTTTTGTAAGTATTTCTGATTTACATGATGAAACGTATAAACAATTTTTTTCATATATGATTTTATATGAAGAGAAATCTGAATCAATATCGCCATTTGAAAACATTATGAACATAATACTTCATGGAAGAAATTCATTATTTTATCATTATTTATTTGTATTCTTGATTTTAAATGTTTCTTTCCAAGGAATGTGTTTAATTAAGAAAGCCATGAACTCTGAATAAGAATTAAATTTCAAAAAAGCTAAGTCAATAAATGGGTTAATATAAAAAGTTATATGTTAGTCTTCTGTGGTTAATTCGCTGTTACTACACGACAATCAACTCAATCTTTATACACAAATCTTTCACAATCTACGCGATCTTTGCAAAAATTGCTTCGAATTACAATAATGTAAAAGAATGCAAAGCAAAAAAAAAAAAAAATTTATCCAAGTCAAGAATACTTTTATCACACACATTACTAGTAAATCTACTCAAATTTTTCTTTTTAAAAATGGTTTCAAATTACAATGTAAAAGAATGCAATGCAAAAAGAAAAAAAATGTGAAAAGTATTTAAGATACTCGACTCGGATTACTTTTAATGATTATCGGCACAATTGAACAACAAAAAAGGAGATATAAGTCAACAAAGAACAAGAAAGAATAAGAAGTTGCCCCGATTAAATCAATCTGAAAACATCGTTGTCAGCCTTTGCATCTGTCAGTTGAAATAATTTAGTCGATACTTACTATTACACATTGAAAACGCAGACTTCCCATTTATATTTATTAACAATAAAAAATAATAATTTTTTATTTAGTAAGAATATTGAATAAAAGCATGACATCAAACATTTAATAAAAAAAACGAGGAAACATCTCCGTTGTTTACATTCTTCTTTTCATTGTAAATTCTTGCGATGTTAATACCAGCACGTTCGCGCTTCCGTTGACTACGTCCTACTGAGAAGGGAAAAAAGGAGAGAAAAACCACAAACGTGAAACGTCATAATTTCGAAACAAAGGTAATCAAGATAAAGTTTTTTTTAATCTGTCAATACTTGGATAATGCCATTGACTTCATTGGTTCTCGCTATCGAGGAAATACTATGCAAATCCCGTTCGCGATAAGGTTTCTCCCTATAAAACTATAGTAGACAGCATGTTCCTCAAACAATCATTATGGCGCGCTAATGAGCGAGTGTAGGAGATAGGGTGTTTTATATCTTTATGTATAGCTAATATTTTGCTTTTTTACACTTGTTAACGATTTAGTTTTATTAAACTTTTGTTGTTGTTTTTTAATAAGGTTTTTACACACTTTTACGTTTTAGAAATTTTATTTTACTGTATTATCACACTCTATTAAGCATCATCATGTATTTTATTTTCGAGTTTCCGAGTTTATCGTTGGATATTTATTTTCCTGTGGAGACAGTTGTGTAAGAATTTTTATTTTTATATTGCTTTGGCTTTAATTTATTTATTTTATTTTTTTTTTTTAATCTAAAGGTTCAATTTGATTGTTTTACAATCATTTAAAAAAAAAAAATTACTTCTAAGAGATTTATTATTTAATTTATAACTGTGTGTGATAATTTTTTTTAAAAGGTTCTGTTTTTTTAGGAAACTGTTTCTCGTATGGAGTGAAAGGGCAGATTCTTTAAATAAAATGGGATCTCAAATTGTTCCTCATACTTTTCATGATATGGATATGTTTCCCTCGTCATCTCAAGGTCAGTTCTTTATTACCTTTATGCTTGGAAAAAAAAAAAATTAGATAAAAATTTTCTCTTTACTTATTTTTTGCATTAAGGTTGTCATGAATCTTGTACGGAATTTTCTGGATAAAAAAAAAATTTACTCATTATCGACAAACCGCGGGAATTTGCATTTTAACGGTAAAGAAATGCATATTCATTTACAGCAATTAAGTACAGAGATAAGCGATGTATGATATTGTCCTTGCGTTTCTTCTCGCAATGTATTGCAATCTATTAAAAATTGTATGTTAATCTAATTAATTTCATAAATTGTGAAGTAAATTTTTTGTATATTTTTTCCGTAGTTCATGAAATGCTACAATGTGCTAATGAATGTTCTAAAAGACCAAATGCTGACTACATTACCTTTGGAGAGTTTTGCGTTTATGCATCAGAATTGAAGTCTTGTTATGACAATAAGTAAGCATTTTATTTATTATGCCGTTTACTTATTTCTATTTTTTCCGTTTTCTTATTTCTTCTTTGCCGTTTCTTATGTTTTGATAATGGAGATTTCAGAATGTGCTTCTTTTAGTGGAATATTAAATCAAACAATTAATATGAATTGAAAATGTAGGTTAAAAATAAATTGACTTTCTAAGATAGTTTATCAGTTCAACCTTATGTGAAAAAAATTATCGTTTTGTTTTCAAATAAAGTTTAAACTAATTAATTATTAATCGCTCTGTTTTCACACAAGATTTGAACTAATTAATTATTTTCGTTCTATTTTCATATAAGGTTGAACTAATAAACTATCATCGGGTTTTTTTTCACATAAGGCTGAACTAATTATTATCGTTCTGTTTTCACGTAAGGTTGAATTAATAAATTATTAATTGTTTTATTTTCACATAAGGTTGAACTAATAAATTATTAATCGTTTTGTTTTCACATAAGGTTGAACAAGTTAATTATCGTTCTGAAATTTAAAAATCATTTATTAACATGGCAATTTTATTTTATGTACAATAACTGAATTGATAAATATTTTAAAACATACTCAATGCAATTTTTATGTTTGTTTAGAATACCGCGACCAACACCGTTATCTAAGCCAACTAAAGAAACTAGGCGTTTAAATAGTAGGAGGAGGAGTACTTTAACACGTGAGTTGAAATTTTATTGTAATGCTTCGAAATTCTGTTGAACCTCGGTCCTCAACTTGGCTTAAAAGGGATTCACTTGTGGAAAAATTATTAAAATATTTTTATTAATTGATCTTAAAAAATAATAAATAATTGTATGAATTTGAAAAAATAATAAATTATAACCAAAATAGTTGTATGAATTTGAAAAAAAAATAAATTATAACAAAAATAGTTGTATGAATTTGAAAAAATAATAAATTATAACAAAAATAGGTGTATGAATTTGAAAAAAAAATAAATTATAACAAAAATAGTTGTATGAATTTGAAAAAAAATAAATTATAACAAAAAATAGTTGTATGAATTTGAAAAAAAATAAATTATAACAAAAATAGTTGTATGAATTTGAAAAAAAAAATAAATAACAATATAAATAATTGTATGAATTTGAATAAATAATAACAATATAAATAATTGTATGAATTTGAATAAATAATAATATAAATAATTGTATGAATTTGAAAAAATAATAATATACATAATTGTATGAATTTGAATAAATAATATAAATAATTGTATGAATTTGTATACTTCTACCTGATACTAATATTACATTTTTTTTTTTTTTTAGGTCCTTCAAAATACCAAGGTAAGTTCTTTTTTTTATTATTATATTAATTTTGCTACAAAATCACATTTTCTCTTTTATGGTTGTTTTATTTAAATAAATCTAATTTATCATATTTTTTTTTTTATTCCAGTGTTTCTTGGTGGTTCCTGCAATCCAACAACTTGGAGAAGAGATATTGCCATACCCACCTTCAAAAAACTAGGAATTACATATTATAACCCAGTATGTGACTAAGTCTTTATTTTAATGTGTTCAGTTTTATAAAGAGATCATATAAACAGTAATTTTGAAACACATCAAATATTTTTTAAAGATTTCTTTTAGCTTTTGTTTTATAGTTTAATATGTGCATTGAATCTAAATTAAATTTCTACCTTTAATATGGGCCTCGCATATTTTAAATATGTTTTTCCCCCCTCCTTTTCTGAGCTTTCTTACTTGAGAAAGCTAAAAAAATTGAAAGATATAACCAATCTGTAATATCTCTAATTCAACAGAAAATAACTCATAGTAAATGCTTAAATGTAGATTTTGGACTTTGAACCATTAGAGAATTATATATAGAGAGAATTATAGTGATTATATATATTAGAATTACTAATGCTCTAAAGTTGCTTATTCATTTTATTCTAAATTTCTGTAAGCGTCTTGGACACTTCATGAGCTTTCCTCTTTTTTAGAATCTTTACATTTGAATAGTATACATGTTTTGTACTTTGAATTTTAAATTTACCATTACAGGAATAAAAAAGTCTTAAGAAATTTAGAATACAATTTATAAATTTGAAATTAACTAGATTATTATTACTTAATGCCCAGACTTTGCTCTTAATTAAAAATTTGGTTGGGATTAATTTTTTTTAAAGTAGAAAATGTATTGTTTAATAAAAATATATTTTTTTTCTAGCAAGTAGCTCAGTGGGGTCCTGAACTGATAGAACTTGAAAACCAAGCTAAGCAGGTACGGCTGTTTTCCATGTGACATTGAAAAAAAAAATCACTAATTTCTGTATTAAAAAATTTATTTATATGTGAATTTTTAATATCTGTATTTTTTAATGTGTATTTTATTCTTCTAGAATGCTGAAGTTATGTTTTTTGTTATTGATAACCAAACGCGGTCTGTTGCATCTATGATCGAAGCTGCTCAGATTGCAGGTAATTGACATAAATGCATTTTGTTGTTTGTACAGTAAAAAAATTATTGTTAAAAAGATGCATTTTGATAATTTTTAACTTTGTCATATATTAAATTATGATTTCATGTATTAAATTCAAAAAATTATAAATTTTTGAAATTCTTATTTAGGTACCCAAAGAAAATTGATTTTGGTAGTTCATGAATTTGAAAAACCAGGCTCGGTTGTTATGGGAGAAAATATTACAGAAAAGTAAGTACAGTCACTCACAGATACTATTAATTATACTAAAATTAAGACATAATTACCAAAAAGTATAATTTTATGTTTAGTGTTTAAAAATATGATTGAATCAGTAGACTAAAATGAATTATTCATTTTTATATGAAATAAAAATAAGACCATGCATTTTGTAATTCAAACTTGATATTACATTTTAAAAATTATATATTAATCACAATTTCTCTTTTTATTATTAAAAAGTTGAATATTATATAATATCCTGATTGTCTTAAACTTAAGCTTATAATTCTGAAAAAAAATTAATTTTTTAATTAATTAATTTTTTGAATTTTTAAAATGAATTATCTTTACTATCTTATTTTAGAGAATTCAGAGATTTGCAGCAAGGCCAGAGATATCTTCAAGACTTAGTTGAAAGGCAAGGTATTCCTGTTTTTGACAACATTAAACATGCTGTTCAATGCACTGCAACAATACTACAGAAAAATATAAAACCTCAAGATTTGACCATCCAAGATGCAGCGCATCCTGTTAAGATGGCGTATCTGCAGATTGGAGATAAGCTCATGTAAGATTTACAAAAAAATTTCTGAAGTTTTTTTTTTTTTTTTTTTTTTTTAACTGTCTTCTTTAATCAAATTTTAGAACAATTACAATTTTTTTTTTTTTATTATTTTACAGAAAGCTTCGTGAAGTGTTTGATGACTTAGACTCTGATAATTGCAGTACAATTACTCTGAAAGATGTAAGTAAGGCTCCATGAATAAATTTTATTTTTTGTTTTTAAGTTGATTATCTCTTTTTACTTGCAAATATTGTAAATTATTTGTTTTGGATATTTTTGTACTAAAATCTAATTTCTACCATATAATCAAGAAGAAAATTTTTTATTCTTATTCATTCAACCTGATTTCAAGATTTATTTTGACTTCATTCAGTGACTTTATATTTAACAAATTTAATATTCCTAAAAAAATGTATCTCATTAAATGTTTATTTTAGATTTAATGAAAGTTACATCTTTTATAAAATCTGAAGTAAGCATGCTTCATTTAAACAATGATATAATAAAGAGATATACAAAAAATTAACAATATATGTACCTAATTATAATAAAATATATATTGAGAACAAATGTATTTTTAATAAAAAAATATTTGTATGTATTTATTGTTTATATTGGCTAGTCCTCTAAAAATTATGCATATATTTAAATATTTTAACCAGCAAAATATGTTGTTCTTTTTATCATAATCAAATTATCAAAAAATATATATTTATAAAGTTTTCCCTCTTCCTTTTTTTAGATTGGCATGGCTTTTAAAATACTGACAAGTACTGAATTGCCAGTAGATAATTTGAAATCAATAATATCTCAACAAAAAGATTTTTGTGGAGATAATCTTGAAGATGGAGCTTTTGACAATTTCAGAGTAGATTTCAATCAGTTTTGTTGCATTATGACTGAACTTAGAAATCAGGTAAGTTTGACATATTTTATGTCATGTAATAAATCCTCTGATAATCAAGAATATGATTGGTTTTATAAGTCTCCATTTTTTTAAACAATTAAAAATAAATGAAAATGTGTTTTGTTATAAAAAAAAATTTTGAATTTTAATTTCTTGGTAGAGTATGGTTCTTGTGTTAAACCTTTTTTTTTTTTTTTTTTTTTTTCATTCTATAATAAATATTGTGTTCTGCTATATTCTTATATTCCCTTAATAGAAATACAGGATGAATCAGTACAATTTCTCTAATTACAAATAACATAGGTAAAACATAATAAAATAATAGGTAGAAAACTTGAATATAATACTGATTTGAATATCAAAGCTTCATTTGCTAACATTATAAATGTTCTATGCTTTGTCACACGGACAACATCCAAGTGGTAATCAATTTTATGCTACATATATTGTATATATTTATGACTATGATTCTACCTTCAATTCATTCACTTTAGTTGGCACTGGAGACAAAAGGACAGTCTTTAAAAAGTCCCATGGAATAAAGCAATGGTGAATGGATTATTGCTTATATATTGTCTAACAAAGAGAAATTTTTTTTAAAAATTGTTATTAAAAACACACAAAACTTTCATTTTCTTTCTGTATTGCATTCAAATGCTTTCATTTGTTCTAAGAAACAAAGTTATTGTCATTTATTAATTAAGGAAATTGTTTTGAATCCCATGTTTTATTTTTAAAATCTGTCACAAATGTTTCATTTTCAGTGTACTTTTGTTTATTGTGATATTTGTAATTATTAGAAAAAAAACCTACAAAATAATGTTTGAGGGTTTCATGTGTTTCTCATATTGCCATTTATTGTAGTCAAACTTTATACAAAATAATTATTTTAAAAGTATGAACACTATCTTTAAATACTATGGAGACATATATAAATTAAATATGTTGTAAATCATAATATTTTTATTGAAGTATTTGTTAAAAGAGAATTATTTGATTTTGTATTTTAACATGTTGTCAGATTTAATCTTTTCAAGCATAATTATCATTTTTTTGTATTCACCTCAGAATTTTTCCTCTTTAGACTGAAAATGGTATTTCAAATTTGTCTGCTTTACGAAATAAAGCATCTGATCTTCTCTGTTCTGTTTTTACTCCATTGTCCAAGTTGTTAGGTAAATACTTTATAGTTTAAAATTTCTACTTTATGAAATACACATGCTGAATCAACAAAAATATTTTTATTTCTTAATTAGCCTATTTTACGTCTTGTTCCTATTTTCAGTTTTTTTATAACAAAAACTTAATTTTTTAGATTGGGTTCGACCTGACAGTCGGCCTACACTGGAAGAAAAAAATAATGGAAACGATATTACATATGCTACTACTTACAGAGATGTTTATTTGGGAGGCTCTCGAAGACCTTCTTTATGGAGGGAAGAAGTGGCTATTCCACTACTAAAGTAAGCAGGAAAAGAACTGAAATTTATCAACATACGATATTTAAAAATATATAACTTTGTTGAATGTTTCTTTAATTCTGAATATGGTCAGAGTCGAAGACAATACAACAGTGTAAAAAATAACATCAACCATAAAAAGTCACCATTTTGGCATAAAAATCTAATTTATCCCAAATTGCATGATGGTTTAATGAATATTGATCCAATTTTAAAATTATTTTTTTCATTTGATCTAGGCTTCATAATAAAAGTATCTGTGCTAATTTTGAGAAAATTCGGATGTAAACCCATGCATAGTTGTATACACGCACACACAAAAAAAATTTAAAGAAATATAAATATGTATATTTAATATTACCAAATTTTAAATTTTAGAAAAATTGAGAAATTTTTGTCAATATATTATTTCTAAAATGAAGAATTTTTCAGTTTTAAAATAAATATTTTGAAATTTAAATTAATTATTCAATGTTACGTTAAATATAATTCATCTATTGTTAATATTTGAGATTGAGATAAGTATTGAAATAAAAAGAGAGTACTGATATTTATTTTCATTGTTTTCTGAAAGTTTCAACTGTATGCTAATGAGTCTTTTGAATGTTTTACAGGAAAAAAGGGCTTACTTATTTTATACCTCAAGATGGTGTTTGGAGTGAAAGGCTGATTCCCATGGAAGCTACAAATATGGAAAACAGTCGAGTTTTGTTATTTGTAATTAAAAATGATTCCAGATCCCTAGCAGATATGATTTTAGTAAGTCTTTATAAAGTCAGAATTCTCTCCTGTATTTTATTAATTTTATTCACAGTTTCCTGATTGTTCACTTTTATTTTTAAAATAGTAAATTTTTTGTTTTTAATTATATATTTTTTCTTATTTAGGCAGCCCATTATGTAGGACTTAATTGCCAAATTGTGTTGTGTATACAATATATTGAAGAAGACACAGAAATTGATGGAGAAAAGGTAAATATAAATTCATTGATTACTTTAAAAGATGTTAATATTTTTATGCATAAACAAATAATGTTCATTAATAGTTAAATATCTGATGTATAATAACTAAATAATTTAAATTGGTACTTAAAAAATTTGAAAAAATATTATTTTAAGCAAAAAATGTCAATTTTCACTAAATTAATATTTTAATTTTGTCATTTTTTTAATCTTTAACATTTCTTCAGTTTTGGCAATACATTTCAAATGTTCAAATATTTTATATCAAATAACTTCAAACACATGTACAATAATCATCAATTTTAAGAAGTAAAATAAATTTTTTAGACTGTTATAAAAGGAAAACAAATATTGAATGTTCCAGCAGAAATCTCTAATAGACTCATTATTTTGTTCGTAAATGGAGTTTCTTTTGTAATTCCCCAATTTTAATTTTAATATAGGTATAATTTTCACATGATTTTTGTATATAAATAATTAGTAACTGAAGTGCTAACCATTTAAGTACATGGTAAAAAACTGAACACACTTTCTTGCCAACGAATACAATTATTATTAATAAGAAATAAATATTGTAGAGGAAGAATTGATTCACATTTGTTAGTTTATACATTGGAATTTGCAACTTTTTACATCAGAGTGCAAGTGTGTTACTTTATACATTAGAAAGCATGTTAATTTATTGTTTAAATTTCAGCTATCTTCACAAGCTGTCAAGGACTATAACAGAGGGCGTGTGTACCTTTCAGATCTGGCCACCAGAGCTGGTGTGCCAGTGTTTGAACAAGTGGATGAAGCTGTGCAGTGTGCTGTCAATATGTGTCTACAGAATTCCTAGTTGGGACTGCTATCTGAGGGAAATTCTTTAAAAGATCTGACCACAGACTTGTATCATTGTGAACTTTTCAGTGACGACAGTTTCTTTGGAAAAATCATTAACATCACCTCAGGTCCTTTTTTTTTTTTTTTTTTCTTCGTGTACGGACGTAAACAATGCGCACACCGTTTTTAGTTGTTTTGTTCTGCACTTTTATGTGCCGATGAAGTTTTTAGTTTTTGTCTTGTTTTTTATTCATTTCGTTGGACTCTTTTCACAATATATTAAATTCTGAATAATTTTAATATATTAATTATAATAAAAAACCACTCGCTAAAGAATGCTGCTCTTTTCATAATACATCGCTACTTATTTATTGCAAGACGTGGAGAGTAAATAAGACGATACCTTTTGAAAACTAATTATACCATAACGTTTCTCTCTGTGCGTCTAGCTACTTTAAAAAATAATCGACATTGAATCATTTTTCATTATTGAATATAGGTCATTTGGCTTAGTTACAAATTTATCATTCATACAATATTCCATTATTATAGTATGATTTAAAGAAAGTTTAAGTCAAAAGTATCTTTGGCAAACTTCCACTGTATATTATTGTTTATTAACAGTATTAGCACTACTACATAGTAATGTCTTTAAAAAAAATGTTGTATTATTTTTTTACAGTGTGTATTTAATAAGTGTCTTGTGCTGTCTTTGTTAAGCTCATGGGTGTTTTTTATTATGCTAGTAGTGGGTAGAAATTGTGGGACATTCTGGCTACTTATTAAATAATTTTACACAACTCCGTATCTGAACGCATGAGTTTTCTTGCTCAGAAAGGATATGAAATTTGTATTCCATTACATGAACTAATTGAATCTGCTATTTTTTTATATTAAATATTCTTAAATGTTTCAAATTTTTGCCCATTTGCTGTGCTATGTAGACTTGATCTATATTCATGCATAATATCTGTACTGATGAATACAAAGCTTTGCCATTTACACACAAAAAAATATATATATACTACCATGCATGTATATTTTTTCTGAAGTATTAACTTTATTAATACATGTGTAAATAAATATTATTTTATATGCACTAGTATTGAATCTCTCTTCATATATCATTTTCTTGCAGTATTCGAATAAAAATAATTTCTTTAAAAAAAAATGAATAATTAAATATTTTATTTTTATTAATCATATTGAGCATTTTCATATGTTTATATTTCAGGGACCATTAATACAAAAAATATATACATTATATTAAAACTTTAAATTAAAAAAATATATATCTAGCATAGAAAATTAACCCATTCTTATTTTGCTCCCATTCTGCGGTATTATTTGTCATGATTTAAATATTTGTGAAAATTGCAAGTGCTTATTGAAATATTATTTTATTTTGTAGTATTATATAAGAAGATACAAATTTTAAATAATTAAATTGTCTGACATTGTCTACACTTGAATTGAGATGTACTGTTAAATATGCCATCTATTTGCAAATGAGTAAATAATATTTTAATCTGTTAATACATAATTGTAATGTTAAATTAAAATCCATCTTTATTTCGTTATTGTTTGTTTTATTCTTTAATCTCTTGAAACATTTTGTTTTGTTATAAATACATATAATATTAAAAGTTGAACAAGACCCATATTTTAAACACAAATGTATTGACTGTGACGACGTCTAAAATATAAAAATTAAATACAGTCTTTTATGTTCATTGGAAACTCTCCAAAATAATAAAGATTATTTATGTTTTTGATGGGAGTTTTCATAAGATAGTGTGCCAATATTATCTGAAGAAAAAGAAATCTTTAGGATTTGAAATAGGAAAAAAAATTGGGTCACACAGTCAAATTTTCAAATATTTTTAATATATATTTTTTTTAATGTTTTATTGTTTTAAAATAACTTACATTGATCATAAAGAGAATTAAATTTGTAAAAAAATTGCTACATCTATAATTCAGTATTAAATCTTCACTTTTGTATTCCTGTGCAGAAAATATTTTTACCTATTAAAAAGAGTTTGTAATAGATTTTTATTTCATATCATTCTTGTAGATGTCAAATTATGCAAGAAAAAAAATCTTAAATATCCAAATTTAATTGTTGAAGATGCAATGAAACTTGATAAAACACATTAATTGCAAGAGCACGAAATGTACATAAACAAATGCTAAAAATAGTTTAATTGGCCAACTTTTTTTTATAAATAAAAAGGATACAACCTTTGAAATACTTGATGCACCTTAATTTTATATCCATATTATATATATATATTATAGAATCTCAAATTTCATAATTGTATATTTTTTTCTATTTTTGACAATTTTTCCTGCCCAAGAGAACACTAATATATAATAAAACGGATAGATTAAATTAAATTAACTTAGAATTCATACATGAAAATTAAAAAAACGAATTTTGACATTTCTTCAAAATTACTTCTATTGTGCATCATTATTGCATGTATTATTTGTTAAATATGTTTTGCTAACAATTTCTTCAGTAACTTAAAATATTATTTATTTTAAATATAAATTCCTTCAATATACATGGCTTAAAGTTGAAACCAAAAATAATACCCATAGTCGTATTATAAACAAAGATTTCATAAAGTAAAATTTACATCTGTAGTAATTCATTTAAATTATCAATTAAATTGTATTTAATTGATTATCTTTTCGAATACAAGACACAAATACAGAGCAATTACCTCTTAAAAGCTCTCCCCTCAACACCCATCTGTAGACCATTCGTGGGTTACCGATGATGTTCAAACCTGAACTTTCTTAACTTTTAAGGGGCTATGAAAGCCCTATTTACGAGGGTGAGGTGTAAAAAAAATTAGCATTTTCTGAAAACTGTCCACCTATTATATTTTTTGCAGTATATTTTGATGAGTTAATGTTTAACTATAACATTGTTTATAATCGCCAGTATTCAATTAATTTTTCATTATTTTACACAGCGACTTATATGCACATGTATTTAAGAGGTTTATCTTCGAGATGCAATATATCAGTATATAATATTTCAGTTCAAGTTGAAACTTTGTTTCTGGTATAGGTTTCTACAACTATCACTAAATTATTTTTGTATTTGATTGGGAGAAGTAAATGTGCCTTTTCTGCTGTCACTAAATGAATTATTTTAGGTGCATATAATTATTTAATTTGCGACATATTTTTAACATGCGACTGAATGAGATTCTTGTACCAAAATGTATCCGTATTTGGAATGATCTTAAGTTGTTTAAATATTTAAATTAATCGAGAAAAAGAAGTGAAGTTATTTTACTTAATAAAGCAATTTTTGCAACTAAAACTTTAATTTGATCCAGTTTTCTCATCGAAATTGATCGTTGTCTGCTGAATAGTTATTTGCTATGCATATTGTTATTTGTATAGTAAATTGTCTCTCCCAGTGTTCATTGTGAGCTATTCTCATTTTATTCTGTTGGTGCTCTCATGTCAGCTTTCGCAGGTGAAATCTCCGCTATTCATCTGCCTCTTATTCAACTACAGAGTCGATTAGAGTATTTCTCTAATGTGGTGCTTCTATAAGATTCAGGCTATAGGCTTCCCATGTTCCTCTCAAACCAAAGATATTGATGACTGTTAACCTTCTGGCACGATTGTGGGATCAAAATAAAATAGTCGTCTTGCAGTAGATCTCGGCCCACTGCGGAATAGAGACTTTCTGGGGGGGGGGGGGCCTCTTATTTTACAGCTAAATAAATAAGAGCTGGCCTAACATTCCGTTAAAACGACAATTAAACAGACTCTTAGGTGCTGCTTCTTTGAAGATGCTGCCGCTAGAAACGGTTACAAGCCCTGGTACGATCCTGTCCCTGAATGGCCTAGAAAAAATCGATCGCATTGCTACGGCTTTTATCTGGTCACGAGTTTCCGCAAGCACTTCCACAGAATTAAGCTGACTCTTGACCCTCTCTGTCTCCTGTGTGATAACCAGGTAGAAATGCATATGCCTCATCTTGCCTCCTGCTTTTTAATGGAAGCGTTATTGGATTGACAGACTTAAGTGGATGGATTAACTGATGTCATTTGTTTCTATCTTGTTATTTGTATTTATTTGATATCTGTTGTCCTGTAAACTTGCCATTGGAAAAAAATTGTCTCTTCCGTTACTCCTTGCGGAACGTCAGATCTGCTTCAATTTCGCGATGTTCGAAGGTGATAAACGAAATTCAAAGCATTTGGCATTTGCAAATAATAAATTAATTAAAATTTACTGTAAAGATGAACTTGTTCTAGACACTTGAATCATAGGAATGCTCCAAAGCGCTTCACTTGCAATTTTGCTTTCATTCTTTAAGAATGAGCATTGTCTATTCCTTATTTAATGCTGATGTTGATTGCAATGCTTATTTTCATAGTACAAATATATTCCGTTTTGATGTGGTTCAAGCGAAACGATTCTTAAAACTATTGTATTTTCAGGTGTAGTTTTTAAAAAAATGTTTCAAACTGTATAAAACCAAACTAAACCAAATGTATAATCATAAAATGTAAATACCTAATTAAAAATCCTTATAAATATAATGAAATCATGATCAAGTTTTTTTTTATAGTTAATAGTTGATCATGCTAAATGGGATTGACAAAATGCTATTGGTTCCTTTTTCAATTTCATTTTAGTTAAAATAATTACATATACACGAAACATTTAACGTTTCTTAGCATTAACATTTGTCAATTAAGGAAGAAAGTGCTCTTCTCTTCAGCCAACACCTGTTCATGGTATCTCGGCCATTGTACGCCGTGCCATCCAATAAATATTTGCCATACCACCGTAGCTACTGTCATGGTTGACATCGTCAAGTGCACTGCAAGATGGGAGGTGGCGGGAAGAAAGTGCATTAATAACAAAATCTTCATATCTGTTTCCGATGATATTAAATCATTTTTAATGCAACAAAGTTGCTTTATGGCCATTTGGCTAAGTCTCAGACCTTTGGTACCATAGGTTCTATTTCTGACAGTGGCATGGATGTTTGTGAGTGGTTCGGAATCCACGTTAAACTATAGGTCCCGGTCTAATTAGCCCAAAGGGGGCAAAAAATGAGCGACGAACTAAACCAAATGCAACAAAATGTGCAACGTTTTTAGTGCATTCATACTTGTGTCATCTCAAACGAATCAGAAGCTAAATTCAATTTGTTTTATGGAAATTTAACATACTTTTAAAAAATGAAGTATTTTACTCGTTTATTGAATTTACTGATACGATAATAATAATAATAGTAATAGAAGATACTAAATCCAGACATTTACATATCCGAAGGCAAATGAAAACTTAAAAATGAAAAAAAAAAAATGTATAATCTAACCATAAATAAGACCCAAATTATTTAAAGTATTTGAGAACAATCGAAACTTAATGTTCTGATTTCTCTCTGTTTGTGGCCCAACTTTCGTCGGCGGTGAGCAAAAGCGAGTTAAAACTACTAGCAGAACATTATTTTTAATCCTCGACGTTAACATTCATCCGCACCCACTGGCGTTGGAAGACCTCTCATGTCGAACTAATCTTGGTCCAACCTATTGCCCTCAATTTCTCCCGAATTTTTTACGGTTTCTTTCTGCCGAACTCTTGATTTTTTAGCGTCTGCCTTTTGGTTTTTAATTCTTTTTTACCTCAAGAACACATTCGGTTGAAGAGGGTTACCTACCGATACGGATGTTCCACATTTAAAGGGATAAAATTAAACACACTTATGCATTCGAAATTGTAGGAGGAGGATTTTTTAATCAGTTTTCGCTTGTTATCGGATTGAGTTTTTATCTGTTTTTCATATTCCATATAAATGTAAGAATTACGTTATCGTACTTTCGGATGATATTTGGATTGTTTTTAAGTTACTTTTATATTTAATGATTGTTGATGTAGTGTTATTTTTTTTATCGTCGGTTATTTTCTTGAATGTCTAAATGTTAACTTCATTTAAAATATGTTTTAATTTTGAAATATTAGTTTGTCTCCTTACTCATTTGTATCATAAAAACCAAGTTTGGCAGTTTCTTTTTCCACATTTGTAATTGTTGACTTCATGGTCTGTATCATATCACAGTTGAATAGTTATAGGACAAAATTCAATGCCGTAGTTTATTGTTTATAAGTGATATATGCATACATAGCCATCGTTTTCTATTTTAAGAGTGGTTTCTATGTACAGTTTAAAAATTTGTATGAAATTTCTATAAAATAAATTCTATTTTTTCTAAGAATCATAGAAATTGTTACAACTGAATTGGAACTCAAATGTATCACGACATGGTGTGTATTTAAAGTTTTTTTAAAAAAAATATATAAATAAATAAACATTTGTAGTGTGCAGGTTGGGCAACCAGATTGTAACTGGGTGAGGTCGGGTTGAGATACTTGAGGCACAGGTTGGAGAACTCACAGCTTTATTGACACACGCACAAACACCACAACATAATTAGAGGCATACAATATTTAGCACATTTAAAGACAGAATTATAGATTCGTGGAAGGCCGAAACTCGGCTGCATTCAGTGTGCGGGGAATATACTTTCTCTCCGGGTCAGAGTCTGTAGGCCAACTAATCCGCTAAATATATTTCCTCTCTATATGAGAGACTGTAAATTAAACGTTTTTCAGCGGGTGCGCTCATTGAGAGTCTCGAGGCCGACTGACTATTCCTCCTGAACGCCACAGGGAGACGCACTTGCCAGTGTGTAGAAGGAAGTACTGTTACACGTTTAAAATAAAGTTTTAGAAGGGTTTTTTTTTTTTGCTACAATTATAGTAAAAAATAGTTCATTTGTAGTTTTAGTTTTGACACTACCATACAGCATACGAATACTGCCCAATATTTGAGATATTTGAAATGAATTTCATTGCTGTCAAGCAAAGAATTTGTGAATAAGCTTGTTGTAAAGTTGCGAAAAAATGATTCCTCCGTTGCAGTCAATTCTAATATTTAAATGCTTCTTTCAACAAAAATAAAAATTTTGGCGTATTTTTATGAATAAGAATGAAATCCTTGTCTTTTTAATAAAAGCTTTTTTTAAATTCAATCTTTTTCTTAAATTAATAAATTACTTTAAGAGGATAACTGAGACTTTCAGCTTTATATTATTTCAGAGTGTATTGTCATCTGAAAGTATTTCTGAAAAATAGTCTGAATTATTCTATGTTTCTATAATTATACTTATTTAGTTAAAAAATAATTCTTAGATACTTATTCCTGGGCCAAAACTTGTTTTTAAATGTGAAAATCAAATTTTTTTTTAAAATTTTAATGATCTATTTGGAAATGAATAATTTTTAATATAAGTAAAAATTTAAAATGAAATTATTTAAACAAATAAGATAAAACTGAATAATTTATTTTAAAAAAAAAATCCCTTTACATTGCTTGTAATGACCCAGAATTGTAGCATAACTTTTATTTTCGTAGTTATCTTGTTTCAAATTTGCATTAAAAAATCATTTATAAAACGAATTAAAGAATAGTATACATAGTGTATAATAAAAAAAGTAAACAAATATTGCTGAAAACAATTAGAGAATTCAAAAAAATAAAAGAAAACAAGATATCCTTTATCTGTAAACATTATTTAAAGAAAATTATTATATTACTGATACAGTTGTAGTTTTGATTTGCTTTACTTCAATAAAATCAAAATAGTTTGGAATTTAATTATTTTTAGTTAAATGCCTGGAAATTTTAGCCAAATAGTAAAATAGGGATCTTAAGGATTTGGCAACTTTTTGTGGCGCCGATAAGTCGCCAAATGTGGTAACCTTGTATTGTTTGGATGGATGTGGATTCCTTGTACTGTTTGCAATTTACTGCACTTATAATCGCAACTCGTTATGGCAAAAAGATTTTTTGATGCCAAATCCCAATGCGTTTTTACTGAAATTTTCTTTAGATGATTGCGATGTCTGAAATAAATTTGAAATATAGACATTTCATTTTTTAAAAAAAGTATTATACTTTAATATTGATATCTGATAAGATTACGTGGAATTTCCCGTAATATATTTAACTATTAGGATAATCTATGTTTTTTACATTAATAAATCCTAAATAAAGTATAAAACTGAGTAATTTTACGATCTCTTAATTAAAGCGATTACAGAAGTTAAACATGGTAATACATTTCATATACACGTAAAGTAATAATTAAATTAAAGATAAATTTCATTTAAGTAAAAAAAAAAAATTATTACGAAGCTTACTTATCTTAGTAGAAATTTTTTTTATCAATGTTATTATTATCTTTTCTTTCATCAATTTTCTACAACTCACATTATCACTCTTTTTCTTTCAACTTTTTTTTTCGCAAATCTTTCATTTCTTTAGACATTCGCAACTCGATAGCTACATTCTCGTTAAATGTATATATAGGTGTGTAATTTATATTTTATAACCTCATTTTGATATTATAACCTTTTCACAAGTGATAACTGTGCTTTCTTGTCCTTTACCACTTCAAAATATATCAGGGAATGGGAACCTATATATCGATTGGTGACGATGTTTAAGATCCGTGAAATTGTTGAAATAAAAAAAAAAACAAATAAAAAGAAACTTAAAAAAAAAAAAAAAAAGCATTTGACACCCTATGATAACGAAACCGTAACTTAAGCAACTTAAAGTATGTGAAAATGGTCCCAAATAAGCAATTTTGAACCTCATTAGAAAATGACAGAATGCAGCCAAGCGCTTCTAACATAGTTCCACAGAAGGGAGTCGACTTTTTTTTTAACTCTTTGAAAACGATCGATTACAGTTCTCTTTTTGGACATTTTTTTTTTATCATCTGGTTGCTTTTCGACGGTTTATCATTACTATTATTATTTATTTATTCTTGTTGTTGTTTAACAAAATTTTATGACGGCTCAATCACTTTTTTGTGTAAAATCAATCGCTTTTATGAATTTGTATCTTTGAGTTGCAGGCAAGTTAAACTTCTTAAATTCTTAAATGGCGCAACAGCCCTAAGGTGAGCAAAGGCCATCTCTCTACTGGCAGATTCCGAAGATGAGTTGTTGTTTTCTTTTTACGGGGTATGGTTATCAGCCCAACGCTGTACAGTCATATTAGACCGGAACTTACGATTTCAAGTGATTTCCGAACCATTACAAACATCCATGGCACCGCCGGGACTCGAAGCCGAAACCTGTGGCACTGAGCGCCAGAGTTAAATGTCTCCTTGAGTTAAATATAAAGTTATTTTTTTTATGTTTTAATCTAATGCACAAAGGTAAATCAGATTTCTAAATAAAGTAATAATAGTTTTTTATCATCATAAATGAGTATTTATTTTAAAATGTATTGTTTCAAGCCTTTTTGCACCAGAATGATACGAAATAATAAGGTTTTTCGATGATTCTTTACGTTGAATTGCTACATAATAATTATCTGAAATAAAAGAAAAATCGCAATTTCCTTTTACAATGTTCGTTTTTACCACCACAAGGTAAAAGAAATACATTTATATTTTTTATTAGTTTTTATGGATTATTATTTCAAAATTTTATTAAAACAAGCAATGCTTTTATAATTTATTTAATATCAAATGAAAATATTTTCCTCATAAGCATTAAAGAAACATTCTATGAAGTATCAAATGCTCTGAATATGAATAGATAATTTGCCTCAAAAATTTCTTTTCACGGTGGCAGTTAACTATAGTTTTATTATGTAAATTATCGAAAATTTACTCCGCATTTGCATGTGGCAACTGGAACCAAGGGTACTTGATAATCCCTGCAAGAGGGAAAAACGTATATCTTCCCTGTCCGATGGGGGAATGCACCAGGTTAGAATTGGATGATTTAATTTGTCGCTCTGCGGTCATATTGTGCACACTTTGGGCTAATTAGACTGGGACCTACAATTTAACGTGGATTCCGAACTACTAACAAACATCCATGCCATTCCATGATTCGAATCTGTAGCCTGTGGTAACAGAGGGCTAGCCAATAGGCCGCCTGGAATTTGATGACGCAAGACCTCATTTGGAATCGGTATAAACCGATTTGGAAACTAGATTATAAATGGATAATAGATTTTTATAGACTTCTATGTGAGTTGTGTGTTAATTATGTTAAAATAAAATGATGAAAAAGCAGTTTTGAATCATATTCGAAAGGACAGTATATGAACACGAACGTCAACAGTGATAGTTCATCACGATGCAATTGCTGCAAAAATAATAATAATAATTAAATTATTTGGGTTTACTATAAGAATAATTTTGAGTTATTGGGAGAAACATGTGTTCCATAATTGTGAAAGGACTAACTGAAGTTGAGCATGTAGTATACTACTTAAAACAATCATTATGCCATTGTAAATGAGAAATAATAACATGGAAAAATATATTATTTTATTGAGAATAATGTGAATCAGTCTTAATGTACATAGACGATTGTGCCAAGTATTTCCTTATGACCGATTGTTTTTTGAAGTAGGCGTGGTCTCATTTATCAATTGTTTTCTGTAGATAAAATGAAACCGTACATTTATTGAAATGAATTATTGAAAGGAATGGAAATAAAATAAATTATTTTGAGAAACCGTAATATTTTTTAAAGAAATTACTGTCAAAAGGGTATTTAAACTTCTAAATATAAAAATCAATTAAAATATTTAATTATTCACAATAAGAATAGCATGTTCTTAATAATATCCATATCTCTGAATTCTAAATGATACTTTCGTTATTAAAAATTTCAACAATATTATAGAGATATTGTCTTTACACACATTGCTATTATCTTGCTGATAGAATGTAAATAATTTTAGATCTATCAAATGTATTCTTGAATTTCAGCCAGCATTTCAGGATAAAAAGATAAAAGAAAATTTTTAAAGTAAAAAAAAGCACTTAGTTTTTAAATAGAATCTTTAAAATATATTTGTTATTATAATTCTTAAAATCTTCTATAAAATTGTTTTGATATACAATTAATTTGTCGTATAATAATATTTAATATGAATCAATTTTCTAAAATTCTCAGTGCAAGATGGGAAAACATTTATAAAAACTGCAAATATTTTTCTGAACTTCAAAGCGTACATTTTCCTATTTCATATGTACCTTACAACCTGATCTGACCTCTGTTAACAACAAGCACTAGAAGGAAAGGAAGAAGAAATCACTACCAAACACCGATACAAATTGAAGAAGAAAAAAACTGTTTTTACTTTATTATTATTTCTCCAGTCAGAAATTTCCTTGTAATAAATTTTACTGCTGATTGTTTGGGGGAAAAAACCTGACATTCTGGTTCCTCCAACTCCCAGAGTCGAAGGTTGCCATAGAAAGGGCCAAGAATTCCGCTTTGATGAAGTTTACTTTTGTAATAGTATCGCTAATTATGTTATTTAATTACTTGCCACCCGTTTTATGAAGGGCGAGGTCCCAGCCAACACAGGATGTTTCTTTTTAGCCTCTGTGCCTGGCAACGGTGGGCACCATTTCGAATAGAATAGACCCATTGTACATCGAAAAGCAGCCAGGGGTCAACAGCAGTTACGGTTGGGGAGACACGATTATGTTCTAATTTTAAATTCATCTGATCACTCTCTAATACAAATTAATTTACTCTGATATCAAACATGAATACAAAAAAAATGTACATTTTTGTTCTTGTAAATAGATTTACTTTGTCATAATTTTATTCACACTGCATATTTTCTTTCTTTTCTAGTTTAAATTTTATTATTAAATTTTTGAAACTGCTTATATTAATAAATTATCAAAATTTTACAAAAAAAAAAAAAAAAAAATCTTTAAAATATCATAGTCTAGAATTATCGAATCATTATTATTTTGAAATGTATGAATTTATAAACGTTTATTTGCTGCAAAAGAAATAATAATTTTCATAGAATGAACATAATAACTATATTTATTTGATAATAAAAACTTATGATTATTTGAACACATTTATAGGAAACTTTTCATTTCTTAAAAATTGAATTCTTGTACGATAATCACTTCACAGTGATTTTTTTTAATTTAATTATTTTTTCAGACAGTAAAATGCGCTTTTGATTTTATATTTGACAGGATTTTATTTAACTAATTATAGTATAATTGTCTATAATGTCACATCTGAAAAGCTTAAATTAAATATTTTGCATGAATTATATTTTTAGTTATTTCATAATGTATAATGAACATAATTTATCATACTTAACTTCAAAAATAGGGGTTGGATCTACTAGAATATTCGAAATAACTCAATCTATATTCTATATTTGAAAATTTAATTTTTTAAATTTAAGTTTTAAAAAAAATGTTAATATACTAAAACAGTACATATATTATAGCGTAAGCTTATTCAAAAAATTAAAATTAACTATACGATAACAAGTAATTAAAAAATTTCATCATCATCAGTGGAGCAACAGCTCCATGGTGGGTCAAGGCCGTCTGCCTACTGACAGATTTCGAGACAGGGGATGTTTTCTATTTACGAGGTAGGGTTGTCAACCCTACGCCCAACCATCTACAACCATATTAGAACGGGACCTACTGTTTAAAGTAGATTCTGAACCACTACAAGCATCCATGACACCGCCGGGACTCGAACCATAAACCTGTGGCACCGAGCGCCAGTCATTCGTCCATCAGGCCTCTTTAAATATTTCTCTTTTATAAAATATCACAACAATTTTCACTATATTATTATTTTAAGCTGTATTTAAATTTTATTGCTACTCCAATTCAAAGAGATACAATATTGACTTAAGTAGTCTCTAAAAATATAGGGAAAAAAAATTTATGACAAAAAAAAATAATAATAAAAATAAAAGTAGTGAAGTTTGCGGTCGAAATAAAGCAAAACTATTTAACAGTTGTTCGGCAGATTATCACTTGAAATTTTCAAATAATGGTGGGTTGTAAATTATTATTTAAGTTCAAACCGAGAAAATGTCGTTTCATTTGCGGTGTACTTATTTCCATTTAAGGATGATTTAAAACCCTTTTTTGGTGACTCTGCTTACTCAACCGAACCAAATGGTATGCAAAGTGTTCTGGATGTTCCATTTATACCCTTTCTAGGTATGTCCGACATCATTAGAGCTTCCTCTCCGCCCCAAAAGTGTCGTTTTTTTCCCTTAAAAAAAATAATAAATAAAGTTTCGTTTTACAACAAAGCAGTTTTTTTTTTCTATCGAACATTTACAAAGCATCTATTTGCTCAAAAGTCATTAATCTGTCAAGACGATAAAAAAGAAGATGAAAAACTCTAAAAGGATTTGCCGAAGTAGAATGTTCCATCCACACATCTAGCAGACGATTACTCGTTAACACAAAGGGAAGACGTTCCTTACTATTCTTGGCTTGTTAGAAGTGTGTCATACTGAACACTTGTTAAAAGGTACATCGGTCAATGTTAATGATAATCACTGTATTTTGAAAAGCGAATGCCCCGTGATGAGGTTAAAATGTTTCTTTCTGATCTTCGTTCATTGAAAGGAATAGACTGATTAAGAGTTCTTTTGTAGTATTTTTTGGAATTTCCACAAAACATCTTCACGGTTTTGAATGTATTGTCGAAATTTTATCATTGACAAAACCTATTGTTAAGCACGTTAAATGCTATATACAGAGATAGTAAATACTATGAATTTTCAATAGTTTCTATGGAAAATAACAAACAATTTTATATTAATTACAAACAATAACGGAAATAAGTAATATTTCTTCTTTACTGGAGTAACAGCCCCATGGTTGGCCAAGTCAGGCCGTCAGTCTACTAGCAGATTTCGAGATAGGATACATTTTCTTTTTATGGGATAGGGTTCTCAACCCTACGCCCAAGGCTCTGTAGTCATATTAGATCAGGTACTACGGTTTAAAATGGATTCTGAACACCTACAAACATCCATGACACCTTCGTGACTCAAACCCGAAACTTGTGGAACCGAGCGCCAGATTACTGAATGTTAAAAGAAAGCAATTTTTGTTTATTACTTTCCCTAGTAAACGTAATTAAAAAATTTTAGATCAATTTACAGAAAAATAACCCTAACTTTCATGGAAAAACAGAAAATATTATACAATCTACAATATCTATTGTACAATATTAAACAATACAATCTTACTGAATGATGTGAATAAATAAATTTAGTGTTGCTATAATATTTTCCACTATCAAAAAAGACCTCTTAGTCTATGAGGACTTGACTTAAAGTGAATAGTCAAAGTCTTGAAAATATAGCTGCTGAAAAAGCATAGTATCAGTATGCATAACCTTTTTGTAATGAGTGAATACTTTCGTGATTTTTTTTTCACTTGCAATACATATATTCCTATTTCAAATTGCTGTGCAGCTTTATATATTAAAAAATTTATATACGCTTTCCTATATTAATTGCAATAAATACACTCATGTCCATAAATTAAGGATAATGAAGTTCAGGCAAAGAAAGAGACAGAAGCAAAACAAATTTGACTTATTTGTAAAGTCTATTTATTAAACAAAAGGTAAAGAGCAAAAAAGATGCTATATGTTTGACATAATTAATAAAAATTGCGATTTTTACTCCCTGGAGCAAATTTCAAAAAAGAACCTATTTACAAAAAACAGTATAACATGGTTAGTATGATGGTTAATATGGAGTATGTCTCCCGGACGATGCAATACAGGCCTTACAACGCCTAGGCATGCTCAAATTATCAATCTGATCTTGGGGAATATTACACCACTCATCAAGCAATGCCCTCCGAAGTTCCGGTTGACAGGTGGGAGGGGGTTGACGGGCTGCAATTCGTCGGCCAAGCATATCCCACACATGCTCTATTGGATTCAAGTCCGGTGAGTATGCTGGCCAATCCATACGGGTGATATCCTCCAATTGAAGGCATTCGTCTACAATGTTTGCACGGTGAGGACGGGCGTTGTCATCCATAAACAGAAATTCAGCACCCATGGCGCCCCAAAACAAACGTACATGTTGTTCCAGAATGACATCCCGATAGATGTGGCTTGTCATCGTTACACTCTGAACATGCAGGTCAGTTCTGGAACCAAGAATAATTCCTCCCTAAATGAGCCATCCTGCACCACCGTAACGGTGTCGTTCAGTGGTGTTCTCTTGGTGGTAACGGGTACCTGGCGCTCTCCATATGAAAGTCCGGCGAGAATCAGACTGCAAACTAAATCTGGACTCGTCGGAAAACATCACACAAGACCACTGTTGCGGTGTCCACAATGCATGCTTTCTACTCCAGGTTAATCGCAGGCGACAGTGAGTTGCGGTAAGTGGAACACATCTGACAGGCCTACGAGTATATAGACCAATGTACCCTAAGCGTCTGTACACGGTCTGCCTTGAAACTGTCGTACCGATAGCTGAAGAGAGCTGACGAGACAGGTCTGATGCTGTGCTCCGTCTGTTTCTTTTGGCAGTAATTGCTAAATACCGATCCTCATTCGGCGTTGTAACTAGGGGGCGACCTGTGCTGTAACATCTACTCACATTACCATCATCTTGGAATCATTGCCAAAGCCTGGAGATGACACTCTGGGCGATTCCAAGTTCCTCGGATGCTTCCAGCTGGGTACGTCCACATTCCAGTCGTCCGATAATTCTACCACGTAAAAAATCATCCAAATGCTTCCTTTGTGCCATAACTATGCGGTTATTGCACTGAAAGGCTTTTAAAGCGCTTGTGAACAATTTTACTTCTTTGCCACCATTCCTTATATACCCCTCTCTTACACTCTCTTTATTGTGACGTACTATCCGCGCCATCTGGTGGTTTCCTGTAATTTGCATATTCTTCTTCAAGATGTGTGTGATAATTCTACAGATGAAATTTTTATTTTAGAGTTCAATTTCTGTGTGATTCTGAATTATCCTTAATTTATGGACATGAGTGTAGTTTTAGTACACGTATTGGTATTCTCTATGATATCTAAATAGATATCATAAATAATTTTAATTATTAATTATTTTATGAAACGTTTTGAACATATATTTTTTTAAAAATGCAATATGAATTGATAATATTATAAATACAGCTAAACCATGCTTCCTCCTACGCACTGGCAGGAGCACCTCCCTATTACGTTCAGGAGAAATGGTCAATTGGCTTATAGACCCGGAGAGGAAGTATATTTCACGCACCCTGCGTATAGCTGAGTATCGGAATTTCGGCTTAGAAGTGGAATCCTTCCACGAATATATAATTATATGCCTTTAAATAAATTAAATATAACATGTTCTCTAATTGTATATGTGCGGTTTTTGTGCGTGTGGCAATAAAGTTGTAAGTTATCCAACCTGTAAGTATCTCAATCCAGCCACACCCCATTTACAATATATTTGGCCAATCTGCAGACTGCACACCCAGAGTTGCTAATATGAATATCTAGTGATGTGAATTTTGATATCTTGGCGGGGATCGTTTAAATTGAGATGTAGTGGATGTATTTTCCCCTTATCCTTCAGCATCTCTGCATATAAATGATCAATGCACTTATTGTGAAAATAATTTGTTTTTCATGATCTATAAACAATCTTTTTCTCAGTGCGATAGCATTAATGTTCCTAAGCATTGACCCATAAACTCAAGGAACTTGTTTACCATTTCACAAAAAGACTGTCGTTTCGGTGAATCAACGTTGGTCCGTGGTGTCATTACAATTTAAAACAACGATATTTAGGGGTTCATATCTCTTTTCACCCAATAAAGAGACTTTCCGGTCTTAATATTTATTGAACATAATAAACAGTCCAGTCACATTAATGTGACCACCTGTCAAAAGCCAGAATATACACTCTTGTATATTCTGGCTTTAAGTGGAGTGTGGTATTAAGTGGTATTTAAGTGGTATTAAGTGGAATTCTTTATATACATTCCACTGCAATGTGCTGCCACCTGCCTTTTGTGATTAGTTATTTCACGTTGACGTCGAAAGTAGGTGGTGGTCACATTAATGTGACGGGACTATGTAAATCATTAAAGTAAGCATGGGAATTTGCTCTCCTGTTCAAAAATTTGTACATCATTACTCATTATTAAGATTTTAAATTTTAAATTGAAAAGGCATTTGAAAATGAGAAGATTTTTTTTATAGTAACGACAAAATTTGTATAGGTGGTTTTAATCCGATTTCTTCAATTTTAAAATAAGAAAACGAAAAATTAACAAATAAACATGCATGCGGACCACCGTGACTTTTTCTGTGACCTACATCACTGTATGTCAATTGAGGTATTTTTTATAGGCATTCTGATTTTAATTAAAGCATGGGAATCATCCGGTCTCAGTTGAATAAAAAGTAAACACTCAAGTATTAGAAAAATATTTTAATCGGTGTTTTATAATTTATGGTAAACTAAGATTAATATATTTTTGTTTGGCTCCTACCTAAATGTTGGATCTCTGTCAACCTTATTTATCTTTTTTTCTTGCCGTAACACAAAAATGTTAACTCTATTAGTTATCCAAGTATTAATCAATACCAAATGTTTGTTTCAGGAAACCATTATCGGAGAAAAGCAAAGGAGACTTGATTATTCAAATTTGGTGGTGATTTGAAATAAATTCCAGTCATTTAAGTCACCTTGTAAAATTGCTTAATACCGTGCTTTGTCGACATAATCCTCTCCCGTCCATTAAGTTCTTCTTTGACACTGTGGATGTCACACTTTGTCTCCGATTTTGAGTCACACTGTGGATATGCATTTTCACCTTCCAGTTTACAATGTTTTTGATTCCTATCCGGCTAATTCATGTATTTGGAGAAGATTTCGAAGCACCATGCTGCATTTACTTGAAACGCCGGTTAAATCAGAGCTCACCAGTTACTGAAAATAAAAATAAATCACGTACGAATGATAATTAACAAAGTTATGAAGGCCGTAGGGCACATATTTACAGTAACTTGCCAAGATGTCATATTTGCAGTAACTTGTCACATTGCTTCAACAAAGGGAGTGTGCTTGTTGCATTAAAATGTACGAGGCAATTTGGATCACTGCTTATTTGTCAACAAACATTTTCAGACTTGAATATTAAAACTACTCCATTTTTGCGCTTAGTTTCTATAAAAGAGAAACCGAATAATAAAACATTTATTAAAACAGTTTTAATATCGCGTCTCAATAATGCTCATTTTTTAATAGGTTTTATTATTTATTTTTCCTCGCATGTTGTATATGTAAACGAAACAAATGTATAATAAATAACTTTGGAATTTATTGTTTTTATTGTGAATACAGTAATTGTAATATATTATAGTTATTATAAATATGTGCAAGTTATTGCAATATATTATAGTTATTATAAATATGTGCAAGTTATTGCAATATATTATTATAGTTATTATAAATATGTGCCCTACTGCCTTTAGAACTTAATGCATCCCTGACATAATTGTTAATTATCATTGGTACGTGGTTTGTTTTTATTTTCTGCAACTGATGCACTCTGGTTTAACCTGCATTTGAAGTAACCAATCCGAAATTTCTCTGAACATACAAATTAACCAGATCAAAAGCAGAGACATTATAAATTAGAAGATTAAAACGCGTATCCACAGTATGACAAAAAACCTGAGACTTCTAACACATCCACAGTGTCAAAGAAGAACTTAATGAACGGGATCCGATTAATGTCGACAAAGCACCGCATTAAGCAATTTCGCGAGGTGAACTTAAATGACTGGAATTTATTTCAAATCACCACCAAATTTGAATAATCAAGTCAATGCTTTGCTTTTCTTCGATACCCGCTCATTCAGAGAAATGCCGCCGTTAAATTAAAGTGCTTTTCGTGAGCGAGCAGAGAACATGCAATTTTGGAAATTGGGACAGTGGATCAGAGAAAAGAGAAGAACCAAATTAATTGGAATTAGCGTCGCAAATGAGGCATCACCCTGGGAGAAACAACAACACTCCAGTGCGTTCGTTTTTCCTTTTTAGTGTGACTATGGGTTGAAGATTCCCGCCGAAGACATCTTCGCTTTGTTGTTCACCATGCTCGCTGAATCCGAGGGAAAAACGGGCCTCATGGAAAGTACCAAGGTCTCTGGAGCATGGCGTTCAACTTCTTGCCACATCGCATACTCTTCTCACGTAACATCACAGAAAGGAAAGGAATGTGGAATGGATTACAGTAACTATTCGGTGGGATTAAATATACATAAAGTGTCGTGGTTATGCCTAATATTTGAATAATTTCTCGATATGTTATGTAATTCAAAGGATAAGAAGATCTGATTCGTGGTCGGTATCAAGACCTCAATCGCATAATGCATAGTATGGCACTTAATCCTATTACGTGAGAAGAAATGAGGTGATTTAACGGTCAAACTTAAAATGGCCAGAAATTCACTGTAAAAATGTTATTCTCTATTGAATAAAATAGAAAAAATTTGGTATAAAGTATTCAAAATTTATTTCATAACATAGACGTGGAAAACAAAAGGAAAAAAGAATTATCTGATAAATATAATTTACGACAATATATTCTAATCAATATAACTAAAAGTATAAAATATGAAATAGGTTTTACAGGAAATGAAGAAAAACCATTAAAGTATTTTATGTAAAAGGATTTTTCTGTGAAAGGATAGCTTATGTTACCTAAACAAATTTAATGTAACAAAGTCTGATGAAAATTTGGATCAAAACATTAATAGTCTTGTTGATACCGAAAAATAAATTCAAAAAGCAACTATTTCAAGTAATAATAAAATTTTTCTTTTACAATATATGATATAAAACAAAGTAATCTTCTTTTTCTTCATTGGCACAACAGCCCAATGAAGGCAATCTGCCTACTAGCAGATTTCGAGACAGGAAATGTTTTCCTTCAGGTAGGGTTATCAGACCTACGCACAGCAGTCATGTTAGATTGGGACCTACGGTTTAAGAGGGATTCCGAACCTCTACAATCATCCACGGCTGCGCCGGGACTCGAATCTGAAACTTGTGGCACTGAGTCCCAAAGCGGTAGTCACTTGGCCATCATGTCCCATAATACAAACTAATACTATTTGTCTGTACATTTTTAATTGTTTTAAGTAAACAGAAATGCAATTGGCAAAAGACAAAAATCAAACATATTAAAACAAGTCTGATATTTAATGGAGATATTAGAAATGAACACCAATGTATGTCCAAGACTGTTTATGTTTCCTAAAAATTCTTTTCTTTAAAAAACCTGTTTCAAATGATCAAGGTATGTATGTAAATGGAAGCAATAATGATATTTTGTTAATTTTTATAACCATTAAGAATTATTATCAGTTAACCAATAAGACTAATAATTAAGAATTATAATAACCATGATTTTATAACCATATAAGTACGTTACCTATTCATGGCTGAAAACGTCATCCAAAAAAGTTATATATATATATATATATATATATTAAATTTTGTGTAGCATTTTTATTTAATCAAAACGGTTGCTTAACTTGTAACAACCACGTGTGTAAGATTCAGTTTTCGTTCTAAATAAAACTAAAATTGTTTCAATTGCTTAGATTTAATCAAGAACGTATTGTCGTTTTTCCGTTTCAGACGGACATGAAAAAGTGCACACATCTTGATGTACGAATAAGGTTAGATTTTATTTTAGTGGGTTGTTAGCCCAAGGTAAAATAATCCAAGGCTTTTAGAGTAGCAATTTTCTACATTTACAAATCGGTATTTCCCATTATAAAGTAATGCCTTATGTGTTGTAAAATGGAAATTTAAATATTCAAATATCTTTTGTACTTCAAAAGGAAAAAAGTAAATTTTACTTGAGATTTAAAAAGAAATTGCTTTTGTTTTCACGATACTTTTTTAAAAATAATTCTGTTTTTTTTTTAAATTTTACTTAAAAAATCTCTTTTGAGAAAAAAAAATCTCTCAATTTGTATTCTTATCCCAGTTGGTGGACAGCAACATCTATACCAAGTCCAAGAACCAGCGCGATCTTATGGAAAAAGGGGATAGCGTCTGTTGTGATGGAGCACCCGTAAATATAAGTCTGACTTGGCTCCGTATCCCTGAAGAAGGAGGACAGTACCTTCCGGGAGAACTTTTAGGGGGAACTGCCCATCATTTGCGTTTCGTATCGAAAACCCCCACCCGGTAGTCCGACGAACGAGTCAAGATGCTGAACATCACAAACGCCCTCGTTTCTCCGACACGGAGTGTACTACAAAGCCGCCAGCAAATTAAACCTCCGCCCTAACGCTCGCCAGAATCGCATGTTGACACTGAGCCACGAGTCGGGTATCTCTCAGTTTAAATTGAATGTATGAATATTGAAAAAAACATAAGCATCTATGAAAATAGTTTTAAAATAAATATGCTGCAATTGCGGATAATTATTAAAAAAGGAATTCATTTCAGTGTAATTTATGCTAGAATTTTATGAAGATAATATTTTTACACTGCTTACTAACTAACTCTTTCCGGCACTACAGTCCATGTTGAACTATGGTCGTCTGCCTACTGGCAGATTCCGAAACAGGACATTTTTTTTACAGGGTAGGGTTAACAGCCTTATGCCCAACGCTCTACAGTTATATTAATCTAGGGTTTAAAGCGGATTCCGAACCAATACAAATATCTATTGTACCGCCAAGACTCGAACCCGAAGCCTGTAGCCCCGAGCGCTATTCACTCGCCCATTAGGCCCCTTACACTATTTACATGGCATGAAAATTAAAAAAATTTGTAAATCAACACCGTTCGTATCATAATACATATTTTACAAGCTACAGTTTTCTGTTCTTCATCTAAAGCTACCTAAATTATTACTACTTATTACTATTACTCATTTTTATAACTGCTGCTCATTTGCTTGTTATGCTGGGAAATACTACGCTACCACCTTGATGATAATCAAATTATTAACGATGCTGTGGACTATTCGTCATTTTAAATAGCCTTAGATTAATGAACAACAAATCTATCTTTATAAAGCAACTAATAATTTTTTGTACAGGCTTTTACCAATAACGTCTAACAAACAGTCTAAACAGTTCATTACTTTACCAACACATGATCTTGAAAATTTTGAAAAATCTATTTTTATTGGAGCCAATAATTTATTCTAATTATGAACATATAAATATTTCTTTAAGATATTTGAAAATAGTTTAATTAGCACTTTTTAAATTGACTAGATTATATATATATATATTTTAATATATATATAATCTAGTTGAATATTAATAATTGTTGTATATTAATAGTTGAATATTAATGTATCTCACAAAAAAATATAAATTAAATTAAAACTATCTCAATACTTTTCTGAAATAATTTTTGTAGAAATTTACACAATTACACAGTTCACACACAGTTTTATGAATAAAATTAATCACACTGTGATTTAATTGAAACAGAATTTTTACAAAAAGTTTTATTTTATTAGTTACATTTGATTTTGTTATTTTAAAGCAAAATAACAAAGTTTCCATGTTACAAAATTGATTGACCATGTTAAATTTTTTGACCTATTGAACAATCAATCTTATCAGTTCGATATTATCGTCATTTGCTTATGTACGTAGGATCGTATTATAAATTCTCGTGAACTTTGCTTATAAAAACAACAAATTGCGTAGTAATTGAGTAATTACAGCATCCCACACTTTTACAAACAGATATTATCAACTGCTTTATAGCGCTCTAGAAACCTGAAAAGGCGTGCTGTATTTACTCATACGAATATCACATCTTGTACGAGTTCAATTACCTGTGACTTTTGGAGAAAGCTGTTTATGATAAAACTAAACTATTTTACTGTTGCCACAATTCAAGCAAAATGCTGCATTCAAATTCTTTTTTGTCTGCTCCAATAGCAGAATCTATGTCCTATCATTCCGAAAAGTTAATGATGCGTTCAAGAAGAAGCATCAAGAAAGAATTGGAAAATAATAAGATGATCTTTTTCTTCTGATACTTTTTATTCTGTTAAATTAGTATACTTCAAGTATTTTTTCCCACAATTTGTAAAGAGACAATTAAACTAGTAAGTTAATTAATAAAATGTTTATTTTAACTGTTCGGGTGATTAAAATAATGTTTATGTTCCATTGAAAAGATTCTGATGATCTGTTGAATTTCATTTGCACGCCATTTTCAAAAGACGTGTGAATTAATGATTCTTCTTCAAATAACTGTAATTAATTTAATTGTCTTTTTTTAACTAGTTTTCAAAAAAAAAAAAATATATTGGAAGTTGAAGTTGTAGTATTTTCAGTCAAAGGCAGTACTTTTTTATACGATTTTTTTACGTAAGTTATTATATCAAAAAAGCTTTTTTTTACGTAAGTTATTATATCAAAAAAGATTTTCCCCCCTTTTTTATTCACTTTAATGCGACCAACTAAAAAGTCTAAATTATCATAATTACATTGTGCACAATTAAGAAAAAATGTGTGGTTTGATTTCATTTTTTCGTATCATTTTGGAAATTTCTTATGAATTTCTTTAACACGGTATTCCCCGAATTAGGAACGCATAACTGAGTCTGTAGAAAAACCAAAGCTTAGCAGATAATATAGTGGCACATTTTTTACACTTGATTATTTTAAGTGAAACCAAAATAAAAATTCGCATTATAAGTTAAAAATTAATGTCTTTAAATGATGATAGTGTATTATCTAATAGTTTTAATGATATTACAATTATCACGAAACGAAAATTTCAAGTTTATTGTCAGAATAAATGGATTGTCAATTACATTTATTGCTTATCGGCGATAGCGAATATATGGATTTCTTTATGAACTTCTTACTAAACAACAAAAATAAATATGCTGTTTTAGTTATTAAAATTCCTTATATTTATGGTTGTCCAAGAGATGTAAATATAAAACTTTTAATTCTAAAGAATTTTTAATTTTTTCTTTAATGTTTTACTTTATTTCCTCAAATTTCTTTCATTATTCTACTTTATACTTCAGATTTCTTTCATTATTTTGCTTTATACTTCAGATTTGGAACTAATCGTGATTTTTTCAAGTGAATTAGTTCTTTGAACACATAATTTTTAGGAATGCATGTATCGCGTAAAAAGAGGTTTGTGTGTACATTTAGATTTAAAATTAATTATTGGGTTGCTTGTTTGATACTAAAATTTTTTGAATTTCATCCCATCTTTATAAATAAACATAAAAACTACAGACATTAGCCAGAGAGGCAGACTAATATTATTTACATATTAGTCTGTTAATTTTTATTTTTTCTGATTGGTTGGTGATCAGCTATCAGTAATGGTAAGTCTCTTTCATTACTGCTGGCTGTATAATTTGCAATGTATCCCTCTTATCCAAGTGTTTTAAAATAAAAAATTCATAAAAGTTTATTCTTTTTTTTTATGTGAATTTTTTAGGCAAGTTATTGTATAAAAAATTTCGCGATTTTTATTCACTTTATAGCGACCAATTGAAAAATCTAAATTATCAAATGAAATTGTATATAATTAGCGAAACATTTGCGGTTTGATTTCATTTTCTCGTATCAACTTCGAAAATTCTTATGTGCTTCATTAATTCGGTATTCCCCGAATTAGGAACGCATAACTGAGTCTGCAGAAAAACCAAAGCTTTCCAGATAACATAGTGGCACATTTTTTGCACTTGATTATTTTAAGTGAAATCAAAACAAAAATTCGCAATATAAATTAAAAGTTATTATCTTTCTATGATGATAATACGTTATCTAGTAATTTTAGGGATATTACAATCACTCGAAAACGAAAACTTCACCTTTATTGTCAGGATAAACATGATTGTCAATTACGCTTAATGTTTATCGGCGACAACGAATACATTGATTTCTTTATAGAATTCTTAACAAACAACAGAGATAAATATATATTTTTAAATTATTAAATTCATTAGATGTAGGGTTCTCTCAAGAAATGTAAATGTAAAACTTTCAATTCTAATGAAGCTTTCAATTCTAATGAATTCTTTTCTTTCATTATTTTGCCTCATACTTCAGATTTCTTTCATTATTTTACTTCATACTTCATTTTTCTTTCATTATTGTACTTCGTACTACAGATTTCTTTCATCATTTTGATTCATTTGATTTATTTCATTATTCTGCTTTATACTTCAGATTTCTTTCATTATTTTGCGTCATTCTTGTAGCAGTCATACTTTGTTACTTGCATACTTTGCAGCAGTTATATTTTGGGTCATACTTTGCAGATTTCTTTCATTATTTTGCTTTAAACTGCTGATTTCTTTCATTATTTTGCTTTAAACTGCAGATTTATTTCATTACTGTGCTTAATATTCAGATTTCTTTCATTATCTTATTTTATACTTCATATTTCTTTCCTCATTTTGCTTAATACTTCAGATTTCTTTCATTATTTTATTTTATACTTCAGATTTATTTCATCATTTTGCTTTACTCCTCAGATTTCTTTCATTATTTTGCTTCATACTTCAGATTTCTTTCATTATTTTACTTTATACTTCATATTTATAATGATTTTTTCAATTGAGTTATTAGTTCTTCGAAAGCATATTTTTTAGGAAAGTATGTATCGTGTAAAAAGAGGTTTAGGTGTACATTTAAATTTAAAATTAGTTATTAGACTGCTTGTCCGATACTAAATTTTCTTTAATTTCATTCCGTCTTCATAAACAACTATAAAAATTACAGAAATAAGGCAGATAGGCAGACTAATATTATTTACATAGTAGTCTGCTAATTTTTACTTCTGCTGGTTGATGATCAGCTGTCAGTAACCATAAGTCATTTTCACGTATAATCTACAACGTATTCATTTTATTTAATAGGTATTCAAGAAGAAATATCAAAATGCATATTTTTAGAAGTTTTTATATTTTTTATAATTCAAATTCTAATATGTCATGCAGAAATTGGAATAAGTCGCGCTTGGCTGGTTGCACATTATAAGAACTGAATTGATGATTTACTAAAGTGTCTCAGAAGATAAATCTAGCCTCCTTAGGCAAAAAAATGAAGAATAGTGAAAAACCGGATAGAGATTTTTTTATTTTTTTAATTTCTAAGAACTTAAAGAGCACAATGAAAAATGATTGTCATTAAAAGATTTTTAGAGATTGGAAATAAAAAAAATTTATAATTCTATTTTTCTCACGTTGGGCAGTTATTTAAAGAATAATTTTCAAATTACGAAAGAAAATTTTAAACAGATTATGTTCAGATTGTTATTGCTTAATTCAACCATTTATTATTCTTCTTATTATTATCATTATAATTATTATCATTCATTAATGGCTTAATTTTATTGCTTCCACCAAGCTAGATCAGGAACAAATTTTAAGATCTCATATTTGACTCGCTGATGTTTTCCTATATACGAGGTGATCCAAACGCACAAAGACAGAGACAGGAAGACGGCAGGTCAAATTTAATGATAATTAAGAGTAATTTATACAAAATGACTTAAAAGATAACCTCGCAACGATAACGCATCATTTGACGAACATCCGTATTAATGTCTTTTGTATCAGCAACAAAACCACTAGCAGGAAAGCAACGATTTGTTCCAAGAAGTTCATGTCCTATTCCACATGGAATAAATACACATTTTTCATGTAGTCCCAAAGAATAGAACCAGTAAGAGACAAGCCTGGTCATAGAAGAGGCAATGCAAGGGATCCAGTAAGGCAAATCCATCTTCTTCGTAATGAAATGTTTCGTACAGATTCTGTTGAAAAATGTAGAAGTTTCCCGAACAAATAAGTTCAAAACAATGCGGGAGTTGTCTTTGTCAAATATGTTGGAGCACTGTCTTCTTGAAACCGCCTGCGCTGTGAGAGTTACATTGTTCAACAACTACAGGACCTGTGCCAAGAATGTGGGATTACTATCTCTATGTAGATTGACAGAAGTAGGTCCCGATCATAATGTCAAGCAAAATTGTCCAAACATTGATGTTGCAGTTCAGCGTAAACATCCCTTCGTCAGTGAAGGGTACATCAGCTGCAAAGTATGGAACCGCTACAGTCTCTTGTAAAAACCATCGTCTGGAGTCTAGCAGTTGTTGGGTAATCGACGTAGAGAGCCAATTCAGTTGTGTACCGTGGTGCAAATGTGCTACTCATACTTTTGTAAAATGCACCGTGAGTTGGATTGCTACGCACATGTACCAACAGCCAGGAGGTATTGCCCTGTATACTGATTCCTTGAGCGCTTAGGATGTTTATCTAGCACAGTTTTTATTCAGGTCAAAATGACCACGTCGTTCTGTCAGCAACAGTATATTTCACTATATTGGCAACGATATAGAGCATACTCTAAATTATTTTATTTTGTTATCTAAATTAAATATATGATTTACTTTAATTTGTAAATTAAATAGATGAGTATGAGAGGCTTTTAAAATCATTTAACCATAAAAAGAAGTTTCTTCGTTTAAACCTCAAGCTGGAGTGTCGATGCATTTATTTTTTTAAATTCATTTTATTTCTTCATTATCATTTTATTTCATAGCAATTATTGATTTTTAATCAAATGCACCATTTAAATAATTTACTAACCTGTTTTTCTTTGTAATATTTTTTTTCTTCTTGGACATCATGAGATTTGCTATAGATTTAAAATAATCAGTCATAAACAGTATTTATTCAAATTAACTGAATAATTTGTATTTATTACAAATATTCCATTTTGGGAAGTATTTTGAAACACGATTTGTGTTTACTATCTAATAACTTGAAATAAAAGAAATCTATACTAAAACTAATGTCATAATTTCATAGTCTCAATTATTTAGTTTATTATTATGTATCAAGTCTTAGAAAACTGAACTGTTCTAATTGTTTTTAAGTATAGATTTTGTACGAAATGTAGAATTTCCAATCGAAATTCGCCAACTTGTATCAATTAATTAGAAACCGGACAAATAAAAATAGATGTTCTCTATAGTAAGTTAATATGGATTCTTATTCTTAATATGTCATAAATTTTATCCCAGTTTATTAGTGGGCCTTAATGCAGTTATTTGTTTTCAATTGTAAAAGATTCCATGAAAATTTAATATGTTTGAAAAGCCAAATATCATTTTAATATTGATCTATGATTACCACGCCTTCTTCCTGTGGAAGGAAAACATCAATTGACGATATTATTATGATGGTGATTTATAAGGTGGGTCTGATGGCCGAGTGACTAGCACTCTGGCGATTGATACCACAAGTTCGAGTCCTAGCGGAGCCATGGTTGTTTATAGTGGTTCGGAATCCAATTTAAACCGTATGTCCCGGTCTAATATGAATGTAAAGCGTTGGGCGTATGACTGACAAAAGAAAACGTTTCGAATTCTGCAAGTAGGCAGGCTGCCTTGGTCAGCATGGAACTGTTGCTCCAATGATAAAAATGATGACTTATAAAGTGCCATATCAAAAATTTCATGTCCAATCTATTGTGATAAAAAAAAAAAATAAACACAAACCTCTCAGATTTATTCATTCTTTAAAATTAGTTTCTATTTTTAGTATGGTATGTATTATTTTACGTATACTAAAAATATTTTAATGTAATCAAATCAAATTCATTCATGAACATAATCCTAGGTAAATAAATAAATCAATCAATAAATACATTATATTATATATCAATATTTAGATAGATAAAAATCTCTGTATATATATATATATATATATACAATGAGAGAAATTTATACGTAAGTAATTTATAGTAGTTTATTTTAATTTTTAACGTAGTTTATTTGTTTACAGAAATGTATACATTTTTATATAACATTTATAAATTTACATATATATATTAAAAAATACATACATATATATAATTAAAAAATACATTTATTTATATATATATATATATATGGTGCTCGCTATGGTAAATAATTAAAAATTAACAATTATGTTGCAAAGTAAGCCTTATATTGTATTCTTATACAAGATTGTTTTAAAATATTCCATTGATTATTTATGTTATTTAAAAGCAGCTCATTATTTGGTCGTCTTCATACTGAAAAGGGAAAAGAGATTTTATTTTACTTTCTCAAGACAAATTTATGTTAAGAACACTATGCTCTTAAAAGCTTTGAGATCATTTTTTTCGCAAACGAGAGAAAGGCACTTTATAAAAGACAAAAAGAAAAATTAACCTTGAAAAATACATTTGAATCGGATCGAAGCAAATCTTTTTTAATTCATCATCGAAGCAGTCGACCATTTATCATACATAAAAATCCGGGATTGTTTTTATTTAAAAGTTATTTCTCATCAGTAATTTTCATTTCACGCAACAGTTCTTAAAAACTACCATTTTTTTTTCTTTTTTAGGTGCAGAACACAATTAGCATGATGCTATCTTCTGTTGGATAATCTTTTCTTTCATTCCTTTATAGAAATAATTATCACAAACTTGAAAGTTTTCCAAAAATCGGTGTTCTGAAATCGATCAACTAAAAAACCTTGTATCTCGATTTTTCACCATTTCGTGACGTGAATTGAACATAATGTGAGAATTTTAGAACTTCTTTACGCTCTGATGTGCTTTGATAGAATGACAGCAAAAATATTTTTTGGGTTTGTCTTAGTTTCGTGCTGTAATTTAAAGTGCAATTAGATGGGTTACTTTTGATAAATATTATTTAAATGTTACTCATAGATTTGTTTTAACTCGTTGTTCGTTCAACCAAACCTGATCCGATTTCAGGCAATTAGTTTTAAAAATGTATTTTCATTTAGTTTATTGAAATTATTATTAATTATTAAAATCAACTGTTAGCATGAAAATCTTTTTTCTTAAATTTTTTTAAGAAATTAATTTGAATGTAGAAAAACCATCGGATTTATCTGGTTTTGTTTCTTTTTTATTGTCAACAATTTTGAGCAATTGCAACTTTTTTATAAAATTGCATAAAGATTTATAGAAAAACGATTTATTAAAAAAATAATAATGTCTTGATCGTTGACCAATAATTGTTAATTACGAAAGATAGAAAAATACACTTCTATTTATTACTCGATTTCTGTCGTGAAATCTTGAAAGTATTTTTGAGTAAATTTCTTTAGTTTCATAAACCATACCAGAATTTTTTTATCATTCAGCTTCCTTGGTCTTTTAGTGGCGGCATGTATGTTTGTTAGTGGTTCGGAATTCATGTTAAACTGTAGATCCCGGTCTAATTAGTCCAAACTGTGCAAAAAAAAAAATTATCGTAGAACGACAAACCAAACCTTGGTCTTTTCGAAAGTAAAGATATGCCCCTGGCCAACACATAAAATATTACTAAATTAATAATGGCTGTTAAGCAAAAAAGCTGGTAATAAAATAAGTTAATCTAAGATATCCACTGTAAGTATAATATTCTAATATAATAGTCTTTGATTTGTAGTCGATAATAATTTATCATTGTACAAAAGAAGTATTAACCACTACAGATATACAAAAATGCTGTTGTTGTTGTTACCTATGGCTTTATTGAAACTCAATACATACAAATATGGCCACTTACTGTAGAAACGAAAAGAGCATATAAACAAATCAAAATTACAAAGGGAAAGGATCAGACATTCTTAACAACGTTCTTAACGGCCAAAAGGCCTTAAAAATTGTTAAAAACAAGTAAAATGTTCCAAGGATAAAAATTTTAAATCTAGAAGCACCCTAATAAAAGTCCGTATGATCAAGGCGTGTTTTCTCTGGCCCTGCAGTAAAGAGTACACAAATCACCATTCTGTTGTAAGTACAATTCACTTGACTATTAACAAAATCCAATTATATTTTTCAAGTTAAATTTACGTATGAGGAAATAAGAAAAAAAGGTATAGTTGAGTTGCTTTTAAAGTATAATTTCTCTAAGAAGGGATTTTTTTTTTCAAAAACTAGTGGAAATATTTGAATATACAGCTTTTAAATTTTCTTTTTGCAAAAAAAAATATTCCTAACATATCCTAATTCCATATCCTAACATTCTAACATCTTGTATATTCCTAACTCGTTATATCTATTTAAATATTTATAGCATGAAAAATTATATAAAATAAATCGTTGTCATGTTTACCTGTTTGTTGATCCACAAGAATCTAAAACTTTTATCTTGCCGGTGAGAAAATATGACGAGACATAAAAAAAACATGATAGTTTAAAGTCAAAATAATAGAATCCATACTAGATACATGAAGGAAAAGTTTAAAAGGTGCAGCCAAGAAAATAAACGAAAAAAAAAATATGCATACATATTAAAGCTGGGCATTTAATAATAAGTTTACAAAACGATAATTTAAAAGTATGAAAAAATATTGAAAGAAAAACAAAATATTTTTTTTACCTTTGTAAAAATAAAAATATATTTAAGGAAGACAAATTTAAAAGTAAAAAAGATATATTCAAAATGGCTGGAGTATCTGCTGCATGGAAGAAATTACGACTGGGAATGAAGTGCAAGGTCGGAGTTCGATCAAATACTTATAAAATAAATATAATTTATGTTATTTATATAATTTAACATTTATAAAATTAATAACAAATTGTGTTACTGTATTTAAAAATGATAAAAAATTGAAATGGAAAACACATAAACGTAATAATGAACAGTGAGCAAAATTAAATAACAATTGCAAAACAATGTTATTTCAATAATTTTTTCTTATATAATAATTTTTTCTTATTTTATCTTTCATTGATGACTCCCCAAATTGTCGTTAAAGTAGATTTTATATTGAAAATTTTTATTATTTTTAAAGTTCTTCTTGTTTATTTTTTAGCAGAAAATATCTAAAATGCTTTAAAAGTCTTTTCGAAACTGATGTACATTTAATAAAATTTAAAAAAATTATTTCACTTAAAAAAATCTTCCAATAATGTTTTAAAAAATTTCAGAAAAACCCATAAGAATTTAGGAAAATAATTACAGTTTTATGAAAATAATTACAGTTACAGTTCAATTTCTTTTATCTATACTCAATTCAATAAACGCATCAGTAAAATTCAAAATAAAAAAAAAACCTAATGACATAAAAATTAAGATTAAAAAAATTTATAAAAACCATGTTAATATCTTAATGTTTTCTCCAAACTGCGTAACTTCTTAAAAGAAAGAAAAATTCGTTTATTCTTTTTTCTCATTTTCCCTTTTCAGTTCACTTCTCAATGCCACTGAATAGAACGGATTATGTGCCATTTATTTTCCATTACAAAATATCGTCTGCACTTTTTAATCTTTACATAATAACATTACAAAAATTAGGAATAGAAAAAAAAAAAAAAAAAAGATTCGAATGAAATCTTCAGAATTCCCGCCAAAATTTCACACGACTACTGGTATTGGAGATCCGGCAAAAAAATGTATTGCCAGTGGAGGATTTCTTGGGTTAAAATTGCTCATGCGAAAACGAAAAACTAGTTCACTTCGATCGAAGCGCTTCGGGCTCTTTAAACGGCGCGTTCAGTATATATCCTTTTAACTTGTCTTCTGTAGCTCATTTATTTAGTATCTTTGATTTGAGCTCTCCATCGCCACTCACTTGTATAGCACCTCTGTTCTTCGGAGTATTCTGTCTCTGAAGTTTTATATTCCTCTCTCTCTGTCTTCTCTGCAATTAATTTTCAGATTGTTTTAGTTGGTGAGTTTATTTATTTTTTTAAAACTTTTTTATTATATTTCAACTATGGAATATTTTTTAATTTATACATGTTCATATTTAAGTTTAATTTAAATTATAAGAATTTTTTTTTAAAAATATATTTATAGTACGAAGATAAACTAATTATTAGTATAAAACATTCATTATATATATATATATATATATATATATATATATATCGATAGAGTTAAGATAATAATAATTAGCTTGGAATTTAAATTTTATTGAATTAAATGAGGAATTCTAATAAATGACTATGAATTAATGTAATTTAAATGGTGAATTCTGTGTTTTAAATCAATATAAAATTGCAGATATTTTAGAAATTAAAAGTATATAATGAAAGGTTAAAATAAGTATTATAGTTAAGTATTTTTTTCTTTGTGTTAATATTTTAAGCTTAAATTAGAAATCTGAAGTTAAATAAATTCGTATGTAAAAACTAGTGTTCAAAATTTATTTGGTCATTGCTTTATGAAAATATTTTCTAAAAAATGTTTAAAAAGAACCTAATTATTTTATATGTATTAAAAAATTTGTTCATCTAAACATTGTCTGATTTGTTTGTCTTTCTTTTAAATACTGCCTTTCTCTTAGATTATGTTTAAAAGTTTTTAGGCTTTTGTATGTCCTTTATTTTCAAGTAAGTTCATATATAAATTCAAAAAATTGTTAAAATATTTCATGTCAAATATAAAAATAATTTAATAGTAAAATGCATTTTCTTATTTTTAAAAAAAATTTTAATTAGTTTTGTAAATTATCATTTATGATTCTTTTAATATAACATTTAACGAATGTAATTTCTATAAATTCCGAATGTATTTTTAAAAATTTGTTTAAAGATAGTCGTATTAACTTTTTTTTGTAAAATATTTCAGTTCCTCAAATTTTCTTTATTCTTGTATATAGAAAAAATATCAGCCAAAACTTTTTTTTAAAAGATTTAATTATTTTATCACTTTCTTTTTACTTTTATATATCAAGTTTTCCTTACTCCTGCCGATAATGATACATATTAACTTCCCGTGGTTTTCCTCTTTGAATCGTTTATACATCGAAATTCACTATTCAATAAATAGATAATTCTATTCATTAAACTCGATAGACATTTAAATTATGGTGACTTGGCGAAATTAGGCTAAACAACGACTATTATCAACCAAATAGCTTTTTAACCCTTTCCGGAAGATGTTTCTTAGTATAAAAAAATCCTTCGAAATATAATAGTAGAGAGAAAGAACTGTGTTCAATCATACGCTAAATAAATTATATTGCTAACTTATTATTGCTGTGAAATTAAAGTTAAAATACCCAATTTTACTATAAAATATTTTAGTTGCAGTTTAACTAAAATATGGATAAAATTTTAATAATTCAAACAACCCTGCACTTGAAAGCCATGTTGTATGGGGTTTTACCTATAATTTTAGTGAGAGTATCTTTACAACTAAAGGTTTCGACATGTTTATGGTGAATTATATTATTAGTATAATCCTTTAGTGCATATATAATTTGTCAAATATATATTCTAGCACAGTCATTCGAAACCCAAGGGAGCATTGAATCAATATCGAATAAAATTCTGAATTAGGTACATCGTTCTTAAAGTCAACAAGCGTTTTCACTAAGCTTCAATCTTGACAAATATCTAATAAATTTAAATCACTAAAAGTATATTTTGAAATTCAAGTTGAACTTTTTCAAATTTTCTTGCTTTATTTAATTAATTTTCTTCTGCTATAATAAATTTCCCTGATTATTATCATTTTCAATTATTTAAGTAGAATTTCAATTCCATTTCCAACATAGTTTGATCTTTTCGGTTTCAATTTTTTACAATTATAATTTATTACTCACAAATTTCTAATTGTTATGAAGATCAAAATCTAGATCTACTAAATAGGATATGATCGTTACTCTATAATCATAAAGGAATATTTTTTACCATATAAGTCAAATACTCTAAACAAACACATATTTATTAAAACTATTTACTTCAAAGAATTGTATGTATCAAATTAAAATTTTTTGTTAATTCAGCACCATCTACATAAATTATTTATATAGATGATGAATTATTTATATAGATAGTGCATCTATAACATTACTTGTTTAGATCTTAAAATAATCCGATTGAAACGTATTCCTATACACATTAAATATAAGTATAAAATTTTTATGAAATTTAAAATAAATAAATCAATTATGAAAGATTTGGTTAAATAAAAAAATTATAATTTTTTTTAATTATTGGGTTATTAATAATTTAATCGTTAATTAATAATATAATTTTTTTAATTTAAAAAGAAATCGAGTTATAGAAATCTTTTCTTTATCCATTTCTATACACAAAAATATCACTTTGTAAAAGTTCTAATCATAATTAATTCGCGAGTGATGATTAACTATAGACCCCAAAACATTTTTTTTTTGTTGTTGTTTTTTTGTATTTTAATTATTTTGATATAATAATAAAATGAAGGTATTTTCGACTTTTTGTGTAGATAATGTTTGCATTCTTTCATTAATGACAATGTTATTATTATGCATTCCTTTTAATAATTGAAGTTTGTTCTAAACTAATAAAATAAGGTCCATTCACATATTTATAAAAAAAACGGAGGAATCATTTTACGAGTCGATTAAATCTTACAAGATCTTTTGTTTAAAAAAAATAGCAACACAATTTTATAGATTACCTCATCTTACATTTTATTTAAAAACCAGTACAAAATTGTTAAAACATAGAGTCACTAAATACGTACAAGTTATCTACATTTCATTACAAGCTGATAATAGTTATAAATGCATTAATTTATTTTCCATCTATCTGTTATTGCGTGTGTCTATTTGCTAACATTTTCTAAACATTAAAATATCGAAACATTGTTTTTATTTAGACCATAGATTGTCAAAAAACAATCTCAGCTAGGTCAATTGCGTCAGTAATTTTACCTTCATAATATTTTATATTTCATTTAAGATTATCGTTTTCAACATGGCTGTAAAGCGGAAATTTAAAGAGCTTTTTGTAGGTTAATTTTGATTTATAAGCCATTAATGTTTAAAGAACACAATTTCTCGTATCCGGTTTGCCTAATATTTTTAATTATTTTTACATCTATAAAGCATTTTATGTTGAGTAAATAATTTTTTTTCCGAAGAAACTACAATTATCTCAGTTTTTTTTATGAAAATATTTTAATGTCATTTTGTGTGAGTCTTATAAAATGAATATTTTTTCATGGGTAATTTATGTTTATTCTCATAATGAAGCTAAATCAAATTTTAAAAATTAATTTTTCCCCTGCCGATTTATAAAATCATAAGTTTCTTTTGTATTATATAATTTTCTCTTTCTTTTTTTCTATATGTATCTAGATTTCCATTTCTATTTTTTCTATATTTAAAAGCTTTCATTAATTTTTGTTTTGGATTTAGTTTACAAACCGTACAGATTAAAATCTTTGCCCTTTAAAAAACTCTAGAATATTATTTAAATGTTTTGTTATATTGTTACGATAATACGATAATACGATATTACGATATTACGATATTTTTTGTTGCTATTCACAACTACAAAATTTACAATCCATAATAATTCAGCATTTACCATTCAGCATTTTTTCTTTATCAAATTCATATTTTTCACATAATTTTACAATGTGAAAAATATGAATATAGTAACTAATAGGATAATCAGAGAAAAAGAATATCATCAAAACTATAAAAAGTTAACGTGCCATTATGTATTTGAAACTCCAACATTTTTGGACTCTAAAAAAGTGAAGGTGAAAAGAAATGAAATACTCCAAATATATAAATATGGAAATAAAGTAATAAATAATACATTTGAAATTTTAAAATAATAAATAATAAATTGGAAATTTTAAAATATCAGTCGGTTAAGTGATTGATATTAATATTTAAGAATTTTGCTTAAAATTATATTTATATTTTTATTCACAAAAATTTGTGATTGCATTTATATACAACTTTATAAAAACATTTATTATTTCTCATTCTTTCAATAATTTTATAATCTTACTGTTAAATTAACTTAAATTATTTATCTATTTTATAACTGAAAACTAATTTAGTATTATTTCATGCCACTCCGTGAAATTAGCACAAAGTGTTTAAACAATTTAAAATGAATTTATTTCAAGGAACATTGATCTAATTTCTAATTTCTCTCAAGCTGATGTAGATGCATTAAAACTGTTACTTAAAGGACCAGAACATTTAAAGTAGTTTAAGCAAACAGCATAAAGCTTTTTCGTATACATTCATTATTCTTTACAGCTCATCTAGTTTCTACACATTACGCTTTAGTAAACTTTTAACTAATTTTAAACATCCACTCAGATTATTTTAGCTATGAGTATAATTAAATAACAATTATTTCGTTTATATTTGCAGTGCACTCCATAATTATTTATTAGTTACTCTATTTAGATGGATTATTGACATGATTTATGGCATAGAATGTATATGTATTATAGTACCAACTTCTTTAAAGTGTTATGCAGAAGGCTAGATGAATTTTTTTTTTTAATTTAGTCATGTATTTATTGCTTTTAATGCTTTTGAAATGGTAATACAGTAGAACATTTAAAGGAGTTTAAAGAAACAGCGTTAAGCATTTTCATATACATTTATTATTTTTACAGGGTATACACTCATTAATATTTCATCTTATTTTTATACATTACGCCAAAGTAAACTTTTAACTAATTTTATTATAAAAAAATTACATTTCTTATTGTATTTTTTGGCAAGCAATAGAATAATATTACTTAGTTTGCAATTTTTTATCGTATATGTATATATTCGTCATTTTTTCCCACGTTGAAAGATACCAATTAATTAAAACATTTAAAGCGCTAAAATATATTAGTAAAAAATAAAACCAATTCATAAAAATATTCTGTGATAAATTATTTTCGTTTTATAAATAATAGGCAGCATTCAGGCCGAAATTGGTGCTAAAGATATTTCCTTTGGTTTCTGATATCTTTTATTTGAATGCCTCATTTATTTTCATCTTTTATACTAGTAACTGATAAAAGAATCTTTACTAGCTTACAGCTTACTGAACTGTTGTGATGAGAATAAAAATAAGTTAACAATTTAAAAAAACATTGAATCTGACTCACTTGAACTGATTACACATATTTTTACATTCCTGATATGTGATACATGAATTGCCTATTATGTACCTGAAAAAGGTGGTTGGCTTTTCATTCACACCCAGATCCAATGACTGTTTTTCCTTCTTCAATGGTCCTGTTAAAACTAGTAGGTCAGTGTACTCGATCACCAAGTGGTGTTGGTGGCAAGAATTGAAGATGAGATTTCAGTTCACATGAAAACATGCACACTGAACTGAACATATATTGCATACCCTTCATCATTTAATTCATCTGGAAAACTTCTTTTAGATTTGAAAATGATATTTATTTTGATTTAAATTAGAGGTACGATATATCTATTTAAATAAATTATGAAAATATAGAAACAACAATCAGTGTCACTGTTTATCTTGTATGTTAGCTAATAATAGGGATTAATTAAAAGAATCGCATTAAAAATAGTATTTTAAATGTACATAGAGAAAGTTTGGTATTTTACAATTGTAAAATGTTTTTAACCTTTTTAGCTTAATTTTTCTTCGTTAAATTCTTTCCCATTTTCTATGTAAATTAAATGAAATAGTAATTCGTAATAAGGACATTCATTGATAAAAATAATTAAATTAACCGAAAATAAACCGTTATTTTTTTTTCTGTTGGAATTCTGAAATATAATTCAGCTTTTTGACAATAGATAAATGATTACTTTTGAGTCACGCAGCTAAAAGTAGATAGTTAAAAAAGTAAATTATAATATATCTTAATTCGATTTTAAAAACAGTATTGGAATGCATATTATAAGTGTATTTCATAAAGAGGACAAATTAAAGAAAAATTTATGGATGAGGGGGAAAAAGATTATAAAGAAAGTTTATATTTCAAACCGAGTACAGATATACTATAACTACTGTACTCAATAACATTTTTTTTCAATATATTTTATTATAGAATCTGCATATATTTTGGTATATCTGAGTTAATTTCTAATGAAATAAAAATTTATTTTATAGCGTGAATCAAGTTTTAAAAAGCTTTGCATTTTTATTACATTTTTAAAAGTTTAATTTCGATTGATATAAAGATATTTAAACTGTTTTTAAAACAGAAAATTATTGATATTTGATTTGACCGATCAATAGATAGATGATATGATTTCGGTGATTGATCGATGGATAGATATTTGTAAGAGTTTAGTTGAATTGATAAGAGTGCTGATAATTGTATCAAAAATAGTGTCGCTGTAAATAATATATTCTTATTTTAATAAGTTGCTTATAAGCATATGAATATGATTAATGAGTGTGATGAATATAAAGAAAAAATATTTTTATATTTTTTTATGAAGTAACTGATATCTTCTAAGCCAGTTTAATATAAAAGACAAAAATTTACCTCAAATTAGGATTAGGATTATTATGACCTTATTGGGCAAAATTTAAAACTCATAATCCACTTTCAGGGAAGAAAAGTAATAATACAGATAAAGTGACATAATGAAACAGAACCTCAATAAATATTATCCTCTTATTTTCTTAATAATTGCATCAAGAAAAGTAATTGAGTAACGAAATAGATGAAACGAAAACGAAAATCTTTTATCCTCCAAATCCTAAAGAAACCCAGTTCGAAAAATTAGAGGATTCCCTTTTTGCATGAAAGCGGAATTTTTTTTTTATTATTATGAAATTTTTTTCCCCAATTTATTACGTTCCAATAGCTGAAGAATTAATTCTTTTTTTTTTTTTCCCCTCGCTAATGTTTTAAACCATCCTTACGGTCCGCTGACCTTGACACACATCGATGTCTTTTCCCTAGGGGTGTAAGTTCCGCACCAAAAGATTTACCCATTACCCCGTTTTCGAATGCTGTTTTCGTTTTTACTGGGTATTTATTTTTCCAAAGCTGCAAGAGAAAATTAACGGTTGTTGTCGAGCTGCTTATTTGATTTGGAAAAATTTGTTATTGTCAAGGTAAGTCTTTACGAGATATCATGGGAACTGTTTTTTCTTGTTGTGACAGTGATATTCCTTTGTAGTAAAAACATTAAATGGTCAATTTAAGAACCCAAATTATCTTTAATATTCTCTGTTTCCATATTTTATTGCATTATAATTGGGCCTGCTTTATTGCTATTATTATATTCCTATTGAGTTCATTGGTGAGAGAGTTTATTTCTTATGAGATACTTTCGTTCCTTCTCAATGTTTATGTGTGTATAAATAAATTTCATAGCTACTCACTACTATTATTGAGATCATATCTCATCTCAAATTTCTATAAGCAATTAAATGAATACATGTTTATCGATAACATATAATAAAGAAACTATTTTGAAGTTATTTTCATAACTCTGTTAGAAAAGAAATTACTTTTTAATATACATAATAAATTATACAAGTAATAATAGTTATCTCTAAGTTAAAACTTAACAATATTATTAAGCCAGAAAATAAGTAGAAGGTTTTCTTTGTTAATTCATGATGTTACATTAATTTGTGATCTGCTAATTCTTTCACAAACCCCAGAATTGTAAATAAAGATAATAATTAAAATTGCATTTGTAATTTATCCAATAAAAAAAAATTAAAAATTAACTTTTAACAATTTCACACTAATTAAACGAAAATGTCAAATTTCATTTCAATAATTTATGAAAACTAAAAAAACTTCATATATTACAATTTAAAACAATTAAGTTGATTAAAAAATAGACAGTAAAGTTAATTAAAAAATAATATTTAACGTGTATTTTTATATCGATATAGTTTTTATACTATTAAAAAAATATTTTAGTTAACACTTTTTTTATATATACAATTGAAAAAGGGTTTTAATTTCAGTTTTCTCACGTGATATTTATTTATTTATATTTTTCTCCTGATAATTATATATTTATTAATTAAATTTTCTTACTAATATTTCAAAATTTCCTTGGTTATAAAAACTTAAAATTATGTAGCACTTATTTTATGCTTTAAAATGTACATATTAAAAGTAATCTAATCCAAAACACTATTTTATCTACGGGATTGATAGAACTGCACTGTAATATTTTACAACATTCATGCTTTCTCAACCAGAGGTCGGAAATTAGATTCTCAGTAGATGCTAAGATAGCACATCACAGAATCTTAGCCAATCAGAAGCCTAAGTGGACAGGAGATCAGAAGACTGATTGGTTGTCGCTTTGCGACGTACGATCTTAGTATTTGGTAGGAATCCAGCATTAGAATCTCTTGACAGTATAAAAATTATTATCTACAGCAGTGATTCTCAAATTGGGATCCACGGGGATCCATTGGGTCTTCTAAGGGACTGCAAAGAGATCACTTAGTTAGAAAGGCTATTTGCTATTATTGTCAAGTTTATTTATTTATTTTTTGCGAAATTTTCTTTTTTGAATGAAGCTGCTTATACTTTGGTTGCGTTATTAATTAATACGCTTATTCAGTCTTGTTTTTAATTAATTAATTTCCTTAACGTTTTCAGTTTTACAGTTACACTGATGTTTAGATGGTAATATGCTGGTTAAAAAATGTTTTCTAATTATTTTGTTAAGTGTTATTTATAATTTTTACGCATATTAATTCATTTATTTTACTTTTTACTCTAAGTGCTAAGCACATTAATTATATTAAAAACTGTATGGGCTGTTACTTCAAATATTGTAAAAGTCTGCAAGCTATTAAAAAAATTATAAAGACACTGTCACTTACAAAAAAGGAAACCTAAAACAAGTTTCAAAATCCCTATCTTAGAACTTCTTGCCTTTATTATCTAGATCGAAAAGATAAAAAAAAAAAAAAAAAAAAAAAAGATTATTATCTAGAGCAAAAGTGAACAAAAATTAACGTAGTCGCGCTGATCTCTATTTACATCTCAAATTATACTGTTAAAATAACGCAATGGTAAACGAAGCAATCATCTTTCAGTGTGCAATTTGAAACGTTCTCTAAATAGAACGTTCACGACTGCTTGCAGAGGGTAGTAGAATCGGCGTCTTTAACGAAGTGTTGTTTTTGAACCACCCCTAACTGTTCTGTAGGAGGAAATGATTGAATTTTTCTTTAAAAAATATCTGCCATTTTCAATAAAACACAAGGAATTTCTTGTACAACTTCCTCATTAGAATTTCATGTAGCACCAAGGGGTGCACAAAAAGAATATGTTGCATCACTTAGCATTAATGTTTTAATTTTAACATTAAAATGATAATGTAGATAAAAATATAGGTTATTTCTTTCTGTTTTTTTTTTATATGAGTAAAAATCTGTTAGCCGAGTTCTATAACGAAAAGTCACTGTTTGTTCATTCATGTTTTAAAACTGATGTTTCATAGAGATGACCTGCTACGCAAGTTTTCTGTTTCCTAATTGAATGATATATTTGTAACTGCTTCAATTATGTAACATATTCATTGATTATTCAAAAACCTAATTTATAGCTAGGGAAAACTTTTTTCAACTTCTTAATTTTTGAGTCTATTAAATGTTAGATTACTTTTCTATTAGTTTACCAGCTTTCACAAGCTTATTTTTCCGATTAGTTTGCTTAAAATAGTATCAATTTTAAAAACAGAAAAGTAAATGTATCTCCTTAGACATATTCTTATCCTTCATAACTGAATTCTGAATATAAAATAAAATTGTTATTTAACATGAATAGTGAAAACCTCCTTATGTTAAAAATATTCAGAAATCAATGCATATTATTATAAAAATTTTGAAAGTGAGCAACAATTAGACCCTGATATTAAATTAAGTTTTGGATTATATAAAAAGAACTGCTGTCATATTTAAACTTAACTTTAAAAATTTACACAAGTTTCTATAACTTTATTACTGTACTATTATCATCGATCATTCTAAACGTATGTGAAGAAAATAAAAATATATATATTTCTTTATATAATTGTTTTTCAAAGTTTCTTTTGCCCTATCCGAATGTTGCTCCCTTTGACCTAACTCATTCGTCACTAGAAAGGCAAAGATATAGCAGATTCAGCATTCATTACCCAGGGGAAACTACAGGTAGCCTGCTACATTGCGCGCACATTATATCACCATGATTTTGAACGAATACTCAATGCCGCCATCTAGAATTTCTCGTCTTCTTCCTTGAGTCTATAAAAATCCTCCTGCCCTACAAATTTATCGTAGGTCTATAGATTTATTTACTAGTTTTCACGATTATAGCTGTCTTTTTTTCAAAGGCTTAATTTAGATGTAATCAGCCTTTCACATTCGTTCTTAGTTATTAATACATATTACTTAATTCCGACACAGACAAGGAAAATCCTATTCTGCATGGCTCGCCGAGTTTGGATTCAAGCCTCTCAGATTGAGAAACCCAATAGTTTCGATTTCTATTCCCGATACAGACAAGGAAAATTCGGTTCTACATTGCTTGTTGGGTTTCGAATCAAGCCTCCTATATTCATAAATCCAACAGAATCGGTTCCTATTCCAGGCATAGACGCGGGAGATTCAGTTCTGCATAGTTTGACGAGTTTTGAATCAAGCCTCCTAGGTTCAGAAACCCAATAGATTCAGTTCCTATTCTCGCCACAGATGAGGAAGATTCGGTTTCTGCATCGGTTGTTCAGTTTTCGAATATTTGGGTTGTTCGGTTGTCGGGTTTCGAATCAAGCCTCTTATTCAGAAACTCAATGTTCTATTCCCTGGTCCTGTAACTTTTTCAATCGCTGTATATTTGTATACCATAAAAAGAACGTATACAATTTTGTACTAGCCAAATTAATAGCATTTATAATGAAAATAATTGCTTTATAAATTATTAAAATTTTTATCTACCGGATGTTTTAAAGGAATTATTGAATACTGTCAAGAGTGCATGGTACACTTTAGATGCATATCTTGGTGTCTATGATTTGAAGATCATGTCACTCCTGTAAATCCACTAATAATAACTGTTCATATTTTCTACTTTACAAGCTTTGTACGTAATATTTTATTTTATAAATGTTTGTGACTACTTTAAATAATTTTGAATATTAAATTAATTAAGTAAATATTTCAAAAGTTATTTAACAAATATTTAGATACATTCGAATTACTTTTCTGTTCGTTTTAAATTAATTTATTTAATTCTTATTTAAGTTGTTGTGTATTTGTTTATAACGTGTTTGATAATCCTTGAAATCCTATCACAGCAGTGTATCAGTTTGTCGTGATTTTATATTTATTTTAGTCTATTTAACTCTATTCATAATATGGTATGATAAGGCCTTCAGAAATTGTGTCTGTCTCCTTTTCAGCGCTATCTGGTTTTTCAAAGACTCCATCTAGATATAATCAGTTCTAAATAATTGGCACATGTTACATTATTTTAACTGCTAATGCAAATTATAAAAAAATACTAAAGGATAAAAGAAAATGAATCAATGACAACATTTGTCCTTCAAAAACAAAATATAGGTTGACAGATGGGTTTTTTTGAACCGTTACAAAAACATCTGGATTATTATACCGACTTATTTAATGATAATTCTTGTTTATTTATGCAAGTTATTCAACGAAAAAAATCTTTAAGGTCGAAACAAAATTTTTAGCATTTATATTTAAAAAAATATAACATTCCGAAAATCACATAATAAATGATAAATAATTGTATGAAATTAATTTTCATTTATTATTAATATTAAAATATAATATTTTAAATTTTGAGTGATATAACAGATAAATTAAATAACTTTTTTCATTGAAAAATGGAACAATTTCAACGCTTCAATAACCTTTTTTATATGATCTTCAATGTAAATTGAAGATCATATAAAAGTGCATAAAATTACATTCCTAATAAATAATTCTTAAAATAAATAAATATTAAATGCTTTTTATTTATAATTAAGAAAAAGAACAAAATAATTTTTAGCTTATATTGTGGTACCGTGTTTTGTTTTCATACCTTTTTAAAATTTAATTAAGGGTATATATAAAACAAATATTTTTAAATAAACAAGTTTATTATTCTGAATCAAATTATAAACAAAACAAAACTAAACATAAACTAAAAAATAACATTAAAATGTGCACTGTAAAATTTATTATAAATTAATTGGATTTAATTATTTAAAAATCGATTTCCATGCTTAGGAAAAATATTTGTGATTAATTGTAAATTAATTATTATATTATAAATTATAAACTTTTGACATTGAGATTTAATTTTTTTTTTCAATGTTATGCAAAAAAGCAAATTATCGACGTTAAGAGTTTCTAGCAGTTTGTAACATTTTAAAATAAAAAATTATTTTTTTCGTCATAATTTATCTAGATTTTAACTAAATCAATTTAAAAACTAATATTAAAATTACAAAAAAATATTTTGAAGAAAAATATCCGTAAACAACAAAAAACATTTTCATTCATTATAATTTTTTATTACCTTGAAATATTAAAAGTTGCAAGATTATGAGAAATTAAAATTACGAATTGCTATTGTTTTAATCTTGCATTCGTCAAATAAGAGAAATCTAATATATTTCATCACGTTGCTTTGAAATGTTAAAATATTGATATTTCGTCACAATACTTAAGTGAGCAAAGATAACTTGACATCTTTTAAAGATGCCTTTCCTTGTTTTCGTAATCCAAATCTAGAACTTGCAATCACTCTATGATAAAGTTTTACGTCACATAGATCTAATGTAAAGGAACAAAATTATTTTACGTCTATTTTCTTATTATCTGCTTAAATACAACATTTCTGACGTTTCATAAACGTCAAAACATTCAATTACATCAATTGTATCATTCTTTTATCAATTTGATGTCATTTTATTTATGACTCATCTGCCAGTTTTTGAATGAATACAACATAAACCATTCATTTGTTGAAATTTCGTAATCCTACTACTTTTACAAGAAAAGAAAATGTATTGATTAAAAAAAAGTTCAGATCGAATAAAATAAAACAGATCCGATCACTAAATTTAATTAAATTGCTATCTAATTCAATAAAAAAAAAGTCAGAAATTATCTTAAAGTTTGAATTACAATAACAAATTGAAATAGACAAAATTATTTCAATTTACGATGCAGTAGATATTACAAGACATGCTTCAATAAAAAATTCAAAACAAATATCTATTTGAAATAATATCGACACATTTTAAAGTACACATTTTAAAGTAAATGACTAAGACATGCTTAGATAAAAAAAGAAGTTCATAATTTTCATTTAATACATCTTAAATAAGAAACAATTTGAACAAATATCTATTTTTAACTTTTTTCATGTTAATGACATAATTCTCTTTTTTTTTTTTTTTTCTTAAATAATAACATCAAATACTTAGAAAACGTGAAGTCTTAATAACTTAATTTCAAAACCTAGTATTTGATTTTGGATTAACTTTTGACTTTTAGTTGCCGCGAGGTATTCCAAAATGGGTCGACAAGTGATTTGCTCGCTTTTTTTTATGAGTTCTACTCTCATTGTATTAAGGTCAGGATTTCGGGAACAATTTCCCATCTCAAATGATGGATTCCCCGACCTTGAAAAGTATGTAAGCTCGCTACAAAAGAGAAAGAAGTTTCCTTTTACCAGACTAAGACGGGATTTGTTTTTTGGAAAGAAGTTGTATCAAAAGCAAAAAGGTCCTGAGATTTTCACTTTTTGATGTGTAAAAAACTATAGTAGTTTATTTTCTATCTCTGTCTTTTTTTTTTACATTGTTGTCCTCTTCATCTAATATGCATTTAAAGTGGTAAGATTTGTCTTTTACTTTGTACTATTTTCATTTAAATTTTATTATTATTATTCTAAAGAGACTGGGGACGATTTTTTTTTCTTAAGGTTTTTTATTCAAACTTTCTATTTTGTTGTTATGTCGTGCATGTTGATAGACAAAGAAAATAACGTGATATCTAGGTTTCGATGTGGCTCAAACTTTTTTAAGTGGAAATTCAGAAATATAAAATGTGATTCGAAAGTATAATTTTAATGGAAATTATTACAAATAGAGAATTTGAATAGTATTTGCATTAATTTCTACCATATTACATTAAAAATAAAATCTTTAAAAACTAATTTTTTTAATAGAAAGCGGCAATATTCTGTATTTAATTATGTAAAAAAAAAAAATTAAAATTACAGTAATCTTCAATACTCAAACATTTTTCAATATTAATTGTTTTAGAATTTGGTTTTTTTTGTTTTAAATAACAATTCTTTTATATTTATTAGTTTTTTCTATTTCAATTCAAAGTTGTTGTTTTTTCTATTTCAATTCAAAGTTTCTATTTTTCTATTTCAAGTCAAAATTTTTCTTTTTAATTTAAAGACTTTTTTTTTTTTCCTCTAAGTAAATAGATCCTTTGTTTTTAATTACTTTAAAGGTTTTTTTTTAAAGCTTTCTATAAATAACATTTGTTAGCTTAGACTTTAAATAATATTTTTAAAACACAGTCTTAAAAAGTTTATCAATAAAAAAAATATTTCAATTGTATCATCTTGTATTACGTTATTTTTTAAATCGTACTTCCACTTCAGTTAAAAAAAGATGCATAAAAAAAGAAGTAAAGTCGTTGGATATTGTACTTTCAGACACTTTCTATTCCTTTTAGATGTAGGTTTTGTTTCCTAGATAACTAAAATAGCAATTTCCTATAAATTTTTTATCTTATTGTGGAAAAATCTTCAAATACAATCTGTATCTATACTCAGAATCCAATTCATAATATTTATTAAACAAATATATCTGCAATTTTACATATTTTTCAATAAATACTTTTTTATATTAATTAGTTGCTTATAAAATATTTTTAAAAACATAGTGAAATATTCGTCCATTGGTACCAGAATGTTAATTTTAAAACTTATTTTAACGTTAATAGTTACATCCTCTCTTTGTCTTGCGTCTTATTTTCACTCAAAAAAATTTTTTTACAGGCCGATTATTCAAATTCCATAAACGTAGTTTAACTGTATTATTATATTTTAAAATATGATTTATAATATGTTATAGTTAAATTAATAAATTTTCTCATTCTTGTTAAAACAAAGTCATTTAATTTATACTTTTTAATTGCAATTCCAAGTAAAATTTTGTTGTGAAAATGTTCTTGTATAAAGTACATTAAATGTTATATAATTTGTGAAATGTTGTATAAATTACATTAAATGTTAACATTGATTTAGCTGAAAAGTTTAAATAACCAGAATGTTAATTTTAAATCTTATATATATTTTTTTTTTTCAGAAAAATAAATAAACATTATGAGGACGAAGTAGGAGTCATTTCAAGATAAAACAGTTGATGTCCTTTAGCATGTCCTAAGAATAGGAACACACAGGCAACAGCCATGACTGTAGTGGGACTTACAACCCATTTTATTTCACCACAGTTTCCACTGGTAAGTGAAAGATTTACCTGACCATTTGAAAAGGCATTTTAAATTTTATAAATTTGACTTTTTAATAAGTTATCATAGATAATTAATTGAATGCTTAATTTTAAAGTTATTAATCGTATGTTTTTCGAACAACTATGTATCAAAATAGTGTTATCAGACTGAAAATCTTATAAATTAAAAAAAAAAAACTTTAATTTTGCAGTAAAGAATTTTCTTTGTCCTGATCATCAACTTTGTGAATTTATAATAATTCATTTTTATTTTATTAAAAAGAGTTTCTTAATGAATTATAAGCAAAATTGTCTTGCCCAAATTATAAACAAAATTGTTTTGCGCAAATTATAAGCAGAATTATAAGAAAAATGATCTTACACAAATTATAAGCAAAATTGTCTTGCACAAAATATAAGCAAAATTATAAGCAAATAACACACACGTGTATAACAATAATAAACAACTTATTTCCCTACAAAGAAAGTGTCTATTGCAACTCTGGAAATGATTATCACGTAATTTTCCATTGGCATATTATCGGAACTTAATGGACGAGTGAATCCTAAACGAGTTTAATACTTCCGATCATGTCAATAAACTTGCTCTAGTTGCATCCGTCACAGACATTTTATTCCATTTCAGCCATCCACACAATTATACCATCAAATAAGACTCCAGAACCACTTACAGGATTCGGCTGATAGATCACTATTAATCATGTAATCAAAAGCCTCTAACGGACCTACATTTAATGGATAATAATTACTTAATACCATGCAGATTGGCAATGTAATATTATTAATTATGCAACGTTATTATTAAGTGCAATTTGTGTATCTTATTATCAAAGTGGCTCCATATTATGAATACATATACCTTATTTCACAATAAATTCAGTTAAAGAAAAAAAGAAGTTGTTTTATTAAAGTTATTATAATCATGGTCTGATAAACAATTCCACAAGATAGTACTGCTTCAAGCCGAAACTTTTTACATCCCATAAGAAGTGATACTTTTCTAGTATTGTTCTTAACTGAAACTGTGCATTAAGTGGGGCATTGTGAAATAAAGGAAGCATTTCACAGTCAGCCTGGTGGTGTGAAAAGATTTTTACTAAATTCTATGTTAATCTATTTTATTAAGTAAGGCCACTTCATGTAATAAGAATGTTTTGAATTAAATTTATATCCATGCTGACTTCTACAAAATAGTTTAATAAATTCCATAATGTTGGAAACTCAAAGTTCTAATGATATGATTATTGAACACCATAAAAAAACTTACGCTTCGTTTCACTTATTCAAACTATAAGTTTTTCACTCATATCGCTATTTTGATAGAAATTTGTTTGCATGTGATTTTCTACTATTTCGAAAATATTCTGCAGTAAAAACGTGTTTGATTTCCGTGTCAGATACGAATCTTATCATTCGTTTTGGTATGATAATGTGAGGGAATTAAGTAATTTATTTTAAATTATATCCCATTAGTTTTATAACAATTTCTTTTGGAATTGCCACACATGTTTAAAGATTTCAAAACAACACATATTAGCAATTTCATTATGAATTATTGTGTGAAATACGTTTAAAATAAGACATTCGATATTTAAAAATTAAGATATTTGAGCTATTATATCGATAATTATTATAATTATGATGAAATTAAAAGAAAACTTTTTATGTTGTATGAATATTATGTTGAGTCTGCCTTATACTGAATTATTATGGTATTTTGATACAATAATTGAAATTAAATTTTATTTTGATATAAATTATTGTAGCATACATTTTCTCCAACAGTTTTATTTAAAGAAAATTATTGTAAAAATCATTTATTTCAACAAATATGTTAAAGTATTAATGATGATATTATTCCCTTAACAAATTCCTTTCTTATAATAAACTAATTACTACTGCGCTTCTTATGATGTGCATTTTTAAAAATGTATATATTGCATACATCAAAATATGTTTGAAATTTCCAAAAATAATCATTAAAATTAAAACGAAAATCAAATTCGGATTAAATTACAATTTTTTTTTTTTATTTTTCGTTATAAAAAATTGAATAAAAATAAAAATTACTATATTTATTTATAGAACTATATCTTGAGGTACAGTACTACAAATAGTGCAAATAGCAAATAAAACAAAGTATATGCTAAGGTAGCCTTTCACATTTCTCGAAGACAAGATTTTGAATTACATTTTAGGGAATTTTGTCATTTGATTCAAAATCTTTATTTCATGAACCTGCAACAACAAATTTAAATATCTGATAACTATTACAATTACCTCTTCCTAACATCCATCTAGCCGATTATTATCAAGATCTTACTTATTGCTTCAAGTATCACTGTCTTTCTTGACATCATTATGTAATGCAATTACCTAAAGTGTATGATAACTTCTCACTCTTAACTGCTATATGGCAATTTTATGCAAATAGCTCTTTCAGAACGTAAGAGCAACTTTTTAACATTCGTTATACATCCTCATATCCTTCAGATAACGCGGCCTCGTAAACCAGACCTCATTTCAGAATCTCCAATCAACAGAAGAAAAAAAAATTAGATGGCTTTGTGTGTATCTTCAAATGCCTATTACGGAGCTATTGTAACACGAGTTTCATTACTTCCTGTGTTTCGCAAGTGTAACAACCACATTGAACATCACAAAAAAACTAACAATGAGCATATGTTCATTGCAAGGAGAATATTCATATTAAAGCGATACTGCTTGAAAAGAATAATAAATACACATGCACACTTTCGAACAAAAGAAATCTGCATGAATAAACAAATTAGTGAAAAGTCATTGTCGGAAATACTAAAGAAACTTCTACCCATAATTTAAAAATTTTCTTTATTCGCAGCATTAATTGAGTAGAAATGTTTAATAATACTTTATATTTCATTCACAGGTTATCTATCAACATGCGTTTCAGACCAAAAAAAAAAAACTGATAAATGTTTATAATAATCAATACTGACAAACTTATTTGTTGATAATTGTTATTTATTGTACTTGTACCTTATTTACTTGTACTTGTACCCTATATTTTGTGTATTTCACTGCTCTCCCTTTTTAAATATTATAACAGTATCCAACTTATATCACAGTGTCCAACTGTTCACAACTGTTTGTGTATTCAACACGTCTTTTAATAGAAAATGCCATAGTTGTTAGTATTTTGGTCCTAATTTCATAGTATTCTGGCCCTAATTTCATAGTAGTTTGGGGATTGTTTTTGTATTATTATAATAACTGTTGCTATAAGACGTCTCTTCTCATTTTATCGATGATTTATCTAATAATTGCTTTGTGAGGCGTACCCAAAAGCCCATGGACAAATCATGCTTTTGATGCCGTAATAATGAGTTTAACGGCACTTCTCCTCCTAGCACAGCCCTACTATAACACGGCCATTTTCGATATCAATCTATTTCTGTAACTTCTGCTGCGTAACTAATCTCTGGCAGAAGTATTTCCTCATGAGGGAAGATCCAAGGCTCAATTAACGGCGGACACAGGCCAGTGAGTGACAGAAGGAAAAGCGAATTATTTACTTATTGGAGCACGGTGGCATGCTGAGAGGGCAGGGGGACACTTTCCAATTCACTTTCTTGCTAATGAGATTTGGGGAGGGAGACACGGTGCTGCCTTCCATGCCGAAGACTTTCTTGGGTCACGAGGAGAAATGGCAGCCCCATTGTGTGCAGCGACGCGGAATGGACGGCAAACAATGTCCAGCGAAACTGCTGGCGGATTACTTCTGGATCATTCTGGTACGGTGCACCGAAACTTTCACAAAAGTGGTGAAAATTGCACACCAACTTTCACGCAAAAAAAGAGATACAAATAAAATTAATTAAAAGGTCGAAGACCTAAAGTATTTTATAAACAACCTGTTTATTGTATTTATTTTTTGTTGTGTTTTAGGTTTTTGACCTATGGGATTGAAAAATATAATAACATTTGCTGGTAATGTTCTATAGTTTAGTTGGCAGTTAATTACAGCAAATGCTTTGTTAAGAATCTAATTTGTTCCATGTAAAAGAACTGAAATCTACAAAAAGGATTTTAAAATAGTATATATTCATATGCATGAATAATTGAACAAAAAGATGGAGAAATGAGGGCTTCGGAATGGGAAAAATTATCTTAATACGTGAAAATACGATCAAATCATTGAAGGTATTTAAAAATAATTTTTACAAATTTAATATGAAAAACAAGCCACATTTTCTTCTAAGTGATTTAATCATGTAAAATTGCTCAAAAAGTAGTCAGTTTATATAAATTCAATCGATTTCCTTCCCTGTCATAAATTCGTGATAAAATATTATGCCTTTATTAGCTTTGGATATCATACACAAAACTACAAAGAAATGCCTTTTATTTAAGATAACAAACATTTTGAACAAATCAGAGTAATTTTATGTGTTTTCTTTGTCTTCTTTAAGTTAATTATAAAAGTTCTTCAAAATGTCTTTTTCAAGTGAAGAATTTAATGAATTGCAATCTGATTTATTCAAAATTATTATTTACCTTACTTAGAATTGTCGACTTGAATAGTTCATACATTTCAATTTTGCAAACTATATGACATTATATCGTATTAAAATAATACACAATTCTTAACTCCTCATATAAACTTCTTCGCTTAATAAACAAATATATTTTTATTACAAATTTTATGAAACTATACTAATATTTCTCTTTTTTTTCTAATTATATAGCTCTTCTGCTGGCCGGGGGAGTGTTGGGGGCTGAAAAATTTTCTACGGTAAGAATTTTAGCATATACTTCAAAAATAAAAATCAACCCTTATTATGAAATAAAATATTTTACATTATTATTGCCATAGTCAAGCATTTCTATTGTAATTGCATTCCTTGAATTTTTAATGAAATATGAGTGATAATGAAATGAATAGGTTTGTTTACTTCCAATAAAAAGTTCTTATTGTATTGGTCTTGTGGTAAGCATTAAATATGGCGTGTACATGAACCATACTGTTCAATAAATACGTAAGGTTATGATTACAATGGATATAATAGCAATGACGAAATGAAATTTCTTCATTGATCCTGTGAGGTGTTTGTTAACACATTCATCACATCAGTTATCAGTAAGGACAACATTCAGTATCAATAAGAAAATTTCATTCACCAAACTAAGACAAAACCTGCTCTGATTAAAACTAGGTTAGAAATGCTGTCCTTGGCATAGCACTCGAACGGGTGATACAGAGGTCATTTTTCCGGAAATTATTCGAAAGAAAATTATAAGTTATGTCTTTAGAAAGTTTCACAATCAGCATAATTGAATGGATGACCAAAAAAAATAAAGTGCATTCTTTCGCTTTCATTGTCCCCTGTGACCCAGAAGAAAGTCCTTTATGTCATGTAAAGGTTATCTTTTAAATAAATAATAAAACAATGCAATCTAGACAGTCAAATGCACAGTATGGATCGGAAAATTCCGTGCTTTTTTGTTGTTGTTTGATGGTATTGAATAAATAACATTAGCATATCGCCATCTTCTAAAAGATATGGTCCGAAGTAGTACCACCCTGTACGGTTATCATTTCCGCACTATTACCTAATCAACATTCAACGTTACAGTTTAATTCTAAAGTAAAATAGATAATAAAATAGCTCTCAGTACGGTTCATTTAGTAGCTTAATTTTCTGGTAGGACGATATAGAAGGATTTAGTGATTCCCCTGTCAAGATGCATTGGTAAACATAGCATTTTCAGCATTCCTGGGTAATTGGTAAATAAGTATCGATGAATGTTTCTTCCCGGTACAAACAAAAAAAAAAATAAGTTTCAAGGTTACACTGCCTGGGGATGAATTCGAAAAAAAATCAGATCTGGAACAAAAGGAATAATTCGACACACAAAAGCATCGGGCCTCAAATTCGTCTTTTTTCGTCTAGGATGCCACCAAAAAGAGACAAAAATGCTCTTCGCTTCGTTGAGTAACGGGCTTAAAAAACTTTCTGTCGCTTTTCTAGATCTGTTTTTTGTTTTGTTATCAGTATTATTATTTTGCTTTAATACTTTTCTAGCTTGAGGAAATTCTTCCACTTCATCGAATACGTTTGAAATTTGTAGAATACACGAAAAATGGTTGTTGCACTTTAACATTCTTGGAGTTAATTGTTTTAAAATGCAGCATCTGCTTCATATGAATGTGGAATAAAAAGTGCAAATCTTTTGCTTCTTCATATTTAACGCTCATAATGGGGACACAATTCATGCCCATTTTCAGTTAAAGGCGACAATTCCAAGAAAGTTCATATTTTCTGAACGTAAGGGCGATTTCTTAAAGAATTCAAAGTGCAAGTTCAGCATGCAAATGTATAAATGCTTAACAAATTTTCAAAATTAAATAATGTAATTTATTTAATTTTTAAATTACAATCCGATATTTTAAGACGAACTTAATTATTAAGTATACGAAAAATGAATTTATCAGCATTGATGAACAAATAACACATTTTAAGGATAGATTAATTAACAAATAGCACATTTTAAGAATAGATTAATTTGTTGTTTAAAATATGTTTATTTTCTTACTAATTTCAATATTCTAATTATATTAATGTGTTTTTAAGAATTTTTTTCTATTCTTTTCCCTAATGGTTCTCAAATTTACAGAGAATCATATTAAAAGGCCAGAATTAATTTCTTCTACGATAAGGGACTTCAAAATTTGTATTGAAAAAATTATCTTCCGTTCTGATACTTAATATTTTTATTACTTTTTAAATTTTTTTTTCTATTTTTTCTTTATCACTGAATATCATACTAATTATACAACAATAACGTATTTTTTGTTTTGATTCAAATTTTTGTTTCATAATCATTAAAATGCTTCAAAACTATTATATCCAGGTCAATAATTGTTAATTATTTTGAATACAAAAAAAAATTTATGAAATATAATTTTAATGAAACAGTTTGATCATCATATTTAAAAATTTGAACTTATTTAATCATTCCAATGATCATTGATGCAGCAAAAAATGTAAAATGTTTATGAGTGACGTTTTTTACTGAACATAATTTGTCTGACCAATAATTATTTTAAATGATTTAAAAGCTTTAAAAAAGGTCAAAATTCCTACCAAATAATAATAATAATAACAATAAACATTTTCTAAATTTTTCTTTGAAATTAACACTCATAAAAGAAACATTGTTTTTAGCATGGAACATCAAGTCCATGGATGCCATCGGGACCCCCTCCAACCAAACTTCCCACAGAGACACCAGAAGCTCTGAAAAAGTTACTTCCCCAGGTCACTTTTGACTGTAAAGGCAAAACGGGATATTTCCCAGATTCCAAATTCAACTGCGAAGTGTTCCACTACTGCAAGCCAGATGGGACACGGAACACTTTTCTCTGCCCACCGCAATCTTTATTCAACCAACTATCCATGGTGTGCGAAGAGAAATCTCCAATTAATTCGAAGATTTGCAAAGAAGGCTCGATCGGCGCTAAAAGGGAAAGGCACGCTGAAATTAAAAAACCTTCCAAGGCAACTTCGAAATATTCCCATAAAAAGAAGTACAAAGAAGATTTCTCCAAGCAACATCGCACCAGACCTGCTCCAGCTGTCAACAATACTAAGCCACGTTTCGATAACATGAGGTCATTCGAAGAACTATTGAATTATGGACATCATAAATCAGATTTCTACGACGAAGATGGATTCAGTTACGATGGAGATCTAGTCAAATTGCCAACATCCAACGTAAGAACTTTCAAAACACTGCCCACGAGATTGACCACGCGAAGAACATCCACTGGAATCACTGAAAAGCCAAACAAACAGAAATTTTCTAAATTAGAGAGCATCAAGATCGATAGAGAAGTTTTGAAGCCTAGTGAATCTGTGTTGGATGATGTTTCTGTCGAATACGATGCGATAGAGGGAAAGAAGAGGAAGCACAAAAGAGTTGGAAGAGTTCTCGAGGTTGAAGATGTGCCTCGTCTCCATACAAAAGGAAAGGTATCGTACTAAGTATATCACATAGTTACAATTTAATGTAAAATATAACAATCTATTAATATAATTTTAAATTTATATCTGACTGTTATTAATGTAATTATTAAAACACTTAAATAACATTTCATGAAAAAAATAATAATGAAACGAACAATTTTAACCATTGCATTTTAGAAAATATATTAAAACATTATTATTTTTGCTCATTTTATTTATTATATGATGATTTATTAATTTTTCCTAATTATACGTACATGTAAGGAATTTTTAATGGAATTTAAAATTTTCTTTTAATAATGCTTAAATTTATATACAAAAACCTAAATGCTAATATCTTTAAGATATGAGTTATAATAGATAAACACAATGAAAGCACGGAATTAAATTTAACTATTTTATCAAACATACTTGTATAGTAACTAATGAAGAGAATAAATTGGAAGAAATATTACGTTTTTATCTACATAAATTTCTTTTTCCTTAATTAGATGATATTTTATGTGCAGTACACGAAGTTTGAACATTATTTTTCCTATAAATATATTATTGTAATTTTTGCATCTATCTTAATTTATTATTAATACACACGTGATTTCGATATATATATCGAAATAACAAAAATAATAAAATTAGTTAACATTTGTGATACAAGTTCATCAATTAATAAGGAGATCTCTAAAAAATATAATGCTAAAAAACAAAATTAATTGCATAAGAATCTTTAATCTTCACACAAATTGATTTTAATAACATAGAAACTAAAAATAACTTATTGAAAGGAATGAATATGAAAATGAATATATCATTTTATTATATATCAATAATATTTTGTGTAATATAACAAAAAATGCATTTAACAAAGCCTTTTAAAAAAGAGACACATTTTTCAGAACGATGCTATTAAAAATGATCATATAAGTTGTAACACGTCAACTCTAATATTTATAAATTAGAAAATTTTACATACATTTTTTACATTTTTTTAAACAGAACCCTTTGAGTTCTTTTAAGTTATATTTTACTGAAAGAACAATTTAAAAACAACCGCATTAAATAATGATCATTATCTCAATCAAAAATATATTTTTATTTCCTCAGCGTCAAACTCATTCCCACGTATCAGTACGTTCAGCATCAGAAAATCCTCCGACAGAAGATAGCTCAAGGTCACCTACCCAGAGCACTGCCATCAGAAGCACCACCTTACCAAGTCTGTTCACGGCGGACAGAAGCAAGGTGAGAGATTTTAGGAAAAGGAGAAGAAATTTAAACAGGAGGAGAAAAGTTCTGAAACCCAATGAGACCACGACAACAGAGATTGAAGTTGACGAGACCACCACGACTACCCAGCCCACACCAACCACAAAGCAGGATTCCAGAACAGAGAGTTCAAAGTTTGATTCCTCAAGGTAAAATTCATGGAATTTGATAAAACTATATTTTAAAGTTATAAATAGTTTTATTGAAGTTATATTAGAATTCATGAAGTGAACTTCCACCGAATACTAAAATCTCACGTTGTAGAACACTAGTTTATCGATCTCTTGTCCACTTAGGTTTCCAATTGGCTAGATTAGATTTCTCGTGCGTTTTCTAGTCTCTTTTTACCTTAGCAAGTGCTGACAAAATTATGTACTTGCAAAAAAATTATCGCAATAGATTTTTCATTTGTCATAGATAAAAGGATTTTTATAAAATTTAGTAGTATTTATTATTCCTTAATTTTTATCATTAGAAACTGATCTGTTAAAATATTGAAAAACTTTTTTAATGATATTTAAATATAGTGATAATCGTAGTAATATTTATTATGATAGTAAATTAACTCTTTCTTTATATATGTTACTTTCAAAATTTCATAAAAGATTAAGCAGAAAAATATAATAAATTATATGCCTAAATAGACGAATAGCTTTAAACTGTTCAAAATTTAAATAAGTCTCCGATAGTTCATTAACATCTTTTAAACGAAATCCTTCCAACTGCAAGGTAAAAAAAGAAAAATTAAAATTGGTATTGTTTTTATTGTGAAGATTTTAATTGCTTTTTTATCGCTCTACTTGATTTTTGGGGATCACAAATAATTAACATCACATCACATTTAAAAAAAAAAATTTGTTAATCGTATTTTGAAATACCTGCATTACTTCATAATTGTTTTTATGAGTTTAAAAAAAATAATAATAGTCGCAGGAATGGTTTGCCGCTGAATATGTATTTCAGCAACTATTATTTTGAAATAATACATGAGTTTCTTTTATTAAGAAATATTTTCTTTTGTTAACATTTTTTAAAATAATTCTAACTGGAGTAAATGAAGTAAATGCAGCAATTCGGTATACAAGGAGTCATAAATATACCAAAATACCTTTTTCATAAAAGTATGTTGAGTAGTGAAAGTTAAAAAAAAAAAAAAAGCAGCTTCGTCTACAAGTTCGTACATTAGAATGTCTTTTTCAAATCACCACTTCCGGTTTCTTCGAGTGTCTCATTGTTTGGCTGTACATTTTCTAAGGAATTTCACTCTTCACAAAAGGGATATTTTACCTTCTTTTGGATTCCTTTGTTAGTATTAATGGTGGACACGGACCATTTCTGCGACTATTATTTTTTTTTAACTCATAAAATAACATTTTGAACTAAGAAAGGCATTTAAAAATGCAGTTTTGCAAATGTTTTATTTATTTATTATTTTTTTTTTTAAGTATAATGTAGTAATGAAAGTGAACGAGATAAAAGAAATTGAGTAAATGAGTTGACTTCATTGCTTGATTATTTAATATCTCAATGATTATTGCTTCTCCATTTATAATCCAATGGTAAAAATCGCATTCTTATGTGAAAGTGTAAAGTACTTTAGTAATGTTTGGTAAAGTACTTTAGAACTACTGCTTTCAGAAACGAGAAGTGGAGAATAAAATTGTAACTACACGTATGCGCATATTACATAGACAGTCAGATTAATTAGTGGTATTTTCTATGTTTGATGTCATATGGCACGCAAATGCGAAGCAGCAGCATCTAAAAGTCCTCCCAAAAAGCATTGAACCCTGTATACCTATTTGTGGTAATGTAACTTATGACATCCCCGATATATAGATAAAGAAGGATAAAATATTTTGCTCATTATTTTAAATTAGTCTTGACATCAACATTACGATCTATCCCATGGTTGATAACCACTGTTTTAAAATACATGATTTTATACGCAATATTTTTTTGGAATTATTTACTGAATTTTAATTTTTGAGTTATACTCACTAATAGTTTTTATCTTATTTTATCCAAATGCTGTCAAAATACGATGGACACTTTGATGAAAATTAAACTTTTATAATCAAGCTACTGTAAAATCCAAAATCCATGTGATCTATACTTAATTTTAAAACACAAACAAATAAGTGATCAAAAGAAATCGCGATTGCTAATCGCTCTACACAATACCGTGCTGCCATCTAGTGTTGAAAGTTACAACAATTCATGATGGAATAATCTAAGTACATTGACAGCAGCAGATTTGGCAAAAGGAAAAAAAGGAAAATATTATATAAATAGGATTTCTATATAAAAAAACTAGAAATAATTCAATCACTGATTGATTGATTGATCAATAATCAATCAATTCAATCACTAATAGTTATCTAGTTAATTAAAAAGTGATGGTCTTATTCATGACTCATGCAGGCGTTCGATGGACGAGAGTTCTATACATTACTGTTTTAAAAAAACTTGTAAATTTGATGGCGATATTAATATTTCGTGTTAATAAATGAATTGCCTGATGCGAGCTTATCAGGTTTTCGCGTATGGTACATAAATGGCGGGATAGATAATCAGGAAGTTTTATAAAAAGGAATGATACGCCAACCCCTTCCTAGTTAAAGTCAAACTTAATAATCCGAACTAATAGACTGCACCTGACAAAGATGTAACTTTTTCCTATTCGCAATAAATCTGGTAATATAAGGATTAGTTTGATGATTGATTGATCAAGTTAAATAAATAAATCTTTTCTTTAAAGCAGGAGTGTTGTATATTCTAATTTCCATCTTCTGCTACATTTGAGGGGAAAAAATTCCTCATGTCACACCTTATTAAGTAAAAAAATTAATAAGACTATAAATGCCCACCATAATAAATATGCAAACATATTTCAGCACCTCCAGTTGCTTTTCAATAAGATTTTATTTTAATTCATTGAACAAGTGAAGAAATATTAATAACTGAAATAATAAATATTTCAGAAAATAAAAATATAAAGGATGGTTTAGTCTTTAATAATAAAACATTCATTAATTTCCTCATTCTTTTATACAATATCCTGAAATTCAAAATATAGGTATAAGAAAAAAAATATAAATTTTAATATTTGATGTTGGGTCTTGACTTCTGGTTTAGAATATGAAGAGCAAAATTAATTTAATATTTTTAGCAGATCAGAATGGGGAAAAAAATTGCATTTGACTTTAAAAATTATACATTTTTTTAAGTGAACATAAGAAAAAAAATTATCTATTTCCAGTAAAAAATTAAACAAATTTTTTTGTATACGTGAGTGACTATTTATTATTATTTAAAAATTATACATTTTTTAAGTGAACACAAGAAAAAAATTATCTCTTTCCAGTAACAAAAAATTTACTGGAAAGAGATAGATAATTTTTTGTATACCTGAATGACTATTTATTATTATTTATGTGTAAAATCTCTCATTTTTACTTCTTTTTATTTCAAAATTATTTTAAAATATTTCATTAAAACCATATTTTTTAGAAGAAAATTAAATAGCACCCGAAAGAATGTGTACCGAAAAGGCAAATCACAGTCATGGTCGGGATCACCCAAGTCGACTAAAGTTGAACCTTACACTTTACCACCTCTTCCGGTGCTTGAAGATGAGATCCAAGAAACGACTACGAATATCATAGTCAAAGAAGAACCTGTGACGCAAGCTAAAAAAAGACGCCCGGAAAAATTGGATCGTACGAAAAATACATGGTACAAAACAACACCACTGCCATACGAAGACTTGACAGAAATAAAATTTGGTGAAAAGTTATCAGGTATGTTAATGGTATAAAATATTTACCTCTATTTGTATGATAAACTGAAATGCATTTCAAGAATAGTATTTATTAATCAAGTCATATATATGTAGTAGCAGGGGTCAAGATTACAAAATTTGCTGCTAAGTAATAAGTTGTCAAATGATTGAGAATAATTTAAAACAACGTGAATGGAAAAAATAAGAAAAGTTTTTAAAACTATAAATTTTTTTAGAATAGTGGTTCTCAAATTTTTTGAAGTGTAAGCGCATTTTAAATCTTACAAATAATTGTAGGCACATTACATACAAATTTCAGAAAAATATGTTATAATAGTACTGAATAGTTATAATGTTATAATAGTTTCCGGAAAAAATGATGCAATAAAAAAAAATTAAATGCACTTTAAATTTAAATTGGGTGTATGAAAAACATGAGTATTTTTCAATGTTTGGGCTTAATTTAAAAAGCAAAATCTCATTATCTCGTTAATATATTAAAGGTTCCTCTCTGTTTTACACTTAATTGTGGTGCGGGTAGAAAATTCTAATTCACATAAATATGTCATTGAAAAACATAGTAAAATCTTTTTTTAGATATTGACACGCATTATTCTTTTATAAGAATCCAAAAGATTTCAAGAGACAATTCCTTATGGTTCATCCTCAATCCATTATCAGTGGATATAATTACTAGTTCTTCTTTGGTTAATGTTAGATAATTAACTCAGTACTACTCACAGACGGCGGTGTCTCAAAGGCGCTGCAATGGAAATTATTCTTAACATTGAAAATCACATAGACTCTAACGCTTCTAGTAGCCAATCATGAAAGTTACCACTCCTGGTTTCTCGGAAACATTCTTTGGCCCATTATCGCTATTTGGCGATTTTTTATGTGAATAACCGAAAAAGAACGAAAAAAAGAAACCAGAAATAAATTAGAAAGATTAGTTATTTATAAGAAAGCTATCTTTAAACGGGAAAACTGACAAGAAAAAGAGTAACTATAGTTATTTTTATATCTGGACACGTATTTTTCTGTAATACCACAGGGAGCATCAGTACACACCTTTTGAGAACCACCGTTCTAGAATAATGCTGGACAGATTAGGTTTAAATTACCTGTAAATCAAAATAAATAAAATATTTATCTAGTAAGCCATGTAATAAGAATTTTAAAAAACTAATATTTATCAACTAATCTATATTAACATTAAATAAGTTTATATTCACATTATGGCACTGTAAATAAAAATATTTCATTTTCAATATTTTTTACGTTAAAGGTAATAATTCTTTTTAATTTGTGAAGAATTTAGTAATATGATAGATTTAAAATATTTTCATTTGGTATTTAACATTTAAATAATATATTTAATTGAAATATTTCTACTAACCACATTTTCTTCCGATACATTTCGCTTTAATTTGGATTCATCATAACTGCCAATATCTTATCTGCCATAACTTATTTTGGATTCAACATTGCTGTTGACTGTTTATTCTGGCAATAAACGTCACACATCTTAAAGAAATTTTTCTATGAAAATCAATTTAGAATTAATTAATAAATATTCAATTATAATTTTGATTATAAATTAATTTAATAATCAATTACAAATAAAATGAAATTTTATTACATTACTAAAAAAAATGTAATAAAGCCATTGATATTTTTTTTTATTCGAAAATCATTTTCTTTTCATTTCTGTATATAAAAACTTGTGTTTTCTAATAGTCATTTTTACTTCAGATTTGTATCACCAACACTATCATACCGATGTCAAAAAGGAATCAGAACAAACTAATAAAGATGACACATTCGAAACTAAATACAAACCTTTTACATCCAAAGAGTTTGTGCACGAAGATTACAATGACAGATCCCATGCCCAAGTAGATCTACTGGATAACAGCAGAAATATTAGGGGTGGTAAACAAAGAAATAATAAGAATATGGATGGCATAGACGACACCATTTATATCCATCCCTCCGTAAATAAGAAACACCAGTTAACTAAAATAGAAGATCTATTTCCTCCTCCAAGAGCAGAATCAAGAGAACAGAAATCTCTCCAACCACAAGAAACGCGGCATATATACACCGTGGAAAAACCAGACGTGTCTTCAGAAGAGAAAACTACTGAAGCTCCCTTAAAAACTACACGCTCTTATGAGAGAAAATACCGACCTAAAACACGTGCACCGATGGAGGAAGGACAACCCTGGAGATTAAATAAAAACAGGAGAAAAATCAAAAACAGAAAGATTGAAGTAGGATCAACGTTTTCACTGCAAACAGCATCTACCGAATCAGACACTCACTCTGTAGTGGCGGTTCCAACAACAATGCAGCCACCGATGACGAATAATGCACTGAACAAGAAGGAATTGCCCAAGACATCTACTTTAGCCCACCAGCATTTGCTGAAACTAATGAATGAATTTTTTGCTATGTCTTCAGCAACTCCCAATGACATGTTGGGAAAAGCGTCGGAAAAAGTTGAAGGAAGCATGGCCACTCCTAATTCTAGAGTATCCGATGGTGATATGATTCATGGAGCAGAATCTACAACAGATGAGGTTGAAGAGTTACCACCAGAGGTGTTGGAGGTTGTTGATCTTTTGTCGAGTCAGTCAGAAGAAGAGAAAAAAGAATTTAAGTCTGATGTCAGTCACGAAATAATTAAAATATCTGGTCCGATTACAGATGATCGTTTAAAAGAAATCCTTTCAGATGACTTATTTGACCCAGCTCCACGTCATAAAAAATCTAACAAAGAATCTTTTAAGAAAATTGTTATTGTTCCAGAGGAAGAAAAAGAAGATGAAAAAGAAATGGCTAAAATTGCAAAATTTGCATCGTTGAAACTAGAACCTCTATTTAAACAAGTTGCATCAGAAAAAACTATGACTGTCATCCCAGTGACGCCAAATCATCCAAAACATCGGCAAACATCAGTTCTAACGGCAAAGAAAATTCCAGTTCGAGTAATTTATAAAGATCAATTAAAAGAACGCTCTGTACAAAGAAAACTGCCGAAACAAAATGTCAAGATAATTCGTTCTTTATTACCCAACCCAAGTCTGCAAATTATTCAAAATGGAAAAATAAATCCAACTCGATCATACAGCCAACCACATCCAAAACGACAACAGCTTCTACATTCTCGGCAAACATTCGTTTTACCTACAGGATCATTGTATCCTCCTCATCCACCACCTCTTCATAAAAAACAGTCACCGTTTAAGATAGGATTTCCGTTTGCTAACGGCAACAAACCAATGACAAATCTAAGATTTTTACATAGGCAAAAAAGATCCGTCTTAAATAGAGACCGCAGACAACTAAGACCAAACTCTCGTTTTTTTCCATTCCCAAGACCAGTCTTTCCAACTTTCAACCCAAAATTTGCTCCTACTTTCACACCTTTTCAGAATTTTTTTCCTTCAAATGGCATGAATGCTGCAAGTTCCAACCATAATCCATTCACTTTTCCCAGATTTGAAGCTCCAAAACCAGTTAATGCCATTCCTTCCATGTTCAAACAAGCAAACTCTCCACCAGCGCCTGTAAGACATATTACACAGCAAGGCGACCAAACAGTGATAATAGAAGAAGTTCCAGTTCCAATTCATGTTGAAGTACCAGATCCAAACTTCCTTCGGCCAGTGCATTCAGAAAATCAACCAAAACATGTCTTAAATCCATATCCAAATAATCAATTCCGCACCCCTTCACCACCTGCAATACAACCACCACCTTTATTGCAAGGTTTTCAAGGAAGATTTCCTGTGACAAATAATTATCGACCATTTGGTATGCCTTCTAATGCTAGACCACCTTTGCTAAATTATCAACCTTCTATTCAATATTCTCAACCTCTTCCACATAGCATAACTGATCAACAAGGACAAATGTTTGCTCTAGGTGTTACAACAACTCCATATGCACCAGGTAAACCACCGCCAATAAGAATTCCAAATGGAATAACCGGGCAGCCTCATTTTAACCCATTTCAGCATTTTAATGTCCATGCAAACACTTATCCAAATTATCCATATTTTCAAGGAGCATTAACAACTCCTTTATCAAATGATCATGTTCCTGGGAGACTTATGTATAGCGGTTACAAACCGCCAAAAACAACAGAAGGAACTAAATTACCAAGAACAACTAGTTTACCAAAAGTAACAAAAACCATGGACAATAATAGCAGATCTCCACCAAGACAAAATCCAACTCAATCCTATTATAGATCACACCCAACTCAATCTTATTATAGACCAAAACCAACTCAATCTTATAATAGACCAAAACCTTCAATTCAAGAGCATCGCATAAATTACAATTCTCCCCACACTGGAGAAAATTCTCCATACATGCCCAACTTGGAAGTGATTCCTAGAGAAAATTCCTATTTGGATCAACCTAAACCAAGCATAAATAATGGGGTTCCAGTAGGAATTGAAGAATCAGTACCTCGTAGGAGAAGACCTAGTAGGAAAAGAAGACCACGTCCTAGAACAACAACAATTCCACCAGTGCAAATTTCAAAAGATATATCACCAACACCATTACCTCCAGAACAAATACCTTCACCACCCCCGTCTTATACAAGTATTCCTTTAAATCCAGCTGTACCCAACTCATTACAAAGTATTCAAGAAACATCTAAAGGATTAGAAACAAGTAGTCATTATCCTCCAGCTGGTTATTATGGTAAAGATCAACTAGTACAATTTTTTGATTCTTCAGCAAAATCTTACAACAAGGTTTCAACTCCTACACCTTACGAACAAAACGATCTAGGAGAGAATACTTCAAGTGCTGAAATAGAAGAAACAATAACCAGTGCTTCAAGCGAAGATCCTGATCAACCAGCATTTGGAACAAGATTAAGATCGAAACCCAGAAGTCAAAATAGAAAGAGAAAAAGACAACAAACACAATCTTCAACTGAAAGAACAGAAGTACGATCTAGAATGAATAAAATTCCAGGTGAAATAGAAAGCAGTAATAAAAGAATTTCGGAAACTTCCAACAATAGGCCAATAAGAAATCGAGTTAAGGATGAAAATATTAGCAACCAAAGACGACACAAAATGTTGCAGCATAGATCAAGGACTTTACCAACTAGGCAGCCAGAAGTGCATCATTTTAATAGCGCAAATGGATTCTATAGTGTGCCCTCTGGTCTTACAAACCTTGTAGCTCCTTCAGAACGACCTGCCCAAGCTAACGGAAGAAGCACCGACATGTTTGGAGTCCCCCATCCAGTTATTGATCGAAATATTTATTCTTTGAGACCACAAGGTGCTCCAAGTGATTTCAACTCTAATTTCTTCAGTGTACCAGCAGAAGTGGCGAAACAACAACAATCCTCACTGTTCAGCATGGATATTAAACCTATTCCAGAATCTGCCAGAGAATTTTTTGAAGAGGCTGCTAAAGAATCATCAAAGATTAAGGATGCTGAATCCGAAGATTCAGAGAAAAAAGAACCTGAGCAAAATACTCCGAGAGATCCAACTGAAGAAACAAAACCACAACGTAATACCGCAGTGCGCAAAGTAAGGAAACCTAAGAGAAAAAATCGATATAACCCGAGAAATAATGAAGAGAAACAGAATACTAATGCTAATACTAATAAATTGCAAAATATTGAAGATCAGAGAAGTACTTCAAATAAAGAAAGAACGACAACTCAAGCGACAACAACCGAACCTCGCCCAGTTTACACACCCACACAGAACTCAACTTCTCACAATGACATCAAAGAACCATCGCCTGTTTTCAAACAAAGAGCTCCTTTACTACCCAAGACTTTGCCCGATCTTCCCAGATCCCTGGCCAATGGAAAAATAGACTTAAAGAAGGTAAATGCGACCATATCTACTTCAGTATCTGTTTCAGGTGCTTTCCCTCAACAAAAGGATAACTCTAATTCAGAAGAAAACAAAAAGGTCTTCTCATCTCAAAATGGCGGTCTCTCGGTTGTCAGAAGCAATCCAAGAAAAAGGAAGTCGAAGCAAAGGCAATCCATCCCTACAAATGACGATGATACGAAGGCAAAATACGACATCGCTGCCAGTGTTCTGGACATCATCAAAGCAACTACCGAAACGGAAAAGAAAGGGGCAGGATTTTACTCGACGAGATATGACACTTCAGAAAATTCTCCAACAAAATCATCCAGTTAGTGATATGCATACAATGATTTACATGAAATTAGTGCGCGATCCCATCCGAAGATCAAAAGACACCTAAGCATTACGTTTTTCTATAGCATGAAGCAAACACAATTGAAAAGACTGAAATCGACTCATTTGTAACAAAACGAGGAAAGTGTTTAAAGTGATGATTTAATAGCCTTTGAGTTGAACTCAAAACAAAAACTGAAACTGATGAACACAGTGTATAAACATACAATTACAAGAAAAGAGTTAATGAGAGAAAGCCAATGTGATATCAATTGAACTTTTAAGAATGATATCAAAAACATATTTAATTGCACTTACTAATCTTGCGAGCAAGAATAGTATGTTTGTTGTATTTCACAATAAACTTCATTATTATTTTATAAGTAGTTGATTTTTTAAATAAATAAAAAAAAAGTATAATTTAAGAAGGCTTTGAGTTAATGTGTTGAAAATATAACCATTTTTTGCTTGAATATTTATTTAATAAGTTATAATCAAATTACTTAATGCAAACAAAAAAGATACAATTTCATGTTTTATTTATTATAAAAATATGACAAGAAAAAAAATGCCCAAATTAATAAATTATGTAAATAATCTTAACTTATGCACAACATTACATTTTTTAGAAGAGGGGAATTCAGCTTCCTTCTATACTTTCAAGGAAATTTTTGAAAAAAATTTGTTATGAATGCGAAATCTAAATTTGATGATTCTAAAGTTCTATAATAAAGACAATGGTTGATTTTTTTTTTCACGAAGCTTAATAGTGTATTTGAGACATTAAAATATTATATCTTTGAGTTACAATCAATATCTTTGAGATATTATGGATTTTTTTCTTCATTTATAGATTTCAGCATATGTGTAATTTATAAAACTTATTTATTGTATTCCAATATCAAAGAAAAAAAAAAGATTTTTTATGGATTTTTTGTATATCCCAAATTACTCAAAAAATCAATCTAACTAAATTCCTGTAAAAAAAAAAAAAAAAAAAAAAAAAAAAAATCCTTCAGATATGAATGCATGTACAGAAATTTTATGACTTCAGAATAATATGAAGCTTAAATTAATATATTTAAGTACATTTTAAATTTTTTTTATTTTATGACACATGAAGATAATAGTCACAAATAAAAATTTTAAATCATAAAATTGCACTTCAGATTTTTTTTTTAGGAAAAGTAAATAATTTTTTGCAATTTACAAAATTTATATATATAATTGTAAAATTGATAGTTGTGCAACAACATAAAATTTTTTATGCACATTTGTTTTAATAATAATTGAAGAGGATAATATTTAAAACAAGGAAACATAAATTATTGAAGTCTGTGGGCTTGATGTGATCATAGCATTGTGGTCAGGCATATATATTACAAATATAAAACATATAACAGTACATTATTATAGCTGATCTATTTAAAAAATTGATAAATTTATATGCATATAAATATACAACTATGATAAAATAATTATATCAACTTATAAAAATTAAATCAAGACTCGGATGCAGACCCTGCACCAACTCTAAAAAAAGGTTTTAGTATTTAGTTTGATTTTTATAGTAACCAAACTCAAAAGTAAATAGAAAATGGTTTCTATACATCTAATTTTGCTTAAATGTTCATCCCTATTCACATGTTGATCAAATAAGCTTGCACATTTTAGTTTTAAAATTAAGTTTAAAATTATATGCATCCAATTTTTGAAAAAATACAAAATGTAGCACAAAACCCCCTTATAAGGGATGCATAAGGAAAATGAACAATAATTACGTATAGGTAAATAACGGATAAATGTCATAAATATGTTTTTTAAATATTATTTAACAAATCTTATTTTTGAGAATTTTATTATTTCTAGATATAGTGGTAGATTTTCTGTGGAAAAACAATGAGCTTACGAAATTCAGTTCAATTAATAAATGGGAAATAAAGAATTGCTTTAATCCTTCAAACAACAGATTACAGCTAATTTGTAAATTATTATTAAAAATAAAATTATTTTAAAATGGGGATATTTAACAAGATAATAAATAAAAGAGGGACAAATAAAACATATTAGTTATAGAAAAAAATTAGCAATTTTTAGAAATTAAAAAAATTATGCATGGTGGTGAATAAAATTATGCATGCTATAATTTTATTAATATTTTACATTTGTAAATTATGTAAAATATTAATAAAATTTAAAATTAATACATTTCTTTGAAATAGTTAGTGTAGAAACGTTTGTTCATAAATTATTTATCCTATTTGCTCCTGTAAAAAACAATAGATGGCGCCACGATACTGACTTGAATCATTTGCTCTACGACAAATACTGTTGGTGTAACCAATAAATTCTATGGCCAGCGAAAATGTCGTAAAAGCAGAACTCCTACCGCATTGTTTAATTCTTAGGCCCCTCTGATTTCAATCCTAAATGAAGCCTGCATATAGGTTCATTCATATTTGACTATTTTCCAACGTTACTAAATTAAAATAAAGGAAATATATCACTTTGGCCTAAAAATGCGAAATTTATTGCTTTTGTATCAAGGGATGAATTTTGGCACAGATTTTCCACCCATGCAAAGAAGACTATAACATAAAGAAAATAAATAATTTAATAATTAAATGTCTTAGCAAAATAAATGAAATTAATGAATCACACATTTTGTAAATTTCCATTAATTCTTATTCAGTTAACTTTCAACTCACCCCCTCCCCTTCCGGGGGGGGGTTCTCAGAAAACAAAAGAGGAGAAAAGAAAGTTTCTACCTTCACCCGTAATAAAACAACCAAGATGTACACAAACTGCGGAAAATATTCTGAACATATAGATGAAGTGCTTAAAATCACTCTTTCTGCAAATTATTATTATTTTTGCATTTCATTAAAAAAAAAGTTACTGATCCTTTACAATAATGAAGAATTTCTTGCTTGCCACTAGATCACCATATCTGCCTTATCGAATTATTCTTTTAATTGCTTTTGAATTTATGCATATTCCATAACTTTTTTGCAATTTTGTTCTATGATTTGTAGCCAATGATCATTACATTTATTTTCCAGATGATAATTCAAAAGATATCTTGATTGACAGCGAGAGTTTTATTCATTGGTTATTCTATTATACTTTTATTAAAAGTATCACATTTGAATCATTTAACTAAATAGTGTGATTGATTTTTTATAGTGTAACCTTTTTCTAAGAGCAAATTAATGTGTTTGGATAATTTAATCATGAAAGTATTCTAATTATGTAAATAAACACTTGATAAAAATAAATAAATATTCTAAACAGAGCGTTTATTTATTTAATACAGCAATTTGATTTGAAAAAATAATTCTTAATTATGATCTAGTTGAAAAGCAGACAAATTTATATGCAAACATTTCTATAAAATTTATTCAGGCTTAAAAATATTCTTTTTTAATTTTTTCAAAATTTGAAAAATAATCTAATAAATTGTATTGAATTAAGCAGAATAATTTGATTTTATATTTAATTATTTATATTTTTTTAATAATGACAATCACTATATGTGAGAACTTTTGTTAGACACTTTATACTGTAGCAGAATTATTTTGCACAATCCATTAGAATTAAAAAATTATCAAAAAATGACTAGTTAACTGAAACTATTTTTTCAACATAATTCACTTCAAATACAATGAAATAAAATAATGTCACTTCAAATGAAATTATGTATACTAATAAAATTATTCTCTGATTATCTACCATCATAAGTTAAGACTGTGTTATTTTAGCACATAAATAAAATTTGTAATTCCAAGCACAATGAATAGATTCCCTCAACAAACTTTTATAATGATTTTTTACATAATCCTCCTATAAAACTTATAGGAGAATAAAGAAAAAAGTGAACATTTTTAATTATTGTTTTTTCTGCTGTCTCTGATACTTCGTATATTTTTAAGCATAATAAAAAAGTTAAATAATCCAATATAAAATGAAAAATAAATTGTTAATAAAGTAAATAATATTCTATGAAAAATTCAAATTAAAACAACTAATTAAATTATAAGTGTAAATGAAAAAAGAATAGTAAAAGAATGGAATCCTTAAAACTGTCAATATTTGTTTTAAACATTAAGAAATAATAAATAATTCTTTAGAAAAAATATTAATTTTATATCCATTTATGGTAATATAGTTACTATTTCATTAATTGATTTTAAGCAGTTATAAAATGCAAGTACTGAAAAAGTCGTGTTTTTTACTAATACTAAAATCAATTATAAGAATTTGCCCCATTCAAGTTATAAATATACATAATGCAAAATTGCAATGTAAACAGATGGAGAAAACATAACATCGACAAAAGAAAGAGATGAAAATTAAATTTAAAAAATTTCTTTGATAATTTCTATATTCAATTTTTATTAAAAGCAATTTTTTTTTAAAGATTTACAAATATGTACACTTCGTAAAATATAATTTTTGCTTATAATTAACATAGAATTTTTAGTTATTAATAAATAAAATTTATTTAATGAAATTATTAATACAAGATACAATTTAATATAATCTAATAATGAACAGATATTCTTCTGCTATTTCTTTTATTTCCACTAAAGATCTAAATGAAAATAAATTTTATTTTTACATTATACTTTTGAAGCATTGAAAATAAGTCATAATAAATTAGGTTTATAAATCTGATCTCACTCCAAATCCTGGACCAGTAGGAGGTTCAGTGAGAGAAGTTAAACCACCAGCAGGCTCACAAGCTAATCGTCCATTTCGAGGGCCTGCTTTTGGTGTTCTACCAGCTTTGATATCATTCAAAATCTCATCCACGTCATCTAAAGATAGATCTTCATAATAGTTGTCATTAATTTGAATCATTGGGGCATTTACACATGCACCAAGACATTCAACTTCACTAAGTGTAAACATGCCATCCTTTGTCATTCCACCAATTCCAATGCCCAAATTCTTTTTACATCGAGCAGCAACATCTACTGCTCCTCGTAGCATACAAGGTGTTGTTGTACAAACTTGTACATGATATTTACCGGTGGGCTCTCGATTGAACATAGTGTAAAAAGTGGCTACTTCATAAACTCTCATTGGAGGCATTTTCAGAAAATCAGCCACATAATTCATGGCAGATAAAGGTAACCAACCAAACTGCCTTTGAGCTAGATCTAATAAAGGAATAACAGCAGCAGCCTCATGACCTTCAGGATAAATGCTAATGATAGATTCAGCTCTTTTCAAATTTTCTGGCGAAAATTCGAATGGTATATCTGGATTATTTTGATCAGTGTCTCGATGAACAAATAACTTATCACTTGCAAAAATTGAAGATGTATTTATTTGAGCGAAGGAATTTCTTTTAGGAAATGCACCTTTGAGAAGGTAGCATCCAGTTTGGAAGGCAGATTTAACTAGACTCTGCATCTTGCAGCTGGTCTTAGCCTAATAAAAAAGAAAAGATAACAATGTATGACAACATGTAAAACAATATATGACAAAGATAAAGTAACAATATATAACAATGCATCTCAGCATATAAAAATATTTCATTATAAAACTTTAAAATAATACCAGTTAGATATATTATTGAAATGTTGAGTAATTATATATTTCTATTATTCTTGATTATTTGGTTAAAAAAAGTTAAGATACTTATCCATTAAGGAAATAGTAACTAAATGAAACTAAATTTGCTTTTTGTTCTAAACCAGAAAGAGATAGCAAAGTTTAATCATATGAAAAGAACAGAAGTTTAGGATTTTAAACTTATAGTATATAACAGAATTCATAGAAATTGTATAACACTATTCATAATAATAATAATTTACTTAGTAAAATACTTAGAAAATTACCATATTTCTGATATTTTTACTATTCTTAAAATTTTTAAATGTACTCCTTTGTTTCCAAAATATTCGACAGTGAAAAGAATTGACATTAGTGTTTATGTTTCAAAATCTAGAGACATGAGCTAAGTTATCTAATAAAAAGTAATCAGAATCAAAATTAACAAAAAGTAACACATCAAAAGAAATCATTTACAAATGTTAGTAAATCAAGAAATAAACCATTTCAAAGTAAATTTTACAAAAATGAGAATCTAAATTATATCAGAATTATTTCAAATCTAAATGAGATAAACAAAATCTTAAATGCAATCTTAGAAATGAATATATCAGAAGTAATAATAAATAATAAATTTTTTTTTTTTTTTAATTTATAACATTTTAATATATAATTTTGACAACAAATTTGTATTCTTTTAAATTTGAATAAAATTTTGAAAGTTATTTTGTGGGGATTTTTTTTTTTTTTTTTTTTTTTTTTTAATCTAGCTGAAAAATAATTCATCATAAAAAGTGAGAAATACAGAAAAAAATTAAAAACCATTCAAATCTGCACAGAAAGAAATGAAATATGCAAGAAAAATCTTAAAAACATAAATAACTATGGATTTAAATACTAATTATATAATTTGTTTTCTTTTTAATTAATATTTGTAACTCCAAATTTATTGATTTTAAATTTTAATTTCAGAAGAAAAACTTTTTTGTACAACGAAATGCTTTACTATTATATAATATCCATTTTTTAATTTATATTGTTCCAAAAATGTTTTTATTTAAATGATTGAAGAGATTTGAACATTTACTTTAGTATCCTACATTTACATTTACTTTAGTATGTATGTATATAAAAAATACATTTTCAATTTGTATAAATGAAAAAATTTTATACCTAAATTTATAACATTATTTACCTCATAAAAATTTTAATTTATGCAGTATATCTATGATTATACATTATTAAAAAAGATATGAAACATTACAGATTTGTTTAATGTCTCTCTATTACTTTCTCTCTCTCTCTGTATATAATACATATATGCAACTGCATTTAAAATTCAGTGCTTAACTAACCAAGTTATGTATATTTTATATATTTAAAATATTAAAAAAATGTATTTTGTAAATTGAAATCATACTTAAAAATTGTATGCAAAATCATTGTAAATAAAGAGAAATATTTTTTTAAAAAATGAGTCATATATTTATGCATTTGATTAATGATTCAATAAAATAAAAACAAAATTCAAAAATTTATTTAAAGATATTATGCAGCAAATAAAATTACTTCTTGTACTATTATTTTAAAAAAGATTTGCAGAGCAATAGAAAATCGTGAATTTTTGTGATTTTTAAAAATACTAATAAGTTCAAATAGTGAAGCTAAAGAAGCAAGAGGGCAGAGGAATAAGCTAAACACATTTTAACATATTTTTTTTAAAGGTCAGGCACTTGAGAATCAGTGTAAGAATAAGCAATTATCTATAATACATAGACTGATTTAAAAAAAGTTTTTAAAAAATGATTCCTAAAATACTGTTTAACAAAAATGTTAACATAAATTGTCAATTATATAAGTATAGAAATTTCAACATTCTATTAATTCAAAATGGGAAACATTTTAAGTATGTAATAAATATGCAAGTATATTTTTAACTATTCAACTAGTAGTTCGTTCATTCATTTTTCCCCCCCACCATTTCATATAATAGGAAAATATTTTTAAAAACTATCACTTTCTATTTATTATAGGGTTTAAACTGTTCAAATACAAAGCAGGAGAAATATTTATAAAAGTTTATTTGGCAATATAATTAAAAAAAAATTTTTTTTTTGAGAAAAATATCATTAGAGAATTAGCATTGGAAACATTTATTTGATTATCATAATATATTTATTATTAAATAATAATTTTAAAAAAGTTAAACTGACGTTGACGCGAACTGTGAATCAGTAAACTAAAATCACAAATTTGTAAACAAAATTTAGCATAACTTACAATGAATATTTACCAATTTTGTCTGTTTACGATACAACAGGACTTTCAAGGAGTAGCTGAGTTGAGACGAAATAAGCTACTTTTATTTATGTTTTATTATTATGTTTTTTAAGCTACTACTTTTATGTGCAATTAAAATTGAATTTAAGGAAAAATATATTCGTCTCAATAATATTTAAAAAACAAAAAGACGAACTTTTCTTTGATTAAAATCGGCATTTATTGGAAAATAGTTTGTTTGCATTCTGTGGTTTAATAATGTATTTTATTGGATGTCTTCACAGAAAACTTGCGAAGAGAAATATATAGTATTTAACAAAATTAAAATTTTAGATAGAAAAATTCCATATCAAGAAAAGATTACACAGTTTTTCAAATCTGCTGGAAATGCAGCAAATTTAACTTTGTTTAAGATATTAAACATTCTCTGTATTGTTAACAAAAGTTAAGTATTAATATAAGTTATGCAGCAGAATATTTCCAATTATTCTGCTACGAATTCCCAGGAATTTAAAGTGAAACTTAAAAACAATAAAACTTTGAAAAAAATACTCTCTCTTGTAGGTTTCTTTGATTTAACAATATGGATCATGAAATATTTTCTGTAAAAAAAATCCACTAATGTAAAATCCTCCATGAAAAATTAGTGGATCTCAAAAATTTAAATTAAATTGAGAATGAAGAAACAATGATAATTAGCTAAAATCATTTAGGGATTTTTGAAAATTGGTAAGTTATAAAACAAAACCTGACCATGTTTGAATATGATAATAATTCCAAACATCAGATTGTGATTTCTGTATAACTTTCAAAGAAATGTTATTGCTTTTTATAAACTTTGTTTTAGATAATTTTAGTTACTATTGGAAAAAGAAATTATTCTTAATAACTATGATGCAACTATCAAAAAAACGTAAGGAACATGAAAAGAATAAAATAAAAATAACTTTTGCGTACAATCACTAAGAAGACGTTATTAAAAGGAAGATATTTCAAACTTTTAAAGACATTTCATAGGTTATATTTTTTAAACACAAATCAAATAATGGTTTTCTCCCATACGATGAACAAGTGCAAGGTAGCTTCCCCTAAAAGTCCTCCCTGGAAGGCACTGCCCTCCTGCTTCAGCTACTCGGAGTCAGGTCAGATTTCTATCTACGGGTGCTCCATCACAATAGAAACTGCACCCTTCCCCCTTTTCCTTCCTTCCGTGAGATTACTCGTGTTCTTGGACTTGGTCTAGATGTTGCTGTTTACCAAGTGGGATAAAAAAAAACATAAAATGTGCTGCTAATGATAATCAGTAATAATATTAAACTCCAGATAAAATTTTATGCTCACCACCATTCTTGAAGATCCTTACAAAGTTGTACTTTTATGTGTTAATATAATTTTTTTTCAATGAGATAATTCCGTCATTTGATAACCGGAGTAATCTAGTAGATAAGATGTTGTGTTTCAGAACTCGTAGAGCCTACTTTATAACTTAACTAGCAAGGTCAAACTGAAACTTTGCGTGTCTATGAAGAAGATGGATACAATAAATCTGTTGGTTGGAATGTCCTCCTATTCTGCTGGAGGCGGAAGATGGTGCCCTTAAGGTGGGAGTTTTTGCTCAAAATTGTGATGGTAAAATGCAGGTGTGTAACTGTCGTGGTGCGTCCTAGATAATATTGAATTTGTAACGTATCTGCCATCTTAGTGATAAATGACTTCATGTTGTAGCATATGGCATTCGAAAAAATATTCTTCCATATGAACTGAATAGCATCATTATAATCCATCATTAAAAGAACTGTTGGAGAATTATATTGTCGTTAATTTTTTAGTTTATATTAATAATATATGCTATTGTTATTAAAAACCTTTGAGATATTATAGGCCTGTTAGCATATTTCTACATGAACTCTAAGCATTTCCTTTTGTTGGTGTAACTAGCGATAAGTTTCTTTTTTTGATCTTTTACCAGATTTTTGTTTCATTGAACTGATATTTGGGATATTATGATTATATTTTAATAAAACTTCAGATTTTAAAAATTTTTCTTATTATCGAATTTCGTCACATTGCTCTGAAAATTAGAAGGTCGCATTTTTTTTTTTTTTTGGGGGGGGCGTTAATATTTCCTAAGACATTGTTTTGAAAATTAGAAACTAGAAAAAACCAACTTATAGAAAAACATGATCGAGTTCCCAAAACTTTCAAATATCTCTCTATAAATCCCCTGAGAACTTTTGCTGAAGCTCTTAGTGGAAATATTTCATCTTCATCAAGTCTGAATCAGAATGAAGTTAACTCAGCTCTCAAAAATGAATCTCTGAACATTCTCGCTCTATAACAAGAAATCAACACATCATTTCAACTTTCCCCAAACTCTTACAAGCGTTACCAGAAATGCAAAGGAATGAAAAATAAATTAGACAAACTCAGTATTATCATGCACGCTCTCTGTGTAACCCCCTCTGAAAACTCTAAATAATGTCTTATTTAAAAAATAATTCGGTTTTAGTTTCCTGAAATGAAAAAAAAAATTATTTGTAATAAGAAAATTGAATTTAATAATTTCATGATCGAAAATAATCCCGATATTATGTTAATGCAAGAAACCTTTCTAAACGCAAATAGAAATTTCAATACAGCCAACTACGACTGCCACAGAAATGATAGGAATACTCCCTCTAATTATCAGGCTTCTGATGGTACTGCTATTTTTGTAAAGCGCTCTATATTTTATCATCACATTAAATTACTATTATTTCTCTACATTTACCTAACCAAGAACCAGTTATTATTGCCTCTATTTACATTATTCCCTCTTCTGATAAGTCGTTTGTTACCACTGACTATGAAAATATTTTTCAACTTGGTTCTAATGTTATTTTATGTGGAGATTTTAACATCAAGCACACTTCTCGGAACTATAATCACAATTTTACTAAGGGAGACAACTCGCTTAACTTTCATAATCGCGCATTGACGGAAATTCTCGCACCCTCTACTCACACGTGTTATGTCCATGGCTCCGCCTCCTCCATAGATCCAGCAGTTGTTAAAAACTTTTCATATCCCTGCGAAATTTCTTCCTTGTAAGAGTTAAATTCCGAATCATAACCCAGTCAAAATCTCGTTTAATTTTGTATATAAAATCCCACGTAATTATCAGATCACTAAAACTGACTGGGTAAAATTTATTAAAATGTTACTTATCTATCTCTACTAACAGTGACTTAGATAATTAACTAATAATTTTACTGAGTATATTACTAATGCGTAGAATAATCCTTCTAAATCCTTTCTTAATCAAGATGAACAATGGATTCAACCAAATATTAGAAAGCTCTTTAAAATCCGTAATAAAGCTAAAAATCCAAATGATAAAACTATTCTCAGCCACATTAACAAAAACATCAAAACTTCTTTTAAAAACTACTCTGCCAAAGTTTGGGAAGATAAATTAATTGAACTTCAATCAGAAGAAGGACCTCTATAGAGTTTCGCTAAAGTGCTTAAAAATACTCGAAATTAAATAATTTACTTTTTTTTCTAATGCAGCTGGCAAACACTTAGACAGCTGTCTTGGACGCCTTAAGGCAAGTGCTGCACAGACGTTACTCACTTTGCATTACCCAGGGGACGCGTTTAACTTGAAGATAAGCCACGGACGCGGAGTAACAACGCCCCCGCAATGCTCTACGATCATATTACACCGGGACCTACGGTTCAAAGTGGATTCCGGAGCACTACAAACATCCACGGCACCGCCGGACTCGAACCCGAAACCTGTGGTGGCTAGCTCCAGAGCTCTAGCCACTCGGCCATTCAGGCCCCTAAAATGGTTTTTTTACAAGGTCTCGTTTCAACGGCCAACTCTGATAAAGATAAAACTGAGATTATCGCAAATAAACTAGAAAACCAATTCCAACTTAATAACTCCGATATAGAAAAGACTGTTAACTATAATATCTATCCATTCTAACGCTAATACTCATAATGACTCTCTTACTCCTACTATGCCATCGGAAATCGCGATCATTATTACAACTTTAAAAATCAATAAAGATCCAGATCTTGATTCTATTACAAATAAGATTATTAAACACTTTCCGCTGATTACTCTTATCCACTTGCATCATTAATGAAATTATAGAGCTCAAATACTTTCCATCTACATTGGAAGATGACAGTTGTTATTCCCATTATTTGTGTGTCTTTATTTGGAAACCATAATATTTAACATAGTTCATCAGAACCGGAGTTTGGATTCAAGGATTCAATTGAAGCAGAGTGAGTTGCGATTTTTTTTTTTTTTTTTTTGTGATTCTTGTGAGTTTCAGAACCATTAAAATGGCAATTTGAGAAAGGACGAATATAAGTCGTTTTTGGAATTGGGATTAACTGTGAAAGACGATAGAAATTAAAAATTTAATACAAGAAAGTGAAATTTTTAAGATTAAAATCGATCTCGTTAATAGCATAATTGATCCTAATCTGTGGATGCGGAAAAGAAGAAGAGAGATAAAAAAGATTAAAACTAGAAAAACAGTGATTGAAGTTCGAGAAAATGAAAGCTATTTCGTATACAGAGATAGAGCAGCTTAAACTAAAACAATTAAAAAAAGAAATAAGAGTTAGAGAACCTGCGAAAAGAAACATAAGTTAACTTCAAAACTGAATCTGTGGATGATCTAGAAATATTAATTAAAGACTTTGTATATACTAGTACCTAACAGATCTGGATCATTCCACTTATTTTTTCAGTCCCTTTAGAAGACATTTAAAGTTAAAAACGTATCATAAGGGTTAAAATCAGATATTTTGAGAAAAAAAAGCTAACAATTTAATGGTTTACATATCAGGAGAGAATTTGAAAAATTATGATAATTTAAAAGCAGTTGTACTTAAAGAATGTATAACCACCCCTCAGGATTGTTTGGATTACTTTCATAAGGCAGTAAAATCAAATTCTGAAAGTTAAATCGAATTTGCCATGAGATTGAGAGCGATATTTGACTATTGCTGTCAGTTAAGAGGAGTTAATACCTTTAAATCACTGTGTGATTTAATTGTATCGGATAGTTCTTTTATCTAAGGAGATGAATATTCTAACAAGTCATATAGGTACAAAGCAGGGAGAACTTTAAATCCCAAGAACTAGACTTTTTTTAGAATACAAAGTTTATTGCATTTTTAACTCTTGTACAACTCATTATCAAAAGCACCAAATTATATTATACAATCTCATGTAAAATATACAAACTTATTTTGTGAACAATTGCTTTAATTGTGCAACAAATAAAATTGTAAATAAAAAAATTGATACACTTTTTATAAATGCAAATAAACAAAAATATTGTATTCACATACAAAATTATATGCATTAAATATCTACAAAATACTTGAAAAATGTAGAGATGTTTTTAAAATTATAAAATGTCATAATAAAAATGTTATATTTACATTAAAGAAAAAAAAACAAAAAAACTGTCAAGCATATTGCATGATAAATTAATAAAAAAGAAAAATTATACAACTAATCTTCTAAATTTGGTTATGTATAAAATCAGTTTTTAGATATTTTATATAAAAAAAAAGCATACATTATTTTTAGTTAATCATTTTCAACAAATTATTAGAAAAGTTATATAGTAAAAGTAGCACTCAATAATATATTTAAATAATAGTCACATCACAATATACGACAAATATCACAAGTGTTACAAATAATGCATAACAGTGTTTTAAATTTTGATAAATTTTTTTTTTTTTGTAAACGAATAATACACACCTAAATCACACACACAGAAGTTTACTTTTTCGACTGAACGTGCAGGTATTTGTTTCAATTCATATAAATGAATTTTTCAAACTAAAAACATGAATAATACTATTATTTATTTCAAAGGACATAAACTGTAAATATTATATAAAAAAAAATTATGACCTTGATATTTTACCACTAGCCAACTATTTTTTCAATCTGCATATAATTATGCTTTTTTTTTAACATTTTGGAATAGCACAAATCTGATGTTTTATAATGATCTTAATTCACATATTTTCAATTAAACAGCCTACTAATTTTTTTTTCCAATCAAGGGATTTTTTCTGACAATTTCTTAAAACTAAACAATGTAATATTGTATTGAATACAAAGATGCAAATGAAATAAATACTTAACAATTATAAAATGTTAAAAAAGTAAAAAACTAATACATACAACATGTTCGCACATAAGTAAACAAGCACAATTGATTAAACATAAAAAAAAAAAAAAAAAAAAAAAAAAAAACATTGACATTGACGAACCTGACAGTGAAATTAGAACACTAAACTTATGAATCTATAATTATTATTCACTTATTTCAAAAGTGAAAATACAAAAAAAAACAAGATGCTGCCCAATTGTTGATCTTTAAAAAATACATAAAAGGAATAGAAACTTAAAGCTCTTAAATTTTTTTTCCCTTCAAAAAATATAACTTTTAAAATAGTGGATTTTATGTAATCCACTATTTTAAAAGTTATATTTTTCAATGCAAAAACAATTACATTTCATTTTTTATATTTTAATGTGCAATAAATGGAAATAAAATGTTATATACAAGAATATATTTTTTTAAATTACACTGAGAACTAAATTCATTTCTCATAAACAGATGCACAATACTTAAGAATTCATGAGCTGGATTTGCTCTATTGCAATTTAATTTAGAAAAATGCATAAAAACAAAATATTTTTCAATATTATTGAAATTAGCAGAATATCTTACCTTTTTTTTAATGTGTAAATGCTTACAAATATTTCTATCAGAAGATTGAATTTATGTTCAGAGGAACGTGAACTTAATTTTCCACTTATATAAACAAGAAAGAATATTTAGTCAAAAGAGCATTATTAGAGCATTAGAGAGTCATTACTTCAAAAGAGCATTATTTTTATGATGAAGAGTATTTGACAAATAGAACTAATAATAACATGATTTTTAATATTCTGCATTTAAATATAATGTAATTTTCGTTATATTCTCTAATAATGAAGGGGAGTTTTTAAAGTATGTTCAAGACTTGCAATACTGTATTATGCTGAAACTTTCTCAAAATTGTTTTTTTCTGAAATTGAAGAAGGGAATTCTCTTTCATTTTTATGATCAAGTATCATACTTTTCTTTTAGCACTTTTTATGATCATAAATATTATAAATTAGATTAATTTAAATGAATACATACACTGCAAAAAAAAAAAATCAAATTATTTTTGATAACTGAAGTATTACTTCAAATATATATATACTATGAAAGCTTGTTTAAATTATTAATTGCACTTTAGTAATAGAGTAGTAGTAGTAGACTAACTTTAGATGTGCTTGTTGTTGTGTCAGTGAGGAAAAATAATTCCCAGGATTTCATCCCAGGATCTAATTTCAAGAATAATATCATTTTATAGGGCCAGAGAGGATTGCTTCTTTGGAATGGGATTTATTTCCCCAGTAATCGAAATTTGAAGCAACTGTAGCAGCTCACTAAGCGGCTACTGTAACAATTGACACACTGAAGTGAATGATCAAAGGGGTCAATGCAGTAAGTGCATACTTTGCAATTTCGGGGCCATCCTAATTAACTCTTCTTAAATAATAAGAAACATTCAATTGAATTAATATATTCTGGCATGCATTAATAAAATAGTGATTTGTGCTTACAAAATTTGTTTCATCAATGTAAGATACCAAAATAACTTTTTACATAGATAAGTCATATTTTAATATAACACTAAATGTAAAAAATGAGATTATAAATGAAAAATAAAAAAAAAGATTTAATTCAATAGTTAACCAAATTTATTTTAAATTCTGTTATGGGATAAGCATTATATTAAAATCAAAATGTGAAAAATAAAATTTCAAGTATATTTCCCCAGAAAATTATTCTACTTCATTAAGGATAGTATAGTTTTCTAAAGTGAGTTAAAATATTTTTGTTAAAAAGTAAAAGAATTACTATACAGTACTGCTTTTAATATGAAAAAATAATTCTTAACATACATTTTGTACTCCACTTTTATACATGAAGCTATCAAAATTCAAGTGCTATTTACAGTCAGAAATGATTAAGATATTGCACAATCTCTGTAAAAACAATAACATGTGTATCAAAAAACATATATACATATTCCACTTATTTGAGATTTAACTCAGTCAAAAGACATTTATAATATTTAAGAAATAATTCAGTTAAAAAAATATTTCAAAGAATTATGTTGTCTACTATTACTTTGAAATATGCCTTGCAATATTTTTGCTGTTGTCCAAGATGTATTTTAAAAACATCAAACACTTCAATTTCAATCAATAAATCTGAATAAGTGAATAGAATTAAAAATGTGAAAACAAAAATAGAGTAGATAAGGTTTGTTTAAAACGTGAACTAATAGTTAGTTTCACACGTGTTTAATTAAAATGCATTAGTTCACACACATATTTAATAACTGCTGTTTTTAATAAGTTTGAAAAAATATAAGCCTTTTAACCAGAGGTGGCAAGCAAGTCAAATCTCTAACTGCTGAGTTGGATTCTTTATACCGACTCTTTTCCGTAAATATATCAGATAGGATCTTTAATAACGGATTTGTAGAATTTGTAAAATAAATTCAGACTTTAAACTAACTCATATGTATAAATACAGTTTTTTCACAACAAAGTACTGTTTATGACTTTAAAAATGTACTATTTGTACTAATTTAAAAGACATTCTTGTTCTCAAAATTGGCTTACAAAACATGCATATATCGAATAAATATTAACAATACCAAAGCAGTATTTTTGCAAATTAGCAGTATGCTATATTTGTAATACACAAATCTTGTTTTTTTTCACAATAATAGAATAGCTTTTATAAGCTTCAGTGATGAGAAAAGTCTCTGAACACTTATTAGGTATATATTGCTAAAGCAGTAAGTATCTTTGAATATAGTATATTATTGAAAGACAACTAAATTGCCTCGTTAACATTTTAAATTTTGGAAAAATGAAATTATTTTTTTATAAAAGAATTGGATTTTTAAACTGACTCCTGACTCGGGGTTCTACAAATTCGCTTGACTCCTTGCTCCTGACCTCTAATTATAACTCTGATTAATTAATTTCAAAAATATATTTCAATTCATAAGAAAAATTTATATAAATTAGAAATAGCAAAAAATATGAGTTTTATTGGCATACAAATTTGACATCACTTTCCTATTTCATTTATAAAAATATTACCATGGAATTTATTTTTTTTTAAAAGTAGGTTTAATTGGTAATACAAATAAAAGCCAAAAGATGTACAAATAAATCTACTGACTTTGACTAGCATATAAAATCACTACAAGCAAATTAGTTTGATATACATAATGCATTACAAGCAACTTTACAAAGTACAGATTTGCTTTAATATACAAGCACAAAATGATCATTCTAAACACACACATATTTTGATTATATTAATAAAAACAAAGGAAATCTTTTATATTATTTTAGCAATAAATTCATGTAAGAGATCAACTGAATTATAAAATTTCACAAAATGCTAAATGTATTATAAATAATAAGATAAAAATAAGAAAGCAATATTATTGGAAAAGATTTTTTTTTTTTTTATGTTTCTTGACTAATAGAACTGAAATGAAATGTAAAAATTAATTGTAAAATAAAATAATTTTCTAATTTAGTTTATTTAGTTCAAATTATAGAAAAAAGTATAAATTTTATGTTTAATTTATATTTATAATTTTTTTATATTTACATTTCTTACAGTAAAAAAAATACATTTAAAATAAAATTATTATGCTTTTAAAACACTCATTTTTATCAATTATGAAAGAAATAATTCAAATCAGATCATATCCATACATTTTAAAATAGTTTAAGAAAATACCAACCACATTAATTAATATCTTTCAGAATAATTTAAGTTAAACTACTTTGGTTATAAGAAAGAAAAAACATGTTTATTTATTTTCAAAATTAAAATCAAACACAAGCTTGTAAAAATTTCAAATATAAAAAAATATTTTCGAAAAAAAAAAAAAAAAAAAAAAAAAAAAAAAAAAAAAAAAAAATGAATAATAAAAGTTCAGATAGCATAATCAGTAAATAAGTACAAAAAATAAATAAAGGATTTCTATTAATTCATTCACATTAATAAATATTTTAATATAAATGAGTTTTTCTCTTTAATGAAAAACTTTATCACAAAATTAAAAAAAAAATTTAAGAAAATTTAAATGTACAAATAACATTCAAGTAAAATACAGCTGCCAATTTTAATTTTTTTAAAATAAAAATAGACATATTTCTGAAGTGAAGAATCTTTTAAAAAATAGAAAAAGACTACTATGATGTTTTACTTTTTTTAATAGAACATGCTTAAAAAAAAAAAAAATATTAACACATTTAAAAATACATGTATCATAAAACATAATAATAGTTCTTATATTTCTCAGTAGTTATGAGAAATATCTATGACTTCATTATTTAGCTCTTTAAATAAATTTGAAAAACTATAATTTATTTAATAAAATTAATGATTTTTTTATTAAAAGCGCATGAATATTTTTTATAAAATGTAAAAATTATTAAATTAGTGTTCTGTCCTCCTATGTGTTACCTATGAATTTTTATTGTATTAATATGAGCTATAATGCACTCATATAAAATTGCTTTTAAAAGCTTTTTCCTCCGAGGACAACTAATAGGTTTGTTTTGATTTTATTTTTAAATTCATATATGCATAGTCTGAAGTTAAATAATAATAATTAAATCAAATTTGAATTTAGATAATTTGTATCAAATCAAATTTGAATTTGTGAAATAAATTAAATGACTTATTTTATCCAGTATCTGTATCAAGTATATCTGTATGCATCAAACAAAAAGATGCTGTATTTGTAATAAATTAAATCATATTTTTTTAATAGAATATATTCTATAACAGCTTTCATTGTTGACACAAGATAGCTTTTTATAAACTTTAATGCTGAGAAAAGTCTCTCAACAGTTAATATGCTGGTAAAGAAGTAACTGTCTTTGTTACCGGTTGTATTATTGAAAGATATAACTGAATTGGTTAGTTAACATTTAATTTTAACATTAATTTCTAGAATTTTGAAAAAATAATTATTTTTATAGAAGAATTGGGAGTCGGATTTTTAAACCCACTCCTTCAAAAATGCTAGACTCCAGACTCTTAATCCCAACATCTGATGAAAACTATAACAAAAACAAATTGATCTAAAATTATGAAATTAACACTTGCTTTAAATAAAAACAGCTAAAGTTATTTAGCTATCAGCAATAAAAAGACTATTTATGTTTATAACAATAACAAAAAAAAAAGTTTTGGGGCTTGAAAATAAAATATTAAAACATACATACATTAAACCACATAACACTAAATGTTTTGAATACATTAAACATTTTTACAACATGAATATTTTGAACTTGAAAACAGTAAATATATACATATTTATGTTTTTTGGTATTACAAACAAGTTCTACTATAAGCAACTATCAAAATGGAATGTACATTTTTCATTTGTGAATGATAGAATATAAATATTGTAATACATTTTAAATAATGTAATTAATGAGTCAATATTTATATCATAATCTCTAAGCCATAAAATAGGAAAAAACATTTATATTTTTAAAAAAATGCTCTTAAACACTACAAATAATCACATTAATAGCATCCCATAGAAAAAAAAAAAAAAAAAAAAAAAAAAAAAATTGAGTAAAACAAAAGCTTTCTAAAGAATTTAAAAAAATAAGTTAAATTATACACGTTACATACACAATTCCTTACATACCGTTTTGAAGAAACCAAATCTAACATTGCAAATGAAAAAAAGAAGAAAACAAAAGTGATACCTATTATTCAGAACATTAAATTTTTCATTTGCAACAAACAAACACCCAAACTTTTCAAAATAATAAATCTTTTTAAATACAATTGCTAAATCAATAAAAGCATGGAAAGCAACCATTTAGTATGAATTTTAAATGTAAATGCAACATCATGCATTCAATGTCCCTATGTCATCAAAAGCAGTCTGTTAGTATAAATCTCAATGCAATATTATGTATTAATTTTCCCTAAGGTATTTTTGTAAGTCATTACAATGCCCCCTTTCCAATACAATTACATATGGAATGCTTTTTAACCTGTACATCATGGAAAAAAAATTAGAAGTTTTTATTAGACAGCTTTACACTTGAATCTAGAATTCTTCTAGGATTTCTGTTCATAGAATACTCGGAATAATTTTTAGAATTTGTTTTTGTAGAATTATTAGACTTCTGACGTAAATGTAAAGGTATAACAGACTCTTTAATGTGAACTAATTTTGTATCCATTACTTCACAATCAATTTGCATCATGCTTATAATGCCATCAGCATCATCTAGTGAATCTGAAATAGATTTAAAATGTGTCAGTTAAATAACTTAAAGAAATAATAATGGATTTTATTTAAAAAATTATTAATGCACGTCCAAAGTACATTTTTAATTTCTTTTTAAATAAAGAATGGTAATAAAAGTATTTGAAAGATTGAACTTTCTTATATTAATATAGAACATAGTTAAATTACGTCAAATTCAGAGAGAGAAATTTATTATTACTATTTATTTTTAAAAAAGTAATTGAATGCTATATTTATAAAACATGGCAATATACGAGGTCTGTCTATAAAAAAACAAGACTGACTTAGGATGCTTATTTATAATTTATAACAACTATTTTTTGTCCCCTTCAATACGTTTCTCATTGGCATTCACATATTGATCCATTCTTATTTTTCATTGGACAAATGCTTGTTGCAGATCATTTTCTGGTAACTGTTTTAAAATATTAACATTTTCTTCCTAATAACATCCAATGACTTGAAACAGGTTATTTTGAGAACAGATTTTATTTTTGGGAAAAGGTAAAAGTCACACAATGCTGAATCAGAAGAATATAAAGGATATTCCAATATTGCAATATATTTTTCCACCTAAAATTGCCTCGTGGTCAGTACTGTGTGTGAAACAGCAGTGTCTTCATGCAAGATGAAACAAACCATTTTACCAGAGTTCAGAGGAATTTATATATTTTTTTTTTCTAGCCTGTGTTTTTAGCTTAATCAAAACTTCTTGGTAATAATGCTGGTTCACTGCCTTACACTCTGGAGCTCTCTTTCTAAATAATACTCTTGATATCAAAAAATATAATCAGCACTATAAATTTTGAATTGGTCTGATAAGTTTTTTTTTTTCAATCTTGGGAAAGAAGTTTGCCAAATACATGGATATACTTATTATTTAAAATAGCAATTTTTCAATAGATATAAAAATACACAAACTATACTGAATTACATTGAATTGAAAAATTTCTAAATTAGCATCTGAAAAAATTTCACTTATATAGTTAGAACTTAAAAATAATTGAAAATTTGAAGAGTAATTATTCCCAAAAAAATTGGGCTTTTTGTTGCTATCAAAAGTTAGAATCTTTTACCGTTTAAAATCATAGCTGGCATCACAAATGACATGCGTGGACGAAGTGTGTGATTATGAGCAATAGCAGGAAGTAAAAGATGATCCTATAAGATTATACATAAATTAAATTCCAATAAATGTGCAGATCAACAATATAGCAAGAAATAGAACCTGAAATATTTCACTGCACAGTAAAGAAAAAAATTATTTATTTTTGAAACAGGAATTATTTAAATAAGATGAAAATGTTTACATTTGTGTCTACACTAGTTTGAAAAGTTAGCTAAAATGAGTATATTTTTATTATCATTTTTAAAATATCATAAATTTTTAAAGCCTTTTATTACAATGAAATATAGATAAAAACTTGATTTACTTTTACAAAACAAAATAATTATAAATACATCTAAATTTTAAAATATTAAGATTTTTATTAAATTTCAATAAACTATGCCTGTTAACCTAGCTTGATAAAAGTATTTTTAATAAAGTATCAGTTATAAAAAATTATGCAGTTTAAATATTAATTACTAATACTTACTCCTGAAAATGATATAAAATAAAATGAATCATCTCTCCTATGTAGAGCTTCAAAGAATTCTTCATAATCCTTTCTTGGTGTTTGATAAATTAATATCTCATTTCGATTTTTCCTTTTAGCCCTTCCAAATATAAAAAAATATTTTAAGTTCAATAAGGTTTTTAGTTTTTTTTTAGCTAAAATAATTTTTTCAATTATAATCAATATCCAGATCAGTCCATAACTCACCAGATATCATCATTTCTGCCATTCCTATATTTTGATCCTAATTGTTGCAGCTTAGGCAGTGGAGGTATTGTTGTTTTTATACTAGCAGATTCCTTTTTCAGTTTTGATTCCTTTTGCTTTTGTTTTTTTTCCACACGTTTCACCCATCCAAGTAGGTCATTCTCCAGCCTGTCAACAGATTTATTAAATTCATAAATAAATGTTAAGATGAAATAAATGAATAAAATATAATCAGCTGCATTGCAAATTTTTTATTAAATTAACTTTTAACAATTGTATCCCAGCCAAAATGATCTCAAAGAAATTCAACAAAATAAGAATTGTATGCTTTTCTAGGAGAGAAAGAAAGTAATAATAATTAAAACAAAAATTGAAATATTAATCTGCCATGAAATTTTGTAATCTATAAAAATGCACAAAAAACTGCATAAAATATGATTTTGAGTGAAAAATATTCATAAACAGAAAAATAAAAAAATTTTAAAACTTTGCACAGAAAACAAACTTTTCCTTCAGAATTTTTTTAAAGTTATAATTGGATTTATTTTTAAAGGTAGTATTAGGAAAAAAAAATAAATAAATAATAATAATAATTTTTTTTACGACAAAGAATGATAAAATTTCATAAGTCTCGCCAATGTTGCAGTTTAAATATCAAAATTATTTGTTGTGTAAATCGTTCTAATGACTTTCACAAATATGAATCTCAACGATTTAAAAAGACACTTTCTACTCTATCAAATTGGCATTGTTCCAAAGCTCAATGTTGGTACTTCAAAATGGTACAAAAATTTTATCTATGCATAAAATGCCAAATAAATAAATTTTAAAATGTATAGTTTTTCCTTTAAAAAAGTTGCTTTAGGATAGGTTTTGCTTGAAATAATTTTTTTATAAGTTAAAATAAATATGTTTGTTCCAAACCTACACTAACCAAAAGCTGCATGTTTATTGCTTAAAAAAAAAAAAAAAAAAAAAAAAAAAAAAAAATTGACTGATAAACAACTGGGTGTTATAACTTAAAAAAAAAAGCATAATTTTTTTAACTCAATTCTGCAATTTTTATTTTATTCCTGTAAAAGGAAATTACTAAGATGTATACCTGGGAAAATCTAATCATAATGAGCTTTTGAGATTTTAATTACTTTTTGTAAAATTTGAAGAATTCAGAAAATCTGAATGAATGGTTGTTTTTTGCTAATTCATCATAAATCTTTAGGCATGATTTACAACTCTCAACTCATTCTAGTTTTGGAGGAGATATGCACACATATACACAAGCTTTGTCAGAATTTAATAATGTAGATGTTTCAAACAAATAATAATTAAACCTGTGATAATAATTTAAAATTACCTTTTGTAAGCAATACTTTTTTTGCTCATATATAATAATGTGTAGAAGGAAAGAAATTTTCAAACAAATGAAACAAAAATGGCAAAAAAAATTTTAGAACACAGATAATTTCTAATTTCTCTGCTGGAAAGAAGAAAGCTTAAAGAAAAGTTTAAAATATCATTTCTTTACACATTATGTGATATTTAAGACAAAATTACTATTCAAAACATTAACTGCATATTTCTTTAAAATAAAGTTTTGCGATGCAAAACCAAAAATTAATAAAACAAGAGAATAAAATCAGATCTACCTTAAAGATTCAGTTTTATTTATAAACTGCTGACAAGTTGAAAAGTTATCCGATTTATCCCAAGCTACAATGTAATGTGAGTTCTCCTCCTCTTTTAGAAAATTATGAAATAATGGTCTTGAGGAATTCATTTCTCTAGAACTATTTTCTTCATTCCATAGTAAAATACGTCCAACTCTATGATTATTATTTCCTATGTCTGTTTTGATTGGTTTTATGTCTTTAGTAAAAATTGACCTGAAAATAGGATTTTATTTATATACACTCTAATTAAATTGAAAATTAGCAACTAAAATACTTAAACAAATATTGTAATTTATTGTTTCTTTTATTCTAATAAAACTTCGTTCCTAAAGGATATTTTACTTTAATACAAAAGCTCTAATTTTGAAGATTTATCATTCAATTTAATTTTATCACTAAAAGCATTAAAGCAATGTAATTAAGCTAAACTTAATTTTTGATTAACTAAAAATTTATTTAAATTTTTGAAACACTAATGGTATTTTTAAGTGAGTTTTTAATATGCTTTAAATAAAAAATTAAGTGAAATACATTAAATGTTTCAAATACATGATTAAATTTTACAATAATAAAATAGATACATACAAACATGCTCACACACATATTGAATCCATATACAAACATTTTTAAATAAAAGAAACATAATTAATTTATTAAAAGAATTTTTTTTATCTGTCATTAAAGTAAGCATACCGAACAGCTTAATGCATTTTATAGAAAAAATGTGTTAAACTGTTATAAAATAACTGATTTCAATAATAGTGAATTTAATCTAAAATAATATTTATGTCTTTCTGTTAAAGTATGCAAAAAAAAAAAGGCTTTGACAAATTTTTTTTAGCAAAAGATTAAAATTATTTTGTAGAAAAGTTTAAGCACTACTTATCTCAATGGCATTAAGTTCACTAAATTTCAAGTGACAAATATTTTCTGCCACTTCTCTAAAAGCACCCTAGTCAATAAATTTTTTTTTTTGTCTCGATTCTAATTTATCAATCTATGTAATTCTACAATTTGCTAAATGGGATTAATATAAATCTAGAGAAAAATTTTGATCTCTTTTTACACTCTGTAAAGAGCAGCTATAACTTCAGAAATATGTTTTGGATCATTGTTTTGTTGAAAGCTCAAGTTCCAATTTTAAAAAACTTTAATGAAGATTACAATTCCAACAAATAATTGTACTAATTCAATATTCTACTTTTATTTACCTGCCCAATCATTGACATGCACTTCAAATCCAACCACTGCTGTGTTATAATTTATTTCATATTTTTTATTTCAAGATTTGGGTATGGTTTACTCCAAGTGTTTTGTATGCAACGATCTGTGAATAATAAATCTATTCTAATCCCAAAAACAATCAGGAAAAGTTTTGGGTCCTACATTTTGTATTTTTTTTGCAAAGCTAAGTCTTTTATCTGTTTTTATGACTGGTTTTCTTAGCATAGTCCAATACTGATATTTTTTGTCTTTTATTTAAAAAAAAACATGACATATTGACTGATGACATTTATAAAATTGTTTTTTTCTAGCACTTTTTTATCACTAAATTTTCGGATTTCCTTCACAATCTGCATTTCTTGATTCATGAATATGCACTGTGCTTAGTTATGAAATATTGGTCTTAAATTGAGTATTACTTTCAGCCTGAAACTTTTTGCATCATTGTAAAACTGTTGCTGATGATATTAATAATTAAACAATAGTTTTTCTTTCTGTACAATTTTAAAATAAAATCCATTAGGTCCAGAAAAGTACCTTTTCTTGTCAAGTGATGAATAAAATTATGAAATGTTTATTGTCTAACAGAAAAAAAAAAAAAAAAAAAAAAAATTTGGTTCAACTTTTAAAAGTAAAGAATTTTTTTTTAAAAATTACATTTAGTCTATTTGACAGTCTACAATCTTTTTAACTTCCATAATGTATATATACTTTTGTATTGTTAATCTTTTCTAGTAAATTAGAAAATAGGCTTGCATGGATTATTTATAGTTAACATTCCACTTTTCCTCCATAAGTAATATTTGCTAATAAAATGTCTCAATTGTATATGAACTACTTCAGAAATGGGATGCATACTCACTTTTACGAATGAGTGTATGTTATTAAGCTACCAATTTCAATAATATACTCACCCTATTGATGCCACATTATATGTAACTAAACATATAGCAAACATATAAAACATTCCTTTTTTTACTCCTTTTGATAAAAATGCTCCTTTCAACTTTGAAATCTAGATAAAATTATATTAAAATTAAACAAAATTAATTGTAATGCAATACAAATGAATAAAAGTTAACACATAAAAATTAACAATAAAAAATATTTTTCATAGATACTTTCATAGATAAAATCAAAGATTTTTAATTGTAAGTTACAATGCATTCTAAACTACACCTCTTTAATTTGGAGATTTTTGTTTTTGTATGATAAAAAAATAAATAAAACTATCCCTATAGTAAATTTGGTACTTACGTATTAACTTAGAAAAGACAACTGGTTTGAGGGAAGCAGAATTCCATTTTGTACAGCTTTGAGATTCATATACTGCTGGTGAGAGGAGTTGACGTCGAATTTTGAAAGCGTTTTGATTTTAAATGAAGTGTTTTATATATTTTATTATTTGGAACAAAAATTTTAAGTGTAAATTGGCGCCACTTAAAAACCGCCAAATCTGTAGCTGCTGTTGGCGCGTGTGCTCTTTATTGGCGCAACTGTCGCCAAGGTATCGTTACTACGTAAGTACAGTAAATTTTTATAAGAAAGTGAAATTATATTATCAAAACACTCATAGATTTTTTTACAATTCATAAGAAAAAGAAATATATTGTAAATCTATTTACCTCATTTTGAAGAGCAATTATTTTGCATTTCAAAGTATTATTTTCTTCTTTTAGATTGGCATTTTCTGCTGTTACTTGATTCAATGCTCCCTCTAACTTTTGTACATACTAAAATACATTTTAATACATATAAATTATTTTGGTTAATTTAGTAATATTAGACACATTTTTAAAAAATGTTACATCAATTTAATTTTTTTCTACTTACTTCTCTTCTTCTTTTTCGAGACAAAGAAGCAGATTCTCTGTTTTTTATAATTCTTTCTTTCCTTTTTAATGCAGCTGAACATACCTATAAAATAAATATAACTATATTCAAGACATTAAATGAAAAGTAATTTATTATATTTAAAACTATCACAATTACAACTTGTTCCTCATGTTTTTTTAGATGAAATTATAAAGCTTTTATCAGAATAAGATACCAGCTTTTTGAAATAATTATTTATACCTTTCAATAAAATAGACAAAAATTATTTCCAAGAAAAGAAATTTAAAAAAATAGTAATATCACTTTTTATGTAAATTAAAGAAAGGTATTTTAATGAAATTTGTAAGATGAATGATTTATAAGACTTCAGAATTTAAATATGGGATAGAAAAATATTAAGAATATACGAACAAATTTCTATTCTATGGATTAGGATTATAAAAAAACAATTATTACAAATAGGATTGTATTAAAATAGATAGACTGAGCTGAGGCTCAGTATCAAATAAACTATGAAAATTAAAAGTCAGATAATCAAACCAATCACTTAAAGTGGTGATCGATAAGATAATTGAAAATTTTTAATAAATTAGATATCATGAATTAAATAAATATATATAATATATATATATATATATAATTTGCAGATTTTACAATATTAATGATTTTACATTATATTCACATTTTCAAACAATAACTTATTCATATAACATACCTCAATCAATTGACATTTATTAATTCCATTTTTTCCATCAATGCAGTTTGAAGGTGGAATTGACACAGACTGAGTAGTAGGTTTTGTTATACAAGATACAGGTTCCTTAACACAGAAAATTCTGTTTGGTAATTTAACTATTTGTTCAGTAGTTTGATCTAGAAAGAAATCAATACAAATATCTATCTATATAAATATATAAAGAACATAACACATAAACATAAAAACCAAAGGAGAACTTAGAAGAAATGAATTAGAAAAAACTATTATGCACGTTACATGCAAATTGTATAACAAACCCATTATAGCATTTGCAATGTAAAACCCTAAATGCCTCACATTCAGACCTCTTACGAAGAGGTGTGGGGCGGGGAGATAAATTGTTTAAGATTTGATGTGCTTAAAAGCTGCAGTAATGAAACTGAAAATCATATAATAAACATAATCAAAAAGCTGCCACTTTATTTATTATTATTTTTTCTGTATGATCTGCCAATACAAACTGTATTGGCAGATCAAAAAGGATACAAAAATGTTTACAAAATATACAATGACAGGATGTGAACAGTTATCCACGAAATACTTAAAACCCCAAAGAAATATCCATCTAAGCCGAAAGAAACATCAGAGGTTAGCTTTATCAAGAAATATGTACCCTTAAGATATTTTAAACATGTTATTTCTGCTCACTAGATGACTGGATCAAATCAAATATATGATAGAGCCATATTCCAATAACATGGTGTCGATAGAATAATCTTTTGTTTAGAGCCTGCAAAGTATACTACAGGATTGAAGAAAAAAGAATTGACAGTGCAGCCCGTTTCATAAGGCAAGAAATCCATTTGATTGTTTATGGCTATTAAGCATGTGATTGGTTGGTTGACCGACTACAATAAAAATTTTAATGTGACTGAGTAGAATTACAGCCTATTGCAAGGTTGAAGTTAATTAGCAGCATGGGAAAGTAGAATGATGTTGTAGACATTGGTTTTACTGTTGGAAAAAATGTGAGGAAAAACTCCCACAGTGAAGTATATTTATGGAAATTTTTTTTTAAAAACAATAATGAGTTTGGAGAATACAGATTAAAAAAAGTACTGGCAAATAAATGTTTCTAGGACATCATTTTTTTAAAACGGTATTGCTATTTAAAAATATTACTTAATGGAATGGAATTAACTCTGAAATGTGAATAATGATGATATTGTAATATATTTTGATACTGAAATTAGAGATTCAGGCTGCGAGTCTAACGACAGTAAAGTGGAATTCTTTTCTTCTGTCAAATATACTAATTTGTGGAAAGGATGGATATTAATATTGAAATCAAGAAAATCGGCTTGAAAGTTATTTATATTAGTCTTCTTTAAAATAAGATTTATTGGATAAATGTTATGAGACTTTTTGAAAACTTGGATGGTTGAAAATAATAAGTAATCTTTGTACATAAAAGCATGTTTGTGAAGACAATTTTTTTTTAAAATAAAGATTAGCCAGTATTGATGAATATTTAGTGCTTCATGGAATTTCTTGAGTATGGTTGTAAAGTTCTCATTATTGCGGATGAAATTATTAAAAAAAGCACAGATTACAGTTTTATCCAGTTATCGAAGCTTACTTTAAAAAACACACATATATATCAAAATATAATTTAATATGTGTACTATTTTAAAAATGGAAATTTTCAGGAATAATAGAGGAGAAAAAAAGTCTTTTTTATTATTGTAGCATTTTGTATGCAATCGTGATTTGGATGAGTTGAGGCTATTTTAAATGTATTATAGGTTAGATTTCTATTTGCTAAATTAAAATTATATGCATGCTTTGGGAATGAATGAAATATGTAATACAAATCTTATCATAAAATGATGTTACTGGCATCACTAGCTTGCTGAATGAAATGAGAGATAAAAAATGTCTGAAAAGATCTTTAGCAAGAGAAAGCCCCTCCACCATACTTTCTTGCAAGTATAATGTAGTAGTCTTTCCTACCCACGGTGTATCCTGACATGGCTGTGCTATAAATTCACTTTATCAATAGCAAATAACTACCAAAACATTGAAAAATAATAATTTGAAGAACTTTTAAATGTTTTAATTAATATTGCTTTAACAGAAGTATGCATTTCTGATAGTAGTGCCAAACTTTCCAGTCTAGATATTGATAGATCAAGACAAGCAGATTTTGTCACTGGCAAATGGTGTGTTTTAATTTGAATAAATAACTTGAAAATAAGTACTTGGCATTTTTCTATGATAAAGGATGCTAATTCATTGTATAACTACCATATCCTACAAAAATGGGTTTGGATACAAGGAAAATTATACTTTTTAACAGGACCTTTCAAAAGTAACTGTCTCACATTTGCACGAGTTAGCTCACTGATACTTTCATTGACGATGCAAGACACCCCGTCTATTTTCAGAACAGTGTCTGAATGATGAGCAGCAATGGAATTGATCCCATAACCTCTTCCATGTAATCTATCACAACTATCACTGGGCCACAAGTTTAAACATATGAATTTTTTTAATTACCATAATCTAGGGCTAACACAACTAACGGTTGATTTTTTTTTTTTTTTTTTTGGGAAGCTTCATAATCAGTTAATTAAACTGTTTGTTTTTTTAAATTTTATTTCCTTCTTCTAAACAACCTTAACATGCTTTTTTAGAGAGGAGCAAAAAAAAGCCCATAATAATAGTGGACATTAAAAAGGTGCCAAAATATTTTACAAGTAGACGAAATGCAAAGCACATCCTATATTTGTGTGTGCTAATAGATAAAAGGAGCCTGTGATGAAGTTAAAGATGAGAAATAAAATTGCTTTAAAAAAGGCCAAATTAATAATTAACTGTGATACAGATAATTATTTCCATCTCTCAAACAAATACACAGATTACAAATCATTGGAAAAACATTGTTTCCAACTTAATTTGTAAATATTTATTCTTTTCCACAGTTTCCGCCATCTTAAATTATAGTAACAAAAATGTTCTTTTAAATTGGATGTGACTGATATATAATATGTGAGAAAATGAGAACAAAATAACAAGCAGAAATTATATATAATCTTTTATGTTTTGGGCTGAAAATTATAAATTTTATTATGGGTTATCTACCTCATCAGATTGATATTACAACACAAATCATAAATAAAAATAAACTTTTGATGCATGTATAAAAAACCAAAATTTTATTACAATCTAGCTATTATCTAAAGTTTAATTTAAGAATTCGTAGTGTATATTCAAAGAATAACAAACAGCAGAATTCTCCCATTTTATGAGAAAAGGATTTTATTTATCTACATTTTTATTATTATTTCCAAATAAAAAAATTTTTTTTAAAAATAAATTTCTAGTTATTATAATGTAAAATCGGAGCCACAATAATTTTTTGTATACAAGATTATCATTCTTTTCTTTTTTTATCAATTCTTCTAATACATTTTTTTATTTCAAAATCTAAGAGTTATTTCTATTATAAATAGTGTTTTAATATAATTATTATAATCCAATGTAAATGCTTACTCCGAAATTTAAAAACAATTCAAAGGATGAAAATGTTAATTATTTAATATTTATTTCATACGTTGATCAAGAAAGGTATTTTTTTTGCTCCTTTAATGTAGTATTAAAAATCAATAAAAAATTAGTTAAAATAAATTAGCAAAAAATATTAATTACAAACCATTAAATATAAAATATTCCTACAAAAATTATTATAAAACATTCCTTTATTATTACTTTTAAAATTTTTGTAAGTAAATAAATATTTTTTTACCTTCATTTGAATTTAATCTGATGATAGATGGATCACTGCTGGTGGGTTTTGGTTTGATATTCACTCGAGGCTTAATTGGTTTGATCACAGGCTGCAACTGAGTAGCAGGAACAACATAAGTCATAGCAGGTACAGTATTTAAGGAGACAACAATAGAATTTGATGAATTTTTAGGTGGGGAATATGACACTTGTTCCATAAGGCTCGGTGGTGTATGAGGTGGAGTGTCAGATAATACATGATCAATTCCTCGCTTCAAATCTTCATCAGGGATATGTATCACTGGAACTTCATTCTATAGAAAAAAAAAAAAATTTATTTACACATAAGTATTCATTCCCTATTATATAGTTTAAAAAATAGATTTATGAAAACATGCTTTAAGTATACATTTTCTAAAATAAAATTATTATTTAACTCAGTTTAAAATTGTTTCTCGAGGAAATGCACTGTTTCTTAGGGAAATTCAATACATCAAAGTTTTATTTTGATAACAGCATTTTAAACTTTCTATTCTATTCTTTGATATAAATTTTCCTAAATTTAAAACATATTTTTTTTCTGACTATAACATAAGTTTTTTTAGAAAATTTTAAAGAATTTTTTTTTTTTTTTTAATTCAGGATTTATTTTAAAAATTAAAAATAATTTTTTTTGTTTTTCCCAATGTTAAACAAGATACAAAGAATGTATATAAAACAATTTTTTAAAGCAGTTTTGAAATTATGAGATGCTTATTTCAACCAAATTTGGGTCATTTCAAAATCAGATAAAATGATAGTGAAGCATATCTCCCTTCTTTTCCCATATTCCCATTTCCCCATGAACTTCAGAAATTTCCTTTGCAGTGTAAGAAAAAATAAATTATTGTTTAAGTCTAAATTCTGAATAGGTTTTATAATTCCAACATTAGTTGAAGAACCAGATATCATAGCAATAGAAAAAAAAATTTGTACAAAAACACAAGGTTAGTAAAGTTAAGTAAGTGGCCCAAAAAATCAACATATGAAGCAGGTAAAATTGATATTATAGCAAAAAGCTTTCGCCTTTAATAAAGATTCAAAGTGATGTCTTTTTTTTTGTTGTTGTTATTTTTATGCTTCGAGTAATTACACTTAAATCATTAGGCTTAATACTAATGACCATATATCATCATGTAAAGATTGAACTTGAGCTTTACCTATGTATAGAGTCCATTTCATGGATCATCATCAATCTTTTTTGCTACTAAGTGCAATGCTAATGTTGCTATTACAAACCAAACAAAAACATAATTATTTGAAATTATTCTTAAATACTGGTCATTGTGTGCTATATTCTTCTTTACACTTTATTGAGAGCTTTTGTTTGAGCATGATGAGAGCTAAGTTGAGAATTTTTGTTTAACATTAATAAAGGCATAATTAGTAAAGGCATTATAATTTATTAAAGGTTATAATAAATTTTCCATTCAAGGAGCACAGACTCTGTAATGCATATCCACTTCTGAACCACACTCTGATGAGTAATGCTAGAAAAAAAAAGGAAGCTTCTAATCATATTTGGAATAACTCAAGTTACCATTGTATACATTACACATGAGTGAGAAACTTCGCAAGCTAAAAGAGAGATTGAGCTTGAGAGCGAATTCATACTCTGTGTCACTTCAAAGGATATTCAAGAGATCATTACAGTTTATTTTTTGTTATAGCTCTTAACAAAGCAGCAAAAAACAGAAGATTCTTTTTCAGGCAACTTTTGAGGAGATGACTATCAAGAGGCTTAGAAGATGACAGTCCAAGAGAGTCACAATCCCCTCGATTATGGGTAACTAAAAATTTTGGAACATGCCAGATTTCCAGAAACTGTAAATTAGATCCCTCTCCCTTTTTTCCACTAAAATATTTGTTCAGGAAGATAATTTTACATTTAATGTATGATTTAGTCCAGTTTTATAATAATATATATTTTTTAAATATATTTATTTCAAAAGTAGAAAACAAACTTTGTAAGAACAACTTTTGAATAGTTAACAAGAAATTTTCAAAATTGCAACTTGAAATTTTGGGAAATAGTAACATCAAGTTTTCATAAGATAATCAGTCCTGTTACTTATCCATTATGAAAGGAGAGGCGATTATTAGAAATGTTACTATATTTTTATTAAGTAAAAAAACTATTGGATGTGTCATACTTATGTGTCTTACCTATTTCTAATTGAGTTTCATGTTTTGATAAGGAAATAATCAAACTAATTGTGTACAATTCATTCATAACAGTTATGTTGAACATACTCCATAAGGGAATTAATTAGTGAGGTTTTATGGCACAAGGACTATACTTTGCCAAACATTGTGTAGTAATTAAAGATAAAAGTTTTAAAGAATAATTTCAATAAAATAATTAAGATTGTACTGCAAAAAAAATTATAACATAAAAAAGGATTTAAAAAAGAATAAAAATTATTATAGTTGCTTCCATGCTTTGCTGTAAGGTATGTTACAAGTTGCCAACAAACTTTATGAGAGAGAATCAAGAATGAGATATGAAATATAATTTCAGTCCAACACTGCACCGTACACCCTGGTGCCCACAAAGGAAAGCAGATTACTGGTATGATGCTAGGATAGTTCCCCTTTAATGGCTTCCACCCTTTACGAGATGCTTAGAAAGTGAACCATAACTTGAATCCTAAGCAATTTTAACCATGTAGGGTTTGCGATTGCCAGATGATTGATGCATTCAGAAACAAGATGTACCATCTATTTACAAGAAACTTAGGTAAAAAGGATGTGTTGTCCACATAAGAGCAGCAATTCTGTCTGGCTCATGGCCACAATCCCCTTTGCTTAAGACACAGATCGCCAAGCATAACAAATTAGTAGGTCAGAATACGACATTGTTAGTCAAATCAAAAATTTATTTGAAGAATAAAACTGGAAAATAAGTAGTACAAGAAATAAACAGTAACATAAATGCTAAATTCTGAAAGAAAATAAAACAAACAAAAATTGCAAAATGCATGAAAGAAATCAGTTGGAATAATTTGGTGTAAAAAGGAAGAAGTCTGCAATCTCTTAGATGAAATGAAAATAAAAAGAATGAAGGCAGAGATTGCTATATTGTCCCAGGATCATGACACCTATATGTATCTAAAGAGATATGTTCCCGAGGGGCCCCCAATAAGAAAAGATACTTTATGGGTGTAGTCTAGATTGAAGATAAATTTTAAGAAAGGAATTCTGCAACACTCAGCACTAATGTTTAAAATTTAAAATAAAAAGTTATTTTTTTTTCCTTTCACATCTAGTTAAAAACAAATATTTTCACAAAATTAAAACCCTCATTATTTTCCACAGCATTATAGTGATTGTGCAGAGTAAAAGAATTTATCTTATTTTCAGAAAAAAAAACTCTGCAGTAATTTGTATGGAATCATATGATTATGACAAGTCATATGAAGAAAAAAAAATATCAAATGAAGATCATTAGTGAAACATATAAGCTGATCTAAATATTGTAACACTGCTACTAACTGGCTACAACAAAATTACACTAATTCAGTCACTTTTTATGTGAATATGACAGTTTAGCATGGTACAAGTATCTCTCTGTGAAAGATCTGCAAGAAAATATTCTACGCATGAAAAATGTTGCACACTTGATGTAAGATGATAAGGCAAAATTATATTCATCTACATAACCTTATTGAACTATGAATAAAGTTAAATGACTTATTAACTTGATCAATTTATTTCCAAGAATGAGTGAGGCCAAAAGAAAAGGTACTTTTTTTAGCCAGTTAATTAAAACAACTGTCATCTTAATTTCTGATGCAAGATGGCAATTGTAGACAAAGTAGTTCAGATAATTTTGAAAATATAGGTAAAAGTTTTAGGATAATTTGCATAAACAAAAATAATATTACAAGCAAAATGATTTAATCTATGATATTATATACAAATTGTAATGTAAAAATTGTTCATCAAATTTCTCTTTATCCAAAAGAGAAATTTGATGAATAATTTTATGATCAATAAACATTATTAACCAAAGAAAAAAAGAAAAATTTTAAAGTCAAAATTTACTTACTTATATATAAAGTAAGTGTAAACTAAACTGTTTATTTTTATTAAAAATTTACTTTTTGACTGTGGTGATAATAAGCAATACTCTTATATACATGCTTAAATAAATAAAATACATATACAATATTTTGAGAAAAAAAAAATAACTCACGTCAAGTGAAATTCTTCCATTAGAATAAGGAGACAGCTGTTCAGGTGTATCAATTGAATAAACATCATTGATATCAGAATCTTTAAAACATTCCTTTAAGATATCATCTATGGTAGTATTACCAAAATGTTCTTTTTCAAAATCTAGATCTTGAGATTGAATATAACCATTTTGTTGCTCAGTTTGGAACTTTAACTATGAATGAAAAAGAAATTTAGAACATGTGTATTAATATACAATGATTAACTGATATTTATAACAAAATTTGAATTTTTCAAAATAAAAATATATTACATCATCTGAATTTATATTTACTTTAATATTGAATCAGATAAAAAGATAACCATTAAATATCTTACAAATATTATTTCCTAATTTTTATTTTAAAAGAATATTAAAGAATTTTCTAAGAAATTAATTTAGGTACCAAAAACTTAACTTTGCACAGGGAAAATGACTGAATGAGTAACTAACAAGGATAGGTTGCAACCTGTGCATCACAGATTTGATAGACTTCATGATGCAGAGGCTAATGTTATGAGTGCTATCCCGTGCAGTTTCTTTATCCCCCCCCCACCCTTCATCATTTGAATTATTATATTCTTTATATAATGTTTTTTTTTAATTAGAAACATATATATTGATCTGAGCAAAAAATCATTTTTTTCTTTTAAAATATTGTTTTACTGACTTTGAGTGTTAATTTTTCTAAACACATACATGTGTTTAGAAAATTGAATGTATCACTCAGCAATTGAATAGAAGAAATAGGGAAAATTTTGAGATTGCATGGAAAAAAAAGTTGCTATATTCAATACACAAATTTTTGAAATCATGATTAAGTTAATATACAGGATCATATAGAATTATTTAATTATAAAATTGAATTATTTAATTAAAAAAAAAGAGCCAAGTCAATATTTATAGTAATAATCCTAATCATTACTATTGTACACCAAAAAATATTTACTTCTTTGTAAGATTGTTTTTGCAATTCCTTTTTTGATTCATTGACTGTTAATGACAAGCAGCATGTTGCATAAGTAAATCTTGGTATAATGATTCGACATTATTTAAACTTGTCAAAAAGAAAAAAAAAGTAATAGTAAAGTACCCTTTCCATTTAATTATTAATTATTTTTCTTGTAGGTAAATCATTATTATGGTATTATTGTGAATACAAGCTGTTTTAATGCATCAAATTATTCTGCAAATGTTATATAGCATGTAAAAAAAATAATAATAAAAAAAAATAAAAAAAAAGAACTTTTTATGGGTATTAAGTCAAATTAAGTATCTTTAAGCAAAAATTTCTATTTCACTCGATTTATTAGTCTAAGATTTTATCACAAAATCTTTTCTATTAAATAATATACTTTAAATCTAAGAATAATAAATTTAATTATAATAATAAAAATATTTATTGCATTTTAAAGCAAAAAGAATTTTAAAAATTGCTATAATTTCATAATATATATTTTTAACATAAACCTTAGTGGCATATTTTTCTGATAGTATCAAATTTGCAAAATTAACTTTTTATATAATTTATATCTGTATTTCTATTAAAAAATGGATATTAATGTATAAAAATTATGCAAGAGGTTTTAAAAAACATCCAACTTTCCAAGAGTGAAATGAATGTTCCCCCAACTACTGAAAAAAGTTAGGTGATATAAGTTAATCATTTCTTTTACAAACTAAAATATAAATAAACTAACATAACAATTATATAATCATTTAAATATGATCATCTGTAAGTATCTGAAGCAAAATTCTTAAATGTGGAATAAACAGGCAAGACAAAAATTCAATGTCTACAAAAAGAATAAGCATGAAAAAAAAAATGTTCTGTATAATCTGAAAAATTTATTATTTTAATAATAATATTCGAAAACATAAAAATACAACAAAGATGTTGCATTTCATGAAACTTTCATACATAACATAAAAATACAACTTGAAAAACAATGAGCTTCATATAAAATTTATCAAAATTTAGAACTCAATACCTGAAATTCATTCCCCAAATTTTTTAAAATAGTTGGATTCTCTAATGGGCCACCAAAGAAATCATTTGTTTCTAAAGAAAAAAATTTTTTTTCAATAAATATCTAAATTATCATAAATAATATAACACAAAACAAAACAATATAAACACACATTTATATTAACTTTTCATAATTCATAAATTATTTTTAAATGAAATAAAATGTAGATATTTAAAATAATATACAGAAGACATTTTTTTTATAAATGTCTTAGTTTATTAACTGGAACAATAGTAAAAGCATTTAAAATTATATTTTCTTGTTATGAAAAACAAATACATCTTAAAAAAGAAAATATATCTTCAGAGTGAATGGCTTTATTGTAAAACCAAGAACATAAAAATTAAGTAATGAGTACATATACCCTTCTCCAAGAATTTAAATAGATAGACTTAAATTTATTTTGAATAGAACATACAGATAAAATTTATGTGCCATTTCATAACTTGAAGTTCTTTATATTTATTTAAATCGATGAAAGTAAAACAAAGAAGAAACAGCACTAGAAAGATAAATGATCTTTTACTTAAATCTTAAACATCTCATAAATTTAAAGCAATATGAATAGATAAATACTAAAAATATATTCTTTAGTGTAAATGTAAAGCATTATGCAAGTTTTACTTCAGGAGAAAAAGTAATTATAACGAAAAGCAAACAATTAGAGTGACCACGCAAAAATAATTTTTAGACGCATATTCTATTCCACTTTGCAAAATCATTTGTATTTAATGCTTAACAACAATTTGAATGAATAGATTCCAAAAATAAAAAAATGCATCTGTAATTTTTCATTACATATTAAATTTTATTTTAAAGCACTGTGAAATTAATAATATTACAATGACTTTCACTATATATGTGTCACTATATTTAGTTTTGTAAAAGAAACTTGCCAATAATTAATTCCAAAAATATTTATTTTGCATTTTATTACTATCATAAAAAAAAAACTAAAATTAAAAAAAATTCAGAAATTGCAATAAAAATTAAGAGTATTAAATTGCATAGCAAAAACCGGCAACTCACCAATACCAATATCTTCATCAGTCAACATATTGAATTCGAAGTATTGGGGATCAATTTTACTTGATACATATTCTGGAGTAATTGTTAATGCCATTTGTATCAATAATACGAAAATGCTTTTATTTATTTACATCATATTTTCATAAATGCTTTTTGTTATTATTTTGAGTTGCCACGATAGCCTAAAGCAAAAGTATCATTGCCATCACTAATTTAAAAAAAAATCCTCATAACGCAATCGCACTTGATCTTATCAGCGGGTTTTAGAAAATATATCGTTCATTGTAATTGCCTTGAATGGTGCTAGAATGATTTATATAAAGAAAATATACAATTTACTTAAAAAATGATCACTTGTGGCTTATTATTTATGTTATTTAAAAAATCGTATTAGAAAACTTGGCAGTTTACAAGCAATTTTTTTTGTAAAATTTATTTTAAGCAACAATGGAAAAATTTTAAATTTAAAACCAAAAACAATATTCGCAAAACAGAGAACAAAAGATTGTAAAGAATTCATGGATTGCTTAATACAGATAATAATTCATTATGAGAATTAATTTTCAAAAAAATTCATAAAAACGCCTCTTGGATTTCCTGGCATGGTCTTCAAAACAAGTCCCAGGGCCTGAATGGCCGAATGGTTAGCGCTCTGTACCACAGGTTTCGGGTTCGAGTCCCGGCGGTGTCATGGATGTTTGTAGTGGTTTGGATTCCACTTTAAACTGTAGGTCCCGGTCTGTTTAGCCTAAAGTGTGCACAAGATGACCGTAGAGCGACTAACCAAACCAAACCAATTAACATAAGTCCCAGGAAACATGTCGAAAATACTATCTAAGAATACATACAAGACAATATAATCTCTGATTATCTTTCTCTTACTTTATTGTAACTAGCAGATGTTATAGGAAAAATAAACAAAATGTGTGTAAAAAACAATTGATCTTGACAATAATACGAATAAAGTTCTTTTCAACTAATACTAAAATGTTTTTAAAAGATTAGTGAAAATTAACAACATAAAGTTGTTCAAATCCAATCAAGACTACATATTTCTTCAGAATTATAAATCTATTAGTTGTCTCAGTTATGCGCCGTTGAAAGAACGAAATATTTATTCAAGTCGAAGGATTCGACTCAATATCCCATTAGCTATTTTCAGTAGCCAATACGATTACAGAAGGCTATAGTATTAATAGACGGAATCTCTAGATTCGGGAAAGACATTTGCGAGTCCATGACGTTATAGTAAAATAAGGAACTGGTAAAATTAAAATTCGCGATTTTCAAATACTTATGTAAGGAAAAAGTCATAGCCTGTCTCGAGGGAGAGCAATTTCCTTTTCGAATTAATCCGCGCAGGCACACTTGAAAGAAGTATCCTTAATTTTATACCACACAATATCTTCACTCTAAACTTTTCTCGAGGAGTTGATTTTTTTGCTAAACATTTCTGAATCACTTGCACAAGATACTACAAACAACTTTGTTATCAAAACGCTTCAAAATTTCCTCAGAACTTTTGAAGACTAGCAACTTTCTGAAGAACTGCAATAAATGTAAGCAAATATGAAGAAATAATTTTCAGGAAAGATCGCCGAAGAATAATTTCTCCAGATCTTTTTTTTTGAAGATCCCTTATTTGATTTGCCTACCTCGTACAAGTAAGTTGAATAAAGAGGTCGAGTGCCTGAACGCGAAGAGTTCATCTACTCAATGGTATGTGATGGAAGTAGGAAAGAAAAGTCAGGATGAATAGATAATAGTAATCGTATGGATTGAAAAAAAAAAAGAAAAATGTAAAACATTGGTGATGAAAATGAAACTTGTGAACAGCAAAGAGAGCAGAACGATGGAGCAAAAAGCAGAAAAATATAATTCAAACAAGGGAGTGTATTTAAAAGAATAAAATCAATTGCAATGACCGAACTCAAAAGAGAGTTAAGGCCATTAAGGAGAAAAAAAAATTGGAGTGGAGTGAAATAAATTATAACGTAATAGCATAGTTGAATTTATCAATTATTTTGTCAATATCTTGAATATTGGAAATAGCTGGATTGCCAGGAATGTTTGGAGAGAATTTTAGTGAAAATACTCCAATTGGTAGTTGTGATTTCAATATTGAGGAAGGGCGTGAATGAATTATGAGAGACTTCAACTAGTACAGGATTATGCTCACTGGAAAGATAGTTGATAGAAGCAGGCCCGGCGTTAAAGTTTTTAAAAGTGCGTTGTCAAGAATACTATTGCAGGGGGTGTGAAGGCAAATATAAGTGGAATCATTAGTAGCAATAACATTGAATGCGCTATGATTTGTCCAGTCGAAAAGAATAGAACTATTGAGGTTGCCGCGTCCATTATTCCATGCAGGATGCTTGCAACTGAAGTCTCCTAAAAGAAGTACTTGTTGATTGGAGTTGACTATTGTATCTAGTTCTTGCTTGAGAAATCTACCAATTGGATGGCAATAAATGCTATCAACAGTAATTTTTAGGTTATTCTTAAGATTAATATCGATAGCAGAGTTTTCAAAGCTGGTTGTAGTAAAATTAATTTGAATATGGTCAATATTTTTATGAACGCAGATAGCTGGGCCATCTCCTCTCTGAGTAAGACGATCGGAGCGATTTATATAATTTGGAATTTTGAAGGAATCGCCTGTTCGAAGATGTGTTTCTTGAAGAGCAATTACCTATGGTCTGGTATAAACTTCTGCTTTGGGGAGTTGGTTTCTCTACATTGTGATCTAAAGTTGGCTTAGTAAATTTTGACACATCTCTTCCAGAAGACAATGTGCACTTGTTTCTTTCTTTTCACCTTAAATAATAATTCTACCATATGCATTTGCTGAATCTTTGATATCCTGTTTAAGGATTTGTCAAAGCAGATCACAACCTTGAAGCAAAACACTCGCCTTCAGTCAAATAATGTATATAGTAGTCCAAAACAAAGTTGAAGTTGTTGCCCGTTCAAGTCCAAAACAAATAATGCATTAGTGTGAAAAAGCTCCATTTTGGAAGCAATCGTGTTGCCTGGAAACATTTTTACAAACAATGTGCTAATGTCTTCTTGAAATCTGTAACTGCTGACTAAATGGTGGTTGTCGAGCTAGATCTAAACAAACATATCTTTCTTTCCTGGCGTTTCAAAGAATGGACTGACATTGTGGAAAGTTCAATCCTCAGCTTTAGCCTTGTATCACTTCCTTACAGCATTATTTTAACTTAGTGCAATCCCATACTGCTGAGGAGAAGTATTATGGCAAGCTATCAAGAAAACAATGATACCTGTAGTCTGGCCAATGGGAAAGAAAAAATGAAGATAAAGATCACTAGATTGTCTTACGATATTGATAACCGTACTATCTAAAAGAAATGTACCCCTGAACGGTCGGGGCTAAGTGGATTGAGTGCTGCAGCTACGTGAAAATGAATACACAAGGTAGAAAGTGATATCACTGCAATGCCATTGGGAAAATAAGACGCTGCTGTTATTGTCATCCCTCCGCTTACATTCACTACGCAGTACAGCTCCAGATTTATGCTTCTAATATTAATACTTGTAGTTTTAAGAAACAGAAGCAATGGCTGAAGTTATTCCCTGACATTGTTGATCAACTTTGTCTTTTCTGACTTTTCCGTCAGTAGTGGTCATCCTGATTACGAACACCGAACGAAATATTAAAATGAATATAATATCAAGCACCACATTAAATAATTTTTATTTTCTTTATGAAATATGTGATGAACTGAGAAGGAATTGTTTGATTGTAATGAAATTTTGTAAGCAAATAAATTTCGATCCAACATGCAAATAACTAAATTTTGGTAGCTAGTAAATAAATGAAGCTTCAGAATATCGTATATGAGCATCTGAATAAGGAAGAACACAGAGTAAAGGGTGCAAAAAGAGAAAAAATTCCAATTCTAGGGTATAACTTTCAATTGAATTTGATTCTCTCTACTTTGATTGTATCAATGCCACGCATATAGATTCGAGCACAGTATGAGAATTTGAGGTAAGATTTGCAATACGGCTAAAGGAAGCAAGATGGTTCTATACCTAGGTCGGAGTATAGCAAGCATTTGATGAAGTTGAAAGAAATAGTTGAACCATGACCAAGAATACATCACGAGATACAGCATATCGAGAACAAAGCAATTTTCTAGCACCATCTAGAACTAATTTTTCATTATCAAGAATCAGTAATGTAAATGGGACATCAGTTGCCAATAAGACCACTGATAAAGAATGGTATTCAAGTTCTGACTACTCCTCATCTGTGACAAGCACGTTTACAATAGTATGGGGATCATGCGACTTGAAAATTTAATTGACTGGAGTTATTATTTTCTGCGATGAATCCTACTTTGAATTAGATCCTTGTGAGAAGTGAACACATGCTGTAGACTTCCATAGCATCCGTTGGATACTATCCAGACTATCTGACAGCATACAGCCTGACAAATGGAAGTCAGGATCTAAGATGCCATTTCAAATAACAGCCCGGGCCTCTTTGTTTGTCATTCACGCAACACTCTCACAATACAGCGTTATGTCTTTTATATTGTATGTCCCATCGAAAACAGCAATCATCTCTACTGATTGTCTTTGTACTTGGCAAACATTTCCTTGGGCACATATAGAGAACCAGAGAAGTAAAAAAAAACGTTTTGTGTGTGATGATCAAATGCCTTAGATTGTTCCAGAATCTCACAGATCTTAACTTGACAAAGAAGAGATTCTGCCAAAAAATCCTGCAGGAAAGCACTTACCAATTTTACAAATCAATGAAAAGTTAGATAACAATTTGCATAAGAAGCAACGCCTTAATGATTGGTTCAGTATATATGGCTCTATTTCCTAAGTAAAACATTCAAATCATCTATAATTTAAAATTTTTTTTTTTTTAACTCTACATTACATCCACCAATTTTCAATCCATTCTTAGTATGTCATTTTTTCCAGTTTAAATAAAAATATTCATAAAATCAAAATTAATTTATATGGTACTTACTGTAATCAAATTAGGTTAAAATAATTAAAATGCTAACTTTTTATCCTACTTAAAATTATTCTCTGGTCCACTGATTCTTGTTAATCACCACAACTTCCTTATCTCTCATAACTATCTTTTTTTTTTTTTTACTTACTTTACTGCCAAGAGAAAAACGACACTTTCTTTTTTTCATGAATACTTTTTCTGAATGTTTAGCGTTTTAAGATATTCCTAGTTTCTACACAAGATTGGCCATGACATTTGCAAAAATATTTACATAGTTAAGGATTAGTCATTTTGCCAATTTTAATCAGCAATATAAATGATTTGATAAGAAACCATCTGGCCTCTTGTTTTAAAGTTATGATGGAGTTATAAAAAAATTAATACGTATCTAAAGTGTTCTATGCATGTAAAATATAATAAAACTTATATACATCTCAAACACATTGGATTGCTACCAAAACAGATAGAAGTTAAGCCTTTTAATTAAAAACTTTTCAGTCTGCAATAGAAACATGATTAAATTGAATTACACGCATTCTTAGAAACTCACAAATGTATTTCAGTTTGCAAAATTTATTTTGGAATATTAATTCTGAATATTCATGCATAAATATCTTTTAAGAATGCTGAAGCAAATATATTAAACAAAGAAAATATTTTCTTATTATTTATTCACTTATTTTCGTAAGTGTTACAATAATTTAGAATTGTTATGATTGATCAATTTTTCTTTTGAATACAAATTTAGAAATTGCTTTAGAAGAAAATGATATTATAAATTTAGTTACAAACTTTTTTTATACAAACCTGAACAATGCAATCCATTTTGATTTCTTAAAGTAATAAATAATTATCACAGAACATACTATAAACAAAAATCTATGGAATACAAAATAAATGACACATAATTATTACTATCATTAAGAATAATCCCAATAGTTCAATTTTCTACTGATGCCACTTTAAAATTTGATTGAAATAAAAATGATTATAAGTAAAGTTAGGTATTTATTTAACAATTGCATAAAATGAAAGTACAACATAAAGTGGCATATTATATGAAGGAAATAAAAGCATTAAAAATTATACCAGTTAAATTTATACAAGAAAATGAATTAATATTATTCATAAACTCAACAAATGTGCTACAGTTTTGAGATCCTTATTTTGATGTATAATTCTTGTTGTACCAAATCATGATATGATATACAAACAAACATTTGACTAGCTTAAAATATATACAGAGAAATCACCTTTCCTTAATCAAGTACAATTTAAGTAATGCACATAAATATAATTCCTTAAAAAATAAAAAGACTTAAGTACTAAAGCTCTTTCTTAACATTTTGAAAGCTTAAAGTGAAAAAGCAACAAACACTTTTGCCCTGATGTATTCTACAATAAAGATCTTGACTAAATATTTGAAATATTAATAAGGGGGAAAAAAAGCAGTATTCCATTTTTATTTAAGTCAAAAATATTCAACTATTTAGACTATTTCAAAAGTTTTCTAACATCAAATATTTACTTGAATACATACAATAGATAAATAGATATATTCACAGAAAAGAATTCACAACTGTAATTCATAAATAGTCAATACTGATTTTAGGAATGCATTATTCTTAACTAAAAAACTACAATAAAATCATTTTGTGAAAAGAAAAGAAGGAAAATGACATTTCTATAGTCTGACCACGGATATTATGGAATGGTAAACATCCGGTTTAATGATGGAGATGGACAAATCAATTACTTGTTAGGGATGCTAGTCAGTAGATATGATGTGTCTGTGTTTTGAGAGGAAAAAAAAAAAAAAAGCATAATAGTAAGTGTATATTTTTCATTTAATTGTTTTTTTTTTTAATATTGTGTCATCTAAAATTTTGTTTATTAAAAATTAAAATTCTTCTAATTGCAATTAAAATCCCTTCTAAATAACATTTCCTCCTCTTTGACCCCACTCTTTTTTAATCTTTCCCACTTGATAGCTTCCCAATTTTTCCTACAATCAGTGGTCAGACTACAAGTTTGTTGAGAAATAAAATAAAAAGAAAACTTGAGAGAATATTATTAATCAATAAATAGAACAAATAAGAAAAACTTAGAAGTTCACTGTCTTTGTGATACACTAAATATTTACAATATCCAATATTTAACAAATTCAAATACTTACATATATATAAATAGATCTACAATAGAAGTTAGCTTTTTAAAGATATAACACATAAAACTAAAATCTTTACCATTCATCCAAAATGAAATAGAGAAGAATGCATAAAATTAACATATTAAATTTAAAATTAGGAATCACACGCTTTATAAGAAATAGCATAAAAAATACGAAAAATAATTATTCTAATATATAAATTGAAAATAGATTAAGAACAAATATTATTTTAAGCTACAACATCATAGTTTATTGTTCCTAATGTATTATTACATATGAGCACAGTTTTTTCTTTTAAAAGACAATATAAAAATTCATTTTATCGATTTTTGTAAAAAATAGAGAAAAGTGCAGGATTTCATGAAATATGTATTAAATGAGATTTTTTACAACAAATAAAGTTTGAAAAAAATACACAAGCAAAAATAATGAATTTGAATATAATACAAATGAGATGTCAAATTTTAATATAGACAATTTTATTAATAATTCAAGGTATTAAATAACCAAAAAATTTATTTTTTATAAGGTTATTTGGAATAAGCAAATATTTCCAAGTAATAATGCACAAATATGGCTTTCTAATTATAAAAAAAATTATTGAAAGGATCATAATTTAAATACATATATAATCATACAAGTTTCTGCATAACATTATATAAACTATACAAGGGATAAAAAAACCTCGAGCAAATAATTAATTTGAAAATTCAAAAACAATAAATTATTTTATTTTTTTTTTGCATAGTTTTGTCAAAAAGATCTTTTTATCACATTTCCTCATTCAAGATTTTAAAATAGCACAAACATTTTATACATATAATACAAAACAATTCTGTCTGTATTGTTTCTTAAGTTAACTAATATTTTTACTATTATGGCGAAAATATTATAAGACTTCATTTTCATTTTATGGCTCAGTATTCCTGTGTATCAAAACATATCATTAACAAATAATATTTGGTGAAAGGGTTAGTAAACTTAAATAATTAGCTAATGAAATAGAAATTTATGCATAACATTATATAAATTGTTAATAGGGTTTTCTCATAATGTAAGTTTCCTATTTATTTATGTTTAATAAAAAGAATATAGATAAATTTTCTAAAAAATTACAAAAGAAACACAGAAATTGGCAACTACTAAAAAACTAAATTTATAAAAAGGTGCAATAATTTCTCATAAAAACTACAATTTGAAAAATAAATAATTAAATCTTTTTTATTAACACTAAATAAAAAATATTCCCAGAGAAAAAAAGCATTTTACACATATTTAAAAGAAATATAGATAAAACACAGTGTAAAAAAGTGCACAAAAAATCATAATGAGCTTCTTCAATCTTAGCAGAAAAATGAATTGATGTAAAGAGCAGTTACTAACAAGTTGAAATATAATATAAAAAAATCACACAAATATATATTTTTTAAATTCATTTTTCATTATTATAATAAATTTTAATGTTTTAGTTATTACATACACTAGTGCAAATAAATACACCCTGCACTTTCAGTCTGTAGATAAATAAATTTCATGCATAGGCAGAAGCAATAACAATATATATACCTACTTATTTAATTACATTGGTATTGATATATGCTTTAAAAAACAAAACAACTTCACTTTTTAACAATTTAAACAAATTATTATAATTCATTTAGCTCTTGAAAAGGAACAATGATTTAATAAATATATCTTTATATTTATATGCTATATAGTGGCAGAAAAAAATAAATAAGAAGCAGTTGAAAAAAAAAAAATATTGTCAATTCAAGTAACACTAAATCTGTATTCCAAATTATCATCAGTAATCAAACTAACAACTTTATTTGCTGCCCATTGCAATCTTGCCATGCGTAGAGGATTATTTTTTACTGCTTCATTTAAATGAGGTGTGTTATATGTCCGGATGCATCGAGTTTGGGCATTGCCTAGACCAAATAATCCAGTAGCAGTCTGAAAAAAATTCATAAATCTAATAAATTTATATTGAATAATAGATAAATTTCCATGGAATAATAATAACATAAAAAAGTTATTTGCTTTTTTATTCATAAATAAATTTTTCTTTGAGAAATGTGTAACACTTAATTTAAAATTTATGAAATTGATGTTAAATTTTTTATTTATACTTAATATTATTACTATATTTTGAAAAATTGCATTAAATATTCAATAGATTTAAAATTAATATCAACATTAAAGTGCTCATTTGCTAAAAATTTGAATAAATAAAAGTTACGATCTGCTGTTTTAAACATGAATAATACTAGTACTTAATAATACTAGTTTAAAAATGAGTCAATTGAGATATATAGACATTCTGAAAATATGCATTTGAAACATTATTTTATTACTAAAAAGTCTTTTAAATTATGTAAGGTGGCAAAAATTAATACAGATCATGTTTCAATGAAAATGTCAAAGGAAATCCTTGAAGCCTACCTGCCAAAAGCACAGCTTGTTTTCTTTGTTGGAATAGGATGCTAAATATTTTCCATCAGGGGAAAATGCACAAGCATTAATAGCTGCAGCATGAGCTGATATTGTCTAAAGATAAAAAAAAAAATATTACAAACAGTTCTTAACACACATGCGCGCACACACACACACACAAAGAAACTTACTTGATACTTAGAAGCTCTTAATTCATATATAGCCAATGCCCCACTTTTGGCCCCAACAGCAATACGTCTTGTTGAACTACAAAATGTAACATTGTAAAACCTGGAAATAAAATATTTTCTTAAAAATACCATCAAATAATAAAATAAAAACTTCTGAATAATTCCCTCATGATAATAAACTATTATCTTTAAAGTATAATTCAACTGAAATTAAAGGAATATAATAATATATATTGATAATCTAATATAACAAATTATTAATTTTAAATAAGTTTGAAAAATAAATCACTAATTTAATAAATTTTTTAACATATTAATGAAAAAAGAATTGCTTCTTTATAATTACAGTAGCCTCTCTTTAAACTATCCAATAATGCGGCCTTGCTTGAGCCTTTTCTTTTGTATTTTTTCATGGAAAATTCATATGGATTCGAGCGCTGACTTCAGTTACGGGCATTGACCTTCACCACCAGATGGGGACACTATACTGCTTGCATTTTTGTTTACCATAACTGTCAGTTTTGGTATAGTAGTGTTTCTTGCTTATTATATAACGTTTAATCATGTTTTAATTATTTGAATGTTTATCTAGAATGCTTTACCTTTGATATCATTCTTAATACTATACAAAATAAAGAGAGGTTACTGTAATATAATAAATAATAAAACATCACATTTTAAAAAAAAATCTATTAACTAATGACATAATTTACAACTTACAAAATTGTTTGCATCATAAGTAGATGGAAATAATAACTTTTTAAATATATAATGAATATGGCTAAGATTTAACATGAAAAATTTTAGTATTTAAATTATAAACATGTATGAAATTGTTGTAAAAAAAGTCTGTCGTAAAAATTGTCTAACTATATTCATAAATAATTATACTATTCTAATTTTAAAATAGTCTTTTATATTACTAGATAACCAAAATTAACTAATTAAAATAAAAATTTATTAGTCATACAATCATGTATTAATTATGCAATCTATAAACTTATTAAATACATATTAGTCATCAATTATAGCACATCTTATTATTTTCATTTTCTACTAGTGAAAAGAAAAAAAACATTTAAAGGTCAATTTAATACATAATGTAAAGAATATTTAAACAATAAAAAAATTAATTTTACCTGCAGATTGCAGGAAATATTTCTTTCAAACCACGAGCTTTTAACTGAGTATGATCAAGACAATGAATTACTATATCCATCACCTAAAAGATAAAAAAAAAAGTTATAAAGAACAAATTAAAAAAATTCTTTGACAAATAAAATAAATATGTTATGTAATTTAAGAGATGAAATACATTTTTTACTCTAATAAATACTACAACAATGACAATACAGTAACATCTCTTTAATCCGACACATTCGGGACCCCAGACATACCAGATTAGCGATTTCGCGAATTATTTATTATTATAATCTACAGAATTATTAGTTTAAGTTGATCTTTAACTCAACAAATATAGTTTTACAGGGCATATCAAAACAAAACTAGACATAAAGCATATATATATTGTGTTTATGCCCATTTTCACCCCATGTAGTAGATGCAATAGATATCTGATGAATGCAAGCAGCATTATTTTGTCAATTTGCACTCAAAGTAAACAAATGGCCATGTCCATATGGGGGAAAAAAACAACCATGAAAATGAAAGCTTAACTGGTACCAGAATATAGAAAGTGTTGAAATATCAAATGTCGGATTAAAGAGATGCCACTATGTATAATGTAACATTCTGAAATAATAATCGTGTAAATGATTTACCTCAACAAGTAAGTCAGAGACATCTGTCTGCATTTTGTCAATAAGAAGTTCAACAACTCTCAATATTTCAGGTTTTGACCGACTTAGGACCGTCATATGCATGGAAATGTTAAGAGTTTGTGCATTTTGCGCTAGTGTGTTATAACGAGCAACTTCTTTAACCAAACAGGTAATGAATGTTGGAGGCCTAGCCAGAGCTATAAGAGAGAGAGCATGACGAGCAGTTCTACAAGAGTCAGCAGCAGGTGTTAGTGGAAGACCATAAGACATGCTGAAATCAGGTTAACAGAAAAAAAATATATCTTTTATTAAAAACTTATAGATTACATTTCAAACTGTACATTAATAAATATAATGTTCAGTTTAAGTTTTGTTACATGGTCAATGAAACAATATTTAAAAGATATAAAGACAATGCTTAAATTTTGTGCATATGAGTTTTTAAATGCAAAATTAGAATTATTTTAAATAAGTGACGAGAAATGAAAAATAGATTTATGCTATACAGCCTACAATTACATTTTAAATAGTCAATCATATTTAAAACATCAAGAGATTTTAATTAATTAGATGTATTCTGGTTCAAATTTAAAAAAAAAATATATATATAAAGAAACAAATATATTAATATTAAAAATTCTTTTAGTACTAATACAGATTCAGTATAATTCAGAATTACAAAACCATTAAATTTTATAAATTAATTACCATCAATTTTTAAATGAAATCTAAAGCTAATAGAATGTTAATTAATTTAGAAATGTTCATTAAATATTCAGAATTTAAAAGTTCATTCACAGTCATTTTTAAAAAAATACTGTCCAGATATTGAAAAAAAAAAAAAAAAAAAAAAAAAAAAAAAAATCTTTATCTGATATTTAATTCAAAAATTATTTAATTTATATAAAATTTTGCAATTGTATTTATGATTTTTATCTTTTTTTATAGTATTTAAAGATACCAAAAATAGGTCTGAATAATGGAAATGCAATATCTATCTATCTATATTAAAGAACCATATTTTTGATAGCAAAATAAAATATTCTTAAAGTAATATATTTCATTATTGTTTTTTTTATTAAAAAGTAATCCGTCTTTGCATTTTAGAAGAAGATAAAATCTTGACAATATTTTTATACTGAAATATTATGTCAAAGGAAATTGTTATGATTTTATAAATTTTTATTTAAAACATATTCATTGGTAAAATTTACGTAATTTTTTTAATTTAATTAAAGAATTATTTTCAATTTAAATATATTGAAATTCAAATCCTGATAGAAGCAAATGTGATCTTATGATTAAATAATCTGAGCTTATTTCTTTCTAAAAATATATATATATATATTATTTCTAAATAATAAAACTCATTAAAAAGTCACTGCCAGTGGAATAAATTTAGATAGTAAACAGAAGATATACAAAGTGTGACAATACCTGGGTACTAATTTATCTGAATCACAACATAATTCTAGAAGTCCAAGTAATATTTTCGAAACATCTAGATAAGGCTGCCATACAGTGAATCCCCTTCCAATTAAATCAATTGCAGCTCTTCTAAGAGCTGTATGAGCAGGAAATGATGGAGATGGGGGCACTAATAACAAGAATGCCAGAGCTTGACCTATGAAGAAAATAAGTTTATCAATAAAAAATAAGACTTAAAGTAAATAAAAAATTTTAAATATAAAAAAAAAACAACGTACAATTTGGCAATGAAAACTATAATACATACTAGTATATCTTGCAAGAGAATAATTTGAAAGACCAAAACCGTCAACGACACTACGGCGCTTCTGATCATCTGGTGTCTTTTTCTTATTTGTTTCAATTTCATGACCATACTCAGCACCAATTACTCCTAAAAGAACTATAGCTGTTGTCTGTTTTCTTTTTCCTTCAGTTGCACTAGAGGGTCTGCTAGAACTTGTTTCTGAAATATAATTATTGAATTTAGTTATGTTTATAAGGGAACAGTAGTTATCAGATTTAACATGTAATTAATAGAACAGTATTTAAGATGTAATTAATAGCTTAATTAAATATTATGAGGAACAATAAGTATGAATCATAAGTACTTTGATTGTAAATAGCTATAAATAACAAAAGTGTATTTATTCCAGATTATGTATAACACTAAACAAAACCTAGATGTAATTATAATCAAAATGCAGGGAAATCATATCGCCATTATGATAGGGTTAATTTACAGCTTATTTACAACTTAATGCTACCAATACCTGTACTCAAATTACTTATTGCAGATAATATTTAATGTAAAAATCAATACTTAATCTTTTCTTAAGTAAGGACTACCTAGATAAATAATTCTTAAAGGTAGCAAAGCAAAAATTCAATAATGACAGTATATTTATTTATGCACATTGCCGAATAAAATTGAGTATAACTATCTTAATTCTCCAAAAAAAAAAAACATTTTTTTTTGCTAAAGTTAGTCATATTTTTCTGAATTTGTTGGATGTTTTTTAATTGCTAACAGTTGAAAAAGTAAAAATATAAAAATGCCTTTTTTGTAAAACTATTAATTTTTCTGTAGTCCATACATAACCCCAAAATTTTCATTTTCTGTAGTAACCATAGAGAATCTGTATGAATATATCAGAGCTGGGTATATTCATACAGATTACCTTTACAGATTTTTATTCATTTGACATGTCTGGTTGAATATACCAGACATGTCAATTAAAATAGTAATTGACATGTCTGGTATAATCACACATAATAAAAGAATTAAAAGCACTAGATTTCGATGATGAAAGGATTAATAAAATAAATAATATATGAATAACTTGATAAATCTGAAGAAAAATAATTTTAGACAAAAATATTAATATTCAAGATATAATTCAAAATAATTAAAATAAATTGATTTTGTACCCTCTAAGCTATGCTCATCACCTTCCTCTTCATCTGACGAATGTTCTTCTTCTTTGATTTGTGCACCTTGATTATTTGCATTGACAGAAGACTCATCATTTGTAACTGCTCCAGAATTAGAAACATTATTATTATAATTAGTTGAAGATTGTGCTGGTGTAACATTTGCAATATCATCAGTTGCTGCTTGTGGGGCTGAACTTGGTGGTTTTGGGTATGGTTCTCCATAATTTGGCAGATAAGGTGCCCATTCTTCTACTAACTGCTTTCTACCTTTAGGCCCTATTCTTCGTAATTCCGCTAACAGTAAAGCTTGAGCAGCTTCTCTAACCTAGTAATCATAAAAGTTAATCTGTCTATTAAAACAGTTATTGTTAGCTAATACTAATATAACTAATACTACACTATTATTTAGTGTTCTGGGTAATAGGAACCAAATCAGCAATCAATAGTTTATCATTTAAATAACTTAATTATGTATAAATAATATAAAAATCAATTATATTTATAATTATTTTAATTCTTAGTTGACTACACAAGCAGATGCCAGTTGTGTTACACATTTAATAATTTTAATTTCCAGAAATTCAGATAATGTATTCAAGTCATTCAGATTTTAGTCAAATATACAATATAAATAGAAAATACAATATTTTTTTGTGTAATACAGCTAAATATAGAAATATTTAATACTTTATGTTCATTAAACATTATTCTTCAATATGTACAAATACGAGCTATTAAATATAATTTTGTTTTCATGAAAGTGGAAAAAATTGAAGATTTGTAAAATAAAATACCTGTATACACTAATGAACATGCAAATTAAATCCCATTTTTTATTTATATTTAAAAAAAATATAAAATAAAACTGGATGAATAATAATTTAATATATAGCACAGTATTTTATTAGTATTATATAGTATTTTAATTTTAAATAAATAAGTTATATTTAAATGAAGTTGTGTTTTGATTAATTTTTCATTTAAAAATAAAAATAAATTCATTGGAAAATTATAAATATAATTAATGAGAAAACAAAAATATTTATTATGTTCATATATGACATTAGCATCATGTATAATATTAAATATGTAACAGGAACATTAGAATACATAAAAGGTGAAATATAAAATCCTCTAAATGACATTGGTAAAATATTTCCATTCTAATTTGTGAGAAGTGAAAAACAACTCTAAATTCATTTTTGTTTACATTTGTTATTTAGAAATTTATTGCTTTAAACATACAGCAACAAACAATTATTTAAGAAGAATTAACAATTGTTTTTGGAGAGAAAAAAAAAAAAGTACATGCCTCTAGGCAACGGTCTTGCCAACGTCTAGCAAGCATCTCGACTTGAGGACATTTGAATTTTTCTGATTTTACTAAATCTGGCAAAAGTACACAATGAAGTGCAGCCAGTAAGCTCCAGCCTTGCTTAATTTGAGCCTGCTGGCTGCTAAAAACTCCCGCTTCAGCTGCCATCATTGCTTGGACAACATCATCTTTACTTTTAGCATCTGTACTACTAGGAGTGCCAGGTGATGTTGGCTGAGAATTAACAGCCTTGCTATCAGCTCGACTAAGCCTCCTGTAGGTGGGGGGAGAAAAAAAAAAAATTAGATAGTGTGACAATTATCAAGTTTTATTTAAGAAATGTTTCAGAACAAAGACAGAATAAAAAACTATTTTGAGTAAAACATTTTTATTATGTCTTATTATTTCATAAAATGCAATGAAAAGAAGTACACAGGAAACAACTTATAAAATTAATGATTAACTACTTAAACTAATATTAAATAATAATGTGATGTTTTTTTTTAATTATGTCAAGGACTGGGTCATTTTAATCAGTTTCCTGTGAGCAGCCCAACATAAATTAGACTTTGAAATAAAGCTGCTGATAGGTAAAGTTTCTAAAATAGTGTAGGCCATAGAAGCACAAATTGTCAGGTGAATAAAGTTCGTAGTATCTCTAGTGGAACAAAGAGGGCAATCAGGAGTGACCTTCATGCCAATTCTGTGGAGATGTTCTTGGAGGTAGTCATGTCCGTTATGGTCCGTCATCCAGAGTTACAATAAATATTAATGAAAATGTTACATTTTTAGAATATAAGAAATTTTTTGACATTCTTTCTTTATTTTCTAGCAATATCATTTATATAAGTTTAACACTAATTTCATTATTTGAATAAATAAGGTAGCATTTATTTAAAATAATTTTTATAAGTAATAACTGAATGAAACAAAACAAACAAAAATGTAATATTTTATTAAATCACCCTCCCCTCCCCAAAATTGCATATATTCCAGATTTCTGTGTTTGGTTAACAAAAAACATGAACAAAAAAGTAGCAAAATAGAAATAGAAATTAATTTAAATGGAATAATATCTACTGACAAAACACATGTAATATAAATGAAAAACAAATACAAAGTGAATCAATATGTAATACAATAAAATTGAGATTTTAAATTAGCACATAATAACCTGTGTAATTTTCTTCTTCTCTCTTGTTCTGGAACAAATGTAGCACTGTTCATAGACATAAGAGTATTAGCTAAAGCAATTATTGCCAATAAATGTGTTGTGGTAACTGCCGTTGATAATTCCCAGTGCCCTTTTGAAGAAAATATGCGAGCTCTTTCTCCTTCAAGGACAAGTTCAGGAGGTATAGAAGGGGCTAATCTTACATGCTTTCCTTCTCTGAAATAAAATAAAATTTTTTTACATAAATAATTCCTTATTAAATTTTCATACTAGCATAATATAATAATTCTGAAACTGAATCACTTTTGTTTTAGTGGTATTACTTGCATAAAAAAAGGAATCAACAAGAAGCAGATTCTCCTTTTATATGAATAAATACTGATGAAAGAGTCCCATTTATTTAGCCTTCAGAAATGAGATTTTACTGAGAAACACAGCTTTGGCCAAAGTATAAGGCACCTCTTAAAAAGTTATTTAAAAAATGTTTTAACGTTTTTCTTTGTTAACTACTTGGTGTTTCTTTGTTATGCATTAAGTATACTGATTAATATTTGGTGATACCACCACTAGAATTTATGACAGCTTCAACTATTTGGGCATGCTTTTTGAAATATTATTATTCCTTAAAATTAAATCAAGATAATGCCTATCTGATAACTTTATACGTCATAAAATTTTTTTTCTGTTTTTATAGCTTTTTCAAATTTCTTCTTACTGTTCTAGTAATGATTAGATATCTAGTTACCTTAAATAAAGTTATTATTATTTTTCACTGATTTTCAAAACAAATAATTGCCCTTAAATTCTCAAATTGTCTGTTTTGTATAGTTCTTTTAATTAATATGTACATCTTCAAAAATATTTTAAGTATATTGCACAATGCAATATGAAAATTTTTCACTAGGCAAACTTCCTACAGGATTTTACATAAGATAATACAAAAGTTTAATGAATAAAGGTTCTTAAAATTCTGATAATAAAAGTTGTAATTTTCAAGTTTATAGAATATTGAATCAGCATTATAAAGCATCATTTATAAAACTAAATTATTCTGCTACTTGAAATAAAGTTCATCTGGCAAAGCAGATGGAGGAAAAAATATATCAAAGTTTTAAAATTGTCAACAGCAAAGTTCCCAGCAAGTAACTGTAAAAATTTATTTAAAAAATTGCTTTGTGATAAAATTCCTTTTTTAAAAGTTCATTATATTTTTCTGCTAAGGTATCATATTTTTGTCTTATAAATGAATCAGAATTATATTTACATAGGAGGAGGAGGTTCTATTGCTTTTCCATCTTGAATGGCATGCAGATAAGTGGGTAATATCAGAGCCATATGGCCACCCCGAGATAACAATCCAAAGCATATTGGTCTCATAGGACGTAAAAGACCTAATTTGCTCTCACATACTCTATCAAGTTCAGGATCAAGCCCCCAAGCATGAAGAACACTTAGCAATAACTGAGCAATTTCCATAGTTAAATTTGCTTCAGCTAGGTTCATTTGACGAGACTTTCTTCCAGTAGCATCAGTACTAGCAGCACTTTCTCCAGAATCCTAAATAATGTCAATAATATTTAATTAAGTAGTGTTTTTAAAAATATATTGAGTTAAAAAAATATAATTTTCGTGCATTACATACTTTTCTGCGAATTGTAACTTCTCCAGAAGTAGTTTTAAATCCAACACTTTCAGCTTTGGCTTGAATTTTCTGAGCTGCATTTTCTGCAGTATCCTTCATTTTGGCTATAAGACCTACAAAAGAAAACAACAACAAAAATTAGCAAACAAATAAATAAATATAGAAAGAAAAATTTTAAAAAATAATGCAAAATAATGAATTAAATTAGCTCAACATGCAAATAAAAATTTCAAACGGAATGACAAGTGTCTAAACAAAAACCAAAGTTTGAAGAAAATAAAAAGGAAAAAAACATATGCCACTTATAAAGAATATAATATATATATATAAAAAAAAAAAAAAAAAAAAAAAAAAAAAAAAAAAAATTGGCAGTCTCACCTGACAGTTTTCGTTGGGCATCAGGTGAGGTAGAAAGAGCTAAATATTTCTGTTGCTCAGAAGGATTTATAAGACCTTGAACTTCTAACTGACCGGGTGAAAGAGATGAATATTCCTCACTTAATAATTGAACTATTTGAATAAAATTATTATATTAATTACAGAAATAAATTATACAGCTCTAAAAATTAATTAAAATTCTTATTACAATTTAGGAGCAAACCATATGAAAAAGTAATGTTAATATTAGTTAATTGTTTTTCTGTAAAAAATGCAGATCACTGTTAATAAATATAATAAAAATCAATTAAAAATTAACATGCATACCAACAAGTGCTTCAATGTCAAAAAACAGGACATGACTATCTTGATCTTTTGGGTTAGTTCTCAGTCCTTGGATTATCAGTGGATGTGCTCCTCTAGAACGCTGAATTTCGGTTGCATCAGTTACATGTTGAGCTGCATGAGTTTGTGGTTGATGTAACTGGTTTAAACCTCTTTGTGTCGCATGTCTAATAGCTGCAAAATTTCGATGACGTAAGCCCCGGAAGAAATGGATAGCTGGATTTGTCATACGATCACCAGAACTTACAATATTTTCATCACATGCATTCAAAATTTCTTCTGCAGCAAGACCTTGGACATATCGATCTAAATGACCTTAAATGAAGCATATAAAATTTTAAATAAAATGCCCAAAAAGAAATGATCAAGATAGATTAAATCAATAAAAGCACAGTGAAATGACTAAAGAAAAAAATATTTTTTTTAAAAAGAAAATAATGATACATAAAATGCTAAAATTTAATTTTTTATTCCAAATATTAGTGAACAGCAATCAAAGTCTTAAAAAATACACATAGTTAAATGAATAGTTTTTCAAATAACTTTTTTTAGTAAAATTAACATATACATCTTATAGGAAAACTCCCCGTTCTTTTTAGAAATGACATTGTAAGAAATTAGCAAATATTAAAACAAAACTTAAAAAATTGCCACCAAAAATCTTTTTTAAAACTAAAATTGAGTTATTACCTGTTTCCATCTGCCAAACATATAGAGAACCATCACTGCAATAAACTATCAAAAAATCATCCAAGGGACGAAATTTGATAGCTTGTATAGGAAATAAGTGGCGACTAGCTAGCATAATGCATTTTTTATCTTTCAACGCAAGCAATGCAACTGAATGATCACTTGCAACAGAACAAATTGACTGGAGAACACGATTCTAAAAGAGAACATAAATATCTTAGTACAGTCAATACTTAAAAAAAATTTAAAAAAACCAATAAATAATGTGCTCAGAAACTAAAATTAATTATTTAAAAAAAATTCTTGTATTATTTATTTTGTATAATTGATCATTAGGTAGTCCTGAAATAGATACAACTTAATTTTTTTCCTTTTTCGCAAATAGCGTTAAAAATAAAACCAAGAAAAAAATTTAAAGGAATGAATGCTTTACTTACATTACAATTTACTGGGGGAACAATAAGTTGTGTTATTTCTCCAGCATGCACAGAAAAACGATGAAGTAAATGTCCAGCATATATATCCCAAAGGCAGACACTGAAATCAACTCCACCAGATAACAAAAATTCAATATCATAACGACTATGAATTAGATGAGGATATAAAAGGCAATTCACACGTCCATTATGACCATTAAGCAATTGATGAGGAGGCCAATCTGTAAAGACATCAAGATAATACCTTAAAAAACAAACCATTTTTTAAAAATATACAAGCACATAAAAGTTGGGGAAGTATGTATCTTTATAATAAATATAAATGTAAAGAGCTTAAAATAGTCACAAAACCTGCACACTTTTTAAATTGAAGGTTGGATTATGATTTGGTTCATTTTTGGTATTAAGAACTGGTTCACAATTTTGACACTGAAAAACTTAAGAAAAATGATCCTTAATTTATGTAATTTTCCTTCTGTAAGTTACATTTACAGAAGGAAAATACTTAAAACATTTCAAAAATAACAAAACAATTATCAATTAACCATTTTAGCAAATTTATTTGAACAACAATGAATAATGGACTACAATAAGCATAGTGATTGTTTGAAAAAAATTATCAGTTTCAATTCATATGTTGAAGTAAATTTTATAAATAATTAATTATATCACATTAACCATATAACACAATTTACATAAAAATAAAGAATCAAATTCAAATTTTTTAACATCAAATATTTTAGTAAATGAAGGGTTTGCTGTAAAAATAGGAGCTTTAATATTATACATTTTTCAAAAATTGTATAAAAGTGTTAAAATTTGTAATAAGTTTCGTGAAAACAATTAGTTTTCATAAATTTTGAAAGAGATCATATACATTGAGAAAGTATGTTCAATGAAGAATATCTCTTTGAGATGGTCTAGTAGGTTTGATTGTTGAGAACTGATAATAAGATATATTAGAACTAATTCAAGAATATTTTAATTACTTGTCAATCAAGATGTATGCAATACTTATTTCTTATTTTAATTTAACTGTTACTACAGTTCAATAATTTAACATGAAATATCAATTAAGTTAATGTTTCATTAAGCCATAAACAAATTTAAGATTACATGCTTATAAACCATATTTCAGTTAAGTTATTAAATATCTTGAGTTAATTTATTAAATGATATTATAAATATTTAAAATTTTTAGAGACCTTCGTAAGATTGATGTTTTCCATATAAAAGTTGAAGTAGAACTGTCTGTGTTGCAGATATAATGATAATTGAACCATCTTCTCTACCACAGACAAGACGCCCTTGAAGAGGTAGGTAAACACTTGCTGTTAACTTTAAATTAGGAGTCTCAGGTGTATACTAATAAAAGAAAAATGTAGGTAAACTTAACCATATAAGTTTTTTTTTTTTTTTGAGGAATTAAAAAAACTATTTGAAATCTTTTTAAAAGACAAGCGATGGAAATTTCAGGGCAAACAAATTTATAAAATTATATGAAAGATACACAAAATAACCTTTTAAAAAGTTAATAAACACATTTAAAAAATTATATGAAGGATTCACAAGATAACCTTTTAAAAAGTTAATAAACACACACACACACAAAAACAACAACATATTATTAAGAATTATTCAATTTACAATGTTTTGGAAGGAAACAAATATAAAAAAAGAGATTGTAAAAATTACTATATATATAGAAATACTGCAAAAATAAAATTGCAAATACATTTTTCTTTGGGAAAAAGAAATTCATGAACCAAATTTAATATTAACAATATTTGATTTGAAATTGTTTTATAATCCAAAAAATTAAATTGCATTACAATGCTTAAATAAAATTAGATTAAATGATTATTTTTTCACAGTAATTTCACTTAATTACATAGTATTTTTTCTTAAAGCAAATAAAAGGATGGAATTTTTATAAAATAAATTTTAATTTAAAATATCAGAAGTACAATTTCTTACCAACTGATCCAAAATTCCAGCTGGGAGAGGATGCATAGATTCCCAAGCTTGCTGCAAACTCAAAGATACAGTTGGGTGATGTTCTAAATAAAAATTTAAAGCAAATATTGAAATATCTACTTTACACTAAATTTAAAATATAAGATTTTTTTAAATGAAATAATTTGAAATTTAAAATTCACAATTCAAATTTAAGAATTTGAAATGAAAGTTTTATCTATAAAATTTCAATTAAAATGTATTTTACCATAAATATAATTTTTACTTAAGTGATTCATAAAATAACCAGATTTTAAAATTATAATAAAAATCGTATCATCTTGATTTTGGATACATTTATACCTATTAAAAAACTTATGATAAATTAGAAAATGATATTAAAACATGAAGATGTGAAAAAGAAACTGATAATTTTACAAGATTGTAACTCAAATTTTAGAGCTATAGCATAACTATAATAACAAAAGCTTAGTATAAATAGCTCTTAAAATAATTATATTTAATAATAATAATTATTAATCATTTTATACTTCAATTATCAATACACATACATTGGGATAATATCTATACAATGCAAACCATTTTATCTCATTCCCAACACTTTTATAATTCAAAATAAAATAAATTTAACAGAATTTTTGAGAAAATATAAGATCTAATATTCATTATTTTTAACTAACCAGAACATTTTTGGTCTTTCATTTTTATTATATCAGCATCAGGAATATCAGGAAGGTTCCAAAACACAATTGTTCCACTAGAATCTCCACGAAGTAGAGCTTTCTGATGATGGCCACGAGCAGGAACAAAGCTGAGTGATGGAGGACAAAGTAATCGCTAGAAGATGGGAAGGAGCAGATAAAAAATTATTATGAAAAGCATTAAAAAATATTTTTAAAACAATTTGAGATTTAAAATAACTAAAAAAACTACAGAAAAATACCATGCAGTTTTTTGAAACAAAAATACAGTCACATAAGGTAATATTCATATTTTATAAGTATAAAATTAAAAAACAGTCATAATTTCTTTTTTATAATTTGTAAGCATAGTTTTCAGCTCTCCTTCCTCAAATAAAGATCTTGTAAAAGTCATGAACAATTTACACTTCTTTAGCATAGTATAGTATAATCAAGTTCTGTTTTTATACTCATGGCATAAAAAACTAATAAAACGTTTTTTTTAATTTTAAAGAACATTTTTGATGCTGCATTTATATATAAAAGTTACAATACAAATTTAAAATAATGGAAACTGGAAAGAAAATATGTAGGTAAGAATTATAGTGAAAACAAAATACAGAATATTTTTTCAACAATTTGTAATCTTCATATTTACTAGAGAGGAAAATTTTGATGAGTATCTATTTCAATTTCTGTAAAACAACTGTTATGCTATCCTGTATACAATTGTTATTTTTCATTCTTTACATTTGCAGATTGTTTATTTTGCAGTCACAAAGCATTTTAAGTGACAATTTTATAGAACTGTTTTGAAATTTCAAAAATGTTCAAAGATTGATTTATAATTTGCATTCATATTCTTATGTTTTTCTAATATAAATCTCAAAGGTAATGGCAATAAGTAGGGAATTATGGTAGTATAATGTTATTACATTAATATCCATTAAATACTGTAGTTAAGTATTATAGAACACTAAGAGAATAGCAAATAGATTTTTTAAAGAATAAATTTGAAAAATATATTGTGTATACCAGAGGTGATACCTTTAAATCCCATTTCAGAAAGAAATATTTGAAAGGGATATTTACTTGTCTTTATTAATAAAACAAATAATGAAAAGCTGAAAATTTAGTTTAATTTTAAAGCATATCTACAGATTCCCCATTTTCCCTCCCCAGATGCAGTTTCTTTTACACAGTGTGTTTATTAACACATGTAATTCATTATACTTTTTTGTGACTAAGAATAAACATTATAACCATATGCTATCAGTACATGGGAGCAATACTTCTATAGGAGAAAAATATTTCTTTAGTTAATACACATTCATGAAAAAAAAAAATAAAATAAAAAAAATAAATAAATAAATAAAATATTAATATCATTGATCAACTTATTTTAAATTTAATTATTTTTTCAGTTTTTACTTTTCCCCATTTCTTAATTTTTTCTTAAGTTTAACATCATAATAAATGGATGTATAGCTGTGTCTGTTATAACAATACGAAACTGAAAAAATATCACTATGATGTCTAATTCTCATATCTTTTTCTTTTAAACACAACTGCTAGTTTTTATATTTGAGACATATTTTTACAAAACACATATAAAATGTTGAAGTTTTGTTTGCAAATTTTGTTCTAAAAATATTAATTTTTTTCAAATCTACTTTTCATCAAACTTTCTAGAAACAGGTTCCATTACAAAAATAACCTAAAACAAACATTGTGCACAGAGATTGATGCAATTTTTAGTACTTTGCATTGTTGCCATAAGTATTGAAAGCTTTAATTTATTCAAAATAAAAACTAGTCAGTTTCAACTGATAAGCCTTTAAACAATGTAATTATTTTGAGTTTTTTTTTAATATATAATCTTTGGATTACAGGTAGAAAATTATATCTTATTTATCAAATAACAGTATTTTGCACAGTACTAAAAAGCACAACACTCACTTTATCACTTGGTACTGCTAGAATACTATATAATATTGGTTGATCAACACTTTTAGATTTATTATGGAATTCTTTACTGTCTGCATTACAACTGCAAAAAAACATATATTAATTAAATAAATAGCATATATTTCAATATTAATATAATTGTAAACATTATATAATAATCTAAAATGCTTTAAACTGTATAAAATAAAGTTATTTCATATTTAAGTCATTCATATTTGGACCTATGAGTGACTGTAGAGAGGAACTATGACAATGATGCATATAACTAAATGTGGGTGTATAGAGTATATTGGATTTTGTTTATGTTTGTGAAAAGCAAATCTTCAATGAATGCTGATCATATGAGCCATCTGGAGGAAATTTTCAATCTGATAACTTGATCTATAGATACTCAAGTACTCTAAAAATTCCTCACAGCGAAAATGCTATTAATAAATATATATAAATATAAATTAAAGCTAGACCAAAGTGTTTAGAAAATCCAATAGCAGGTCAGGAATCTCAAGATTTTAATTTTTAACAATGCAGAAGTTTGCAAAGCACTGATATTACTGAAATAAGATTATTACTGTAAAAAAATTTAACTATGGAATTGCTATTTTTTAGACTGGAAATTTTAAGGGAAAAAAATCCAACCCCACCAATTGGAAAAAAAGACTTCAAAATAAAAGCCAGAATAATCATAAGTTGAGGGCTGATTCATTATCATATTTGTATGTATAAGTGAAAATTGATTATTAATTGATTGATTTCCTGTATATTAAAAATTTATAAATCTTACCTTGCTACTCTTCCTCGTAATTTACTGATAGCATAAGAAATAGAAAGCATACATATTAATTTAAATATATTTATTTATAATAAAATATTTATATTCAGAATATATTTAACAAGACAGTAAGTGAAAAATATGAATTGATTTCAATCAATAAAATAAAGTATAATTTTATTTCGATAATGATCATCCCCTTAAGTAGAATTTGAAAAATGCCTTGATATGTCATTTAATTTTAATTTTTAACATAAAATTATGTATATTATTCAAGTATTTTTTTAACAAAAAATGTATTTTTATTGCATATATTGAACACTTTAAAAAGTATTCTGATAATAAAAGATAATATATACTATATATGTATATTGTCATTAATGTATTTATAAATGTCATTACAGGAATATAAATTTATTAAACTGAAACCGAAAATTGAGAGGAAATTTTTTTTAAATGAAACAAAATAGTTTTTTCATACATATCAAAACAATTGCAAATAAATAATAATAATAATAATAATAATAAAAATTCAAAGCAAGATTGGAACCTACTTTGTAGGTAATTTAAATAAATATGCTTTTCCACTGTCACTCCAAATTATAACTTTATCAGATGCTAGAAAATCTCCTCCTAACCATCGTTCATCTCTTGGATTGTCCGAGGAACATAGTAATGAAAAATCTCCAGCATCATATATCTATAAATTAGAATAAAGTAAAACACCTATACAAAATAATTTTGTTAGTGCCAGACATACTATTAAAACATATAAATAGCAAATTAACTTACTTGCCAATATTTAGTGCATACAATTAAAACAGTTCTTTGGTTATAAGAACAGCAAGTTAATTTTAATGCATTGAGGCAACGGATAGGTTTAGATTCATCCTCATATACTGGTCCATTCTGTAAAATGTAATAAGGAATAAAAAAAATTTTTTTAATAAAAAAATTTCTCATTATAAACACATAAGAAGATCTTGTTAAATATTTTAAAAAATATATAAGTTGGAAAAATTACTTCTATAAATTCAAAGCAATTTTTAGATTTTAAAAATATGAAATCATCCCTGAAATTAATTTAAAATTAAAATTAATACAGTAAATTAGTACACCTTCAAAAGAACAATAAACAATATCAGAAATGTTAAAAAAAAATTGCAAAGCTTCAATTTTTTAAAAGAATTCTTAATGATAACATTGAAATAATACATAAATATATTAAATTGAAGTAGGATATTCAAAAACACTTTTGTTTTTTAAAATTAATTATCATTTGCATATGCTCTAAAAATAAATATATATTCTTTAATGATAAATAAGTAATTATTTAAAAATTATGGAAAAATTTAATTATTTAAAATCAATGCTGCATAGCATATTAATATTGAATACATTGACTGAAGTAATCTAGTTTTTAAAAAAATAAATTATGGAAAAATTTAATTATTTAAAATCAATGCTGCATAGCATATTAATATTGAATACATTGACTGAAGTAATCTAGTTTTTAAAAAAATAAATTTACATTTTGATATGCACAATTTGGAAAGGAAACACTTGTTGATACACATATGTAACGCATGTATCAATGTAATAAAGACTTACTTTAGATTCACTTCCATTCAAGGTCCAAATTTTTACATAACCAGAAGCAGATAATCCTACAATGACATCATCTAAAAAAAAAAAAAAAAAAAATAATAAAAAATAATAAATAATAACATCTACAATGGAATAAAATTGGATTTGTTACTTAGATAAAAAGTATTTTAAATTACTAACATGTACCTTGACTTTTAGAAGGACGAAGGATATGAATAGCACTCATCCAATCCGGATTGACACGAGATGACAAAGTAAATAAAACATCTAATGTTAGAACATCCATAACCAATATTTCTGCATAATATCCATTACAAAACAATCTAATATCACTCATTCCAGATGTTTGATAGGACTGCAAGAAATAACAAATAGAGAATTAAATATGTAGAAAAACTTATATCATATACATGATGACTTTTAACTAACCTACAACTTTCAACTGAAATAATTCTTGAGGCGTTGCAGAGAGCACTACAAAGATTTTTTATTGAAAAGAATATGGAAAAGAAATTTAATGGACAAGGTTTTCAAAATGATGAATTTCAGAGGTGATACAATAGCACAATCTAGTCACAAAGGCGTCAGTTACAAATTCTAGAGTTTCTTTTTTAATGCTTGCAAATTCATCAGCTATGGAACTTTTGAGGCTAATAAGATCTATCAGCTTCTTCTTGTAAATCAAATCTTTTATATAATCATAAAGGTAGAAATTACATGAATTCATATCTGGTGAATTAAGGTGGCCAATGCAATGCAGCAGGATAACTGTTTGGGTATGAAGTGATAATTCAGCTTCAAACTCACTGATAATCGTGTCAAACACACAGCATGCTCTATAAGAAGGAGCACTGTCTTGAATGAACCAATATTCACCAGTGCTCATAGCCAGATTACAAATTTGAGGAAAAAATGGTTGCCTCATAGGTTTCAGATTTTACTTTGGATGCAAAAAAAATTGGTTCAACAATTTCTGATCCATAAAGAGCATTCCAAGATGTTACCTTTCAACCAGAAACAGACTTCATCAGAGAACCATATTTTTTTAATAACTAATTCTCCAGAACAGATGAGGTTCAATCTTTCATTGCCGAAGTCCATTGTTGAATGATAAGTGTGAGGTCTGGATATTGAAAGGGAAAAATGCGATGTCATTCCACATTATCGCGACTGCAGCACACACACAGAATTTGAAGGGAGGGAGAAGGAAAACAAAACAAAACTATTGTGCCTCCATATATCATATCAACTTAATAAGATTAATATACAAAAAAGGTAGTAAATATATATAGATATCCTTCATTACAAAAAAGCAAAAAATATTGCAAGATTTTTTTTCATTTCTTTTTAAAATATTGAGCAAGACAAAATATTTTAAACACTCATATAAGAAATATATTAGAAATAAAGATTATATATGACATGACACATGAGAGATATTTAAATAAGAGAAAAACTTAATCAATTTTATAATTTTTAAATAAATAAGAGTTTCAAAAATAAATTTACCAATTTATAGAAATATCACGGTTTTAAACATTATAGCTCAAACTAACATTGGGAATTGATTCTTTACTCATGACTGGAATATGGATGAAATTATTTAAAGATACTATATGATTTTAAGATATAAAGATATCATATGCACATGACTACATAATCTGTCCAGCATAACATTATAATTTTTACAGCAATGTTTTTATATTTTAACTTATAAAGTTGCACTTAAAAATAATAAAAAAGACAAAAAAAAAAAAAAAAAAAATCCATGGTAAAATCTGAACAGGAAAAGGGAAATAAGTAGTAGAACAGTAGAAAAGGGGGAAAAAAAATGAAGAATAGATTTACATGGATTGCAGTATGAATATAGGGCAATTTCACAGTCTCAAGACAACGTCCATCAGTTACATCCCACAGAGACATTTCTCTAAAAGGAAAAATTATTATTGAGAATTATTTTACAGTAGACAATTGTTAATAAATTAGTTAAAAATAGATGTAAAAGTAGAAAATGACATAGATCTCATAGACTGATGTCTTAAAGTTATAAAAATAACTTTAATGAATGATTAACCACACATGATTGTTTTTAATTAACATGGCAAGTATAGAAAATTATCCTTTAAAATAAAATTAATAAAGTTTAAGTTTATTAATAAATGGTTTTTTTTTTTTGCACCAGATATAAAACAAACCTTTAAATAAATTATAAGGATTAAAATTTAGCCAAATGCAGTTCAAATTTGTCAAAAGAAGTCTTCTCTCTCAATAATGAGAAAAGGTAGATTTCTCCTTTTGAAGCTATTCAAAAAAGAAATGGTTGGTCACTAAATCAAGGCCACAGAGGCAGACTGTATTCTTCACATTGTTAAGCAATGAAGATGTACATAAAGAAGGCAGACAAAATGAAGCTATAATTTAAGTAATCAAGAAGCTAGAGAAGGTGCTTTTCCACGACTTAAAATTAAATGTTAAAATTATAATTTTAATATGATAAAAAATTTTTAATTTTCTATTTGTTTAATATAATTAATTATGGCAAATAAATGAAATCTTTCTTGTCGGATACTAATATACATTTAACATGTAAGAAATGCAAGTGAAATTAAATATAAAATGTTTAGGTTCATTACTTATTTTGCAATTTTAAAATCTCTAGTAGTGAAAGTTGAAATAACATATGTTGTTTATTAAAAAGAATAATTAGTTGTACATTTTTACAATTTAACAAATTTTAAACTCTTGAGTGAATTTTTAGCTTTATAATTCTTTATTAATATTTACATAAGAATAATACAAGAAATTAAATTACAAGTATTACCCTGCTTCAGAAGAACTAACAAGAAGTGTACTGTCTGTTGCAACACTTCCATGTGACAGACACAAAACAGGAGCTGTATGTCCAAATAATAAGCAACGAGGGATAATCTGGAGGAAAAAATGTTAGTTAAAATAAACAAGCAGATAATAATAAAATAAAACATTTTAAAAAGAAATTAAAAAAAAAAAAAAAAAACCTGCAAATTTTAAATTGATAAGTGATACATAAGATGGATAGGGGATAAAATAATGAGCAAAATATTTTGACTTCTCATATTTAATATATTAGAATAAGCATATATTATATATATCTGCTATAAAATATTGAAGTATGGGAAAAAATTGTTGGTATCAATAAATTTTACATTAAGATTAATAACCTAATACATGTTTCATAATTTTGAGCTGAGAAAATCCATACTTTTCTAAAAATCAAATGTTAAACATTATTTTAACAACACTGCATATATACATAATATGAATAGTTTTATGCCATTTATTTAATGATGAGTTAAATAAAAATATTTTTAAAAATAATTTATTGGACAAATTTAAAACATATAAGTATAGTTTTTCTACATAATCTTCCCCAAGTCCATTAAAAATTCTGTATCGTTTATTAAGTGCGCAAATATGGATTTTTTTTTTTTGCAGTATATTTCTACATCCTATGAAAATGCTTCCTCCTAACCAGTACCTTTCTGAATGGTTCAAACATGTGATAACCACAGACGGCAAGATCTGATAAGTAAGGAGGATGTGGCAGACACTCAAATTGTAGTCTTCAATAGTTGCATAAGTAACATAAGGCCCAGTATGGCCATATTGCAAAATGATACCTATAAAACAGTAGTTCATTGTCTAAGATATATTCCTTAACAGGTCTTAGCAAGAGGAACTAGTAACTGTGTTCTATTTATGGACCTCCAAAATTGTGCTTTTTAGTATCAGAAGAGAATAAATACAACCTTCCCTGCAGATGTTACATTCAAAATTTTTTTTGATTTTGATGATGGAGAATGATGCATGATTCGAACAATGCACTGGTTTCTTAACATGGTAGTAGATTCATGTTTTATTTTCAGTAACAAAAAAGGAAATATCATCTCATTCCAACTGCTACACAAATTCTTTATAGAAACTGCTTTAGTTCTGCAGGGAATTTCACTATAAAACCGTTTTCTTGACATGAACAATGTGATGTGTTGAATTCTGACTAATTCCATATTTGTGGTTATTTCCTCCATAAATAATATGTGATTTTTTCTTATTCATATCATCAATCTCATAGTTAATTATTTTTGCACTGTTACTAAAATGATGCTTATTTTAATGTAATTTTAAGATGCCTACTGGACATTTCTTACATTAATAACAACATTTAACAAAATGAAGGACAAGGGTACATTTAAAAATTTGCTGGAGTTTTTAATTTGATTGACCTTAGTACAATGCAATTAGATCTTTAACAAGATCTATTGTAACAATACATTTTTTTTTCTGTACAGCATTTTAACAAAGTATTAACTAAGAATCTTGCATATGTTTGCTTGATTCATGATAAAAACACATTACAAGACTTTCAAATTAAACCTTATCTTTAAAGTAAATGATAACTGACATAGAATTTGGAAAGGAAAATTAAAAAAAGAAAAAACAAATTACTTGCTATCTCCAAAAGAGAGGGAGAGGTATATAACCCAATAAGTTAAAAAATCGAATTGCTTTTGAAGATCTAAAGCTTCAAAAAAGTTACATTTGATGCTCTCAAAGTCAACTAGATATATTGATATTTTACAAGAATATAAAATGGAGCAAACTGAATTTTTTTAATAAAGTGTATTTTATTATCTTAAAATAAAACATTGCCCCATAAAATAACCAACAATAAAAAGTACAAAATTTTAAATATAATTAAAACAGCTTGTTTATACAAGGTACCACATAACAGTTTGATAAGGACTAGCTGTATACTAACCAATACTATTATTTCAGGAATACAAATAAGGTATTCATTCATTATCATTCTAAGTCATTTAACTAAATGATATGCAAAATAAATAATGCAATATTTCACAGTATAAATTGAATGGAAAGAAATTATTTTCAGAAGTTTTATTCAGGTTACTGGAGAATTAAAATAATTAGAAATTTATACAACGCTAATATAACAAAGACATTTTTTTAAAAAGAATTAGCTAACTTTTTGTTTATCTTTGAAATCCCAAACACAGATGCGTCCATCATTACATCCAGTAATTATTGTTTTTTGATCATGAGTCAAACATATAACTGATATGCAATGTGTTGGAGCAGCACGGCCCCAAAGCGTAACAGGTACCACCAATTGATTGGATACTGTCATAATGTCTGAAAAAAAATTTAAATAAATACACAAAATAATTCTAGGTTTAAAACAAAACAGCAATATTTAATATTTCACTTAGAAATTGTTTTTATGAAATTCATAAACAATATGAGAGCATATTTTGATATTAACACATCTAAATTAAAAAAAAAAAAAAAAAAAAATTTTATGCAACTTAATTTCTAAAACATAAATATTATGTATACATCTATATGACATTTCCACGACACAGTTTTACTCAATCATTATTGAAATGACACAAGAATTGAGGGTAATTTCCCATTCAAGCACAGCAAATCAAAACAAGGTGCAAGTTTAAGGAGGGACTCTTGTATAAAACAGCCTTACTATAATTTTTTAAGAATAACAGAAATGCTCAAACATAAAAAGGAGGGGCAGTACAAATGACAATAATAAGGATTTTCTCTAAAAAGTAAAGATTTGGCAGGCAATTAGAAATTTATTTTTTTTAAATTAAGATCTTTCATTGAAAGAATAGTACAATTTAAAAGAAAATATTACGAGTGCTTAACTCTATTCAAAAGGAAATTAAAAACTAAAAATTATTCTTTATAAAATCTTTTTTTTTCTCCTTTAAGTAGAACAAAAATATATTTTAAAAGCAGAGCAAAAAAATTCAATGCTAACAAAAAAAAAAAAAAAAACACAAAAGAAAAGAATTTTTGAAAGCACACACACAAAAAATTCCAGTTGTTTAATAATGATTACAGAAAAACTTACATATCATTGACAGACAACATTTCTAACAATTATTATGTTACTTTTCATTTCTCTTGTTTACACAACAAAAACAACATAATTTAACTTTCAAAAAACCATTCAGCATTTCAACTAACACAATATTTTTAAAGGATCTAATGACTATGTTATATGAGGAATTCCTTGCATTATATTATAGGTATTTTATAAGATGTCAGCATGTTTCATCACTGTGTAACAGTAAACAAATTTATTAAAAGGCATATCTACTAATGATAAACAGCAAGTGTGATAAATCTTATTTAGTTCAATTATGTAAGTGCCAAGGTAAAATAGAAAAATATTCCGAAAGTTCACAACAGATTTGAGAACTCAATGAAAAAAGAAAAAATATTGAAATTATAAATAGACTACGGAATTGTTATTTCATATGTTTAAAGATTTACAAAGAAACAAAATTTTATTTTAAAGAAACTGATTATAAATTACCTTATTACTTACATATATATTATTAAAAAACATTAATTGTCATGTTACATTAGCAGCTTTTAACATTTAGATGATTTTTTTTAGATAGATCCTATTTTGAATTTTTTTACATAAAGCGATGCAGTATATATTATATATACACAATTATATAACAATATATCTTATACTGGAAAGTACACTCATTAGAAGACAATATATATATATATAACAAGCATCGAAAGCATATAGTTGCAATAACTTTAATGGAGATGTTTTTATAGAAGTGAAACATACAGAATTGTAAAACTATCTACAAATATTTAATAAATTAAAATATTTAATTTTTCTATTTATAGCCAATAAAATAAAATTCAATTCAAAATTCAATAAATTTTAATTGTTTTTATATTATAAATAAATGTATGCAAGCTTGGTATTAGAACTAATGAAATGAGATAATAGACAAATGATAAAATTATTATTTTTCCGTCTTGCCTTTGCAGGTACAATAGTAAAATCGGATTCCTTCATTATCTAAATTTTTTTTATGTGTATATTAAAGTCATAAAAAAGCCCCATTTTATAACTCTCGCATTGTAATTTTTTAGAAATTCATAAATAGCATAATGAAAAATTAAAAACTATTTATAAACTATAGAATTAAATTATGATAAAAAAACCAATAGAATAATAATTGTAAATTTTTAAACTGCTTTAAAAAATCAGTATATTTTTTATATAACTATGTGAGGCAGCCATAATTTATTTTAGTTCATTAACTAATTTTCTAAATACAAAAATTATGATGAAATAGTTGCTTAAGTTATGGAATTTTATGAAAAAACTTGTTAATATTGGTTAAAGTATCAATTAAATTAAAAATAAGATTAATTAAATATTTGAAACATCAAATAATAACCAACTGCCAATAAGTCACACCAGTATATAATGTAAAAATCATTTAAGATTTGAACATATTTATAATAAATATAAAATCCCTAATAACTACCTTAAAAGAACTTTCCGGAAAACTATTCTGTACTATAAAAAATTTTTTGTGTAACTAACACAAGCAGTGCACCTTATTTACAAGTATTTTACATTTTAACTATCCATCGCACAGCGAAGGAAATTCCTAACTGAGAATTTCTGCAGTTCAGTCATCTGGGAAGTCACAAGACTCAGAATATGTATACCGCTTTACACTGTTTTTATGTATTCTTTGATTTTTATTTCGGCAGTAAATCAAAACATAAATTATGGAAATAACACCAGCAACAAATTAGAATAATCAATGCAATCGGTTTTTGTATGATGAAGCTATTTCGGTTTGCTTTAAAAGCTTGTGAATGTGATGATGACCTTTGTTATGTATAGATTTTGAATTTTTTTTCAAAACAAAATTCTGTAGAACTACCTTTAAAATTAATTGCGCCTGCAACTGCATCTGTGCTCCCAACAGGTTACGGTAAACAACACGCCTACAGCAGTATTTTGCAGACGAAATTAGACAGATCTCTGTGATTTAGAAACAGTTTCAGAATGACAAAACGGAAACCAAGTTCTAACTTTTAATGGCAATGAATTCTGTGCAGAAGTGTTATAAAAGTTCTAAATATGAATTCTAAAATCTTATTATAAATAATTATTTGTTGTATAATAGAAATTAGTTTTCTTTACTCTTACTTGCACTAATGATTTGAGTTCCATTCTCTTATTAAAGGAAAAGAAATACTACGGCTCTAGTGTAACAAACACTAGACTTATAAACCTAACGTGTTCAATGGAATTTTTCCAAGTTTTCTTGGATGCATTAATAAAGTAAAAGGAAAATTATAGTTACAAGTTGAAAATGGAAGCATGTTTTCATAAAAATACTAATCACATATAAAGCTTTATTACTCAGGAGTAGTTACGTCATTTCCGCAAAATTTCATATCAAGAAATACACTTCGAAAGGAAATTCAATTTCACTTAAACATGTGTTAAAATGACAACAAACAAAAATTTTCGTTTTGATTTATTCGAAAGCAGTATAGCAGTTGTATTACATGATTGCAGTTATATTAATTTACCTTTTGAATTATCCGGTATTAATAAAGACGTGAATGAACTTCTAACTTCTTGTGGAAATATATTTTTTCAAGAAAATATTAGTAAAAGTACTTAAATTTAAGTTTCTTTCAAAATTATTTTGTCAATTAAGTCTGAAACAAGTCTATATTTTGTTGTAATGTATTTCATTTGAAATTATGTAATAAGCGGAAGTCATGAATTGATAATTTAAGTATTATTTACATTATTATATTTGTCCACAATAATTTTTAATTTTGTAAATTCATTTTATTTTACTTAAATAAATGTATTTATTTTTCAAAAATATTTTGTCTACAACCAATTTCAAGAAAAGATTAATGTCTTAGGAACTATTTTAACTAAATATTTTAAAAGTTAATTCGGTATTTTTTTTTTACAAAATATCTAATCATAGGATTTATGTACAGAAATTTTCGGAATAAATGTAGGTGTTTTTTTTTCCTGCTTAGATATATCGTTTTATGTGTGTTTAAAGTAAACGTCAAGTAAGGAACTACAGAAAAATGTATATTAATGAGAGTTCAGATAGAGTTAATATTGAAATATTAATGACAATTGCTTATATCAAATTACAACTGTAAAAACAACATATTTGAGGTGAAATATAAATTCATTTGATTATTAAATTTGATTTTATAAACATAAAGTTATTGTTAGAAATTTAACTTCTAAAAGAAATAAAAGGTGTAAATTCTTGTCATAGTGGGTTTAACAGTATTGCATTTATGCAATTAGCCTATGCATATAATATGCTTATAATATTATTTTGAAAATTCTCAGTATAAGTATCATCGCATCATTTTCTAAACTATTATTTTTATTATTTTTCTTATTTTCTCTTTTTTTTCAGCTGATTTATTACAATGTATCACTCATTCAAAAATTGTACTTGATATCACTTGGGAAAAAATGAATACAGGACATTGGAAAGATGTAGATGCTGATTGGCGTTATGTATATACATTAGCATCACTTTTCAAAGTTCTTTGTCTTTTGGCTGTAAAAGAATCCAATAAAATTGTAAGTTTTGTAGTATGTATATATATATATATATATATATATATTGTTTAAGATTGCAATAAATTTATAATTATTTTTAAATTGTCTTATTATTTTATTTTTTTTTTTTTTTTTTTTTTTGTCGTATTTTAATTTTAATGCAATTTTTTTGTATTATTAAAAGTATTTTTTATTTTGTTCTATTGAAATGGTTTTTCATCAAAGTTACAGCACTTTTGGTGTAAATATATAAGTAAAATTTACAAAATTAAATTTATTTTGTAAGTTAATGTATATTACAAGTAATATCAAATAAGGTATATTTCTTTTTAAAAAATTAGTTTTTAGAAATTTTTAATTTCAATAAAATATTTAAAATGATTTTCAACTATAAACATAGAAAAGAGAATAAATGAATACTGTCATTCTCTTTGCAATAATCCCTCATATGTCAGGAAACATATGAGGTCCCTGGCACATGTCAGGAAAAAAGACATCTTTATCATGTAATTTTTTTCTTCAGCACATACAAAATATACAGTATATTAAAAAAAAAATAAATAAATAAACTTCACACACAATATGTTGCATACTACAATAAGACACACAGACATCAGGGGATATTGTATTTGAATACACTTTAAATTTCTTCTGAATAAAAAAAGAAGGAAACAAACAGAAGAACAATAGTACATTCTTGATAAAGATTTGTTTACAATTTTGTAAATAAAGCTATTTATTAAATTGATATTCTTTTCTTAAAATTTGAAAATTAAATTTAAATTCTCAATTGGAATAGTGGTACTTACGTATTAACACCACCGCAGCAGAAGTTGCGCTAATGCGCCAATAAAAAGCTGCCAATGCGCCAAAATAGAGACTGTTTTGAATCTATGTTAAACTCTATATTGGCCCATTTTCCACCGAAATCCGATTGACTACTTTGTTTTTAAATAAAGTGTTTTGATTTTAAATAAAGTGTTTTATATATTTTATGATTTGTCACAAAAATTTAAAGTGTTGATTGGTGCCACTTAAAAACCGCCAAATCTGTAGCTGCGGTGACGTTAATATGTAAGTACCAAAAAAATAGACATGATATACAGTAATTATTGTTGTTAAAATGTGGAAGTTTATTATACTTATTTTATTTTAAATTTTTATCAATATTATATAGCATTAGAAAACTTATAATATGTTCAGTTATTAAAATCTTTTCGAAAGCATTCAAATCTTTTTATTTTTATGTATTATTTTTACACACATTTAAAATTGTAGAATTTATGTTTGAAAAAAAAAAAAAAAAATTAGCATGTTTTCAATTCTGTAATAATTGCTTAATTTTAATATATTAGGAGAAAACAGTAATATTATCATCTTCAAAACAAACATTTTTATGAAACTTTTATTTCAGAAAAATGTAAAAATATTTTTCTAAGTTATATAATTAAAATTATAGTACTATTCATGTATTTTATCTTTTTAGGACATTATAAAAGCTTGTGACATGGGATTGCTAATGGGTGCTCCATTGATGAAAAATATACTTAGTAAAATTGCTTCAAAGATTTCTTTAATGCTTGTAAATGAAAAAAGTCAAGATGTTGTATCAAAAGTAATTATTTAGCATTGCAATATGTTAGTTATGAAAGTTTAACTGGCTATTTAATACTTTGTTTCTAAAGCTATTTCTATTTTTTTTTAAATATAGTATTTTATTAATAATTACTTAAAATAATTTTCATATATAAAGGCATATTTAATTTTTTTAGTTTAAATTATTAATATGCTGTGTTTATTTTTTTAAATTTAAAAAAAAATCTGTAGTTAGAAAAAATAATTCAAAAGAAAGTATTGAAAGAAGTTAAAATTTTGTAATATATTTATTAAATTTATAATTCATTTCATTACTTTTTAAATGTTCAATTTTTGTAACACTTAATGCCAATGTGTTTTAAATTTCAGCTTTAAATACCCAGTACTTTAAAATGAAATGAAAATTTTTAATATGTTTCACATAAATATTTTTCTTTTTCAAAGCAGAATAAATAAAATTAAAGACAATTTTATAATTTTTCAGAAGTTGCATTGATTTGCTATTTCTATATTTTAATTTCAAATAATAAAAATTATTTCATTTAGGTTTCGTAAAAATCATCATATTGTTTTAATTTTTCAAATATTTTGATTTTTTAAAAAAATATTTATCAAATTGTGTAAATTTTCAATGAATTTATTTTTTGTATATGAACTTATTTTTTTTTTTATATCATAGTAAAAACTTAAACATATTGTAACTAAAATATGTTGCTCTTTAATGTCTACATAAATAAATAAAACAATGGTGTAAATTACTTATTCAAATATAGATGAGTAACTTATAGGCTAAAAAAGTCAAAGTTTCATCTGTATCAGAAGGCTTACTGTTAAAATATGAAGTTAAAGAAGAGAAAAATTTATCACAAGAAGAATTTCTGGAAAATTATTTAAGAAAATCTTGTCCAGTTATTCTTAATGATAGCATCAAAAATTGGCCTGCATTCTCTTCCAGACCTTGGAGGTAAGTTAGTTTATATTATGCATAATTTATTAATGTTGTTCAAAAAAATAAAAGCAAATTATAATAAATTTTTCTTTATGAATGAATTATTTTTTGTTAATATATGTCGGTTTTCTAATTATTTTAAAGGAAGTTAATGTTATATTTTGAAATAAATATTACTCATTAGTTTTACAAAGGAAATACAGGATTCTTTATCATATTACATAATTAATTGCTATTTTCTTTTATAGAAATATAACATTAACGAATTTTCTTTATTAAGATATTTTAATGTTTGCATGTCATTTTCATTAGCTTCTGAAGCTACATTTATCTGGTGGTATTGTTGTAGACACTGTTTCAAAAAACAAGGAGACTCGATGGCATTTGTGATATTCAGCATCTTGAGTCAGACTACTTGGTAGGGGTTTTCTTCTATATGATACACAAATGTAGGTTAGTTCCCTCTAAAAGTCCTCCCTGAAGGCACTGCCCTACTTCTTCAGCGACACAGAACAAAGTCAGACTTTTACCTATGAGTGCTCCATCACAACAGAAAATGCACCTTTCCCTCCCTCCATGAGTAGATTACTCATGGGATGTCTGTCCTGCATTGCAGGACACTGAGGATTAGACACAGACACAATGCTATATTTATAAACTATATTAATTAGTTAGGATAAGACTTAAGTTTTGTTGAATATTATGATATAGAAATGTTAAAATATTTTGAAAAATTTTTAGAATTCAATGTTTACTGAATTGATACCATCTTTTCACATTCTTCTCTTTTCAGACATAACATAAAAATATTGGTATTGAATTTTGTTAAACTTTCTTTATTTCAAATTAAATGTCCTATGTCTTGTAATATTTATAGTTTGTGTTATATTTTACTTATTTGAAATCACACATTCAATGTAACAAATTGTATCAATGATGATAGAAATGTAATGTAAATTAATAAATTCCATTTTTGGGAAAGAAGACAATTAATAATTGATTTAAATATATAGAGAAAATTTTTGAGATATATTACTTACTATACAAAAATAATATACTTAATTGATTAAGTATTTGAGTAATTGTATAAGACCTTATAAGTAAGATAAAATCAATATATTTTTCTTCAATTCCATGATAGCTATATTATAGCCCACTGACTTCAGTTTCAATGAGTTCTTTTGAGAACTATAGTATATCTCAGTTGGATACATTGATATTTTTTAAAAATTATTTCAAGTAATTACAGAAATTATGTTTGCTTATATTTTTATTGTATTAAGTTTTATTTATTTTATTATAGTTTCATAATCATTCTTAATAATCTATATAAGTTTTTCACCAATAATTTGATTTTTTATTATAAATTATCTAAGTCATTAATTAAAAAATTGATTTTTAGTGTAGATTATGTATTAGAAAAGGCAAGGTACCGTACAGTACCAATTGAAATTGGTTCAAAATACACTGATGACAATTGGACTCAAAAATTAATGACTGTTGAAGAATTTGTGGAAAAATATATCAAGCATAAATCAGTAAGACTATTTTTCATTCACTAGTTAATCTCATAAATATTGCTTTTATTTTTTTCATTTTAATTTTTATCTTTTTTTTTTTAAATTTTTCTTTCAGCAACAGAAAGAAATTGGGTATCTTGCTCAGCATAGTTTATTTGATCAAGTAAGTTTATTTTTTATAATAATTTCTTCCTTATACTTAAAAACATTTATTTTTTTCCTAAATCATTTTATGTTTATAAGTTATTTAATAAATTTCACTTAAAATATGTACATTCTAATTATTTTGTTGATGAATTAGTAAATATTGATCTTATCAAAATGTTACTTATTTTTTTTACAAAGAGTAGATTTTTGTCTAGTTATAAAAATGGTTTTGCAAAAAGTGAGTAGGCTACAAATATAAATTTCTGTCTATGTTCAAAAATTGGATTTTAATAAACATATTGTATAAAATTTTAGCAACTGACTATTATTAATTTTATTACTCATAAGTTCTATAATTTAAATTTCAGAAAACATTGAACAAAAATGCTTTATTTTTTTGAGAAATAAATTTTTTAATGAAATCTTAAATATATCAAGCATCTATTTGATAAAAAAAATGTAATTTTTTTTATAGATCCCTGAGTTGTTTGAAGACATTGAATTACCTTTCTATATCACTAATAAAAATGATGTTGACATTAGTGTATACTTTGGTCCTGGTGGAACAATTTCACCTTTACATTTTGATCCAAAATTCAATCTCTTGGCTCAGGTAAAAATTTTCTACCATACAAATAAAATAAATAGATATTTTTTAAGATACAATAAGTTCTCTTTAATTTGGGACTACAGTATGCCAAATTAGTAAATTTACCTGATTTGCTAGTGCCAATATAGTTTAAATAGATAAGACAAATCACTATATATAAACAATTGAAAAATGTGCATATTTAATGTGTTTATGCACATTATGAACCTGTATAGACATCATAAATATCTGTCAAAGTATTATGTCTTTCTAGCAACTACAAAATCAAATTCCTGCATTAAGTATTAATTTAATCGATTATTCTTGTTTAGACAAAAAGTGAGGCACAAGATAAAAAAAATAATATACAATGATCATTAAAACATGTTGTAGCAAGCTACTTTATGGCAGAAGGGGCCAAAAAAACAAGTCAACTATGTTACGATTTGGCGGGTAAGACCAACCAATGTCCGAATTCGCACCATCAACTCAAAATGAACAACTCGATCATAGAAAGTGCTGAAACATCAAATAGCAGACTAAAAGAGCATTGAGTATTTATCAAATCATCATAGATATTTTTTACTTTTTTTAATTTTAGTGTAATTTATATCAAAAGCATTTAGATTATTAAAACATTATTTGGTTTTTTTTATTTGTTTATAATTTTTATATTTTAGAAGTTCATTATCAAAAAGCATGGTAAAAAAATATTTTATAGGACCTGCAAAATGATTTTAAATGTCATCTGAAGTATGATAAAATCGTTTTTGACAAAGGTTTGACAATTGTTTTTTTTTTTTTTTTTTTCAAATGATGCTGAAAGTTTTTTAAGATTTTGAATGAGTTTCTGATTGATATTGGCATTTTATTATTGTTAATTGTGTTGAAAATTTGTTTTAGCTATTTAAAAATGTATGGTAAATATTGCTGATTTGATCAAAAATTTCATAGCAACACTACATTCTAATTTTTATATTGCTTTTAAACTTTAGACTTACATTGTTATTTTTTAAGTTTTAAATATATTTTAATTTTTATAATCAATATCTTCTTGCCAAAATACAGAAGTCCCAAATTTTTTTTTAATACAGAATTATTAGAATGAAATGTTTTGAACAGAGAATATATTACAGAATTATTTTATGAAATATATTGATGTGGAATGTTTCTAAAAATATGTTTTAATATAAATTTTTAATCAATTTTAGAATAAAACTGTAATAATCAAATTAAACAATGATTTTCATTATGATGTATATTTTTATATTAAAAAATAAACAATGGATTACATATGTAATATTTAATACAAACATTATATTATTTAGTTGATTATTGACCATTTTATACAGTATCTAAATGATTTTTTTCTTATTTATATCATTTTAACCTCAAACCACTCTCAGGTTATAGGCGAAAAATATATTAGATTATATTCTGAAGATCAAACCAAGTACCTTTACCCAAGACATAATACTTGGCTAAGCAATACAAGCCAGGTAAAAGCTATTTTTATAATTTACAGTTTTAATTTTCTAATTATTTGGTTGGATGGAAAATAATGAAGGATTTATGTAAACAATTTTGAAAGAAAAAAGAATTTATTGTTGCACATATTTAAACATTAATATGTTCTCTATAATTTTCTATGACATTTAACTGTCTTTCAGGCAACTTTTTTGATTTTTGATTCCATCTTGCAGAATCTTTTACAGCAAAATACTCATTTAGAGAATTTTTGTTCTTCTGTTTATTTCTGAAATATCATGTACATATCATCTACTATCATGTAAATGCAGTAGAATATTCCACTTTAATTCATTCAGTTTCTGTTGAGGTGTGAGGCCAGCTGTTATCTTGTTGAAGAATCACTATTGAGTAATACAGGTTATTTGGCGAGTAAAGTCCACTTTTTAGATTGTCTAATAGTTGATAGTAGATGCCTGAGGTGATAGTTTATTTATTTACAAGCAGCTCAAAATAAACCATTCCTTCCATATCTCACTAAATGCAAATCAAAACTTTCATTAAGTGCAATTCTTGCTTTGTGGAGGAAGTAAATTTTTTTGTCTTTTTCATGTTTGTTTTTCATCTTCAGTCACTATGCACTTTAAAAAGGGCTACGTTTAATTTCTTGTGACTAATTATGTGCAAACATTTACTCATTGTGATGGCAGTGAGTTGTAAACTCATATGAAACCAAAACACTTCAAAAGCCTTTTCTATAAGTTTTTAGGGAATATTTGTGCACAGTAGAGCCTACTAATTAGTTCTCTACTTGTTATACAGAGTTCTAATTCTATCAATGAATTAGTCAATAACCTCTCTATTCATCTTCAAGATTAAAATTCCTTTCCCAAAACATTTTAAACCAACATTGAATTTGACTTTCATTTATAGATCCTCAATATATCAAACACATCTTTCAAGTTGCTTCTGCAGCATTTCCATGTGACCTAAATTCAAAAAGCATATTATGGCAAAGTTTAAAGGAATATAGATTAAAGAACACAATCTGAAGTTTAAAATAATTTAAAAAAAATATGATCAAAATTGAATTTGGGTATTTATTCGGACTTTAATTTAGATAAGTTAAAATTCCACATTACTTTCTGTTCAACCTAATAAACAAAAATATTTTATTTGTAAAAAGATGAGCATTTCTTTAACATTCTGATATGTTTTATGTTTATAGGTTGATTTAGATAACCCAGATTTAGATTCTTTTCCATTGTTTTCTCAAGCAACTTATCAAGAATGTGTATTGAAACCTGGACAATTATTGTATATTCCTCCAAAATGTTGGCACTATGTTCGATCTCTTAGTAACAGTTTATCTATCAGCTTTTGGTGGTGAAATAAATATTTTAAATCTATCAAAATTTATTTTCTTTTATTTAAAAAAAAGGGAATCCAGTGATGATGCAGGAATGAGAAACACTTAAATATGTTAACTGTAAAATTTCTTATTAATCTTCATAAGCAAAGTTAACTGAAAGCTAATGTGTCTATACTTAGGCATGTAACCAAAAATCCATATGGCAAAATATCTTTCTATTGGGCTGAGAAAAGTGGAAAACCTCCAGATACCATATTTGCTCAAAACTGTAGTGGCAAAATTTGTATGAAGTGTAATAAGTCTCACACGTTGTACTCGAATTTGCTATATCTAGTAATAATTTAGATAAAAAGTAGTGAAAATGGTTCGAGAACAAAAAATTTGAAAAATACTGAAATGTTTAAATCACGAATTGTTTAAATAAAATTTTTGTAATAATTAAATTATCTTAACATATTTATTTTTAAAATTTCTAATGAACCAAAAATTAGAACTAAAAATAAGAAATTATGAACCAAATTAGACAAAACTTTACTTTAAAATTAAAACATTATTTATGCCAAAGAGAACCTGATGTAAAGTGTAAAATCAAATATTGCTTTATATATTTTTGTTTGTTGTGAATGAATATAGCTAATCAAATAAATCTTTATATGGCACATAATTTTAAAAATATCTATTTTATTATTTATTTTTGTTCATCATTTTTTATCAAATTAAATGCTTTAATCAAACAAATAATATAATATAAAAATTATTTGAAAGTGAGATTTTATTTCATAAAAGAACAGATGAAATAATTTAGGTGTATATTACATGAAGTTGACATATTAAGCAATAACATAATTTATTTACTTATAAGCCAACAGAAATATGTGCAGAACTAACCCATATGTTCATTATAAAGCTAAAGAGAAAATCGCATGCTATAGGTGGTTATAAAAAAATTGTGACTGTCATTGATGCATTTGTGAAGAAAATGAAAATGTAGTGCTCACCAGAGTACGGCTCTTATCCTAGTCTACAGAAACTCCCTCACAACTTAGAAGAGAACAAAGTATGTAGATTTACTGCTTCAGCTTAAGACTCTGCCATGACTGGCGTTGTCACTCTAGGTGAAAGAAAAGGTACTGTGAAATGTGTGTTGCATATCTTGCACTAATATGCTGCTTATAGGAAAACAACGAGGGGAAATTGCAAAGACTTATTACCCGAATGGACAAAATACCGCATGGTATTGCGTGTCTACCGCAGAAACCGTGAGTTACGCCGAAGCCCGTGCTAACAGCTGTGTCAGACTGGATGCGCAAATTAAGAAATTGGATGCACATGTGATATATCTCGGCCTGGACGACTTTCCGTTTCCGTCAAAACTTGTAGGTCCATCATGAGACGATGAGCGAAGTTCGTCTTGCAAGTGCACGCAATGTTTCGCTTTTTCTGCGGTCTGTTCCTCGTATTTTTCCGTATATGTTCCAGCATGTCATCTTACAAACGGGTGATAACTGGCAATAACAAGATTTCTCGAATGAATTTCTCATTCGGTGATGATAATGATATCGATCCGACGATAACAGCTGGACGTTTAGCATTCTGTGGACGGACGAGACCCATTTCACTTAGATTGGTAAATTAATTCGAAGTCCCGCATGCATTGTACGGAGGATAATCCCCATGGATTTGGTTGAACTTCCGTTACACGAAGAAAAAGTGATTGTGCGGTGCTGTATGACAAGCATCTTTATCCTAAGTGTTAAGGCTTCGAAGTTTTTGAAGAGATAACTGCCAAAGGTGTACTATAGTGAGTACTGGCTATCTAAAAAGGTTGACTAATTACATAATTCATGATTTGCAGCAGCGAAATGCTTCCTGACGTTGTGTGGATGCGCATGTGCTATATTTTGTAAAACGTTACTTAATACACAGTTTGATGGCAGAGTTGTCTCCCGCTATTTCATATTTCCGTCGCCGCCAAGGTCTCCCGATTTCACTGCCTTGGATTTCTCACTATGGGGATACCTGAAATTCTAAATGTATGAATCCAATCCGCTAACTGTATCTGATTTGAAAGATGCTATCAGACATCAGGTTCAACAGATTCCGCTTATTATGGTACGTGCTTCAGCGCTATCTACCATCTATCACATGCAAAGTGTCATCATATGTGAATGAGATTACTTAGAAAATTTGGGGAAAACATTAAAATGTCTTGCTTTTTGTTGCTTTTCTGTCCTAATAGACTGCTTTCACTTTTCTTCTTAGTCTGTATAGCACCTGCGATTTTCGTGTTACAGGTACATAGCAATTTATGATTTTTCGCTACGCAGATCACATTCCAATAATAATAATAATAAAAACTAGTCATTTGTCATTTTGAAATTTTGTCATTTTAACCGTAATTGTTCGAGTTTAACTGTTGTTTTCCATATAATTCTTGAGCACATACCTTATAATAAATTATTAATAAAACTCTTATACTATTTGAATACAATGCATCATTAGTTTTATTTTTCATGAAATTATGTCTTTATATTTAGAAAGATTGATGTTATTATAAAAGCTTGGACAGTGGTAGTTTCACAAACAAAATTATTAGCCACACCAATAATCTGACCAGATTGATTTGAATACTAGGATTTATGAATATTTCATCAAGTAAAAGGCAAATATTTTTTCATTTTACTTTAGTAATTCAACCTTTTTTCTTTTAATATGTTTAGCTAGAATTATAAAAATAGCTTTTATTATTAAAAGGATCAGAAATTTTTAAAAATATAAACAGGTCTGGGCAAAAGTTTTGTATTACGAATACAATTTAAATATATTCTTTTTGCCATAGCTTCCAAGTTTACTCAATTACCAGTCAAATTTTGTTTATTTCGATTTGTTTTTTTGTAAAATATAATTCAGACATTTATTATCCACTGTTGTTCCTCCATGCCAAACAATTGCAGTCAAATTTCGATGTATTTGAAATGAAACATGTATTGGTGAAACTTGTCAATTACAAAGATTTTGTAAATGAAAAAAAAAATTTTCCTCTATAAATAAAGAACCACTCTTTAGGCAATTTTGAAGTAAATAAATTTTTTTTTTTTTTTTTTTTGCGAAAATCATCACACCAATGCTAAATAATATTAAAGCAATATTATTCAGGAACTAAAAGTACAAAACAATACAAAAATTTTCGAATAACTTTCTAGTGTAGTGTGCAGGTTGGGCAACCAGATTGTAACTGGAATAATTGGGTTGAGATATTTGAGGTACAGGTTGGAGAACTCACAGCTTTATTGACAAATGCACAAACATCACACACATTGCATGCCTCTCAGAAAACTTCAAAGTATTTATAAACTAATATATACTTTGGAGAAATAGCATATAAATTCTAATAATCAATTTTAAATTTTAAAAGTCCTAAAAGTGAAATTTTATATAGAATTATTAGATAAATAATTACATTGAATCTATTATTGTATAAGTGTCGTGTGATTATAACATTTATATATTTATAAACGCAGACAAGATGATATTATTTGCATTGATTATACTCTTATTAAAACTTTTTTTTTTCTTTATTCTCTGGAATTCACAACTGCTAATATTTAACTGTTATGTGGAAAAAAGTTAAATAAATAAGCAGGCTAATACTGAAGAGCTAATGCCTAAATTGCGAATTAAAAGCAAAGAATTGTTATCTGAAAAAACTATGATCTAGTATCCAATATATTTCATTTTTAGTGTTATATATTTTTTTACAATACATAAATATGTATGTATGTCTAGGTCAGGGGTGGCCAACCCGCTGCCCGTGAGATTTATCGCACTTTTACAAAATATATTTATTTTATAATGGCCGAAGTAGGGAAAACCAATGTATTAAAAAAATACATTGTGTGCATTCAAATATTCAAAAATTAATTTTGATTTTAAAATAACATTCGAATATATGACAGATATTGCCTGTTTTATTTATGACTTCGTAGGATAATTAAATTATAAACACCAATTACAATTACGATTACAACACCAATTGCGATGTGCAAATACCCAAATTGAGATCGATTTGAAAAAGTGGAGAAACAAATATCGCACTAGTAAAATAAATATTTTTTAATGACTTTTTTTTTATTTCATTTATATTTTTTTATATTTCATTTTCAGTGTTATACATTTCTTTACAATGTGCGTTTAGTATCATTATTATTATATTGTCTATGTTTATATGTAATAATAATAGTAAGCACAATAATAATAACTCATTAGAGAGTTTTTGCATACCGTATTTTGGACGTCCGTTAGCTTTTTCTCCTTAGCGCGCATGTTCATAGGAAATTGCGCATGCGTATCTGTAATAATGTTTTGCGCGCTAGGGAGAAAAAGCTAACGGACGCCCAAAATACGGTATGCAAAAACTCTCTATTATGTTTCAATTTTTCACTCCAAAAGAATGTTTAAATCTAATAGGGGGATATATAATTTTATGCAGCCCGCGGAGTTAGGATGCATTTCCAAAGTGGCCCGCAAGATCATTTGGGTTGGCCACCCCTGATCTAGCATCCAATACATATGTATTTCCAGATGCTTCCAAAAAGAAGGACTTTTTTATTATGCCCACATACTCTTTTTTTCATTTATGTGTACAACTAATGAACTAAATGGGAGTCAATAATTTTACAGGTTTAGATTTCTTCACTGGCTTTATTCTAGATTGGTTTAATTAAAATTTTTACATAAATTGTTTAGTTGCCAATTTCGTCTTTTTTTTTAAAACATAATTCAGTCTGATTTGTGAAATACTTCCAATTAACTTAATAGATTGCGAAAAATTCTAATGATTTGGGATAAGGAATACATCGTCCGTATTAATGAAAATAGGTTGGGGAAATAAGATCTGTTTTCGATTTTGTAGATAATAGAGAGTTTTTGCATACCGTACGTTAGTTACCGTAGGACGTCCGTTAGCTTTTTCTCCCTAACGCTCATGTTCATAGGAAACTGAGCATGCGCGCTAGGGAGAAAAAGCTAACGGACGTCCTACGGTAACTAACGTACGGTATGCAAAAACTCTCTAATATGAACATTTTTAATCGAATTACAAATGGGGAATGTAAGCATTATGGAAAGTCCCAGATGAAATGTCATTGTGGTGGAATGATTTAGTATAAGGTCTCTGAATAAAGAATATCTCTTTTTAACAATATTTAATTCTCACGTATTATGTTGGACGTATTATACTGTATTGGATTCCGAGTCTGACCGTTGACGAGAACAGTCGTGTGCTGAACTCGCTCCTGCCAAATTGGAATTTTTGGGTTTTTGAGTTGCGGATTGATTTTCTTCCGAACTGATTCGAACTATTTAGCTTTCACATCCTATCTATCTTATAATTTTATTTATAAATTATAAGATGTCACAATCTTCTTCCGGCCCGCCGGTCGTTGAAACGTATTCGCCAGAAAGTCCGCCCTTGTTCGAACAGGGCATTAACGATGTTGTGGACCCAAATAAAATGGACACAACACAGACTGTAACGGCTGAGCAACTAAGCTCCAATGAGTTTCTCATGAACCACCCGGCCCCCAAGTGCCTCACGGAACCGACCTTGGAATATTACCTCTATTTTGAGGTGCTACTGAAAGAAGCGGCCACCCTCATGGACAAAGTCCACAAATCTTCAAGCGCCGCACAGAATGTAAGATCTCCCACCTGGGAAAAGGCTTCATTGCAAGTGGAAGATGCCAGTAAACGCATCCGCGCCATCTGCCATTATACCGGTATCCCGGCCTCCCATCTCCCCACCAAAAAAGAACTGACCGAGATGAGGAAGGCGAAAGACCTTCAAATCCTTCAACAAGAGACTGAAGCCAAAATCATTGCAGAGACCCCTGCTATCGTCGCAGAGACCCCTGCCACCACCACCACACAGGAGACTGTCATTGATGACTCTCACAAACCTGGAACAGCCACAAAGAGAAAAAATCCAGCCCCTGAGGATGATGAAGGCTTCATCACCGTGCAGTCCAGAAAAGATAAAAGGGTAAATATGGCTGCAAATTTACCCCTTACTAACCCCCCTAACACCACGTTGGCTGCTGATCCAAGCATGAGCTCCAAAAAACCTCGTGCTAACAGAATCCCATCATTTTTTGTATCCGCCAAGGGCAAATGGTGGAACGTACTAAACCAATTAAGAGTAGAAGTTCCAAGCATTGATGCTAAACTTTCTGGAAACTTTTTTAAATTAATAGTTGACAATGAAACTGAATATAGGACCCTAGCTTCCATCTTGGAAAGCGATGGTACCCCTTTCAAAACTTTGATGTTGCAGAAAGACCGGCCCATAAAGGTCGTGATCAGAGGTCTCCCTGGCCATACCCCAGTAGAAGATGTTGTGGCCGAGCTCCGAGCACTTGAGTTCCAAGTTATTAAATGTGCTCGGATGTCAAAATTCAGGACCAGGGAGCCCATGCCCCTTTTCTATGCACAGCTTGCTCCTTCCTCTCATACAGAGGAAATTTATAGCTTATCAACCCTCCTCGACCTGAGAGTACATGTTGAAAGCTATAAGGGTCAACCCGGCCCTTCGGTCTGTTGGAATTGCCAAGGCTTCTTCCATTCTTCGGAAGTATGCCGGCTTCCAACTAGGTGTGTTAGGTGTGCTGGCCCACATAGAGCCCAGCAATGCACGTTATCCATAGACCAGCCATTTAAGTGTGCAAATTGTAATGGAGCTCATGCCGCGAACTGGCGCGGATACCCCAAAATGCCTAAACCCAGTAAAAAATCTGGGAGTAAAAATGTCAAAATTAATAAAAATAATGTAAAATCCCAAGTCCAACTTAATAACAAAGTTAATAATGTTACCAGGACGCAGCCAACGTTCACTAGCCGTCCGGTTAATGAAAGCAGAGCTTACTCTGAAGTTCTCCGCAAGGCGAACGAGGGTAAGCAGATTAGCCACGCCCCTCAGCCAATCATAGCTCAGGAGGAGCCCTTGCCTCGTGCTAACCCAAATCGGCCTGCTCCCGCAATGACTGAAAGAGTTGTTTACAACTCTGAATGCTCACTGACGGAGATATTACAGTGTTTGATGGACCTTCAAAAAGATAATCCATCTCACAGTCATATTATTCTGCAGGCATTTGGCTTAGCTAAAGACAAAATGCGGAATTCGCAAGATAAATTTGACATGGGTTATCACCTCTTTGCGGCGTACACCCATGTTCTTTCTACTAGTGAGTTCCGCACGGCTTAACTCTCTTCGGCCCTGAGTCTCTTACCATAGGCTTCTGGAACGCAAATTCTTTGCGGCCCAAAATTAACGATGTTAGGGAGTTCTTAGATGAGCAGAACCTTGATGTATTTTTGGTTCAGGAAACAAAACTGTCTCCTGGGTATAACCCTTTGATCGCAAATTACAGGTTCTATCGTACCGATAGAGCCAATCAAAATCCTACACGAGTAAGTGGCGGAACAGGCATTTACATTAAAAGCAGCATTAATCACCACCATGTACCAACTCCAGAATTAGATGTCATCGATGCTACCATCATTGAAGTTAAAATCAATCACTTTCCAGCTATTAAAATTATTTCTGTTTACATTAAACCTAACTCTCCAGGTGGTTTCCCGGTGGAGGACTTCAATAAGCTAACCAAAACCGGAAACAATGTGATTCTCGCTGGCGATTTCAACTCTCTTCACTCCTCTTGGAACTTTGGACACTCTAATCGATATGGTTTTACACTGAATCGTTTTATCCAAAGTCAAAGGGGAATGAAGTTGTTGTTCCCCCTTAAAGTTACTAGAATTGACCTTAGAAATAATCATCGAGGTAATGTGCTCGATCTTGCATTTTTTAAATATATCCCCTTTAATTATGACATTGAGGTGCTAACAGATTTAGATTCTGATCACCTTCCCGTTGTTTTATCCTTAGATACCAGCCCTGAATCACTGAAAGTTCCGAGTCAATTAAACACTAATTGGGAGAACTTCAGGCATGTGATGAAAAATAAAAAGCTTCCTAGTTTCCTCCTAAGATCACCTACTGATGCAGATAATAGAATAAAAGAACTAAATGAAATCTACGTCACATGTCTGCAGGAAAGTTCTACCCCTAAATTCAAACCTCCACCGATAAGATTTCCAATAGACATCAAAATTTTAATCAAACAACGTAATAAATTCCGCCGAAAATGGCAGCGTACCAGAGATCCTGAGTATCTCAGAAATTACTTCCGCACTCTTGACGAAGTCAGGAGTGCAATCACTGTCTTTACACAGCAACGCTGGCAAAACGACATAGAGGCCCTGACGCCTGAGTCAACATCACTTTGGAAGAAATGTTCCCACCTACGCAGACAATATCACAACATTCCGCCCTTGCAGGGTGCCAACGGCCGAGCAGCTTATTCCCCAGAAGACAAAGCGGAACTGCTCGCAGACAGTCTCAAAGATCAATTTGAACTTAACCACGATGTTGAAGATAAAAATTTCTTCGAACACGCCAACTCTACAGTCACAGACTTCTTACAACAACCACATACTAATGACTTAGATTTAATCACTCCACAGGAAGTCTGTGATATTATCAGAAGGTTTAAAAACAACAAAACCCCTGGTCTGGATCTTATTAATAATCGCATGTTAAAGTCCACTCCTATTAAATTCATTCTGTATATTACCATTCTTTTTAACTTTCTACTTAGGATCTGTCATTTCCCAGCTTGCTGGAAGACTGCCGTAGTATGCCCCATTCCTAAGCCAAATGCTAATTTGGCTTACCCTCATAATTATCGTCCTATCTCACTACTTAGTAGCTTGAGCAAAATATTCGAATCTGCGTTACTTAAACGCCTGAATCAGCATTGCGATCTTCATAATTTAATTATCCCTGAACAATTTGGTTTCAGAAGGCAATTAGGAACCTGTCACCAACTACTTAGGTTGACAGAGCTGATTCATGACGGCTTTAACGAACGCAAATCTACGGGAATATTATTTTTGGACGTAGCCAAAGCCTTTGACAAAATTTGGCATAATGGCTTATTATTCAAGCTCATGCGACTTGAATTTTCTCCCCAAATCATTAAGATTCTTTGCTCTTACCTACAATCCCGAGATTTCTTAGTCAGAGTAGGTGGAGTTACTTCATCACCCAGACCAATAGCAGGGGGTGTACCACAGGGGTCGCTATTAGCGCCAGCCTTGTTCAATATTTACATCAACGACATTTCGAGGGATTGTCAGACGAATCTATTTTGTTATGCTGATGACACAGCAATTGCTACACAAAACAAAGCACCTCAGCTTGCTGTTAAAGACCTTCAATTCTATGTTTACAAATTAGAAAAATGGCTAACCGCCTGGAAAATCAAAGTAAATGCAACTAAATCAGCCTGCCTGTTATTTACTCGGAAGCGTTCCATTTCTCCATTAGGGAGTATCACTCTTTTTGGCCAGCCCGTCCCCTGGGTTACTGAATATAGGTACCTAGGGTTGTTTCTAGACGCAAAATTGTCTTTTAATTCCCATATCAAGAACACAGTTGCTAAAGCAACTGGTGCGAGTATTAAACTCAACTGCCTAATTTCTCGAAAGAGTAGGCTTGCGATCAAACACAAGCTTCTGCTCTATAAGTCTATCATTAGACCTATTCTGGTTTATGGTAGCCCGATTTGGGCCTCCACTTCCCTCACCAATATCAAGAGACTTCAGGTGTTTCAGAATAAACACCTGGCTATGATTGCTGATGTGCCATGGTTCGTTCGTCGAAAGATCATTCATAGAGATCTAGACGTCTAACCTATTCCAAATTATTTACTCAAAATTTCAAAGAATTTTCTTGAAAAATGTCAGATTAGCAATGAGTTAATCCGTCGTCTGCCTACCTATCACCCTGGGGTGAAAAGTTCGCAGAAACGCCCAAGGGCTGTTTACGACGTCTCCTATGATTGTTTTCCTAGAGTTAAGAGACATCATGGCTGTTATTCTGAACAAGCGATCGCGAGTTCAGGTAACGGAGTGGATTTCATGTAGTAATTTTACGCCCACTGAGACTTGTTAACTCACTGTGTATCTGAGGAGTCGTTTGGCTTTAAAAGTTTTCGCGGCTCTAATAGTAAACAAAACGAATTGGCGCAGAGGTAAGGTAACGGACTGCCGACCGTAAGATTGAGGGTTCGAATCCGGCACTCAGCTCATTCACTATTTTTATATTTATGCTACGATGTGCACCACAACCCTTTCTTAACGGCTAGTGAATAGTTAGGTTTTTATTGTACGCTTTTTTACCCCTTTTTTTTGTTAGGAAAATAAAAGGATGGAATAAAACCAACAAAATAAAAATAAAAATTATAAAAATGAAAATTATAAAAATACGGTCCTGATTATGGCCTTTTTTTTTTTTTTTTTTTTTTTTTTTTTTTTGTGTGGACTAATTTTTTACTTTACAACACAATCTTCAACTGCTCGCACTGTTCAGCATAATCCCTGTTTACTTGGCTAAATGAGTTCATATAACTCTGTTTACTTTTTTCATTATTTTGGCATCGACAACTGGTCCCTAATTGTACTGAATTTAAATTTAATTTTAATTTCTTTTATGTTGTATCTTACTTTTATTATTAGTAGTATTTTTTTTTTTTTTTTTTTATTTTTTTTTTTTTTTTTTGAGTACCATTTAACTTGAATTTTTAGAAACTTTATCTTGTATTTCTACTAACATTAATTAACTTTTGTAGTGTTAAATTATAATGCTTTTAGCAATTGCTATAAAAAACTGATGATAACATAAAAAAAAGCCTTTTTAAAACACATACTTGTAATTTCAGAGGAAGTTATGTTCTACGAACGGAATAAGAGTACATGCTTAGCCATTTTCCTATTTACAAAAATTAATGCACTAAGAACACCAATTTTCTTCTTCATTGGCGCAACAGCCTCATGGCGGGCCAAGGCTGCCTTCCTACTGGCAGATTTCGAGACAGCAGATGTTTTCTTTTTTACGGGGTGGGGTTGTCAGGTCTAGGCCGAAAGCTCTACAATCATATTAGACCGGGGCCATATTGTTTAAAGGGGATTCCGAACCACTACAAACATGGCTACGCTGGGATTCGAATCCGAAACCTGTGATACCCAGCACCAATCACTCGGCCATCAGGCCCCATTTTGTCATTATTTTGCTATAAAAAAGATTTTATATATTATTGCTATAAAATATTTTAATTATTATTCTTAAACTAAACAGAAACTTATTTAATTTAAGAATAATAATTAAAATAAATTTTTTAAGAATTAAATATTTATTAATTGATTAATTAATTTGAATTAAAGAACTGTATGAAATGTTAAAAAAAAAAAAAAAAAAAAAAAAACTTTTTTTCATGCATTTTTTGTTATGCATATGATAAAATGATTTATAATTAAAAGTGAGAAAAAAATGGATTGTTCCATTAAATTATAAAAAATAAAGATATGCAAAGCATTTTTATTCCATGCATAGATTAAATGCTGATATTCTGAAATTCATTTTTAATTATTTTTATAAAGTTAAATATTTTTACTGATACATATATTTGTAAATAATGATTCAAAATCTTTTATTTATTTTTTTTTCACTGTAAAACATTTCTCGGGTAATTTTATATTTTTACAATAGTTTTAATTAACAAAATATTACAATCAATATATATATGTATTTTTGTACCAAAACTGATTTGTAATGTTATCAATCCCAATTGTTATAAAATGTTGCGAGATAAAAATCTTATTTCTTTCACCGATCGAAAATTTTTTTTATACTCGAAATTATCACTTTACGATTTTACTATTTTGCTGATATATTCACTGTTGATAATATGGTTATTAAAATGAACACATTTTTAAAAAAATTTTAACATGATAGAATTTTTATGGCATTTGGACGCTATCGTTATTCGTATTTCTTATTAGATTTTTTAACAAAGGGCATGTTTCCTTTCTTATGTATTTATAATTGTTCAATACGTGAGATAAGATAAGTTTGTGATTGCTGACTTTCTTTTTTCTTCTTTGATAATGTACAATAGGTGTTAGTTTTCAATCCGCCCTATCCTTACGTCTATGTGTCAGTTATTTTGAGAACAGCTCAAAATGTACGCTGTGAAACAGTTCTTGACTGTGGGGATTTTAATAACATGCATTATACTCTCTAGCAGTCAAGGTAAGTGTTATTATACATGTATTGATTTTACTGTTCAGTTGAAATTGTTTAATTTTTTTTCAAAAATTTATTTTCCATTAAAAGCACTAATATTTATAGCATAGTTAAAAACATTATTAAAAGAATAAGGTTTCAAATTAAATTGTTTTTAAGTTAAAAAATGTAACAAATTGAAATAAAAAAAAGCAAAATGAGTTTTCATCAATGTTAACATTTAAGTTAAGTACATTTTATTTAGTTAATTCAGTTTTAATTCATGTAAATGAGGATAAGTTCTGTAATTGTGGTAGATTCAACATTATTCAGGGTGCAGCACGGAGACATCTACCACATTACATCTCGCTCTAATGCAATCCTTCGTTCTTGTGCTGTCTATATATGTATAATTTTCTTTGTATAAAAAATGGCGCATAATGACCTTAGCGAGTTTTTAGTTTCACATACAAAGGAATAATCCCAATCGAAGAAGTCCAGGACTTAGGTACCTGTTGGAAAATCCTTTAATTGTGGGGAGGACATATCTTTATACAGGTGAAGTGAAACAACTCCTGTAAAAGTAAGCTATCTGTTTTACAGAACAATTCCAACCTGCTTCTCCAGAAGTAAGCGGCCTGGTGGCCAACTGGCTAGCGCTCTGGCTTTTGGTACCACGGGCTTCAGATTCAAATCCTGGCGGTGGCATGGATGTTTGGGAGTGGTTCGGAATTCACTTTAAACTGTCGGTCCCGGTCTGCTTAGACCTCGTGTGCGAAAGAGGACCGTAGAGCGACAAACCAAACCAAATCTCCAAAAGTAACGAGTGGCGAGTGCATCTGTAACTCTAAAAGTAAATCTTTTCATTCTTAAGTCTCTTCTTACTCCTAGAAATGTAACTTTTTCATCTGTTGTAAAAATTAACGTTTCAGGCTTTCTAAAGATGAGCGTGTTTTTATATCAAATGTTTAAGCGGTCTTTTGCTTCCAGGGCGCACCGGAAGGAAGAGATTCTTAATGTTTGCATGAGATATCGCCTATCGATAGAATTATTTTAGATTAACCGAGATTTGATAATTAAAGTTTTGACCAATTATACTGACAGTTATGGAGTGAAAGCAAATATATTTTTGTTGATTTGAAACTAAAAATATTAAACATTAGTGTTAAAAATGTAAGGATATAAGAAAATTTTCGCCTAAAGTGTACAAAAATTAAAAAAAAAAAAAAAAAATTGAGCGATGTATAATTCTAAGTATCATCTGTCATAATTTTAACCATTTAAATTCATACAATAATTTTGTGAAAGAAAAGAAAGATCCTTACTGGACGTAAATCAAGTTTTCCTGTGAATATCAGCAACCTCTTCTTTCTGAAATATCCTGGATACAAAATGTTGTTTTACATTCGGTACAGGAGCGTGCTCATCTTTAGCAGCCATGAAAAATTAACCTTTATAAAAGATGAAAAATTTACTATCTTTTAAGGAGGGAAAAGATTTACTTTTAGAGTTACAGTTGGCTTTACATTTGGAAGAAATGGTTGGAATTGTCTGAAGAACGGGATGGTTACTTTGCAGCAGCTGTTTTAATCGCGTGCAAAGGTATGCCGTTTCACTTCGTAGGCAAAAGATCGTCAGCCGGTTTTCAAGTCCAAGCAATCTCGTGGATTTTGCACTTTATGGTTCCGACTTCGTCAAATCTCTTTTTTGCGCCAAATGGAATCGCCAAAGAGCGACAATCATTTCATTTCGGCGTTTTTTCGGTAACCTCGTTTGATATCAGAACTGTTCGTGTTTATTATTATATTTGTTCGTCTGTTCGTGTTTATCATATCTATTCGTATTTTTTTTTTAATTTGTTAAACTTGATTTTTGTGATTGATATCATAAAAATCAACCTGTCCTTGACCAGTGTACTCGTGTGGTTATCTGGTTAATGTCTTGTTGAAATTGTTACTTTTATGTGTCAACATCATTTGATGATATACCTAAAGTTTCTTAAATTTTGAAACTTAAGTTTGTACTGTTGTCTATGTTTTCTTTATTTATTTGATATGGACATCTATAGATGGCAGGTGTGGTCAGTGCTAAGCATCGTATGGAAAATGAGTTATTTAAGATTATTTAATTACTGTTACTACTATTTAACGTGTAGCACAATGAACTATACATCTGTAACTTATACTATCCTTTTGCTTACATTGATTGCGATGTTAGCACAAGGATAGCGTGCCGCTTTACAATAAACGAAGCGGCAAGTATCCTAAAGCCCATGGCAGACCGAGCGACGAGGTTCCACAAACTAAGATGATACTGATTATATAACCTGTTTATCGGCAAAAGTAATAACTGTTTCAAAAAAACCCCTCATATTCATTACATTTTACATTTCACCATTGTAAACAGCATACCAAATGTTTGCTCTAATTAAATGTAAATTGTAACCGCAGCGGCCATTTTTTATGGTGTTTATTTTATTTTTAGAAAAGGATTTGGCGAAAACCCGCAAGAGGGGAAAAAAAAAAAAAAAAAAATCGCCAAATAAACTAGCGGAACCATAAAGTGCAAAACCCTGCTCTTCCGATGGGGGAGTTCTTTTATTATCATTGGTCTAATGAAACGCTCGCCAAAATTTTCATTATGCTCCAGTTTTGATGCAAAGGAAATGAAAAAAATATGACTGACGCAAGAAAGAATGGTTGCATTATCAGAAAAGAAAAGAAAGAATAAAATTTCAAATTAAAAGTGAGATTTCACAAATTGAAATGTGTCCAAAAAATAAAAGAAACGTGAAAGTAATGTTACAATCAAACAATACCTTATGATAAAAAGCATATTCTTTTTTCGATGAAAATAATTCTCTGTGTGTTTTAATAATCAACATTTTGAAAATGTAACTGACGAAATTATTTAAAGTCCACCAATTTTAATATATTAGACTGGAAGATTTAAAAATGAAAGTTATGGTCTCAGTAATTAAAGTAGTAGTACTTAAATTATTAATATTAAATAGTTTTATTGTTGTAAAACTATTTTAATCCAGTTATTAAATTTTTTTTATACTATTGCAGTATAAATTGTAATGAATTTTTAAGTACTGCTTTTTTCCTCTTCGTCTTTGTTGCTATGAGCAGATATACATAGTAATAGTTCATGAAGTAAAAAAAATATATATAATGATCAATTACAAATAAAATGCTGTATATAGTTTTCAGGCTTATTTTTTAGAATTATTGCCTAAGTTAATTTTTTTTTGTACTTTGTTTAAAGCCAGCTTATTTTGAATTATTATGTTTTTTATTCTTTTTTTATATACATTTCACTAACGCACACGTCATTACTTGTATATCGGTGAATGGCAATAGACATGTCAAAGAATGAAATCCTATCAAGTGAAATCAATCACTTCTTTGTTTGAGAGTTTGGAATTAAGACTCGTAAGCTCAAATTAAAACAGGAACTGTTAAACTTTATAGAGTAAATAAATGTATTAGATTTTTTATTTATTTATTTTTTTTTTGTCATTTTACTCTAAAAAAATTATATTGCCTTTTTTTCGTTTAATGATTAAAGGCAATTAAATTTACATGAATTAAATGTTTTCTTGTGTATCTAAACAATAAAAAGTTGTATTCAACAACATTTTTTTAAGCAAAAAATAGATGAAATGAAATTTGAAAAACAATCAATTTGTTATAAATTAAATGAAAAAAAAAGCAAAACATGTGCGTTAAATATAGATTTGGTATTTAGAGGCTTGAAAGGATATTTTATTTTAAAAAGTAAGTAAACATGCACATAAATCAAAATATTATTCACCGATTTCTATAAATTTGCCTCATATTTTTTGAAGAAAATTTTACTCCGCTGCTTTGAAATGAGTTTTTTAAAGATTTTTTTTTCACATATGTATTTGCTAATATCTCTCAAAAACAATTAGAGGAAATATTGTATCGATCGAAAAAGATGGACATCTGTTTGTGCCAAGTTTTGCGAGATAAGAATTTCTCACTCCAATTACAATGCGCGTGTTTTTTCATTTGCCTTGCAACATGGGGATGTACATAAAAAATCCTTTTGAATGGATTATTAGTTATGAAGGTCTTTTTTATGATTTCGTCTTACCTGCTAATGGTGGCGATCAACTGCAGATATTTGATTTGACTTCAGTAGGTTATAATAACCATTTCATTCTCCTCCTTTTCATCTCGTGGCCTGATGGCAACTGGCTAGCGCTCTGGCCTTTGCTACCACAGACTTTAGGTTCAAATCCTGGCTGTGGCACGGAAGTTGTTAGTGATTAAGAATCCACGTTAAACTGTAGGTCCGGTATAATTAGCTTAAAGTGTACAAAAAATGTCCATAGAGCGACAAACCAAATCAAATCCTCCTCGTCATTTCTCTTCCTTCCTCATCATCATTGGCGCTACAGCCCTTGAAAAGTCCTGATCTCTTTTAAGACTTTTCGCCGTTCCACGTGACTAGTTGGCTTTTGTTTCCAGTTAGTGATTGCCATCTCTTTAAGTCCTCTTCGACTTGATTTCCCCATCTAACTCTTGATCTTCCTCTGGGTATGAGGTTTTCCTTAAGGAGTCTTCTTATTGTTCTGTTTGGCTCCATTCTGTTTACACGACCTAACCATTGGATTCTCCTTATCTCAATGACTATATCTAATTCCTTGTAACAATCATTGATCTCTTTACTTGCTCTAATTCTCTATTCGTCTTTTTCACATAATGCTTCCAAAATCTTACTCAAAGTTTTCTTTCCTAAGCTCTCAACTCCTCATCACACTTTCTCATAGTCCATGCCTCAGAATCGTACAAAACAATAGGCCTGATGATGACTCTGTATACGAGAATATAATGACGATTTAGTTGTGAGGGAGTGGGTGGGCGCCATGTAGCAGGTAAAGTTGGAGTGGAATTGGACTGGAATTCGATAGTGCGCCATGGTTTCCTTACTGTTATATCTCGGGATCCTGATGTTTACGGGAGTGATCAAGGGCTCATTTGAAAGGACTTGCTGCGGGGGAAGAAATAAGCAGAACCGCGTCTACATCCCACCCCTGCTAACTAGTGAACAAAAAGATCTGCTAAGAGTTCTGCTATCTCCTCTCACATACCAACTCGGACCTGTATCGGGTTTTATTGTGACTTAAAAAGGGAGTAAATGAATATTCACTCTGTCCTAAGAGTAACTCCGTTGTTGGTAAATATTCGATCTTCACTTTCATTAGTATGCGTACAAAAGCTGATTGAATTCAGCTGGCCTGATGCTGTCAAAATTCTTGGGGTGATCTAACTAAATATAACGATAAAAGCCGCTATGAAATAAAACTTATACCTATGAAATCCAAAAATATGTGACATTTTATAATGTTGGCTTACTCGTAATGAAGGTAGATACAAAATTCGAGGAAGTATATTGCAGAAGGTACAGGGATTTAAGACGAATCCAAAATAGATCATAGAGTACAAAGCCAGGGTCGAAGTTTAAGGGCATGACGCTTGGCACTCCTCGTACGAATAACATCATTAACCCAATATATATAAATGACTTGGGGCATATTATAACTATAGAAGAGCCTATGGTGTTCAAGAGGGCCATGATGATGGTTCTGTTTTAATAAATGTCTATACCATACAGTCCTTTATTCCCTTATTTCATCCGCTACCCCTCAACTCTCTTCCTCGTCTCCCCTGCAAATCTGTTCACCGAGATTAAGCCACATTAAGAGAACGGTAAATATCAGGGTACTGGGCCTCCTTCACTTTTTTTTTCTGTTCAATTTGCGTTGAAAACTTCGATGTAGGTCACATAATTTTTTGAAAATGAAACGCTAAATTAAATTTAAATACTTTATGAAAATTTAGCGAAAATATGAAAGTTTATTTCATAGCTTTATTCACTAAATTTTATTAAAATGTAAAAGAAGTTTGTGTGCATGGTTTTTTTTGCAGACTTTTGTATCATTAAATTTTATTTAGATTTTTTTTTACGTCTAAAATAAACATCAAATAATTTTTTATCAATGAAAGACGTAGTAAACACGCAAATCTATATGGTAAAGACAATGGAATAAGAATTGTTGCATTTTCATTCTGTGCGGGATTTTTTCTACAACCTCACAATAAGTGATTAAATTCTAGAAAATATATGTTATAGTAGTTATTTATTATACCGCGCATTTCAGGAAACAAAGAAAAAGCTTGATGTGGATTTCTTCTCACAACTGAAAATTTGTGCGAATAGGGAAAATAACCCATTTTTTTACTTCAGTTTACAGTAAAATAAATTTCTGTCCGCCGCCGTTGAAGGAGTTTTTTTTAAAATTAGTTGTAACGTCATCTTTTTGACATCCTGCGAGAAGTTGAATAAAATTCCGAGTTGAATATGACGGGGCAACACGAAAATGAGATAATTGTCTGGCATTTTATTTCTTGATTAAGTTTTTCTGTAGTTTGACCAAAAAGTAAGACCACCGGAGCTTATAGAATTTCAACTTTTTTTCTTTTTTAGTTTGCTGGCACTGTCCTTGACATCTGTGGGAAATTTGACGACAAAATATTCGTTAGTGTTTGAGTTACGATTGGCTTTGTGAGACGCTAAAACTGATTCCGGCGATTTTTGAAAAACTGAATTCATTGAGCAAAGAGCTTGGATTAAATTTTGTTTGCGGAAACGTATAGAATGTTGCAGAAAGCATTCGGTGAGTATTCCTATATCTGTTTAGAAGTGGTATAAACAGTTCAAAGAAGGCAGAGAACGCGCTGAAGACGAAGAGCTCTTTGATGGACCATCAACCTCAACCGACGAAGCTCATGTTAAAAAAACTAAAGATTTAGTACTTGCAAACAGTCGATTTACAATTAGAGACCTTGCTGTTGATATTGGAATTTAAAAAAGATAGGTCAATTCCATTTTGGACCTCAAACGCGTCAAATCTCGATTGGTAACGAAAACACTGAATGCGCCAGCTTCGTGACTTTAACACTGCATTGATTTTTCGTGACTTTGTCACCAACATTGAAACCCGTATCGTTCCACAGTATTCACAGCATGCAATTTCTGGCTATTCGCTAAACTCAAAAGACCACTCCGAGGTCACCGTTTTGAGTCGTTTGAAGAGATTCAACATGAATCGCCGCGCTCTTTGAAGGCCATCCCTGCCGATGACTTTTTAGCATGCATTGAGGATTGGAAAAAATGTTGGCATAAGTGCATTGTGTCTGGAGAGGATTACTTTGAAGGCGATGAAATAAATAGAGAGTTTTTGAAAAAAAAAATGGTCTTACCTTTTGGGCACTGTAGTATGTATCATAATTGCATGTTCGTTTTAAAACATTCGCTTGAATTTCGTGTCATTAAAAAAAATAATTTTTCAATCTATTAGGAAATACAAGAACTTTTCAAAATACACTTGTAGTGATGAGGTTATATAGATTAAATATTTCACCAATGCTTACAAATTATTAGGTATAAACTAATAATTCCGTAATTTGTGTGAAATATGCTCAATTAATTTGACGCACATGCACACGCTTACGAAAAAGAAAACAAGATTATATAAATAGTTAATGCTGCTCAATATATTACTGATCCAATTACGGTTCGAGTATTTTTGATCATATACATCGCATTGCTGAGTGGTCTGATAGCCAATTGGCTAGCGCTTTGGCCTTTGGTACCTCAGGCTTAAGATTCGAATATTTGCGGTGGCATGGATGTCTGTGAGTGGTTCGGAATCCCCTTTAAACTGTAGATCCCGGTTTAATTAACCTAAAGTCTGAAGAAAAAAAAATTTACCGTAGAGCGACAAACCAAACCTCAATGCTGATGGATTTCTGGTTAAACATCTGATTTTTAGGATATTAAAAATTATTGATAATTTTTTTGCATATAATAGAGGGCATGCAAGAACTTAAAGTATTAAATTGATATTTTACAATTACACAATTATTTGTTTATTCGGTCGTGTTATTGCTTATTATTATTTTTTTCTCGAGAAGCAAAGCATCTTTCTCAATAAAAAGAAAATGTTTTTTTTAAAAGTAATTTACTGTGATTATACTGATTTCCAAAAATTAAAAAAAAAAATCCTAAAAATTGTGATCGCACGGCCAAAAACTAATGAATTTTTCATTTTAATAAAAATTATGTGGCGTATATTTGGTGACTTCTTCATTCTATTATCATCGAGATTCATTTATTATGTGTGCCATTACCCGCACTGATCTATCGTATCTAGAGATACTATTCAGTTATATAGAGACGACATTCTTGGTCCGATGATTTGGTTTTACACAGATATAATTTGTGACTCCTTCATTTGATTAGATGATAGAACTAGATCAGACAGAGCTGGTAGACAATACTTTCGTGAGCATATGGGTAGCCAAACATATTCTCCGACGAGCTCTATGGAGGATGATCTAGGGATTGTTGCGCTTAACACGTCCCCTACAGCATTTCAGAGTTTTCTAATGTTCTTGATGCTACCGAGTTTGAGCATGGAACATCTCTGTCTCTCCTGTACACTAAATGAATGTGATCATGTATTGAAGTCGATCGTTCACTAAACTCGGAATTTAGGTTTTTTAGTATATTTCTATTTTGTGTATTTTCATGATAGAAAATTCGCCTCTGGTTGTTTCATTTGTGCCTAATTTGAGAAGAACTGTTAATTATTGTTTTTGTCTAAATTCATTAAATTCCATTGAATAAAAATTTCACAATCGTAGTCTTTCAAATTTTTTCCTTAATTTTTTTAGTAACCCGTGCATAATGTATTTTAAATATTTTTTTAAAAAATTAACTAAAAATTAAAATACATTTCACAACTGCCTAATTATTTACATAATTTCTTGTTTTAAGGTATATTTAAAAAAGGTGATTTTTGACATTTTAGGAAATTTTTTATTTGGAAATTTTGTTATTCAAATATTTCTACTTCCAGACTTTTGTCATTTTAACTATGTTTATTTAAAAAAATTATAAGAATTTGAATACAACTATTCTACCCAAAAAACGAATATTTTTACAATAAGAAAACTTTAATTACATTTTTGTTTCAAAATTTGTGTAAACTTGATACTGTCAATTGATTTCTCTAGAAATATTGAAAATGTTTTACACACAAAATACAATGAATCAATTTAAATGTCTGAATATTGATGAGAAAATTTCATTTAAAACTATTTTTGCAAAAATGTTATTAATCTCTTGAAATTTCTTTATAAGTACCTAATTTTGTTTATGCTTTTCCTATGTTCAATTATTTTTATTAGATTTTATGTGATTACTTAGATAATTGTAATATATATTTTGAGTAAAAAAATTTAATATTGTTGTTGTGTAATTTTGCGCTGAGCGTTTATTGTTTAATTAAAATGTTACCACTTTTCCTCTGAAATTAAGTAATTTTTTTTTTAAAAAAGGGAGTACATACAGCAATAGTTTTTAAAATTTTTTTATTTTGGGTAACAATTTACCTAAAAACACTAAAAAGATATAAAAATCTCTACTTTTTAATTAAATATCTAACATTGTAAAAGTGCTATCAGATTCTTTATCAGACAAAATTGATTATCAAACATAATCTTTTTTATCACCAAGTATTTATTTATCTTGATATTGAAAAGGTTATCAGACCACTATCAGTTATGTCTAGGTTCTAACTACATATACTAAATATCGATTAAAGTAAAATTACATTAAAAAAATTACACATTTAACTAAAGCATTATTTTACTAAAAGAGCATTATTTTAATGTTTTATTAAAATTGCATGTGTTTAAAATTCAAGTTTATAGAATAGTTAACTTTAAAAACATCAAGGTTAGGCTTTCGGTTTAGTTTAGTTTTTACTACAAGTTGTAAAAATTGTTTTATTTGTATTTTTTTTTAAAAATAAATCATAAAAGGAATATTCTTATTTTACCAGCTAATTTAAGAGGGGTATTGGAATTTAAATAAATGTTGCAATGCGCTATGAGTTATAAAAATTTATAAAATTACAATATTATCTAAAAGTAAATATATATTTATTAAGAACATTTAAGTTAATAAAAGCGTTTATAATTACAGATGCGTATAATTAATTTCGTGTTCTAAAAATAGAATCACAGTAAATGCTCAAAGTGTGAGGGATTTTCCTGTTTACATAAATTAACATAGCAACATCTTATGGCATCGATCACAATTGTGCAATCTCAATGTTATGAGTATCTTTCAATTCATGTACAACTATTCACTTTATAAACATGAAATTTTATAAATAAACAGCAATTCCCATCAATGCAACAACAAGTTTCGTACGAAACTTCCCTTGGCCATGATCTTCCCCAGAATTTCACAATGTTATGATATTCTCTATGATTCTTTTTAATTCTCTATGATTTTTTCAAGCAAGCGTTTCTTAAACTTTTCTGCAATCCCTTCTTTATTTTAAGCCTATTTCTTCGACGCCTGTCTGTTACAGCCCAAATATCTCCAAATTTCTTTTACTAAATTTCGAGTTGCTATCCTTATTGGTTTATTTCTCACTGTGAATTTCTTTTCAAACGCAATACGCATTGCAGCGTAAGACGAAGTTTTGAAATAATGTTCAATGGTGAAACTCCTTTCATGTAAAGACACTAACAGGAAGGAAAGAATGGTATCTTTTTTTTTTAATGTGCACATTATCATCATCATTGGCATAACAGCCCGATGGATTGCTAAGGCCGTCTGCTGACTGGCAGATTTCGAGACAGGAGGTGTTTTTTTTTCAGTTCCTTCTATTAGCTCACACTCTCCGTGTATATATATTGTTCAAATTTCCAATCGTTCATAAAATACTTTTTATTCATTGACTAAAGTTCAAATGCATTTTTTTCTGAAATTGTAGTGGATGACACTGGATGTTAATACAGTTTTTTCTAATATTAATTCAGTAATTAAATTTAATTAATTAATATTAGTTTTTTTTAGATTTAAGTTGCATATGTCTACCAATAGATGGCGCCAGATAAACTTAAAAAAATGTACGAAAATTATCTATAAAGGACTTTCTGCAATATAGTGAAAAAAAGTAGGAATTGACTTTACATTTTTTTTTTTATATATATTACTTGTTTATGGTGCAGTTATCTGTCCTACGTTCAATGCTCTATAGACAGGGACCTACGGTTTAAAAGTGGATTAATATGCCCATTAGCAAAGTGAAAATTAATGCTGAGTGTTGTAAATGGAGTTCTATTTGTAGAATATGTATCAAACTATATGCTCATTTATAATATTAGTATGGGCTTTCATTTGTTAAAAAGTTGTTAGTAAATTCATGGGTATATCAACTTTTGGATCATAACTATATTATAAAAATACGGAAAATGCAGAAAAAAATACCCTGATTTGTTAGATAAGAAACAGATTTAACAAATCCGAGTATCTAAATAAGTTAACTGTAACCAAATAAGTTACCCCTTGAGCGTGATTTAAAGTGGGCCATCATCCATGTTAATATGCAAATTATTTGAGATTAAAATATAAAATTACAATTGAAAATCTAGACAAGAAATTCAAATGAATCACAGTTATAAAAATAAATTTCATTTAATAAACTAATAATATAAAGTGTTTTGATACATCATAAACAAGATATGACCATGGCAATACTTTGAACAAAATTCTTTGATTTTCTTCGATAAAATTCTTTGCTTATAATTATTAAAGTATGTTGAATTGCAAGTTTTAGTGCAGCACTGGAAAGTATTAACTTGAATTATTCTGGTAAGATGCAAGATATGTTTTATGATCACCAGAACAAATTTCCATAGTTCCCTGCCTTGAGAATATTGATTAACGTGAATAATTTTGCACATTTAGTCTAAATATGTGGTTATACTTTTCTACCTCTCAAAATTTCATTCTTTAAACATAGGATTACACACAGTCCAGTCACATTAATGTGACCACCTGTCAAAAGCCGGAATATACACTCTTGTATACTCTGGCTTTAAGTGGAGTGTGGTATTAAATGGTATTTAAGTGGAATTATTTATATACACTCCACTGCAATGTGCTGCCACCTGCCTTTTGATTGATTATTTCACGTTGACGTCGAAAGTAGGTGGTGGTCACATTAATGTGATTGGACTGTGTAGATAAAAACCCAATTTCGACATTAATAAATAATCAACGAACATAATATTTTCAAAGCATAACGTAACACTGAATTTTGATAAAATTTGCTATAAATAGAAGATTAATAATGTTTCGTAATGGCAATTAATACAATTTTGTTTCTATGTATGGCGATGAAAACATGATTTGCCATCTTTTGTAATCTCAAGCAGATATCATAGAAAAAGTTCTTGTTGAAAGGATCACTTTAGTTTTCGAATGAGAACTAACACCAGCAAAGACACACAATTTAACATTGAATTGTAATGGAATACCTTAAAAAAAATTTCCTTTTCTGACTTTGTCCTACGTGCATTGGTTGTAAAACAGAACGAAGATTGAATAAAAGATATTCATAACAATATAACAAGTCTTAAAGCAATACTTCAAAAGATGCATTATCTTAAGTTCCTTATCTTATGTTACGTTTATCTTATTATATCCATTATATTATCTTATGTTCCATTTATGTATGGTGCGAATAGCTCCCCCTCTCCCCTGACGGGGAATGAGAGGAGGACATTGCCTTTATGGAGGATTTTATATGGGTAAAGGCTCGTTCCCACCGAGGCGTGAGGCGCTGACGCGTCACGCGGCAGGGATTTTCTTTCGACTCGTTCACACCGAAGCTTTAGAAATCGCTATACGCCTAATGAAGTTCCAGTTACTTCTACTAGATGGCAGATCTACTATTGGCTCAATCCAAGTCACATGACGCACAAGCATTTGAGAGTTGAAAGTTGGTCAACTCGAAGCGGTAGATTTCAACCGGTTTCAGGCGAACGCAGTGAGGCTAGTGATTGGTTAAACGCTTCAACGCCTCACGCCTCGGTGTTAACGAGCCTTAATAATTCCATGATTTCGGGTTACACGGGGGGAAATCCGGAAAACTACACCAGGAAGTATGTTTAACGATACTAGATACTTCACCCACTTTGCCATAAGCGCCATCGAATCTCATCGTTTCTAAAACCAGTGACTTTAATAAAGTAACATTCAAGAGCCTCCTTCAAATCACTTTGCATTAGGCCACGAGTCCGGATAAAATTTTTTCCCCTTGGCTTCAAATTTTGATTTAGTCTAAATTTAGTGCTCCCACTCTTTTTAGAAGCATTATGTAACCCCACAATTCTAAGATTAAATATTAAACGAAGACAATAAAACATAATTTATAAAATTTGGTTTTATGTTTTATTTGTATGATATTTTATAACATAATTAAAGTTGTATATATATTTTTTTCTTTAGAAGATGTCAGACCAACATTTCCTGACGTTTTTCAAGTAGACGTACAAGGTATCTTCAAAGATGAAAACGAAGAAGTTGATGGCACTTTGTACTATGACAAAGTAAACAACAGGGCAGCCTTATATTATACTTACCAAGGTGATACCACGAAATCTATTTACAGATTTAATGAGAACCAATTGCTCTACATTGAAGGTGAGAGTTTATTTTGCATTTTGTTCCATTCTGTTAGCTATTTTATAAAATAAGAGTCCAGTTTAGTTAAAACCTACTGATATTCTCTCTTTAATAAAACTCTCGTTATATCGCACATTTCGGAAGAAAAGTAAAAAGTGCGATGAAGTATGTTATGGCGGCTTTATAAATATTTCAAATGGCCTATTTAACGAACCACGAATTTTGAGAGACTATTGACATTGCTGTTGTTGATGAATAATATTGCTTAAATAAATTTTAAAATCTTTTCATTGCAGAAATTGTAAATATGTTACTAGAAATATTAATCTTTATCTGCTACAGGAATTAATTATATTTTTTATTTTATAAAGAGAAAAAAAAACTTTTTTATTTATAAAATTACTGTTTTTCTTATGAAACAAGGAATTAATTCTTATGAAGTTATTTCATTGTTAATATATTTTTAGTGTGATTGTGGTAATAAATTAAGTGTTAAAATCAATGTGTAGCTTTTTGTGAAAAAACTGAGTTTATATAAAACGAATAAGGATTTACTAGAACAGTTATCAGAAGTGTAACGTCGACTATACTAGTTCTATAACGGCTTCAAGGACCACCTTCAGGCTCATGGGAGCATTTTAAGTTTTATTTACAAGCATTATATATATTAATATTAATTATAAAATTAAAAATACACAGTCCAGTCACATTAATGGGACCACGACGTCAACGTGAACGTCACGACGTCAACGTGAAATAACCAATTTCCCCTTAATACCATTTAAATACCGCTTAATACCACATTCCACACTCCACTTAAAGCCAGAATCTACAAGAGTGTATATTCTGGCTTTTGACAGGTGGTCACATTAATGTAACTGGACTGTGTATATATTAAATTCACAAATACATATAGTTTCACTCCAAGGTAGGAGATTTTCAGACTTCTCGAGTCTACCACAAATCTAATGCGCCGGTCTAATGCGGTCTGCGACAGATCGTAATTATCACACGGCATGATACACGAAACCACAAAGGGCTCACTTAATAAGCAGGCGGAATCTCTGGCCTGTTCAGTCCCTTTACAGAAAAAGAGAAAAACAATACTTCTTGTCGATTCGTCGCAGAACACTCTTTCTCTCGAAAAACAACCTCCCTTTAAGAAAATCCGTCGAGATGGTTGGGGGGAGAGTCAACTTCCCTCACTTCTCATTGGAATGTACACTTCCTCAGCTCATGGCCTTATCACCAATCCCGATGCAGCAACGAATGAAGTAGTCCATATCCCATCTGCAATTATTTCGACCTGTGAAAGTTGAACAGACGATCGCTAATTTCATGTTGTATCATTATCCATGTCAGATTTAAGTGAACAGGTTTTCTCATTATTACAAAACACTAATTGCCTGTAGTTTAAATATCCATGACACTGCTTATTTGCTGTCAGATTTGAGGGATAGGTTGTTATTATGCACTTCTTTCCCCTGGGAACAGAAACAGAAATACTATAGCTTTTGCCGTTTGAAAAATGTTACAGTGGTTCTCTTTTTTTTTTATATGCCCATTAGAAGAATAAAAATTAATACTGTGGGTTGGGCATGTGGGGATCCTGCCATCAATCATATCTGTAGAAAAGGAATTAAAGTGCATGCTCATCTGTATTATAAGTATGCGTTTCATTTGTTAAGATGTTAATAGTAAATTTATGGGTATATGAACTTTTGGTTCAAGTGGTATACTAAAATGTGTTATTTTGTTAGATCATTTCTATCATTTTGTTTCCTCTTATCGGAAAAAAAAAAAAAAAAAAAAAAAAAAAATGACGCACTTTTATTTTCAATTTCTGTTTTAGGAAGTTCTTGCACAGCCGCCGAAATCAGAGCTGATTCTGCGGGCACATTTTTTCCCTTTTCGAAAGACAAAGACGGAAAGAGAGTTTTAGCCAATGCAGAGGACGTATTCTTTTTTACAAATTCGGTAAGACAACTATTTAAATATTGATATTCTCACGTTGCGAACTTACGACTTTAACAAGTAATATAAAAATTTTTTTTTTAAAGTCAATTCCTACTTTTTAAGTTGAAATTTTCCTCTTACATATGGCGCCATCTATTGATAAATACATGCAACTTAAATCTAATAAAAACTTAAATTAATTAATAAATTTAATTAATGAATTAATATTTGAAGAAACTGTATTAACATCCAGTGTCATCCACTACAAGTTCGAAAAAAATGTATTTGAACTTGAGTGGATGAATAAAAAGTATTTTATTAACGATTAAAAATCGGAACAAGATATATATATAGGGAGAGTGTGAACTAATAGAAGGAATAGAAAAAATAAATTTCTGTTTCGTAAATTTAAAACATATACAGTTATACTAAATATTTTACAATTTATTGGGTATGCGAATTATTTTATTACAAGCAATATAGGATATAATGCTTTTAAAATGTTGCATAAGTTTTATTACTCAGTTGATAATTATAGATTTATTATTATTATTTTCTTTTAGACTTTGGACAGGCAAGATATAGCAGTGTTTCCCTCACTTATATACACGGCGAAATTGGACTTTCCTCAATATCAACGAAAAGACTGTGAAGTTACTCACATATTTACAAGTGAGTTAGACGTTAATAGTTTTTGGTGGAATATCTGGGCAGTCATCATTAATTAATAATTTTCATCATTAAAATATTTTTTAATGATGAAACATATCATTGGATCACTTATCACCACTTTCTTAATGATGAGAAATATTATGACTGGATATTATGAATGTTACTAAAATATTTGATAACACATTTCTATTGTCATACTTAGAAATTTTTTATGTCATCATTTCATTAAATCAAACCTATTTTTATTTAAATTATATGACTTATTTATACTGTGTAATTTAATACAACTTATTTTTAATGTATAAAAGCATAAAATAATTTTGTATCTATTCATAAGAAGTTTATAACGATAAGACAAAATTTATTTAAATTAATTAATTTATTTTAAATATTAGAGGACTGTGTTTATTATCAATAAAACTTCAATCTCAATTTTTACTTATTTAATATAATCAAAATATCAAAATCGTTTCAAATGCTGAAATCTCATAGCGCAAATTAAATAAATTTCGAAATGTTATTATGACAAAGCCAAAACACACGGCTAACAACTTGAAAATATTTCAAGATGTTAGCCGTGTGTTTAAAGATGAACAAAGTGAAAAGAAGACATAAAAATGCGCAGTAAAAAGGTTTATTTGGCAGTTAAATACGAAAACTTTTTTCTGTGTCATTCAAAACAATGGCATATTAGCAAACACTACTAACTAACTGGAATTTTGTGTAATAAAAATTCTTAAACTATCTATTCATAAAACAAGCTGAAGGTCATTCAGATTTGGTATTGTATTTTATATTTGCAAATCTTCTAAAATAGAAAGCAAGTATAGAAATTAAATACCACAAAGATACAGAAATGTAAAATGCAAAGTATATTTAAAGTCTTTAATATTAAAATATATTATTTTAGTAAATCATATTTGTGATTATGTCAATAAAAGAAGAGTAATTTTTTTAACATATAAATTGCAATTGAGTATTAGATTAGCTTCATCATTAAAAGTATTTTTTAATGATGAAACATATTATCACTTTTTTTAATGATGAGGTACATTATCACGATACCAAGTATTTGGTAACATTAATAATATAATTAATGTTACTAAAAATATTATCACTGAATATTATTGATGTTACTAATAATATCCAGTGATAATTCATCCTGGATACTATTAATGTTACTAAAATGTTTCGTAGCACATTTCTATTATTATACTTAAAAATTGTTTATTTCATCATCGTTTCATTAAATCAAACCTATTTTATTTAACTAATAGAGAGTTATTGCCGTATTTTGGACGTCCGTTAGCTTTTTTTCTCTCTAGCGCGCATGCTCATAGGAAACATTATTACATATACGCATGCGCAATTTCCTATGAGCATGCGCGCTAGGGAGAAAAAGCTAACGGACGTCCAAAATACGGTATGCAAAAACTCTCTAATATGATTTATTTATACAGTGTAATTTAATACAACTTATTTTTAATATATAAAATCATAAAATAATTTTGTATCTATTGATAAAAAGTATGTATGGATAACACAAAATTTAGTTAAATTAATTGCTGTTTACTTCTTATCGATTTTTAAAAATGGCTAACACATTTTTTTTGTTGACCGTTTTTGTGTTACCTTGTCTAAACTACAGCATTTCTGCTTCAATGAATTAATAATTGAATTCCTTGTATTGCAGAGCCAGAATTAAAATTGCCCGACTGCGATACTCAGCTTTGCAGATCCACGCTCATGGCCATATCTGTAAGATGCGAGAATCCCGACGGAGAGTTGGAAGTTGACCACACGTATAATTTTTTCCGATTTAGAACCAGCATCTCTGATACAAACATATTTCTGCCCCCTTCCGGAGTGTTTTGCAACGTCAAAAGTCAAAGGGAATTTCCCGGTTTGCCGCTTTATTTCAGCTTTTCCTATGACTTGATAGACGAGCAAGAGGAATCCGGAAATAACCCAGGAGTTTTTATAGTTCATAAAAAGGTGTGTGAGTTGCAAATTATTTTAATTGAATTCATCTTAATTAAATTTAATCAGCTAATTAAATTTCTGTGTAAAATTCTTGAGGAGTTTATTTCTTTTTAATTTCTGTGTGAAATTGTATTATGTGAATGTGTGTATTGTATTATTGTATTAATCTTATGTGATTTTATTTTATGTGTTAAACTGTTAGGAAGTATTTTAATTTTATTAGTTATTATTATCCTATTGTTTATTAAATGTTATGAACTAATTTATTATACTATAAAATAAATATTAAATAATATTAATAAACTAAATATTATGTTTCTAATTAAAGTTATGTTTTAAATTTTTTTTTTTGTTATTGAGGAAATTTCAGTTTTCTATATTTCAGGTCATAAGTGAGATTAACTAATCAAATATTGACTTTTCTATGATCTTTCTCCGTCTGTTAACAAGGTCATTTAGGCCGGATATATCATCCGGATGTAGAATCCTATCATTTGAAGGCAGGACATTGACCTCCGGTAGAATTTTTAGAGATTATTTCTCCACGTATGCTTTCTGCATGTGAGAACGCACACACACAAAACCCCGACATGTAACCTGACTATCTTTGCGTATACAAGCCTTATTTCTTGTAACCTTATTGCTTATCGCTTTAACAATCCCTATCGAGTTGCATGGATTTCAAAATCGGTGATCTCAACAAACGCCTCAAACAGATCTAAATAGGTTTGGTTTGTTGCTCTATGGTAATTTTGTGCATAGTTTGGGCTAATTAAACGAGTACCTACAGTTTAACGAGGATTCCGAACCACTCACAAGCATCCGTAGAACCGCCAGGATTCGAATCTGAAGCCTGTGATACCAACGGCCAGAGCGTTAGCCAATGGGCCATCAGGCACCGATCTGAATAGGAGCGCTTGTGCACACCAGATTTGTACCTTGTCAATGAGTCACGGGCGAAGATTTATACGATTTTCCTTTCTTTTTAGTTTAATGTTCATACTATACTAAAATATTCTGGATTAGGAAAATTTAATATATTTTTAAAGAATTGTAATATTTCAATAATTTATTGCATACATGAAAAAAAAAATTAATGATTTTTTAAAACAAAACGCAATCTTAACTCGTAACAATCTGATTGTAAAGTATTTTTCAAGTCCCATTTTGTTTAAATAAAAAAAAATAATCCACTCGTATTTTAAATATTTTATAGAATAATTTGATCCAAATAAAAATGCAGTTATTTTTAAAAATGTTTTAGGTTTGGTATGATCCAAAACTTAACATACTTCGAATGGACGAATTTGATGACGAAGGGCTTCAGATTGCGTCTAGAATTTTCGATTTATATGGCGGTAAGTTTGTTATTTTTATTTTATTTAAAGGATGCTGCATAAACTCTACCTCTGTCATGTATCCGTCCGTATTCATCATCGTTATGAATAAATTTGTCAGAAATCATGAAGTTTAGAAGTAGGATATAGAGGGATATAATGTATGCTTTTTTAATATCCCATAAAAAATATCTGGCGAAAATGGGTTTAAAGAGTTTCCATGCATTTCTAAGCTATTAAGTACATTGGAAATTGCACATAATTTCTATGTTTATGCGTATTTGATTAACTAATGCTATAATAGGATGCAGGTAAGATGATGTAGGTTTGGATAGATAAAATTCTGAACTAGTTAATTCAGTATAAAATAAAAATCAATGGGCGTGTCAAGTTTGCTTTTTTAATGTAAGTAAGTCGCTATTAAAATTAAAATAACAGTTACGAAAAAGAAAACTTTTTCTTCTTTATTGGCGCAACAATCCCATGGTGGGCCTAGGTCATCTGCCAGGTCTTGAGACAGATGTTTACGGGGTAGGGTTGTCAGCCGTACGGGCAACAAGTCATATTAGACAGGAATCTACGGTTTAAAGTAGATTCCGAAATGTGGAACTAACATCAATGGCGCCGTTGCACCTGTAACACCGAGAGCCAGACATTCGGCTATCAGGTCCCCCAACTTGCACAAACCTCAAAAAAAAATAATAATAATAATAAATAAATAAATACTTAATGCGTATGATAGCTTTATCAAGGAATATATTCCCTAAGTATATTATAAACCGTGTTACTTCTGCTCGCTAGCTGACTGGATTCCAAGTCACATAGAAATATTGTTCCTAGATTGCACACACGCATACACATATACAATCTTATTGTAATGATCTTGAATGGCAGTCCTTAATAATTTACCATAATTTGCTATTGTCTCAGTTGATGAAATAATATAATTAACGATAATATATATAAAAAATTTTTGTACATCTTTTAGTGTTTGTCTTACTAGCGTTTATTATTTAATGATTAAAGTTTTAACAAATTTCCTTGTGTTGTGAAAGTAAATTGTGCTATACGTAGTTGTTTTTAAAGCTCCTTTTAACTATAAATACAGTTTCAAAGCCATTTTTTTAAAAATTATTTTTAGGAGTAGCCTATACTACCATAGCGAGTTTGTCCACTTGCGAGATGGGACCCATCAACAGCGCAGAAGTTTCCCTGGATGAAATGACTCGGCTGCCGAAAATACTTTTCGTGGGAAAAGATGCCCTGAAGCAGGCTGTTTACGTTGGAACTGTAAGTTCTTTCCTTAAAAAAACTGAACTTAAACCTTTTAAAGCATACAGTTCTCAGCATAAAATTCTTCATAACATTAATATAAATTTATTTAGGAAAACATCAGATTTTTTTAATTAAACTTGAAATGTTCTATAAAAATTCAAACAACTGATTAATTAGTTCATGGTGATTGATAAAAAAATAAATATATTAAAAGTGTAAGCTCTAAGTAAGTATAATTAATTTTGCAATTGCTGACAAATTGTTTTATTTATTAGTTTATAATTTATTTTATTGGTCCAGAATTTCAAGTTAATTTAAATTGAAAGGAAATAAATTTGGATATTAAATACATCAACATTTTTTTAAGACATCTATTAAATGTTACTTCCTTTAATTATAAAAAATTAGAAAAAAAAAATTATTTGTTATATCAATTTTGGATTTCATTTTGTATTTCTCTACTGAGAGTATCGTTCTCTATTATCTGTACTGCATTATTTTTATTTTATTTAAAATGAACTTCAGTTCACTTTATGATAGAAGGAAAAATATTCAGTTCTAAGAAATGAAATTTGTTGAATATGATAATAATTTATTGCAAAAGCTGAAAACCTTTTATGTTATTTTTCAACAGTCTCCCTTTATTATTTAATATTATCATTCTGTATTTTCTGCGCTCTCAAGTTTTTTATTTAGTTTTATGTAATATTTTTTTATATGTTAAATGTAATACTTATTTAGTTTGATATATATTTTAATGTTTTTTTTATTTAAAAATAAACTTCAGTTCAATTTATGTTAAAAGGAAAAATATTCAGTTCTAAGAAATGAAATTTATTGCAAAATTGAAAAACCTTTTATATCATTTTTTATCAGTCTCATGTTATTGTTTCAGAGACATATTCATGCATTGGATTACGAGGTATGGAGTTTATCTTCAGAAGATAAAGAAACTGACTCACGGATTGTCCAAGATTTTTATTTTACCAAGGTGAATATCTATTTCGCATACAGAAGATACATCTTGAAATTAATAGAACTTGAGATATTAACTTTTGTATTCAGCGAAGGGGATTTAGTAGGTTTAATAACTTTCAAATTAGACTTGCAGGAATGAAAGGTCTAATATGACATAATAATCGATAATGTAGGAAACATTTCAATATATATATTGAAATGTTTCAAATAATTAAAATTAAATATTTAAAATTGTTCAATAAATATTCAGTATTTGAAATGTTTGTGTGTTATTTCATATATAAATAAATATAACTCTATTAATAATAAATTTTTTTAACATTCACATCTTTTTGCTATGCATGTACATTTGTAACATGCGTTTTATATAAAAAAAACAATGCAGTTTAATTTACATTATGATTTCTAATCACAAAATATACTGCTTGTTATTTGAAAATGGGATATATATATACTCAAGAGCCAAAACATTATGACCACCTGTCAATAACGAGTTGTCCCACCTTTGGCGCGCAACACAGCTTCAACCCGCCTTGGCATGCATTCATACCACCACTTAATACCAGTTAAATACATCTGCCACCTGATCACGTGCCTTCCACGTCATCCAGGCGAATTCATTGCAAAATGTAGGGGTGGTCATAATGTTTTGGCTCTTGAGTGTATATATATACACAAGTGCATTAGCAAGTTGTGCAAGTAACATTTTAATTCTGAAAATTAAACTAAATGATAATAAGGGTTTCATTGCATCGTCTTGGAGTATTAATAATGCAATGCACTTAGTTAAAAAAATTGCTCGATTAACTCGATCAATGCAATTATTTTAAAATAAAATTCGAATTTAAAAAAGCACTAATATTTAACTACTATTTAATGTATAATAAATTTTTAAACTTTATCATTGTAAAATCTATTAAAAGTGTCTACATGATTCACTATGTGTTTGCGATTTTCAGAATGCTCCCAAAGAGGAAGGAGGAAAAGAAAAATTAAAAATTTCACACGCCGAAATTTACACTTACGAAAGAAATCCCCAAACAAGAAAGGATGAAGTAAGTTATGTTTGCAAAATGACACACATTTTTCATTCATATAAAAAATTTAACCATAAATTTAAATTGAAAATGTTAAATTTACTCTTTTATATAAAATTCGTTAAAATAAAATAGTCATGGATCATTTTATCCATTTTTATCAAAATATTTCAAACTTCAATGGAGTTGAACTTGAAATATATTCCCGTCTTTGTTCAATGAGAAAATTTTATCAATGAAATAATTATTAGAATTTTCTAATTTATTACTGAATAGTAGATATGAATAGTAATATTTCATTTGGTTAAAAAATCTATAAATGAAGATTAAAAAAGAGGTCAATAAAATCAAAAAAGTACTGTAAACTGTACACAATTCAAGTAATCATATCTTCAAAAACATACCTAATGTTTGCTTAGCCTAACTCTTAGTCAGTGGTAGAGTGTAGGAGGACGCAAATTCGAATCTGCTACGGGCATCCATTGCAGTCATTGCTTTCAGAAATGAGGAGACTTGATGATGTTGTCTGTGACAGAATGTATAATCGTTTTACATCGATAGTCAGGCTGTCTTATAGGAGTTATCCGTGGTTTCTTTCATACGACACGCAAATGTAGAGAAATTATTTTAAAAAACTGCTGTAAGATAACGCTGTCTCTTCATCATCAGTTAGGGGGTTGTTCGTGGTATACATAAGTGACACACGAAATGTACAGCAAAAAAAATTCTGCTTAGATTTTTATTCGGCGAACACAATTAAAAAAAGAAAATTTAATCGGCTGGGTCGATATACAGGCTACCCATAAAATTTAGAATTTAAATGTAAGAACAAAACGCATAACAGCAATCTTAAACAAACAAAAATAGAAAAAGTATCAATAAACCATATTCAAGAAATAAATTGTGTTCATCAGTTATCGTTCAATACTGAAAAAAGAAAAACAGATTAAATAAAGAATAAAAAAAAAAAAAACTGTAGAAATCCAGACGATTTTATAAAAAAGCACGTGAGAAAAAAAAATGAAATAAACCTATAAGAATAACTATATAAAATATAATAAATATAATAAATAATAATAAATATATTATAGAATTCCAAACGATTTTATAAAAAGCACATGAAAGAAATTGAAATAAACCAATAAGAATAACTCGTGAATGAAATTAAATTGAAGAATTAAAAATTAATTGAACAATTAATTTGTAGAAATATTGGAAGTCGTCGGGGAAACGAAAAACTGTTCAACACCCATAATTTTATGAGTAATAAATAAAAATTATTGATTAAATGATAAGATATAAGGAGAAAAGTTAATTTTTAAATGAGCAAATAAACACAAAATGTAATATGTGAAAAAAAAAATATTAAACATATAAATCATTGTTGTGCTGTAGCAAGCCTTCTACAAATGTGGGGTTTCATTGGTTTGTTATGAATTTTTCGAAATTGGTTTCATGGAAAACATGTTGCTTATTAAAAATGTCGAATTTGCTTGCAATTGTGATTAAAAAATTACGCCTCCAACCGCAAGAATAAAATAAGGCAGTTTCGTCTCAGTCATATGGACGGTGATGTCATTCCATTCTTAAAAAGATTAAATTAAATAATATTTTTGATTCTGAGAAGAGATGTAATTCTTGCTTCACAGTCTGGTCATCTTTCGCCCTCCTCTTACAACACAAGGAAAATTCGATTTCTTCCGTCCATCAATTTTGCTTTTTCACCGTTCAAGTTTTCTTGTTTTATTCAATTTATTTTACATTAGCAGTACTTTAGCAGCATAACTTTCATTTTATTCGGTATTAAAGTATTCAGATTATTAGTCTGAAAAAAATTCTTCTTAATTTTAATAACAATTGTTTATTGCAAAAATAGTTAAACCTTTTAAAACCATGAGGCCTTCTATAAAACTTATGTCTTATATAAAAATTTTTTTTTTTTTCAAATCAAGGCGAGAAATTTACTCTAAATTAAGAAATATTTAGGCATGATTCGTGATTTGATTACGGAACAGAAAATTTAAATTTAAAAAAGCTCAACTGTATAATCATGATGCTAAGGAGCTGTAAGGAGTCAAGACTTTCAATGTTGTAGATTTAAAATCGTGGTTTCCTTACTAATTGAAGGCAATTATCAATACTAATAATTATTTTAAAATGAGTAAAATTATTTCACTTTCAAATTTTAATGATTTAAGTCGGATTATAATCAAAAACATTTTCCTTTTTTTTTAGTTAATTCTTTTTATTTACTTAAATATTTTATATTTTATCGACGTATGTTACCCCTCTCTTTTTAAACTGTCCCTCTCCTTTGAGAACCACTACCTCGATGTCTGAGAACTTTTATCATAGCAGATAAGTTTGTGACAAAATAATATATTTTTTTACTTTACAAAATTAATGAAAATATGAAGGTGGTGCACCAGGGGAATGAGTTTAAGGCCTAGAATACGTCAATTCAGCTACATATCGAAAACGATTATGTTTGGTACAGGTATTTGGACACTTTGACGACGTGACTTTGTCATTGGGCATCTTGATCTGCTCAGATTCTTTATCTCTCTCTCTCTTTTTCTCTGGTGAATTTTTTTATAATTCATCTGGAGTTTACATTTCAATGTATGCCCCGGAACACCGTCGAGATCTTTTTTATCATTAACTGTATGAAGTAAAATTTTTAATTATAAAACAGTTTATTAACATGTAAAATAGTATTTTGTCACGAACTTATCTGCTATGACAGCGGTTTTCAACTGCACAACGTGCGGGAATTGAGATAAACAGAAGGCATGACGCATGGGAGGAAAATACAGTTATACCTCGGTATAAGTTCACTTTAGAATAAGTACAATTTAATTTATGGCCTATTTAGATGTGAAACATTTTGTTTTATGTACGGCCTTCTTTTGGAATAACACTTGCGCATCACAATCTTTGACAAATGGACGAATGTCAAAAACTTTGTAAGATAAGTATCATTCAAACAAGTCGTAATAGCGTTGTATAGAAAGACTAAATTTTCATAATTCTCCTGGTATTTATATTATGTTATATTCCCCGAAACACCGTCGAGATCTTTTTTATCATTAATTTTATAAAGTAAATTTTTTAATTATAAAACAGTTTATTAACATGTAAAATAGTATTTTGTTACGAACTTATCTGCTATGACAGCGGTTTTTAAACTGCAGGCTGTAGTTTTCAACGTGAGGGAATTGAGATAAGAAGGGCCCTCGGCATAAGTTTTCTTTGGAATAAGTACACTTTAATTTACATCCTATTTGGATGGGAAATATTTTGTTTGAGGGACGACTTTTTTTTTTAAAGTACAACTTACGTGGATCAGGGACTGAATGGCCGAGTGGCTAGCGCTCGGTACCACAGGTTTCGGGTTCGAGTCCCGGCGGTGCCATGGATGTTTGTAGTGGTTCGGAATCCACTTTAAACCGTAGGTCCCGGTCCTAATAGGATCGTAGAGCGTTGCGGGGGCATTGTTACTCCGCGTCCGTGGCTTACCATCAAGTTACACGCGCCCCCTGGGTAATGCAAAGTGAGTAACGTCTGTGCAGCGCTTGCCTTAAGGCATCCAAGACCAAGCTGTCTAAGTGTTTGCCAGCTGCATTGGAAAAAAAAAAACTTACGTGGATCAAAATCTTTGACTGGATGGATGTCAAAAATATTGTAGAGAAGTACCACTTGTGGTAGCATTGTATGGAAAGATTAAATTTCTATAATTCTTTTGTTGTTTATATTATATTATATTATATCAGGCCCCTATAATTTGTACATTGTTCATATATTTTTAGATACCTGCCAATAAAATTATTTCAATTTTACGCTGCTTTCATTCTTTTGTTTAAAAAAATGTAGAAAAAAATAAATATTTGGGTAAACAGCTACTAATCTTCTTCAAACAGTAATCTTCTTAACACAGTAAACACAAATATTTTTTTTAGTTTAAAATAAATTTAAGTGTAGAGTAATATTATTTTCACTTTTCAAAAGTCTTTTAAGTTTTCATTACAAATAAAAACATTTTCAATAGGAAAAATTAAATTCAAGTTTTAAAAATAGAACTTAATGTTTGAAGAAATGTTTTTAACGGCTTAAATGTATTCTTCCTTGACAAAAAGCCATTTTTTAATGGTAAGTTATGAAAAATAATGCATCGAGCATTTAATGAGTGTTAAACGTATTCTAAAGCTAGAAAATATTTTTGTAAAACATACGTTTATTTTTAAAATTTACTTAAAGTGACCACAATCCACCAGAACTTTACAATGGCATAAGATTGTGTATAAAGAAAGATTGTTAGTAAATTGTGTTAGCAAAATTTTTATGATTATTACATTTGATATGTAGTTTTTAATAAGCATTTCATTTCTATTCCAGCAACACAAATATTTTACTTTGTATTAAATTTTGGAATGTTTTATGTTTTGATATTAAAATATGATTTTAGTTCATAATTTAAGTCATTATTATTTCTTTTAAGATTATTTCAATTTAATTTCTGTATGCTATTTTTCAGTTGTCACTGTTCACCTACTTAGCCATTGACAACTTCATTTCGAAAGTTACGATGGGAGGCATTTGACATATCGCCGTGTTTCTCTAAAGAACAGAAAAAGGGATTTCGATTAAAAGTTGACGGTAAATAACATTACTTTGTTTTGCTATTTTTTCATTTTCATAAAGCAATTATTAAATATTAACCAGCATGGCATTGCTTCAGTAAATATTTACTATGACAATTGTAAAACTCTCTTAACCTGACGTCATTCCTAACGCCATTTGTCAAAGTTATGAATATTAGATTCTCTTATACCCCGATGAACATGCGTAGCTATCGTGACCGACTCTACCATAACGGGCATTGTTTGAACACCACTTAAACTTTTAAAGCCGCTTTCCATTACAGCACAGGCGACTAAAGGCTCAGGCACATCTGTCAATTTGATATCTGCTTCCTCTATTTCTGACTCTATTACTTCTTCTGTTCAGCAGCAGACCCCAGCTACTGCGAAAGCTAAACCCGTTCCATATGTGCAATTTATCCTCAATGATTAAAACAGATAAAAATACACAAAAACAGAAAGATTCTTTCATCAGACAAACAAAACACCTAGAAAAATTACATTCTAAAACTAAAGATTTTGTGCTTCATAAAAGATTTAGCAAGCCACCTGAAAGAACAATCGTTTGAGGAACGGACTCGGCCTCTCTCTCAGCAGACAGTTCTCATGACTGTGTAGAATACGACGTGAAAGATAGGGTCTTGGATTGACTGACAGATTTTGTCCAAATTTATTTTTAACTGAAATTTTAATCTTTATATATATATCTCACTATGGGCCTGAATGGCCGACTGACTAGCGCTCGATATCACAGGTTTCGGGTTCGAATCCCGCCTGTGCCAGGGATGTTTGTAGTGGTTCGGAATCCACTTTGAACCGTAGGTCCCGGTCTAACAGGATCGCAGAGCGTTGTGGAGGTATTGTTACTCCGCCTCCATAGCCTATCTTCAAGCTACACACACCTCCTGGGTAGGGCTAAGTGAGTAACGTCGGTGCAGCGTTTGCCTTAAGGCATCAAAGACAATTGTCTAAGTGTTTGCCAGCTGCATTAGAGCAAAGAAAAATATGTATCTCACTTTTTTTTCGTCTTAAAATGATGAAATTCATTTAAATTATTTTACTGCTATATTTGTAATTTTACTTCATATGTTGCTTTTTTACATTTTGTTTGGTATAGCTTGGCCAAAACTGGCCCTTGTGCCATAAACCACAACCTACCAACAACCGCTGAACACCTACGGGCTCTTTTTTTCCCGTTTTTCTTGTAATAGTTTTCTTTGTGTTATTTATTGATATTATGACATGAATAACATGTTTAATGGTAATTAATACGCATGTTTAATGCTCCATTAAATAACAAACTAATTCGGGTGATTAGTTGGGACAAATAACCGAGGATTCTACAAAATTTGCCCATCAGAAAAATGTGTACGGATGAACGTCACAACAACGAAGATCTTAGAGATTATTGAAAATACAAGATTTACGCAGGGATACAAAAGCATAGCGAGGAAAAGAACTGATGATATTATTGCACACAATATGATAATTAAAAAAGTTAATTAGAAAAGTTATCATTTGTTTGTTTTAATTAAATTTCTTACTTTCGAATGATAATGATGAGTTTAGTCGCTTAATTCTTAAAATTAAGGAAGACAAGAAAAAAAAATATAGTATTTAAAATATGTATATTAAAGTGGCTATATTCATTTTAATTCAGATAATTATAGATATTCTGTACGAAATAATTTAAAATTTACTTTTAATTAAAATGTACCATTCAATTGATTATGTAGTTCACCAATTTAAAATATTTTACTTTGTCATTAATTTTGAAAATATGTGGGGTTTTTTTTTAAATATAATTTTAAATAAAAATCTTAATACTGCATTTGTTTCTTGATCGCAGGTCCTCCCACTGTTAGAGACAGCAGGACTTATCGAGACATTTTAAAACGGCTGTATTTGAATTTAATCATTGCAACAAATGTTTCTGTGGTTAGACTGAGTGAAATCGATGTAAGTATTGGTGTAATAAGCTCGTGAAAAATAATTGTTTTTAGTATAGTAAATGTATAAATTAAAACTAAATAAAGTACAGTAGTATTTTTTTATTAAGTTCTTCTGCAACTTGTGAGAAGTGATATTTGAAATTTATTAATTTGTTTTTTAATCTGAGATTAGAGAGATCTACTCGGGAATGCCAACTATAAAGTTATTGATTAAGAATAAAATATATTGATATTTTGTCACTAATATTATTATTTTATTCTGTAATGATATTATATTTCTGATTATTTATTTCGCAGTGTGTGTACGATGGTTTAACAATTACTGAAATTACTGGGTGGATCCTAGAAAAACCTAACATAACTGGTAAGTAATATTTACATATATTATTTTAATAATACCATCCCAATGGACTTGCCCCATGCAGTTTTTACAGCAAATTTCCAACTCTCGGCAGGACATGATTTTCTTAATCACTTGAACTGCATTGGTGTTCCTACTCATGAGATCTGTCCTTTGCGCTCGTCAGGTGAAGCCATGGACTTTTTTACATTTGACAACGTGCATAGCACTTGATTTTAGGACTTAATTCTGAGAACATGCATAGCACTTGGTTTTAGGACTTGAGAACATTCTTGATTTTAGGGAGAACATGCATAGCACTTGATTTTAGGACTTAATTCTGAGAACATGCATAGCACTTGATTTTAGGACTTAATTCTGAGAACATGCATAGCTTGATTTTAGGACTTAATTCTGAGAACATGCATAGCACTTGATTTTAGGACTTAATTCTGAGAACATGCATAGCACTTGATTTTAGGACTTAATTCTGAGAACATGCATAGCACTTGATTTTTAGATTTAATTCTGAGAACATGCATTTTAGGACTTAATTCTGAGAACATGCATAGCACTTGATTTTAGGACTTAATTCTGAGAACATGCATAGCACTTGATTTTAGGACTTAATTCTGGGAACATGCATAGCACTTGATTTTAGGACTTAATTCTGAACATGCATAGCACTTGATTTTAGGACTTAATTCTGAGAACTTTACCAAGTTTAAATTTTATTGGGCTGCTAGAGTTCTTATGGCGGATATCGCTACAATTTGATGTAGGTAAAAAAATACTTAAACAATTTCTCAACAGTTACTTAATTTAATTAGTGTCTATTGCTTGGTACCACAGGCATCGGGTTCGAGTCCCTGCGGTTCCATAGATGTACTTTGAACAGTAGGTCTAATTAGCACTAGTGAATAACAAATGACCGTAGAGTGAAAAAGCAGGTGGTGGGCGTACAAATGAAAAAGAAAATTCTGACGTGATTTCATCTTGGATCCTGGCGTCAGGAAGGGCCTGGCTGGCTGAGACAGCCATGACCCGGAACCGGCTGCAGTGCTTGAGAAAAAGAACTTAATTTAATAATTTCTTAACTAGTTTCTTAACTAACTTTTCCAACATTCTTCCATCATTCTTTTCTTTTCCAACATTTATTTTCAATTTCGATAATTTTCGACCACAGAGTCACATTTCAAAATGAATCTGTAATGTTAATTGTTTTACTATCGTCGTAATTAACTTATTACTGTTTCTTAAGTTGTCAAACAATTTTTGTAATTTTGTTTGAATCGTAAATCAGTTTATATGAATGCCCTTATCAATTTAATAAACTAACATATAATATTTACAAAATTTAAATATACTATAGAGATATTAATACTTCTATTAATTTATCAACTATTTTTATTTTATTACATTATAATAGATTTAATAGATTATTACATTATAATAGATTATTTACATATGTAAATAAAAAGCCAAATTAATTATTTTATGAATTTCTTTTTATGGATGGGCCTTCAATTGTTTTTATTAAAAATATGTACTTGATATTAACCGCTTATTTAACAAACTTCACAACTATTGATTGATGAATTATGATTTACCAAACAATTAATATTTAATTTGAAAATTAGTTAAAACTTGTTTCTTACTTTCTTTACTTTTTTTTCATTCAATCTATTAAGAAATTTTTTTTTATCTAAATATAATATTTTAGCAATGAAATTTCCTATGTCTAAAATGTAATTTTAAAACTATGAAATTTTTTAAATTAGATTTGTTCTTTTCGAATCCTCTTGAAAATTTTTATTGACGAGGTGGGGAGAGGCATGATAGGAAGTGTTTTGGGTCTCAGAATTGAGAGCCTCCCTTTAGAATCCGACGAGCAAAACTGAGAATCGAAAACAGTTTGCTGTATGTCTGGAATGGATCCGCTGAGTCTTTGGAATGAAAAGTCCTTTTATTTTAGCCGAGAAGGAGGAAAGAGGTTCTCTAAATATCACACCTGAAGTGATCCCTCAAACCAACGAAGACAAAATCTGCAGTGTAACGAGCCTACACTTGGTATATCTCTGATCATACTAAATCTGGTACGTGCGTGTCTTCGGGTGGAAAACGAGCAAAAACCCTGGAATTCGAAAATTGCATTTTTCAAAAAAATCTCTTTTAACATACTATTTAAGTTTTATTCAATTTAAAATACTATTTATAAATTTAAATCTATACAAACTTCTTTTTTTAAACGAATACATAACACTCGTATTTATAATTGAAAATGATTCGTATATTCACTAAATTCGGTTTTCTTGAATATTTCAAAAATGTGATATTTATTATGCGTGACGAGGCATCCAACACCAAGGTATCTGTGTTTGCCAGCTGCATAAGAAAGAAAAAAAAATTATGCGTGACGAAATATTGATCGAATAAATAATATTTTGAAATATTTTGCCGAATAAATTGTTAAGCCTAAACATTTGCCTCTAAGTCTTTTTAATGAATTTCCATATGTATAGGTTCTGAAACAGGAAAGAATGAGCCAGATATGAATGAAGCTTACAGAATAATTGAAAATGCTGCCGCAGCTGGAAATTTAACCATTAAAATTAAAAAAGATGGAAAGGTAATGTATTATCCATCAACACACAATATAATTTTTACGAAGCAATATTAGTATTATTTGATTTTTCTGAAGTAGTATTGTGTACTTAGTAATTAAAGTAAAACTTTCTTATATACCCTCACCCTTTATTACATATACATATTTTTTACGATACATATACATATATAAACACAGTAGTAACAAAATAACTATCCCGATAGATCAACTCCTAGTTAACATATCGTCCACAGAAACTGAATAAAATTTTGGTTTAAGTTATTTTGAAGTATGCGCTCCTGAAAAACAGCAGTTAAACTCTAACAGTTACGACTACAGTGACAAAATTTCGAAAGTTTTAAATGGCAACACCTATTTTTTTTATTGGAATGTAATCTCCGTAGTGAAAAACCATAAATAGCTTTGGAAAGGTACCTGCAACACGAAAATCGCTGGTGCTAGACTGACTAAGAAGGATAGTGAAAACAACTAATAAGGCCAGAGAAGCAACAGAAAGTAATAGATTTTATTGTATTTCACGTATTTTCTTCGCGACCTCCTTCACACAAGATGATATTTTGTATGCTGCAGAAGGTGAATAGCATTGAAGCACGTACCATGGCGAGAGGCATTGTATTGAAACCGACGTCTGATAGCATCTTTCAAATCTGATACAGTTTGCGGATTAAATGATTTCAGGTATCCCCACAAACAGAAATCCATTGGAGTCAGTTAGGGGACCTTGGCGGACGGGTGATTATGTTATACGTTATGTTAGAAACGTTTGACAGAAGAACCCACATGTGGAAGAGCGTCCACACTATGTCAGATACAGCATTTCGCTATTGTTATTGGGGGTAATGCGTAATTAATCAACACTTCTAGATAATCGTTTGCTCATCTTCGGCAGTAAATCCTTCAGTAAGGGCTGAGGATGAAGGTGCTTCTTATACCACCTCACACTGCCATTTTTTCTTCGTTCAACGGAAATGCAACCACATCATGGGAATTATCGATTACCCAATGCACGTAATTCTTTGAATTAATGTTACCAGTCAGCAAGAAATGGGACTCATTAGACCAGCTGTTATCATCGTCCTACCAAATTAAGAATTCATTCCCGAAGTCTAGAAGTAGTTGGTTATCACCCTCTTGCAACATCTGGGCACGCTAACATGTGGAGCATGGGAGCAACATCTAGCCACGCTTACAATACGGCCTAGAAACATTTGGAGAATAAAGCGCAAATTCTTTTGGAACGTAGAATTCTGCAACTGCAGATTGCCCGAAACACCACTTGCACTTGCAAGACAAGCTTCACTTATCGTCTCATGGACTTCTCAACAGGAACGGAGCCCGAAAATGATGGCATGTGCAACAAGTTTCTTCAAATTTGCATATCAAATCCCGTCCATTTTTTAAGGTACTCAGGAATCAACGTATACCCCATGGTTTCTGCAGTAGACACACAATGTCTCTGTTCTGCAATGCCATTCTGTACATTCAGGTAATAATTCTTTATAATTTACCCTCATTGTAAGCGGCATATTGGTTACAATGCAAGAAAGCAAGACACAGTGTCTTTTCGTTCAACTAGTGCGACGATGTTAGGCAAGTCTATGACTTATGCTAAACCTGAAAATCTGCTATCCGATACAACTTTTACAGTATACTGCTATATTGCTATATTACTGCTATTTAGTACATGCAAAAATAGTCTATAGCATAGTTATTTTTCTTTATTTGCCGAAGCAAAAGAATTTTTCTAAAATGTTTTTTAAAAAATTGGTTAAAAATGAAAAATGAATATAAAAGTTCTTTTCCAATTTTCTTTGAACAGGAAATTAAGTATACAATTACCGCAATTGAAGATATTGACCAACCTCCTAAAAGTAAGTTTATTTTGGTTTTATTAATTTTTTTTTATTTCATATTGTTAACTGCGAACTAAGATTTATAAGTTTTTTATTAATTTTATTTTTCAGAAGAAACTAAAGATACATGCTTTTCCGGAGGTAAATGTTTATTTTTTTTCCACATTACTTCATGCCATAGATATTTAAAAAAAGGATTATTATTATTATTTACATTTAAATAAAATTTCTTATACCGTTAGTATAACATTTCCCCTATAAATTGTATATTTTTATTACAACTTTTTATTACTTATCCTTATAAAATAGTACAAAAATGATGTGAAAGTATATTTAAAATTTCATTAGATATTAAATAAATAATTCATTTTATTCAAATACGAAAAAAAAAAAAATAAATAAATAAAAAAAAAAAAAAAAAAAAACCACGGGCAGAATTTTGATGTCATTTTCGCTTCTTCACTAATTGTTAATACAAAAATTGCAGTTTTTTTTAAAATTGAAAAAGAACTAATCAGAATTATTTCATTGATTCTTTATATATATATATATATATATATATATATATATATATATATATATATATATATATATATATATAAAGGTATCTGTTGATAGAAAGACAGATGATAAAAAGATAGTGATTGGCTTATTATGTATCTCATAATAAAAATAAGCCAATGTGAAATGCATTTAACAATTTTATTTTATCATATGTGAACAGGATTTATCAATTAATTAACTCAACGAAACTTGAATTTAACTTTCAAAAACCTTACAGATCCTAAAACTATATTTTTATTGACTATAAGATATTTCATAAATGATTATCTATTTATATTAGTTATTAAGTTTACTAAGCACATTAATATATAGTCTCATGGAAGGAGGGAAAGGGGAGGGGCAGCTTCTGTTGCGATGGAGCATTCGTAGGTAGAAGTCTGACTTGACTCCGTGACGCTGAAGGAGGAGGGCAGTGACTTCCGTGGAGGACTTTTAAGGGGATGGCCCTACATTTGAGTATCGTATGGGCGAAAATCCGGAAAACTCCCATCAGGTAGTCTGATGTAACGAGGAGATCTCAAACGCCATCTCCTTGCTTTTTTGAAAGTGTTTACAATAAAGCAGCATTTTATATATACATATACACATATACATAATGCTGTTAATTTTGATTTAATAATTGCTATTTCCGAATAATATAGAATATACACTGAAGTGACAAAAGTCATGGGATACCTCTTAATATCGTGTCGGCCCTCCTTTCGCCAGGCGAAGTACAGCAACTCGACGTGGCATGGACTCAACAAGTCGTTGGAAGTCTTCTGCCGGAATATTGAGCCATGCTGTCTCGATAGACGTCCATAATTGTGAAAGCGTTGATGGTGCAGGATTTTGGGTACGAACAGACCTCTCGATGATGTCCCATAAATGCTCGATGGGATTCATGTCGGGCGATCTAGGTGGCCAGATCATTCGTTGGAATTGTCCAGAATGTTCTTCAAACCAATCGCGAACAGTTGTGGCCCGGTGACATGGCGCATTGTCATCCATAAAAATCCCATCGTTGTTTGGGTACATGAAGTCCATGAATGGCTGCAAGTGATCTCCAAGTAGCTGAACATAAGCATTTTCAGTCAATGTTCGGTCCAGTCGCACCAGAGGACCAAGTCCATGGAAAAACAGCCATGAAAAAACAGAAAAAACAGCCCACACTATTACGGAGCCACCACCAGCTTGAACAGTGCCGTGCTGACAGTTTGGGTCCATGGCTTCGTGGGGTCTGCGCCACACTCGAACCCTACCATCAGCTCTTACCAACTGAAATCGTGACTCATCGGACCAGGCCACGGTTTTCCATTCATCCAGGGACCAACCGATATGCTCACGTGCCCACGAGAGTCGCTGCAAGCGATGTCGTTTTGTCAGTAAAGACATTCGAGTCGGTCTTCTGCTGGAATAGCCCAAGAAAGCCAAATTTCTCCGCACAGTTCTAACAGACAAGTCCCTTGTACGTTCCACATTGATTTCTGCGGTTATTTGACGCAGTGTTGCTTGTCTGTTAGAATTAACGACTCTTTGCAGACGTCGCCGGTCTCGGTCGTTAAGTGCAGGCGGTCGACCACTGCGCTGTCCATGGTGGGATGTTATGCCTGAAATTTCATACTCTCGGCACACTCTTGACACAGTGTATCTGGGAATGTTGAATTCCCTAACGATTTCCGAAATGGCATGACCCATGCGTCTAGCTCCAACTAACATTCCGCGTTCAAAGTCTGTTAATTCCCGTCGTGCGGTCATCATCACGTCAAAACCTCTTCAGATGAATAACTTGAACAGAAATGAAAGCTCTGCGAAAGCACTGCGCATTTATACCTGTTCTACGCGATGCTACTGCCATCTGAAAATTTGCATATTGCTATCCCATGACTTTTGTCACTTCAGTGTATAATCTGTATTATTCGGAAATAGCAATTATTAAATCAAACTTAACAGCATTATGTATATGTGTATATAAAATGTGTAACAATTTTTTGCAGGTACCCTTGCTGGAGCTTCTTTTGGATTATTTATTTTTGGATTTGCTCTAGGCACTTTTATTTATTACCAAGTTAAAAACAGACGGAAGCAGACAATAGATTATAAAGTTCATATGGACGTAATGAAAGGCTAATTGAAAATTTTTTTCCCTGTGTCACATAACTGTTAAGTTTGCTTTATACATAAAATGTTCATCAGAAAGAAATATTAGTGCAATTGTATTTGTCCTTGATTTTTGTTTATTTATTTTTTACATAAGAACAATGCAGATTAAAACTATGCATACATTATAAATCAGTATTTAAGAAAAGTCGAGGGCTTCATTTCATCTTCATATTTACAGTTAGATACTAATATGCCACATGAAAAATAGGAGTTAGGCATGCAACACTGTGTGGAAAGAGTATGATTTTGGGATTTATTTGCCTTTTATCCGTTTCTAAAACTTTTCAATTGATATACTAATTATTCTTGATGAAATAAAGGTACCCTCAAGAGCCAAAACATTATGACCACTTGTCAATAACGAGTTGGCCCACCTTTGGCGCGCAACACAGCTTCAACCCGCCTTGGCATGGATTCATACCACCACCTAAAACCAGTTAAATACCACTTCCACCTGATCACGTGCCTTCCACGTCATCCAGGCGAGTTCATTGCAAAATGTAAGGGGGGTCACAATGTTTTGGCTCTTGAGTGTATTTCGTATTCAGGAAAAAGGATCTTGAAGTTAATAGAGCTTGAGAAATTAACTTTTGTATTCAGCGAAGAGGATTTAGTATGCTTGATATCTTTCAAATAAGATTTGTAGGACTAATATTATAAAAAGCATTTCAAAATTACTTTAAAAATGATAAGGAAGTAGAAGACGTTAATTTAAAAAAAAACAGCAAAACAAAATTAAAAAAAATTATAACAAATGCAAAAGAGTTCGAAATTTTCATTTCGTACCAAAAAAAATGTAGGGGTGGTCTAATGTTTTGGCTCTTGAGTGTATATTAATATAGCTTATATGTATTCATACCAAATCAAAGCGATCGTTAAAATAAGTATTTATAAATGAACAATAAAATGTTTCATGCACATACACTGTCAAAAAAACTCGCTCAACTCACTCGAATATTTTTCTTTGACAAAAAAGTAATTGTTTACAAATAAGGTAATAATGAGGACTCTAAGTGGAAAGACGCTTGCAGTGAAATAGACTCGAGCGATTAATATTTCAAATGAATATTAGTTCTTGTGATTGATTGTGTTAATATTTGGTCAAAGTAGAAATTTTATTCAATATCATTAAAAGAGGCTTAAAGTACTTCTTACAACTTAAGACAAGTGATTATTAACTAAAATTGTTCTAAAGGCACTGGCTGTAAGGGCTATAACTCAAAAATTCCCTTTTTTAATCAAGGAAATAAGGCCAATCATTTACAATTGAAACGAATCACAAATTGTATTCAATATCATTAAAAGAGGCTTAAAGTACTTCTTACAACTTAAGACAAGTGATTATTAACTAAAATTGTTCTAAAGGCACTGGCTGTAAGGGCTATAACTCAAAAATTCCCTTTTTAATCAAGGAAATAAGGCCAATCATTTACAATTGAAACGAATCACAAATTGTATTCAATATCATTAAAAGAGGCTTAAAGTACTTCTTACAACTTAAGACAAGTGATTATTAACTAAAATTGTTCTAAAGGCACTGGCTGTAAGGGCTATAACTCAAAAATTCCCTTTTCTAATCAAGGAAATAAGGCCAATCATTTACAATTGAAACGAATCACAAATTGTATTCAATATCATTAAAAGAGACTTAAAGTACTTCTTACAACTTAAGACAAGTGATTATTAACTGAAATTGTTCTAAAGGCACTGGCTGTAAGGGCTATAACTCAAAAATTCCCTTTTTTAATCAAGGAAATAAGGCCAATCATTTACAATTGAAACGAATCACAAATTGTATTCAATATCATTAAAAGAGGCTTAAAGTACTTCTTACAAATTAAGACAAGTGATTATTAACTGAAATTGTTCTAAAGGCACTGGCTGTAAGGGCTATAACTCAAAAATTCCCTTTTTTAATCAAGGAAATAAGGCCAATCATTTACAATTGAAACGAATCACAAATTGTATTCAATATCATTAAAAAGAGGCTTAAAGTACTTCTTACAACTTAAGACAAGTGATTATTAACTAAAATTGTTCTAAAGGCACTGGCTGTAAGGGCTATAAGTCAAAAATTCCCTTTTTTAATCAAGGAAATAAGGCCAATCATTTACAATTGAAACGAATCCCAAATTGTATTCAATATCATTAAAAGAGGCTTAAAGTACTTCTTACAACTTAAGACAAGTGATTATTAACTAAAATTGTTCTAAAGGCACTGGCTGTAAGGGCTATAACTCAAAAATTCCCTTTTTTAATCAAGGAAATAAGGCCAATCATTTACAATTGAAACGAATCACAAATTGTATTCAATATCTTTAAAAGAGGCTTAAAGTACTTCTTACAACTTAAGACAAGTGATTATTAACTAAAATTGTTCTAAAGGCACTGGCTGTAAGGGCTATAACTCAAAAATTCCCATTTTTTTAATCAAGGAAATAAGGCCAATCATTTACAATTGAAACGAATCACAAATTGTATTCAATATCATTAAAAGAGGCTTAAAGTACTTCTTACAACTTAAGACAAGTGATTATTAACTAAAATTGTTCTAAAGGCACTGGCTGTAAGGGCTATAACTCAAAAATTCCCTTTTTTAATCAAGGAAATAAGGCCAATCATTTACAATTGAAACGAACCCCCAAATTGTATTCAATATCATTAAAAGAGGCTTAAAGTACTTCTTACAACTTAAGACAAGTGATTATTAACTAAAATTGTTCTAAAGGCACTGGCTGTAAGGGCTATAACTCAAAAATTCCCTTTTTTAATCAAGGAAATAAGGCCAATCATTTACAATTGAAACGAATCACAAATTGTATTCAATATCATTAAAAGAGGCTTAAAGTACTTCTTACAACTTAAGACAAGTGATTATTAACTAAAATTGTTCTAAAGGCACTGGCTGTAAGGGCTATAACTCAAAAATTCCCTTTTTTAATCAAGGAAATAAGGCCAATCATTTACAATTGAAACGAATCACAAATTGTATTCAATATCATTAAAAGAGGCTTAAAGTACTTCTTACAACTTAAGACAAGTGATTATTAACTAAAATTGTTCTAAAGGCACTGGCTGTAAGGGCTATAACTCAAAAATTCCCTTTTTTAATCAAGGAAATAAGGCCAATCATTTACAATTGAAACGAACCCCCAAATTGTATTCAATATCATTAAAAGAGGCTTAAAGTACTTCTTACAACTTAAGACAAGTGATTATTAACTAAAATTGTTCTAAAGGCACTGGCTGTAAGGGCTATAACTCAAAAATTCCCTTTTTTAATCAAGGAAATAAGGCCAATCATTTACAATTGAAACGAACCCCCAAATTGTATTCAATATCATTAAAAGAGGCTTAAAGTACTTCTTACAACTTAAGACAAGTGATTATTAACTGAAATTGTTCTAAAGGCACTGGCTGTAAGGGCTATAACTCAAAAATTCCCTTTTTTAATCAAGGAAATAAGGCCAATCATTTACAATTGAAACGAATCACAAATTGTATTCAATATCATTAAAAGAGGCTTAAAGTACTTCTTACAACTTAAGACAAGTGATTATTAACTAAAATTGTTCTAAAGGCACTGGCTGTAAGGGCTATAACTCAAAAATTCATTTTTTTTTAATCAAGGAAATAAGGCCAATCATTTACAATTGAAACGAATCACAAATTGTATTCAATATCATTAAAAGAGGCTTAAAGTACTTCTTACAACTTAAGACAAGTGATTATTAACTGAAATTGTTCTAAAGGCACTGGCTGTAAGGGCTATAACTCAAAAAATTCCCTTTTTTAATCAAGGAAATAAGGCCAATCATTTACAATTGAAACGAATCCCAAATTGTATTCAATATCATTAAAAGAGGCTTAAAGTACTTCTTACAACTTAAGACAAGTGATTATTAACTAAAATTGTTCTAAAGGCACTGGCTGTAAGGGCTATAACTCAAAAATTCCCTTTTTTAATCAAGGAAATAAGGCCAATCATTTACAATTGAAACGAATCACAAATTGTATTCAATATCATTAAAAGAGGCTTAAAGTACTTCTTACAACTTAAGACAAGTGATTATTAACTAAAATTGTTCTAAAGGCACTGGCTGTAAGGGCTATAACTCAAAAATTCCCTTTTAATCAAGGAAATAAGGCCAATCATTTACAATTGAAACGAATCACAAATTGTATTCAATATCATTAAAAGAGGCTTAAAGTACTTCTTACAACTTAAGACAAGTGATTATTAACTAAAATTGTTCTAAAGGCACTGGCTGTAAGGGCTATAACTCAAAAATTCCCTTTTTTTAATCAAGGAAATAAGGCCAATCATTTACAATTGAAACGAATCCCAAATTGTATTCAATATCATTAAAAGAGGCTTAAAGTACTTCTTACAACTTAAGACAAGTGATTATTAACTGAAATTGTTCTAAAGGCACTGGCTGTAAGGGCTATAACTCAAAATTCCTTTTTTAATCAAGGAAATAAGGCCAATCATTTACAATTGAAACGAACCCCAAATTGTATTCAATATCATTAAAAGAGGCTTAAAGTACTTCTTACAACTTAAGACAAGTGATTATTAACTAAAATTGTTCTAAAGGCACTGGCTGTAAGGGCTATAACTCAAAAATTCAATTTTTTAATCAAGGAAATAAGGCCAATCATTTACAATTGAAACGAATCACAAATTGTATTCAATATCTTTAAAAGAGGCTTAAAGTACTTCTTACAACTTAAGACAAGTGATTATTAACTAAAATTGTTCTAAAGGCACTGGCTGTAAGGGCTATAAATCAAAAATTCATTTTTTTAATCAAGGAAATAAGGCCAATCATTTACAATTGAAACGAATCACAAATTGTATTCAATATCATTAAAAGAGGCTTAAAGTACTTCTTACAACTTAAGACAAGTGATTATTAACTAAAATTGTTCTAAAGGCACTGGCTGTAAGGGCTAAAACTCAAAAAATTCCCTTTTTTAATCAAGGAAATAAGGCCAATCATTTACAATTGAAACGAATCACAAATTGTATTCAATATCATTAAAAGAGGCTTAAAGTACTTCTTACAACTTAAGACAAGTGATTATTAACTAAAATTGTTCTAAAGGCACTGGCTGTAAGGGCTATAACTCAAAAATTCCCTTTTTAATCAAGGAAATAAGGCCAATCATTTACAATTGAAACGAATCACAAATTGTATTCAATATCATTAAAAGAGGCTTAAAGTACTTCTTACAACTTAAGACAAGTGATTATTAACTAAAATTGTTCTAAAGGCACTGGCTGTAAGGGCTATAACTCAAAAATTCCCTTTTTTAATCAAGGAAATAAGGCCAATCATTTACAATTGAAACGAATCACAAATTGTATTCAATATCATTAAAAGAGGCTTAAAGTACTTCTTACAACTTAAGACAAGTGATTATTAACTAAAATTGTTCTAAAGGCACTGGCTGTAAGGGCTATAACTCAAAAATTCCCTTTTTTAATCAAGGAAATAAGGCCAATCATTTACAATTGAAACGAATCACAAATTGTATTCAATATCATTAAAAGAGGCTTAAAGTACTTCTTACAACTTAAGACAAGTGATTATTAACTAAAATTGTTCTAAAGGCACTGGCTGTAAGGGCTATAACTCAAAAATTCCTTTTTAATCAAGGAAATAAGGCCAATCATTTACAATTGAAACGAATCACAAATTGTATTCAATATCATTAAAAGAGGCTTAAAGTACTTCTTACAACTTAAGACAAGTGATTATTAACTAAAATTGTTCTAAAGGCACTGGCTGTAAGGGCTATAACTCAAAAATTCCCTTTTTAATCAAGGAAATAAGGCCAATCATTTACAATTGAAACGAATCACAAATTGTATTCAATATCATTAAAAGAGGCTTAAAGTACTTCTTACAACTTAAGACAAGTGATTATTAACTAAAATTGTTCTAAAGGCACTGGCTGTAAGGGCTATAACTCAAAAATTCCCTTTTTTAATCAAGGAAATAAGGCCAATCATTTACAATTGAAACGAATCACAAATTGTATTCAATATCATTAAAAGAGGCTTAAAGTACTTCTTACAACTTAAGACAAGTGATTATTAACTAAAATTGTTCTAAAGGCACTGGCTGTAAGGGCTATAACTCAAAAATTCCTTTTTTAATCAAGGAAATAAGGCCAATCATTTACAATTGAAACGAATCACAAATTGTATTCAATATCATTAAAAGAGGCTTAAAGTACTTCTTACAACTTAAGACAAGTGATTATTAACTAAAATTGTTCTAAAGGCACTGGCTGTAAGGGCTATAACTCAAAAATTCCCTTTTTTAATCAAGGAAATAAGGCCAATCATTTACAATTGAAACGAATCACAAATTGTATTCAATATCATTAAAAGAGGCTTAAAGTACTTCTTACAACTTAAGACAAGTGATTATTAACTAAAATTGTTCTAAAGGCACTGGCTGTAAGGGCTATAACTCAAAAATTCCCTTTTTTAATCAAGGAAATAAGGCCAATCATTTACAATTGAAACGAATCACAAATTGTATTCAATATCATTAAAAGAGGCTTAAAGTACTTCTTACAACTTAAGACAAGTGATTATTAACTAAAATTGTTCTAAAGGCACTGGCTGTAAGGGCTATAACTCAAAAATTCCCTTTTTTAATCAAGGAAATAAGGCCAATCATTTACAATTGAAACGAATCACAAATTGTATTCAATATCATTAAAAGAGGCTTAAAGTACTTCTTACAACTTAAGACAAGTGATTATTAACTGAAATTGTTCTAAAGGCACTGGCTGTAAGGGCTATAACTCAAAAATTCCCTTTTTTAATCAAGGAAATAAGGCCAATCATTTACAATTGAAACGAATCACAAATTGTATTCAATATCATTAAAAGAGGCTTAAAGTACTTCTTACAACTTAAGACAAGTGATTATTAACTAAAATTGTTCTAAAGGCACTGGCTGTAAGGGCTATAACTCAAAAATTCCCTTTTTTAATCAAGGAAATAAGGCCAATCATTTACAATTGAAACGAATCACAAATTGTATTCAATATCATTAAAAGAGGCTTAAAGTACTTCTTACAACTTAAGACAAGTGATTATTAACTAAAATTGTTCTAAAGGCACTGGCTGTAAGGGCTATAACTCAAAAATTCCCTTTTTTAATCAAGGAAATAAGGCCAATCATTTACAATTGAAACGAATCACAAATTGTATTCAATATCATTAAAAGAGGCTTAAAGTACTTCTTACAACTTAAGACAAGTGATTATTAACTGAAATTGTTCTAAAGGCACTGGCTGTAAGGGCTATAACTCAAAAATTCCCTTTTTTAATCAAGGAAATAAGGCCAATCATTTACAATTGAAACGAATCACAAATTGTATTCAATATCATTAAAAGAGGCTTAAAGTACTTCTTACAACTTAAGACAAGTGATTATTAACTAAAATTGTTCTAAAGGCACTGGCTGTAAGGGCTATAACTCAAAAATTCCCTTTTTTAATCAAGGAAATAAGGCCAATCATTTACAATTGAAACGAATCACAAATTGTATTCAATATCATTAAAAGAGGCTTAAAGTACTTCTTACAACTTAAGACAAGTGATTATTAACTAAAATTGTTCTAAAGGCACTGGCTGTAAGGGCTATAACTCAAAAATTCCATTTTTTTAATCAAGGAAATAAGGCCAATCATTTACAATTGAAACGCGAATCACAAATTGTATTCAATATCATTAAAAGAGGCTTAAAGTACTTCTTACAACTTAAGACAAGTGATTATTAACTAAAATTGTTCTAAAGGCACTGGCTGTAAGGGCTATAACTCAAAAATTCCCTTTTTTAATCAAGGAAATAAGGCCAATCATTTACAATTGAAACGAATCACAAATTGTATTCAATATCATTAAAAGAGGCTTAAAGTACTTCTTACAACTTAAGACAAGTGATTATTAACTAAAATTGTTCTAAAGGCACTGGCTGTAAGGGCTATAACTCAAAAATTCCCTTTTTTAATCAAGGAAATAAGGCCAATCATTTACAATTGAAACGAATCACAAATTGTATTCAATATCATTAAAAGAGGCTTAAAGTACTTCTTACAACTTAAGACAAGTGATTATTAACTAAAATTGTTCTAAAGGCACTGGCTGTAAGGGCTATAACTCAAAAATTCCCTTTTTTAATCAAGGAAATAAGGCCAATCATTTACAATTGAAACGAATCACAAATTGTATTCAATATCATTAAAAGAGGCTTAAAGTACTTCTTACAACTTAAGACAAGTGATTATTAACTAAAATTGTTCTAAAGGCACTGGCTGTAAGGGCTATAACTCAAAAATTCCCTTTTTTAATCAAGGAAATAAGGCCAATCATTTACAATTGAAACGAATCACAAATTGTATTCAATATCATTAAAAGAGGCTTAAAGTACTTCTTACAACTTAAGACAAGTGATTATTAACTAAAATTGTTCTAAAGGCACTGGCTGTAAGGGCTATAACTCAAAAATTCCCTTTTTTAATCAAGGAAATAAGGCCAATCATTTACAATTGAAACGAATCACAAATTGTATTCAATATCATTAAAAGAGGCTTAAAGTACTTCTTACAACTTAAGACAAGTGATTATTAACTAAAATTGTTCTAAAGGCACTGGCTGTAAGGGCTATAACTCAAAAATTCCCTTTTTTAATCAAGGAAATAAGGCCAATCATTTACAATTGAAACGAATCACAAATTGTATTCAATATCATTAAAAGAGGCTTAAAGTACTTCTTACAACTTAAGACAAGTGATTATTAACTAAAATTGTTCTAAAGGCACTGGCTGTAAGGGCTATAACTCAAAAATTCCCTTTTTTAATCAAGGAAATAAGGCCAATCATTTACAATTGAAACGAATCACAAATTGTATTCAATATCATTAAAAGAGGCTTAAAGTACTTCTTACAACTTAAGACAAGTGATTATTAACTAAAATTGTTCTAAAGGCACTGGCTGTAAGGGCTATAACTCAAAAATTCCCTTTTTTAATCAAGGAAATAAGGCCAATCATTTACAATTGAAACGAATCACAAATTGTATTCAATATCATTAAAAGAGGCTTAAAGTACTTCTTACAACTTAAGACAAGTGATTATTAACTAAAATTGTTCTAAAGGCACTGGCTGTAAGGGCTATAACTCAAAAATTCCCTTTTTTAATCAAGGAAATAAGGCCAATCATTTACAATTGAAACGAATCACAAATTGTATTCAATATCATTAAAAGAGGCTTAAAGTACTTCTTACAACTTAAGACAAGTGATTATTAACTAAAATTGTTCTAAAGGCACTGGCTGTAAGGGCTATAACTCAAAAATTCCCTTTTTTTAATCAAGGAAATAAGGCCAATCATTTACAATTGAAACGAATCACAAATTGTATTCAATATCATTAAAAGAGGCTTAAAGTACTTCTTACAACTTAAGACAAGTGATTATTAACTGAAATTGTTCTAAAGGCACTGGCTGTAAGGGCTATAACTCAAAAATTCCCTTTTTTTAATCAAGGAAATAAGGCCAATCATTTACAATTGAAACGAATCACAAATTGTATTCAATATCATTAAAAGAGGCTTAAAGTACTTCTTACAACTTAAGACAAGTGATTATTAACTAAAATTGTTCTAAAGGCACTGGCTGTAAGGGCTATAACTCAAAAATTCCCTTTTTAATCAAGGAAATAAGGCCAATCATTTACAATTGAAACGAATCACAAATTGTATTCAATATCATTAAAAGAGGCTTAAAGTACTTCTTACAACTTAAGACAAGTGATTATTAACTAAAATTGTTCTAAAGGCACTGGCTGTAAGGGCTATAACTCAAAAATTCCCTTTTTTAATCAAGGAAATAAGGCCAATCATTTACAATTGAAACGAATCACAAATTGTATTCAATATCATTAAAAGAGGCTTAAAGTACTTCTTACAACTTAAGACAAGTGATTATTAACTAAAATTGTTCTAAAGGCACTGGCTGTAAGGGCTATAACTCAAAAATTCCCTTTTTTAATCAAGGAAATAAGGCCAATCATTTACAATTGAAACGAATCACAAATTGTATTCAATATCATTAAAAGAGGCTTAAAGTACTTCTTACAACTTAAGACAAGTGATTATTAACTAAAATTGTTCTAAAGGCACTGGCTGTAAGGGCTATAACTCAAAAATTCCCTTTTTTAATCAAGGAAATAAGGCCAATCATTTACAATTGAAACGAATCACAAATTGTATTCAATATCATTAAAAGAGGCTTAAAGTACTTCTTACAACTTAAGACAAGTGATTATTAACTGAAATTGTTCTAAAGGCACTGGCTGTAAGGGCTATAACTCAAAAATTCCCTTTTTTAATCAAGGAAATAAGGCCAATCATTTACAATTGAAACGAATCACAAATTGTATTCAATATCATTAAAAGAGGCTTAAAGTACTTCTTACAACTTAAGACAAGTGATTATTAACTAAAATTGTTCTAAAGGCACTGGCTTTAAGGGCTATAACTCAAAAATTCCATTTTTTTAATCAAGGAAATAAGGCCAATCATTTACAATTGAAACGAATCACAAATTGTATTCAATATCATTAAAAGAGGCTTAAAGTACTTCTTACAACTTAAGACAAGTGATTATTAACTGAAATTGTTCTAAAGGCATTGACTGTAAAGGCTATAACTCAAAAATTCTCTTTTTTAATCAAGGAAATAAGGCCAATCATTTACAATTGAAACGAATCACAAATTTTATTCAATATCATTAAAAGAGGCTTAAAGTACTTCTTACAACTTAAGACAAGTGATTATTAACTGAAATTGTTCTAAAGGCACTGGCTGTAAGGGCTATAACTCAAAAAAAAAAAAATTTTATCAATAAAATAAGGCCAATCATTTACAATTGAAAAGAATCACTTTTAAAGCCCAAAGTATTTTTAAATGAAGTTAGTTTCAGTGAATGTACATTCACATTTTGTCAAAGACAGGCGTTGCAAATAATGCTCTCTGTCTCAAAAGTTTAATATCAACTATAAAGGATGTAATTGGGTTCGTGATGGTTTGGGGGCTTATAGATAGTATGTTTTAGCAGAAAGAGTGGGAAAAATCTTTATTGATGAATTATTGCACAAGATGACATTTTGATATATAAAAAATAAAAAGGGCAGCATTAATAAATTGGGATTGAGGTCAATATATATGTTAAAGTAATGTAGTTATTCCCAAACATACATTAGAAATTATTGTATTATCATTGTAAATATCAAGTTATAAAGCTGGCAGTCTCCCAATCCAACTTTTAACCAGAATTTATGCTCCTTCTTAAGAAGATTATACAACATCACATTACTAAAAAAAAAGCATTTGAAACTCATATTGCTGACAATTTTTTCCAAAATTTGCGTTGAAACCATTAAAGCCTTCTTAAATTGAATGAAGACTGAAGTAGTAATGGTTGAAAAACTGGATAATAGCAAATATTTGCTGCTAAATATTAATTTCTAGTTTTTTATTTAATTGTGATTGAATATATTTCAATGTATTCTTAATTTTTTGAATAAATCTTGAACATTTCTTTTACATGCTGTTATTTATACATTTAAAATAGATTAATTATAATAGTTTCATTATTGTCTATAATCATAATAATATTAATAAAAATTTAATGTACTAATATCAAGAATTTACTTTTTTAATAAACGTTTTAATTTACTAATACTAGTTTTAATACTTTAATACATATTGATAAAGTTTTATTGTTTTTTTTTAAATGACTTTTTTCCCCTATAAAATTTTTCCATTTAATAAACAAGTGTGCCCTCAATTTTGGGAATATCATTTGTATTATTGCTAGATCAAATGATAAAAACACATGAAATAAAAGAAAAATGTTCATTTGAAATAAATGTATTTGTATTGGAGTCAATGTTGTTTTATAAAGCAACATAGTTAAGCAAGACGATGACTTATGACAACAGATTTCTCGTAAACTTATGTGACTTAATTAAATTACAATGTTTTACAATTAATTGAAGAGAAATAAGGGATTTTCTGACCAAGAAATTTGCTAATATTAGAGAGTTTTTGCATACCGTATTTTGGACGTCCGTTAGCTTTTTCTCCCTAGCGCGCATGCTCATAGGAAACATTATTACAGATACGCATGCGCAATTTCCTATGAGCATGCGCGCTAGGGAGAAAAAGCTAACGGACGTCCAAAATACGGTATGCAAAAACTCTCTATTTTTCAAAATAAAAACATAATAATATGAAATTCATTCAGTCAAATTGAAGTGTTGAAGAATTTGAAGTGTGTAAATATGAAGTGAAGTGAAGCTAAGCGGTATTTTAGTTTTTGATTCTAAATTTCCTATGGGTTTCAGCGGTTGGTTTGGATACTATTGCTTTCTTGTAATTAGAATTAATAATTCATTTCACTATATTTTATGCATTTCTGAACAATCAACGAAGGGTCATCATTTGCACTGCATTAATACTTTTATTGTATTGTTTCAAAATAATATGCAGCACGAAAATCCGTGGCTTAGTTGTCCAAGTTCGTATCTGTAAATAATGTCATGTTATTTGACAGTTAATTTTCCATATCTAACTGGGAAAGTTCAAATTTGGTTTGTCCTGTTAAAAAATCTGAAATTTATCTGTAGATTATTTTTATTTTGAAGCATTACTTTGGAAGTATTTTTGCTTTTTGTGATGGATAATTTGGCTTGATGGCCGAGCTACCAGCGCTGTGGGCCTCGGTGCCACTGATTTCGGGTACGAGTCCCAGCGTGGTGTCTACGTGGTACATAAAATTTCAAGACAATAGCAGTGTCATGGATGTTAGTAGTGGTTCGGAATCCAATTAAACCGTAGGTCGTTTAATATAACTGTAGAGCGTTGAGGTGTAGAACTGACAACCCTACCCCGTAACATCTTCTACCTCGAAATCTACCAGTAGGAAGACGTCCTTGGCCCACCATGGGGCAGTTGCGCCATTGAAGAAAAAGAATGGATAATTTAATGCCTACAATAAAAGATCCCATGCATCTTATTAAAATGGATTTTTATTCATGAAATGATGAGATATAAATAAATATTGAAGAAAATCATTTACAGAAGTTGCTAATACATAAATATCCTGAAATTAGTGAATAATTCGTTTTTGAGGAATTAACTTTGAGTATTCCTTTCAATCCAGTTCAGGTAGTGAGACACTCTTGTGTAACCTCCTGGATAACCTTGTCTTCCGCAAGCGAATCCAAACGACACGATTCCTATGGCGTACCACTGGTCGTTTTCTTGCAACATCAAGGGAGCCCCAGAATCACCCTAAAATAAAATTAAAAAAAAATATTACTTCACCATTTCAAACGCTTGTTCAAAATTTAACTCTAAGCTACATTTGATTTTTAAAAAAATTGTGAAAATATATTTAAATGAAATCCTTAAACTACCTCCCTAAAAACTTTCCAAACTGTATATTTCTCACAGTAGAATTAAATTACATGTTAAAACAAGTATGCATAAAACTCTAAAACAATAGCAGCCTGATATTCTTTATAAATCAATAATGGAAACTGAAATAAGAAATGTAACAAAGTTTAAAAAAATATAGATCGATAATCAATTTGGGAATTTTAATTAATCAAATTTTAGGATCGGAGCTTATATTTACAAGTCCAAAATGAATTGTTAATAATTACAAAATTATACTTAATTTAGAAAATCTAAATATATCATCGTGCAGGGGACAGTTGAAAGATTCTAGTGGAAGTGTTTATCTCGCGTTCATTTCCTGTTATATCTCGGGATCTAAACGTGTTAGGGAGTGATTTAACTATATATAACAATAAAAGTCCTTTTGAAATAAAACTTGTGTTAAACCCGAAAATAAGTGAAATTTTCCATGGAATTTTATTATGTCAGCTTATATGCAGCGAAAGTGGAAACAAATTTCGAGGAAACGTATTGAAGAAAGTAAAGGGATTCAAGAAGAATCCAAACCAGCTTCAAATGCCATATGCAGATAGACAAAGTGAATACAAGGCCAGAGTACGACTTTCACTGGGCAGATGCTTGGCACATCAAGGCACGCCTGGTACAATACATTACCACCAACGAAACCACTACCCTCGGGAACATCACCATCGATTGTATCTTTGCCAGAAACCCCAGTGAATTGTGGGGCAAACTTTATGTAGCCTAATTCAGCTACATTTGCCCATTACACAAACATTAATATTGCAACATCGTTACGTTTTATTATAAGTCTATACCATTCATTCGTTTTTTTGTTTTGCTGTTTCATCCATTACCCTTCAACTCGTTTCCTCGCCTTCCCGCCTTGCAAATCTGTTCAAGTTTTCACAGGTTAAGACAGTACAGTTACGGTACTAGTTACAGTACAGTTACTGTTAACAATACAGACCAGAGTACTGTGCCCCTTTTACTTTCTCTTTTGCGTTAAATACGAAAAAGATCTAGTATTTGTTGAAAGAAAACTAAATTTTATTTATTTTTTAGGGGAAAACTAAGAACTCAGATAAGAGTAACATAGTTTCAACCTAAAAGTATTTAAGTTAAATTTCAAATTATATTAATATATCCTTAATAGTTTTTTGTTATGGTAAAATTCAATTGTATTTTATAATTATAGTCCTTTGTAATAGTTTGCTACCGTGAAATTCTCCATATATTTTTTAAATTCTTAAATAGCATTAGGAATATTTTTTATTTATATTGTTAATTTAAATACATGATCGGATGCTATCCGTCCTGTACAAACAATATATATGTGACTTTATTTTGTCATTTGCACAAAGAAAATAAGTAAAACATTTATATAGATAAGCTTTACCAAATTCTTCAAATCAACTTGTGAAGAAAATTCTGCTATAACTATTTGTCAGTACCAAAGACATTAGCCAATGCAGTTTAAATATTATTGCTTATAATTGAATAAGAGAATGCTTATTACTAAATAATTACCATGTTGGATTATAAGTTATCGACTTATAATCCAACATGGTAAAAATTCTACAAACGAAACTTAAATTCAAATTAATAGTAAATATAATATATTCGTGTTCAATAACTCATGTGCTTTCGCGGACGTCAAGGAGACTTATCTCTCCTAGAAATAGAGAAAAAAAAAGTATTTGCACTTACACCACAACTGTCCTTTCCACTTTCATCAATGAATCCAGCACAAACAAACTGGCTTGTAATGCCTCGCGGAAACTGTCGCTGGAAGTTTGACAATCTCTCTGAAAACATTTGATTGCATCTGGGATAGGAAATGACAGGCATGTAGCTCAGTTGCCTCAACCTCGGACTCATGTCACCGCCTGTGAAAAGAAATAAAAGTAAGTGCGCAGAAAGATAAGCGCGTTTTCGTTCTCCTTGGAAGATAATGAGAAAATGTTATAAAGGGATGTTTTATAAAAAGTTCGCCACAAATTCTTAGGCAATTTTCATTTACATTTAATTTCTATGTGTAACCAATGCTTTAAAAACCTCGGTGTGTTAAATATTTTTAAAGTATACATTAAATACTTTTTAAGGTTTCAAAAAGTTGTTCTTAACAACTCGAAACTCATGCCATGCCATTAGAAAATTGAATGCCTGTACCTGCATTATTACATTACGTTATGTTATTCCCTCATATTTACTTTCTAGGTTTACAAATAATTATATTATGCCAAATAACATATAAATACGTATTTAGGTATTAGGAGCTGGTCTCTGCTTTGGAGTACGTACATGTTGACGGAAGAGCTATATTTTGGGCAATATACCTCAGACAAAAAAAATCACTATCAAATTTAACGTGTTAAACTTCATTATAACCGAAGAATATCTTAGCCCACTATATTTATTTATTTCTCCTGGAATTCTACTCAAAAATTATATCAATGCTGTGTTGGGACGCGATCTTTTAATTTAAAGCCATTGTGTCATCAGTGTCATTTAAAGCCATTATACATCAGTGTCTCCACGTATAGAATAAGAGCAAAAGAAATAGTAAAGAATAAATGTAAAAAAAATAATAAATAATGTAAATTAAAAAAATTAAAGAAGAATTTAATGTAAATTTCTATTAAAATTTAATGCAATTTTTCATTAACATACTAACTTACTAACCAAATTTAATATGCAGACTGTGGAAGACATGGGAAGATGATTTCCCCAAATAAAAATAAAAGCACCAAAAGTGTCGCCGATAGGGAAGATTTTAACACTACTGTCATGTACGCACTAAAAAATCCACAATCTAGGTAGATTTTTCAAATTTCGTAGTTCATACATTATTTGGAAGATGTTGGAAACAACAACAACAAAAAAAAAAAAAAAAAAAAAAAATCAATAATTTCAATGAATGCACGGAAAATGGTTTATGCCAAGCTTTATTATAATGTTCAAATAATAAAATAAAGAACATGTCGAAATGAATGACAACAATATGAAACTCATGGAAAATAATCTTTCATTAATCAACATTATTCATCCACAATATTTTCAATGTGATGTTCTTCCCTGCGTAATACAAAATGCTAGATCCGGTGCATGACATTCTCTACTGCCGCGAATAAACTGTCACCTCGAAGTTTATAACAACCCTTCATATGTTATCTTTCAAGGAAATAAATGTAATGGTTTGTAACATCACCAGCATACACGACGGAGTTAAGGTACCTACGACGGATTTAAGGCAGGGCCGGATTTTCCTATAGGCTAACTAGACTTCAGCCTAGGGTCTCAAGATCAAGAGGGGCCTACATTCAAATTGTTAGCAAAATTAGAATTACACTATTCTAAAAACAATAAAACACTGAATCAAAAATAAGGAGAAATTCTACACATATGACTAATAAACAAACATAATAAGTAATTTAGAAACTTAAAAATGGGAGGTGAAAGGGCCTCATAAGTGGAATAGCCTAAGGCCTCTTTTCATCTAAATCCGGCCCTGTGTCCGGGAATGGGATGGCGAGTACCTCGGTAAACATTGGCTGATGATTTTTTCATTACTAAAATACAGCCGTAAAAGGTTCTGTACTGAATAAAGAATATGTGGTTGTGCTCTATCTTAAAATGTGTCATGTTATGCAAACATGTACATGACAACAGCGTCAAAATCTTCCCTATTGGCGACTTTTGTAAATGACTTTTTCTTTTTTTTGCGGAAATCATCTTGCAATGTCTTCCACAGTCTGTATATGAAATTGGGTTTCATTCTGTTAATTTTAGTTTCAGCTGCAGTTTATGGCCACCTTGTCTATTAGTGTGAGTTTGGGAAATAAATCGGAAACTAATTTCTATTTTTTTACAATAAACTGTGCCATCTAGTAGAATTAAAATAGGGCAGTTAATAAGAAAAATAAAGTTATTTATTCCATTTATGCAGTAATTAAAAATTTAAAAAAATAATAATAAAATTTTATCGTAATTTTTGGCTACGAATTTTTAAAGCAGAAGAATAATAAATTTAAAAAAATGAATTACTAAATACTATAATTTTTTTAAGTTATACTGGAACATTCATACGTACATATGGTACATGTAGTATTTTTATACATATGGAGAGTCTTATAATTTACTTGATCAACCTTTTTCGTGACATTTACAAATAATGAATGATGTCCAGTAAGGCATGCTCTATATCCAAACGTAGAAAAAAATCTGAAACTCACCTACTCTAGTAGCTCCCCAGCCAGCAACGGTGGTTCCAGTTCCTGTCATGTTTCTGAACTCCCTGCTACGTGGTAGACAAATGGCCCGGAAATTATCACCTTCTACATCCCTTGTAAGCGTCAGCAGAGCAATGTCGTCGTAAAATTGACCTCGGGTGTATCCTTCGGGTACAGCTACCCGACTTACCCTGTACACTTCTCCTTGACTTGATTCAACACTGCCAACCATGGCCGCGTACAGAGATGCACTATTTGTAATAATAAAAAAGTTTAATTTAGAAATTATTAATTGATTACTAAATGCTGATTATTGATTCAATGATCTTAAATATTTATTTTGCTCTAATGCAGCGGACAAACACTTAGATGATTGTCTTTGACGCCTTAAGACAAATGCTGCACCGACGTTACTCACTTAGCACTACCCAGGAGGTGCGTGTAGCTTGAAGATAAGCTATGGACGCGGAGTAACAATAACCCCTCAACTCTCTATCCTGTTAGACCGGGACCTACGGTTTAAAGTGGATTCCGAACCACTACAAAATCCATGGCACCGCCGGGACCCGAACCCGAAACCTGTGGTACCGAGCGCCAGAGCGTTAGCCACTCTGCCATTCAGGCCAAAAATATTTTTAATTAAACTAAAAATACATTCAGGGACTTAATGTCGAGTGACTAGCGCCCTCTTTCGAGTCCCATATGTGCCATGGATGCTTGTAGTGGTTCGGAATCCCCTTTAAACAGTGGGTCCCGGTTTAACATCCCTGTAGAGTGTTGGACGTAGGTTCGACAGCCCTATCCCGTAAAAAGAAAAACACCTCTTGTCTCGAAATCTGCCAATAGGCAGACGGCCTTGACCCATCATGGGGCTGTTGGGCCATTGAAGCAGGAAAAAAAAAATACATTCATTGTCGTATAGAACTAAAGTAAATTACAATTAATTACAAAGTAAATTAATCTTTAGATTTGCGAAACAGGAAGCAATTTAAATTCCTACATGCTTTAATTTCAGTTTACTGGAAGAATTTATTTCATTTTTTTTAAAGAATATTTTTATTTCCTCTGTGAAATATTTACTCGATAGTTAAAATAATAATCCTTAAAGTAAGATTACAAAACCGGAAAAAGAAAGATAAAAACGTAAAACGCTTTTAAAAATCAATGGAATCAGCAGACATTGACACTTGCTTGATATTCCCTCGGAAAAAAATGAAATTTGTACGTTTGATGATTTTAACGCTAATTTTCAAGAAATATTCCCGGAATATCATTGCATTATACAGAAAGGCTGTTGGAATTTTTATGCTTTAGTTCGCGCCACGCATCGTCACGTGGTAGTTTTATAGAAATCGTTTGGAACCGATTCAGAATTGCGCTATTGCTGTGGAAACAGGGCTGTTGGTTGATGTGGAAACGGGCTGTTGCCGTGGAGACCAGCTGTTGCTGTGGAAACGAGTTGTTTTATTCTGAAAAGAACATTTTTCTTCCAGTTTAGCTTTTACCTTTGAGACGTTACCATCAACCCTGTATATCTCGGTAAATATTGCTTGTAAAAAAATGAAGATTCCATAAATGTTTGTATGGATTGATCAATACTTCTCGAACCACTAGAAAGCTGCGGCTAACAAGAAAAATTGAACCACCGATAGAAAGAAACACGATAGTCGTAGTGACAAAGGCAAGACTCACTTTCTTCTGTCGAAGCAATGAGCTGCTGAGAGGACGTGTCTCCTACTGATCAAGAAGCCTGTGCACCATGGACTTAGATCTCCAGTTCTTTCCAACCTAGAAATTACCACCTGAATTGGGAAAAAAAATACATTAGCATAGCAACCAAGTTTTGTGGGTTTTCTCATAGTATTTACAAAGTCGATCTTCCCTTACAAGTTAAAGATAATATTTATTCTTGTATTGTTACATATACGAGGGTAGCTCTGAAATTTTTGAGATAGTGGCAGATGACAAGCGCAGGAAAAAAAATACTCGTTAAATTTGTAAATTTGAACTCTTTTATGGCCGCAGACGAAAATTTGTGGCAACAATTGCAATTTAGCTGTCGTAGAATAGATTTTGGAAGAAAGGAAAATGGAATTGACGCGAGAGCAATTGAATGATTTTAAAGTGGGGTTAAATCAAGTAGAATGCCTTCAACGTCTACAACTAGCACATGGAGATGGAGATCCATCTCTTACTGCTCTATTTAGATGGTTTACAGAATTTCATGTAGGTCGAAGTTCTCTGCAGCATCAAGAACACCCAGGAAGACCTTCATCAGCTGTAGTTCCAGAAAATGTGTCTGCCATACAAAAAATGTTAGTCGATAATAATCGCAGAACTTACCAAATGATACAGAAGAAACTTAACATTGGATCCACAGCTATACATAGAATTATTCGTGAAGAGCTGCTTATGAAAAAATTAGTTTGTCGTTGGGTCCCCCATAATTTAACAGAGCACCCAAAAACGGAGCGAGTCAGAATCGGCAAAGAAACCCTAAAATTACTTAACGATTGTGGACACCGCCTTATTTCTAAATTCATAACTGGGGATGAAACTTACATACCGTTTTTTGACGTTCCCACACGACAAGAAAGAACAGTATGGGAGTTTGAAGATGACCCCAAACCAACAATGGTGAAAAGACAACGAGCAATGAAAAAAGTAATGTATGCCGTTTTCTTCAGAAGCACGGGACTGGTCAAATCCATGAAGCTGGAGGGACAGCAGACAGTAACAGCATACTGGTACACCACTAAGTGTCTTCCAGAAATTCTTCAAGAAGTGAATGTAAGGGGACTCATGCTTCACCATGACAATGCATCTTCTCATACGGCAAGATCGACAGTCGAACTTCTTAAACAAAAACACATGAAAAGGATAGAACATCCACCCTATTCCTCTGATCTTGCTTTGTGTGACTTTTGGCTTTTTTCTAATCTCAAGAAAAAAGCGTATTTGTCATCAATTCCAAGAAGCGGATGGCGTGAAGCATTTAATCTTTGGAAAAATCATCTGAAAAAGTGCATTGATGTTGGAGGGGACTACTTTGAAAATAAAACTTTTAAAACTAGTTTTTAAAATTTGGGTGAATTAAACTTGTACCATTTAGCCGTATCTCAAAAATTTCAGAGTGACCCTCGTATCCTACATAAATCATTTATCAAAAGACATTTTACAGTAGAGAAATTTACAAGATGTAAAAAAGGTTACTTATGTTTATTAAATGCAAATGACACGAATTATATTTATTCAATAAAAAGAAATTGGATTTATCAATTGTGTTGAAGCGAACTGAATTTATCAACAGAAGCACTAAACGGGAAGTATAAATTAAATAAAGGATTACTAACAGTAGTAAATTACTATTAATTAAAATAGATAAATATCTGAATTAGCACGAGGAAAATTGTATAAATAAAAATAGAAGGGAAATAAAAAATTATTATATATATCTATATATTTTTAATTTTTAATTAAATGTTTAAAATAATGTGCATTTAAAAAAAATGGCAAAACTATATGGGTTTTGGAAAGCTATTATTTACAAGTTTTATGAAATATTTTATACATGGTGATCGAAAATTTCAATCTGTTAAAAAAAATAATAAAAATGAAACACATACGGTTTTTAAAATTTGAAAACAATGATTTTCTTTCTTACTTCGACTATAATAGCTTTATATTTCCTTTTTTAGTAGCTCATAAAATGAAGTTTATTCTTGTAATACGCTATGTTCGCCATTCTTGCCATGCTCTTTGCAATACAAGTTATATGGCCATTCAGGAGATCTGTTCTTTCAATTCGTACTGTAGTAAGTTGGTTCTGCAAACATAGTCTGCGATTTAAAAAAAAAAAAAAAAAAAGAAAAATGATGTACCTGGAATTGTATGCTTGTAGTTTATTGAGTTAAACTGGAAAAAATATTCCTTTGAAAATTGTGTTTTACAAATTTTACAAACCGTATGTGCTTGTCTTTTGAAGAAAATTTAATCCTTCCACTCTCCCTATATTGTTGTCAGACAAAGTGTGGAATTTGAAACGGTTGTAACTTTTTATGCAACATATATTGCGATAACAACAATAAGTACAATATTGCGATAAACTTCATATCAATTGACAGAAGAAGGCTTATAAATATTTCAATAACAATGCAGGACTTTTAACATATTAATGATAAAATCCATTAATGCTTTTATAAAGATATGTTGTTCTGACAAAAAAAACTTGAGTGTTCTACTAAATTATCAATACATATTATAGATAATTAGAAACGGATTTAAAATATTCCAACAGAATGAATAAGGTTTCTGTATTTTAATTATTTCAAAAGTTTATTAACAATTTCAGTTGAACAGTTAATAATATGTCTACACGAGGATGTCTTGGAATATGACATCATCGTGTAGCCCAGTCTATGGAGTTTTGTAATCTTTATTGGCATAAAGATGCATTGAATTGCCAAGACAGAATACATATACTATGTTAGGACAGACACTAAGTTAAGAAATTAAAAGATTAACATGAATTTTTCCAGAATATATAGTGATAAAAGCCATATCAAAAGACAGAGGAAGGTTTATAGGTGTTTCGATGATAATACAGGGAGTCTAATATATTAATGATAAAATTCATTAATGTTTTTCTAAAATTTACCACATTTAATGTCTGATGTGCCTTACTTTAAGTATCACTGATCTATATTTTATACTCTTTGTTAAGATAAACGTATTTGCAACTTTGCTCTTTCTTAGACTTTTTATTTGAAACTGAAAATTCTTTACCTACATTGATTTGTCCAAGTGATTTTTTTTTAAATATTTTTTTACAAGGAAAATCAAAACTTTTATTCCCATAGGAGTGTTAGCTAAAAAGAGAGCCTACGCTTTCTTTCCGTCTTTTATTTTGATGATTTTCTAGTATTTGTGTTTAGCATTATTTTTAAATAGGTTAATTAGTGAAATAATTATATGTTAATCTGATGAAATAAACTACCAAAAAAGTAGTAAAGTACCAAAATTGATAAAACTAAAAAAAAAAAAAAAAAAAACTTATAAATTAATTAGACTTACCATCCAGGGCCATGCACCAGTTTGAGCTTCTTCGCCTCCCATTACTAAACCCTGGAGTGGGTTAGCCACTAAAGACCTTCCGCACTCTGCACAAAAAAAGAGAGACTGTTTTAGTTTTAAATACACTGGGGAACTCCCTATTCCTGCATTCCCACCAAGCTCTCTAATGGATGGTAGTAGTACTGGAGTTCGAAGGTTCTTGCTGCATTATCCCACGTCTAATATTTTAGACATTTTAATAATCAACCATTAGTAGTTTTTCAAAGATTCTAAGCCAATCGCATGTATAAGTTGTCTTGCTTTAAACTTGAAATAGAGGCATCATTCTGGTAAAATAAATATTTCCTTTTTGACTCGATAAAAAAAAAAAAAAAAATATTAATTAATTTTTGTCCGATTAGTGGTCATTTGATAACAGGCACAGTTCAGGTTCAGGTTGCGATGTCTGTTGTAGTCATTGTTTTCGGAGACGGGGATATCAATTGGTTTATTCTGACAATACGTAAGCATCTTGTATAGATAATTAGGACTTCTTGGTGGAATTGAATTTTCTTAATTTTTTTGTCACACCAAAGTAGGCAGTTCCCCTAAAAGTCTTCCCAAAATGTAATGTCATCCTTTCATAGCCCACTGTTCATAGTGTACATAACTGAAACACATCTACCAGTGTACAATCAAAAGAAAAATTTCATTTTTATTTGTTTGAAGTATTTGCAGTAGAGGTGAAGAAAAGTGATTCGAAGGAGTGTAACTAACATATATACATACATATATATATATATATAAATATATATATATATATATATATATATGTATATATATATATATATATATATATATATAAACATATATATGTATATATATACATACATATATATATATATATATATATATATATATATATATATATATATATATATATATATATATATATATATATATATATATATATATATATATATATATATATATATATATATATATATATATATATATATATATATATATATATATATTATTTTAATGGACGGATACATTTGTTCAAGATTGATTGATTTTTTTGAAGGATAATTCTTGATCAAACATCTCTTTAATCAATTTAAACTACTGTAAGTAGCACTAAAACATTTGCAAGCAATTTTTATTTATTTATGAAGACTCAATATTTCATGTGTTTAAAATAGGATATTTGTAACATTGATAATAAAACATATGAAATATAATGAAAGGCATTGTTTTTTAAAAATAATATGTTTTTTTGTACACAATTCAACAGTTCTTTAAATGCTAAACTGTTACATAAAAATAAATTGTTTAATTGGTGAGAAAAATTAGTACAGCACAGTGTTTTAATTTTTTTGAGATTCCGTATAATATATTATCATAATTGCTTTGCACAATCCTATATATTTAAATGAATTATTATTTAAAAAAAACTTGAAATTTCAATGTAAAATATATCTGCAGTTGAATTCTCGTTCCCTTTAAAATGCATTACTTTTAATATGCATCTTTTAAGTTTTTTATTGATAGCTTTTTTAATAATAAAATTTAAATATTTTTTTAATTGCGTCGAGGATTGTGTCGTATTGACACCATGTCCCTATGAGCAGCCCAAAGTGGGCTGCATCGCCGAACGCTCATACTCATTTAGGGGGCACTTGTAGCTTGAAGATATGATATGGACGTGAATAACACTACTTCCACAATGCCCTACGATCATATTAGTCCGGGACTTACGGTTTAAAGGGGATTCCGAACCACTACAAGCATCCATGTCAATGCCAGGACTGTGGCACCAAGCTCCAGAGCTCTAATCACTCTGCCATCAGGCCCCATAAAATTTAAATATTGCAAAAATGTTATATGTCATTGTTTATATTAAATATTCAATTATATTGGTGGTAAATATAAAATTCTAATCCTATTCCTCAGGTCTATCGTGCCATAGGACATTAAATTATAGATGGAAGAATTGATGTAGAAGAAAAAAACACATTAGTAATCTGTTTCCTATAATGGATAAATATATTTTAATTTTTATTAACTTTTTATAAAATATACTCAATAAACAATGACATTAAAATTTAAATGATCACAACTTTGCCTATTAGGAAGTCAAAAGTTACTACATGAAAACAGACTAAAAATCAATTGGCTTACCTCCATTAGAATTCCCTCTCCTAGGACCACGTGGAACTGGAGCACGGGGAACAGAAACAGGTGGTTGAGTAGCTGCAACAGGTCTTTCTGGAGCAGAATTAGGTCTTCTAGGAATAGAAATAGTCCTTCTAGGAGGAGAAGTCGGTCTTGCACGGGTAGGATTAGGTCTTCCAGTTCGAGATGCTCTCCCTGTGCCGTCTGGACAACAGATTCTCCTTCTCCAGTTGTAGGAATAACCACATTCTCTTGGTTCACCACCTATGCTTCGGAGGACATTGGAGCGGCACCTGTTGATTTCAATGCATCTGGAACCCCGCGGACACCCCTGATCGACGTCGTTAGAATTGTATTCCTCCTCCGGAAAGCGAATTCCTGAAGTGAAAATTGCAAAATAATTACTATAATGATAAAACCCATCATTTTGTTTATAATTATATTATTTGTTATTTATAAAGGGGAAATATGTTGGTACGATTTTAAGTCTACTGTAAGTTATTAAATATAGTTTCAGAATCAGTGAAAATTGAAAAATCAAATTCCTGAAGTAAAAATTGAAAAAGCATTATAATGATAAAACCCATCATTTTTTTATAGTTATATTATTTGTTATTTATAAAAAAAAATATGTTGGTAAGTTTTCAAATCTACTATAAGTTATTAAATATAACTTCAGAATCAATGAAAATTGAAAAATCATTATAATGGTCAAATCCATCATTTTGTTTATAATTATATTATTTGTTATTTAGAAAGGGAAAATATGTTGGTAAGTTTTCAAGTCTACTGCAAGTTATTAAATATAATTTCAGAATCAGTGAAAATTGAAAAATAAAATTCCTGAAGTTAAAATTGCAAAATGATTATAATGATAAAATCCATCATTTTGCTTATAGTTATATTATTTGTTATTTATAAAGGGAGAATATGTTGGTAAGATTTCAAGTCTACTGTGAGTTATTAAACATAGTTTCAGAATCAATGGAAATTACAAAATCAAAAACCTGAAGTGAAAATTGAAAAATCATTATAATGATAAAGCCCATCATTTTGCTTACAGTTATATTATTTGTCATTTATAAAGTGAAAATATGGTGGTAAGTTTTCAAGTCTACTGTAAGTTATTAAATATAGTTTCAGAATCACAAGTAACTATCAAAACGTCAAAAATAAACTTTAATTTTAAGCAAGGTTATAAGCAAAACTATTTGATGCATTTAACAAAAGAGGCATAGAATATGTTTGTATGTTCTTAAATAAAAATTGGAAATGGTGCAACATTTATATTAAATTATAACTAATATACTCTTTTACAAATTATTTAACTGGCATCAACAAGATTTTTTTTCATCTGTCTTACAACTAAAATTCGTAAATCAATTCATAGAAGAATAACAACAAATATATGAGAAACGCATATTGTCAACAATGAGATTCTTTTTTTTTAAATTTAACTGCAATTTTTTTTTCCAAAAGTCATTAATTTTAGCTGATTTATTATGTATATAATTAACATGAAAACCAGTTAGAAACAAGTTTGTTAAAAGTAAATTTTCTGGATAAGCTTCAAGGATTTTGAATCAGATATTCAAAGTGGTCACGTGACTGAATTGTATCTTCCTTTTTGTGTAACGGTTTCAATAAATTGACTCATTTATAAAACATATTCTACGTTTGAAATGAAAAAAAGTTATAGATTAAAAATCATTTTTATACATAGAAATATAAGCACAATTTAGTTAAAATTCAGATTTATTTACATCTCTTAAATTTGAATTTTTATCAAAATTTTCATTTTTAAAAAGAAATAATTAGTATAACATATTATAATACATTCTTATTTTTAAAATGTACGGAAACTTTAGAGCTATGTTAATATTGTAACATACAGTTAACATTAAATTTGTCTTTCTATATTTAATTGTTTCTGATTTTAAGCCTTTTTATTAACAAATTCAATCAAATACATATAAATTTATCTTAAATATAACTTATGATAATTATAACAAAATCGTGAAAATTTTTATTTCACGAAAATAAGTCTAAATATAAATACTTACGAAATTATTCCTTAATTATATACATATTTATATTTAAACTTATTTTCATGAAATAAAATGTGTTATATGTTATTAATTACTGTTAATTGTTATTATTGTTATTATTAATTATTAAATTATTATTATTAATTCCGTTATATTTTGAATTAAATTCCTATGTCCTAGCACCAGAAACCGAATTATTTTTGGATATATTATAAATAAAGAAAACATAATAGATTAAATATTCACCCATTATAAAAACAAATTTTAAATTACAAATATTCAGTAGAATTTGATAGCAGCACCAGGGAAAAAAACTAACTATTTAATTACTTGCTAAAATTTTGTAATACTTACTTTGAGAGCAGACATCTTCCACAAGATAAAAAAGCACCAAAAGTGACACCAAAACTTTAACTAGCTGCATACTGTAGTAGTTCATTTTCGTACATTAATTAAAACACAACAGTTACAAACCTTTTTATAATCAGAGCCGTTGTAACCCGTTCAATTTAACCAAGAGCAAAGGAAATACTGAACTTTGTATTAAGATATCATCGGCGTAGGATTTCCTAAAATTTCGGAAATTCTCTGATTGTGTTTTGTAAGCATCCTACTTCCTGATTGCGAACGACTGACTGCTTTACTTGAAAATATTACTGGTTTTTCCTAAATGGAAAATTCCACATTATTTTTTTTAGCGTGGCAAGAAAAGAAGACACTCGTAGCATGGGGATGTCCCTGCAGAAGTGAGAATGGAAAAGCTTGCGGATTTTGAAATCCTATTTTAATTTTAACTGCGATTACGCATTTTGTAATCGTTCGATGAATATGTAGTAACTGTGATTAGACTGAAGTTCAAAATGCATTCGTAGTCATTTTGTCATATGGAAAATCATTGAATAATTGGGTTTTTTTTTTCACTATAAGTATTTGACCCTGAAATGCTTATTATTCCGAAATAATTAAAAAAACTATCTCAAAATTAAAAATATTAGTTGCATTATATAATTTTTTTTGTTATAATGCAGCTGGCAAGCACTTAGACAATTGTCTTTGATGCCTTAAGGCAAGCACTGCACTGACGTTACTCACTTAGCACTACCCAGGAGGTGCGTGTGGTTTGAAGATAAGCTACGGAAAAGGAGTAATGCTCTACGATCATGTTAGACCGGGACCTGCTATTTAAGTGGATTCCGAACCCCTACAAACTTCCCTGGAACCGTCGGGACTCGAACCCGAAACCTATAGTACCGAGCAACAGAGCGCTAACCACTCTGCCATCAGGCCCCAATTTAAAGGTTAAAAATATTATCTTAAGAATTTTAAAATTTACTTCAAAATATCGAGACTATCGCATGAAATAGAGAGAAACTTTTTATTGAAGAATTTAAATGTAAAAACAAAATAACTTAAATTGAAACCTAATTTAAAAATTAAACCATAGCATTAAAATAAAGCCAAAAATCAGACTAAAAAATTTCCAGTTGCAATTTTAAATTTTACTTATTTAAGAAGGAATGTAACGCGATCTTATATATTATGAGTGATAGTGTACATTTTAATTGTATAACTTATTTGCAGTTGTATATGATTGTTAGCGGTTAAACGTTTAAGAATTTGATGATAAGATTTTGAGAAACGAGTCTCCACCATGTATGAACACATGAAACATGTTAACTGAAAATTAATTTTCTACAAGGCACGTGAAGTTGTGATTCAATGTGCTAAAAGGTCTTTGACAATCGCACCCTCAAAAGTGTAACACCCCCAATAACTTTCATAATTATCATTAGATCTTCACCAAAAGTGATATCACTGGAAATGATTTGTAGAAAACTAGCTTGTAGGGGAAGTAGTAGATTAATGAATTTAACTAACATTATAAATTAAATTCTAATTACTTTTCTGGATTACAAAATAAAAGTTCATAAAAATTCCAGTGTAAAATTCACAGGCAAAAGATCGGTTTTGTTTAATTTCATCATAAATGATTACTTAATTTTCCTACATAAAAAGGATGAATAAATAATCTAATATCCAAGTAAAATCCTAATAAAAGAAATAATTTTGTATCTGTAGTGATCCATAAAGTTTATTAAAAAAAATAAAATTTAAAATGCTTTGATCAAAGAATGAATTGAAATTTATTTTAAAATCATAACATGTCTGCGATTATTTTCATACACACCATAAAGATATATGGTATTAAAATTCAATTCATTTTCTTTATTGGCGCAATAGCCCCTTAGTCAGTCAAGGCCGTCTTCCTGCTGGCAGATTTCAAGACAAGAGATGTTTTCCTTTTATCTTCACCGTTCGACTTCTGGCTATTCCCTAAACTCAAAAGACCTCTCCGGGGAAACCGTTTTGAGTAAACTGAAGAGATTCAATGTGAACCGGCGCTCGCTTTGAAGGCCATCCCTGCCGATGACTTTTTAGCATGCATTGAGGATGGGGAAAAAAGTTGGCATAAGTGCATTGCGTCCGGAGGGGATTACTTTGAACTCGATGAAATAAATTTGAAAGAATAAGTAAAGAGTTTTTGAAAAAAAAAATTGGTCTTACTTTTGGGGCACAGTAGTAGGTTCATCTATGGAATATAATATTTATCTATAGCCTTTGAGTTAAATAAAAAAAGATGACGCGCGGTTATATATATATATATATATATATATATATATATATATATATATATATATATATATATATATATATATATATATATATATATATACATATATACATACATACATATATATATATATATATATATACACTCAAGAGCCAAAACATTATGACCACCTGTCAATAACGAGTTGGCCCACCTTTGGCGCGCAACACAGCTTCAACCCGCCTTGGCATGGATTAATACCACCACTTAATACCAGTTAAATACCACTTCCACTTGATCACGGGCCTTCCACGTCATCCAGGCGAGTTCATTGCAAAATGTAGGGGTGGTCATAATGATTTGACTCTTGAATGTATATACATATACATATATATATATGAGCCTTTAAAATAATATTTTGTTTTAATATTATAACGCTGTATTCTTCTAGGTTGGGATAATTAATGCATTTAAAGTGTAACATTTGTAAATGTATGTTTTTTATTAGAATGAATATTCATGTATGTTAGTTCTTTGTGTTGTACCTAGAACAGTGGGTTAACTGTTACACATCTATGTATGCTCATGGATGTGTTACGCACAAAAAAATTCATTATTTATTTAAAAATGAAATACATTTATTTACAGTAATCTGCAATTGAGACTAATTTGCTTCTAGTTTACTCACTATTCGTTACTTTATTCCAACATCCAAAGTTTGATGTTTACCCAGATGAATTTCTTTTGAATTTCAATGAATTAAAGAGAAACCACTGCGAAATTTGTTGAAGTATGTGAACAAAGAGGAAAACGGAAATCATAAAGCGTATTTCTCTGTATTCACCACCGCACACACACGTGTATTCGATACTAGAGATTTCAATCTTTATACAGAATTATTTGTATTATCCGCTCATTAGTATTTTACAAGAAAATTGATGAATTAAAATTCTCTTACTTTTGAAGATCGCCGTATATGAATAAAAATAATAAAATTTCAGAAATAAAAAGAAATGTGGAGTTTGGCTGTTTCATTTTAAAGAATTAAATATCAGTTTATATAACGCTAAATTTAAGAAAACAACTAGGACTAGGACTCTACACTAGGACATACTCTCCCTCAATGTCACACATAAAAAGGTAGAACTGAATAAACTGTTTTTCTAATATACAGGTGTGTGAAAGCAAAAACTGTTTTTTGTAGAAGTCCCTTGGGGGACAAGAAATTCAGAATACAAAGTTTTTTAATTTTTATTTTTTTAATTTTTAATTTTTTAATTTTTTTTGTAATTTAAAGATGAAGAATTGATGCATCCCAAAGCAAAAAGGAATAGAAGGCAAACAATATGAAATCAAAGGCCTTGTCTGAAAAGTAGCGTTCATGAAAAATCTTTACCCAAGAGGAAGAACAGCAAATACGTGCTTTAATAAGAGATGGATGTCTGGCAAACGTCTCTCTATACTTAAACAGCAAACTATTCAACAGTTGTTGAGTCAAAAGTTGTTTATTCTCCAGTGAGCATCATCAGCGTCCTCTGGTGCACTTAACAGTGCTAAAAAGCATCTCCCCAAAGAATCCCACACTTGCTCTATGCTATTAAAATCACAAGCAAATAAATATTAGACAATTGCTAATATTGATATCCCTTCCAGTCTTCTTCAATAGCTCGAGTCAGATGCAACCTGGCGTTATCGTCCATAATAAAGAAGTTTCCCCGGGACCGTAGGAACGAGAGGCTTGCGTGGAAACGGATCACTTGTTGACAATAGCGTTCTCCGGTAACAGAATTTTAAACGTAATTTTTTAGCTCAATCTATACGTTTATTCACCTCTTCAGACGACCACACCATGTACACCATAATGATCTTTTAACCTGATGCTAGTGGGATTAAAACAACGTCAATATCTCTCTCCATTTTACGAGTCTAAAAAGACTCTCATCTGCAGAAAGACGTAGAAATTCCATAGATGAGATACTTACCAATTGCTTGTTACCTTACAGCATGATTCTGTCATGGGATCTGTCAGTGAAATGCAGTGTTCAGGACGATGGGCGAATAGACTAATCATTATGAAAGTACTAGTATCTGGCCATGTAAAGTACGACACTGATGAGTTCGTTGCCGTACGCAACTGCTGATATATGTCGCCCTCCAACTGATATAGAGCTCTTTTCATCAGCAGGACGATACAGCTGTCGTCCATTGGCGTACTGTTTCTTAGCTGACCTCGACCACCCTTTCTTACAGTTGTACCTGTGGTTTGGAAGACTTTCCAAGCTGGTGAAATGACACTTTTGTCGATTCGAATTTTACACTATGCCCTTCTTCAAGATTGCTGATAGCTTTACTACCTGTAAAGTCATTCAGATGGTTTCTTCTGGTCGTATTGCATGTACGATATCCTTTGAAATTGCACATAATGTCTTTTATAGCATCTTGAGTCCTTTTTATTGTAGTCTTGCACTAATAACTCTGAATGCGCGCTCCTCGTCTAACACTTCCTCACCTGTGAAATTTTGTTCCAGATATTTTCATAATAACCATCTTATTACTTGTTTGCAGTGATCGCAAATATCCTTCTTCTACAATTTTATGGCTGTCAGCTTAAAAATTATATCATTGCTGAAGTTTTTCATGCCAGTTCAATGCACAATGTTATGTGTATTTTATTCTACTTTAAAAAATACGAATGTAATTTTTTTCATATGCAAAATAACTGCAATGTGAAAAAGAAAACGCAAAACTAAAATCTTTTCTTCTTTGTGGATGCAAAAAACACATGAATAAATGAAAACATAAATTAAAATTTTGGGAACAATTTTATTCTCACAAAATATAGTTTTTGTTCTTTTAAACAATACAGTCTTAAATTAATTTTGAATTTAAGCTTTCCCACTTACGAATTTCTGTTCTGTCATTACTGCACAAGGGGTAATGCAAAACTTAATTTTTAAATTGATTCCGAAAACTCACACAATTTCATTCCACAAATGAATCACTTTCATCCCATCCCGTATGGAAGGATTAGAACAAAATTTTATTTGTCTTATCATACGAATACAGTATTATACGCATCCCTATACTATAAGCATAAATCTGAACTAATAATAATATTTTTTATACTATATTTAAATTTAAAATGTAAATTTGTAAGTATCATAAAAGACACAAATCTTTTTTTTTTTATGTTTTTTTTATTTAACCAGTTATTTATGAGAATTTTATTTACAGTCACTAGTTACGGAAATATGAATGTGATGCTTTCTTTATTATATTTAAATATTTAAATCTTTTTTCATGAAAACTTAAACAATACACATCTTTTATATTTGAATATCTAATTATTCATATCATTTAGTCAATTGATACTTTGTTTTTTTATTCCTTTAAACAAAAATTTCAGCGAATGCTATTTTAAAAATTACTTAAAATACTCAAAAACTTAATATGGCTTACTTGTACAGTTATGCTTAGATAAGGCTTAAGAAATCAAGAATAGAAACGGATTTTAAATAAATAAGAAAATAAAACACATTATATTCAAAGGTTAATTTCATATTACACCAGCAATGTAAAAAAATTCAATTTATAAGTTTAGGCACATGGACTGAAATATTTGGATATTGCAAAAAAAATTGAAAATTGTTGAGGTAGAAATTTTACTGTATGTATAAAATGCCAATTATTCTACTTCAATTGCTTGATTTTCACAGTGAAATTCATAGAAACAAAACAACATTGGAGATATGGATCTTCCTCAATCCTTTTCCGCTGTGAAAATAATTTTCCGATTTAAAAAAAAAAGGTCTTCCATTAATAAACAAAAACAGATTGCACAAAACTATGGAGTTTTCCCATTACGACTCTTGGTGACAGTGAGCTTTTTATTAACTCGTTTTTGAACTCATTATCCTGTATTACTCCTAATCCGATCTCAGTTCCTTATGACATCAAATGTCCTATTTTTGGACATGCAGAATATATGGATATGATCAATAAAAGTGTATTTTCACTTTTTGGATAGGATTTTGTTTTCAAAAAATTAATTCTATTCCTTTATTCTTAGTTTCTATTTGGATATTGTTCCCTTAATTTTTTAATTTTGTTCTGAAATAATTTGGTTTTAAAATAAATAAATCATTTACTTAATTATTTTTAGTTTAAAATTTATATGCATCAGGTTCAAGTGTTATGAACTTCCAAATTTTTGAGGCTTTTTTTTTTCTTGCAAAAAATTATTCACTTTTGTCATTAGAGCTACAATCCCTGTTTTCAGAAATGAGGAGCACTCCGTTAAGAAATTCTTAAATTACATTCAGTTTATTTGTTAAATTTTTTAACGTAAAAAAGTTTAACAAGATGAAATTTTTGAAGTTCGTATTTGAAAGGCCAACTTAAATACTCTTCTAGTACTGCTTAAAACTTAAAAGAAAAGAACCATCGACTATTTAATTCATTTGGTGTTTTCAAACTAAATTTTTTTATATAATTCCAAATTTTAAACGATTTAAAAACGGTTTATTTGTGAAAATGAAAAGAATCGAACTGATAAGTCCGGAATATATGGAATCATTTATATTGTAATTAGCAAAGTACATCACATTAGTTTTTGTACTTCAGTTTAAAAAAAATTATTCCTCTCAGCTAAATTGCTACCAATACGAAATGCATGAAGCCTACTATAGAAATCAACTCTTTTTTTGCTGATATGAAAATTTCTTCAGGATAGAGATTAAATATTTTTAAATGTAGACCAATTTCTATGATTTTCTTCGAACTGTTTTATTGAAGTAACGATTTTGTAAAACAGTTTTATATCAGGGTTTAAAGGACATGGAAAAATGATTTCTTATTATATATTAATGGAAATAACATAAGAAATCATTATCATAGCATTCTCCATCGATGAATTATGAAGTTTATCTCTTGGTAACATTTAGTCTCTTATAAAAACTTTTTTCTGTTAACAGTAACGCGAAAATAGGATTAATTGAAATAATCATTAATATATCTTACACAGAGCAATTTGATTGAATTTTTAAGTAATGCATGTTTCTTTTTTAATTTTCCATATTATTAATTCTTAATATTTTCATATTTATTTGCTGAAAAATAATCTACTAAAATTTAGAAATTTCATGAAAACGATTTTGGAAATAAACATAAAATCGAAATGAAATGTTCTATAAATGCATTTTATTAAACAGCGAGTAGCGTTTTTTTAATTATATATCGTTCAAGATTGTACAAGGAGAACAATATATATTTGGTTAACTTGATGCCATTTGTAATTGTCGGTAAAAGTGACAATCCATATACTTTAATATACTATTTGAATTCAATAAAAATCTAAGATACAAATGCCTAGAAAATTAAAAAGGAACACTTCCAATGATTTAGAAAAAGAGAATAAAAAACAAATTTGTATGATAGTTAAAATTTTTTATTTAATTACTGGTTACAAAAATCGTTTTTATAGATGAAGATATAAAGAAATTTTTTCTGCAACTTTTAAATTATGAAATTTAAATTTTTTCCAATTAATTTTCTTCTTCCTGAAATTTTGTGGCTAAATCGCAAAATAGTAGTGACTTTCGTGGCTCCTACTGAGTGATAAATTACCAAATGTGGTAAACCATGTTTTTTGTATTATTTGGAATTGACTTAACTTACAGTTGCAACTTTTGTTCGTCCCACTTTGGCGAAAAGAATCTTTGACGCCAAATACCAACGTCCCTTGTTCTGCGACTTTACCAAAACTTTTTTAATAAATTGACGAAGATTAGATTTTTGGTCAGAAATTAGAATATTTAGTCTTAGTGAGAATTGTCTATAACTTTAAAAGTGTTTACTTTAAACGTATAATAAAATGCAAACTTTGTAAAGAAATGTAAAATAAATATTGGCCTCTTTCTTTTTTACAAATAATATTTATTTAATTTTAAATATAGTTATGTATTATGAAATTAGCTCTATCATTTCAATTCAGTAACTTAATTATTTAACTGTTACTCCCTCCCCTTTCCCTAAAGGGATAACTTAATATTCCATCTGTTACGACAACAATATGTAATTTTTAAAACTCATTACACTTCAAGTAATGTTTTATTGCTGTATTTAAACAATGTCCCAAAATTTATTTTTTGTACGTTAATAATGTTTAGAAGTATTGTTGTTTTAACAATAAGAAATAATCTTTCTGTTTCAGGTCATTGGTAAATTTGAACGGTTACCAACAAAATAAATTGCTTGCGATAACATAGCAAAAATTCGTATACTTTGAGCATATAATTTTTATACATTTTTAAGTCGATGTATAAATACAATTGAATTTCATCTTTAAGCTGAGAAATGAAGACTGAAATCGTAAGTATATTTTCATTTTTTGTTATTATTATTATTAGTATAATTATATATAAAATTTAGTATTCTTATATATATTATTGATAAAATTTATTTTTTAACTAATTTACTTAGACTTTTAAATATAAAGATTTATTTATTAGTTCGAAATAAATAGATCTTAAAGAATTTTATTAAGATTTCTTTTAGATATTAATGCACGTTTTTTACGTTTAAGAATGCAGTTTTATTCTTTTTTTTAATTTTCAATTTCAATTAATTAATTTAAGGTATTATTAAATTTCAATGTAAGCGTGATTGAAAAATCAATTATTTATTTTAAAAGAGCATAAGATTTATAAGAGATAAGATTTCCTAAGAGATTTCAAAAATTACGAAATATTTAAATATATTTTATGTACTAGTATCGTGTAGATCGTTAAATAATAAGCTAAACTTGTTTATAATATCTATTTATTTGATAAATAATAGTGTAATAAATTTATTCTCTTTATAATTATTGAAAGTCTAATATATTTTACATTTATTGCAGGAAATCAAATTGTTCCTAATTATACAATGGTGACTTCGAGGCCTCTATTCATGGGTTCAACAAGTAAGACTTAAATCCCTCTTGCAAATATCACTATAAGAAAATTTATTCTGAGCATCGTCTCTACTGATTGCCTGACTCGAATCTTTTTCGACGATTTAAAAAATATTTATGAAATTTATTCAGTCTGCAGTGTTCCAACAACAGCAATACCAAAAATTAAAAAGTGATATAGGTTCATTTTTTGATTACTTCTAGCTTTCACATTGAAAATTGTAAAAATTGAACTGTTCCAATCCTAAATCCTTCAATTTATCGAAGTCAAATATTAATTACAAGATAATGTTAAACACGACAGAATATATATGTCTTAGGATAACGAAGAAAATCCCAATAGTTATTTATGCATACTATTAGAAAATCATGGTCGCCTAGTTCACACTGTTCTAAAAATCAATTGAAATCACGCATATATATTTGAAGACACATGATATATAATTCTAAGTGAATTTGATGAAAAAGAAATCAAGGAAAGTATTATTCCTCTCCCAAGAAAATACTTCTACTGCCAAGATCAAGCACATAAAAAATTAATCTCCATGAATAATATAACAGACTGAAATATGTCTCTACTGAGAATGAAGATCTCTGTACCATCACATTCCACAAAGAAAAGGTAAGAATGATTTTAAAAATATATATTTCCTACTTCCAGTCAATTGTGAATCATTTTAATAGTATTATAATAATATTGTGATTGTGATTGTGATGTTGATTAGTCGATTTGTGATGTCGAACAATTTGTTGATTCATGGAAGCTGTCAAACTACATAAAAACCTAACTAAACTGTTCGTATTTTATTCAGATCATTTGTAATTACAGAGCAATATTTCCAATAACAAGAAATTTTTTTCCAATTAGAATTTAATTTTAAAAGATATTTTTAAAAAATATTTGAATATTTTTACATAAAAGTATATACATTAAAAATAAGTCACTATAATACAGTGGCTCAAATTTAATTTAAATTTACAAGAAAAATGTTGAATATTTGAAGAAAATAATCATATAAAAATAGAGTTACTATTAAAAGATTAATAAGTTATAATATAACAATTTCGTTTCACTTTGAATATACTACTGCGCCCAAAAAGTAAGACCAATTTTTTTTTTCAAAAACTCTTTATTTATTCTTCCAAATTTATTTCCTCGCCTTCAAAGTAATCCCCTCCGGACACAATGCAATTAATTTTTTTTATGTTTATGTTTCCTTAAAAAACCAAAACAAACAAAGCAAACAAATAAAAATTCCAATTTTTAATTCATGTAAGCTATTAAGGAAATATACTAAAGCTTTTCATTGTGACTGAAGACAAATTGTTTCTTTCAATAAACAATTTGTTTTAAAATTAAACTCAAACTGTGATCCACAAAATTACCCCAGAATTGAGTTCTTCTTTGATCTGTTTAAAAAACTCAACAGAATGATGATGGTAATGTACAGAATTAATGTTAATTTAAACTGTTAAAATAGATTCTAGAACTATCTGTCTACCTACCTTTAATGCACGTATCATAAGAATTAGATCGTAGAATTTTAGACATGTATCATAAGACTTTATGAAATGAAGGCGATGAGTCCACATCTAGTGTTAGAAAATTTCTATTACGTCAAATTTTATAAATATATGATAATGAGTTTTTTATTTTATTTCTTATATTAATTCTAGTGTTATTTTGAACATATCATTATTAATTCATATGAGAAAATCCCCTATACTTTGATTTCAAGGTAAAACAAAAAAGCGAGAAGCCAGCTTTTCAATTTTATTTATTTTACACGATGACAATACAAATACACATGCTTCGTATGTTGAATGTGGGAAGACTTGAGGTCCCTTATTGGATAATCCCATTCCTTGCGACCTGCCTAGACCTGTTGGTGTTGCGAATTTCAGGATAAAAACTGGACGGGACTATCTTAGGAAATACCTTTACAGATTTGGAGTGGCAGACTCTTCAACTTGCCTATATTGCTTGACTAATTCAGATATGAGTGGGGACCACTTGAACTACTGTCCTGGAATTATTGACGTAGTGGTTGTAAATACTACTACTACACCACACCACATCACTGTGCCTAGAGATGAGTTTGCCCTTTACAGTTTGGGAAGGATATGGGTGACAAGTCTGATTGAGCTCTGTGATGCTCTACGGTCATATGAGACCAGGACTTACGGCGGTTGTAAATACTGAAAAAGACTATAATTGTTTTGTGTGGGATTCTGAACTGTATTGGGGTGGCCACATTAGATTGTTGTCTGTCTGGTGTAGGATAAAAAAAATTGTTTCATATGCTACTTAACATAGTAGAGTAACGTATTTTAAAAAAGCGTTGATTCCGCTTCCCATTTTGTAGGGAGAGAATCTAAAGATTATAGTTTTATATTCTATTACGAAAATAAAGGTAATCTTAAATATGTCTAAATGCTATTTAAAGTAATACTGTCTATATTTAATAATCTGATCTAAATCCCTACAAAGATCAATTCTTTGACTTGCTATCAACTAATGGACACGGAAACGCAAATCGTTCCATATGGTATTCGTGGTGAAAATTAAAATGCCAATGTCATTGATTAAAAAAATAAAAGCTTACATCTTTATGATTATATATTGGCACAAGGAGATTATTCACAAGTGCAACAGGATTGAAATGTTACTAAAATGTAAGAAACGGAACTATGATAATATTTATGGAAAACTTTTGATTTTCAAATTCAGTATCCTACATATTATATAGAACAACTAAAAAAATTCTTGAGACAGAAAAATACTTGCACTTAGCACATAAATTTCAACAAAATATTTATCGAATATAAATTATTATTTGTGTTATTAATGAAGGGAAAATTATAATTTCAATTGTAATGCTGTAAAGATGAGGTTATCATTTAAAAAAAAAGAAAATGTTTCTTATTTTTTTAGTTTTTCAAAATGATTAATTTAAATTTGTAGAAAAAACAGTTGCGTATATTAAATATAGCATGTTGGCTAGTGAAATGTCTTTGCAAATATCATCAAACAATCTGCATCATCTTTTTTCAAAAGTAAATAAATCGCCAAATTTGGCTAAAGATGAAATTTTAGTTATTAAATTTGGTGCCAACCTAACATATATTTGACTCCAAAATCTGAGAACCAGTCAATCATAATTGAGCCTTTGTTCAAAATGTTTGTAAATGATGTGAATCTGCAGATAGTTTTTAAAAAAAAGGAAAAATTAAAAAAAAAACTTTCATTTTGTAAATATTATATAGTAAACATATGTCAAGAATAATATAAATAAGAAAAAAATATTAATCCGGTCAATTTTGACTTTGCAAATTTCCTATAGTTACAATCATCTACTGTATTTGCGACATAGAATAAATGTATTTCTAAAACTATTATAACGTTGAAATTCCTATTCTCAATTCTTCTCTAACTCAAAATAATTCTTCTCTAACTCTAAAATAACTCAATTCTTCTCTATTACTAACGTAAATGCATGAAATGCATTATTACATGTTGTTACGTTAGATTGCTAATAACTTATTTAGAAGGTAAAAAGCCCAAATTTTATTAACATTGAAACATTAACATTTGATAACATTGAAATACATGTAATATTATTAAAAAGCTACTCACAAGCGGAGCAAACTTTATATATTTCACAAATATATATATACATAAATGAGTCTGTATATGTATCATTAAGTTTTATATATTAATATACAGTTATTGATTTCAGATTACAAAATGCAGGTGAAAATTGGAAGAATGAAAATGCAGAAGAAATGCTATAATAATTCACTCACTAAAAAAACAATTTTTTTTTTTTTTTTTTTTTTGAAAAATAAGCTATATATTTGTTTGAATTTAGTTAAATTTAATTTGAATGCTATTGAAAATTGCTTAAATAATCTTGTTTCGCTTTAAAATCTATTGGGAGGGTGGGTGGGATATAAAATAAAAATAATTCCCCGCAAAAAAATTAAAAAACACCATTTTAAAAATATAAAAAAAAATCACAGACATTTAAACTTCTTTCACTTTTAGTCTTATCACATCTAATTTAATTATATATAAATTCAATCCATTATTAAAATGATTAACATATAAAAAGGGGAAGGATAAAAAAAATAAAAAATCATTAGAAAACTAAAACAAAAACTAAAAAATTTTATAAAAGTAAAAAAAAATTCTTTCTATTAACATGCTGTTTAGAAACATGAATCAAAATTTCGCTCTTGACTGTGATATATTTAATCTGTGATAGTTTCTGTATTGTGTTTCATCCTGTGATTTGTCTTGTGGCGTTTTAAAACCTTATCTACCTCATTATAAAGCTATCTGTGATAATTTCTGTCTTTTGTTCTGTCCTGTGGTTTGTCTTGTGGCGTTCAAAAAGCTATCTGTGATAATTTCTGCAAAATAAAAAAAAAAATTTTAATGAACAAAAATACAAAAAAAAGTAATGATAATTTTCTTTTTTGGAACTTCTTTCAAAATTTTATGAAACAAGCATACTTGATGGTAAAATTAAAAAAGACAAAAAAAAAAAAAAAAAAAAAAAAAAAAAAAAAAAAAAAATTAAAAAAAAAAAAAAATTTAAAAAAAAAAAAAAAAAACCCTTAAAAAAATAAAAATAAATAAATAAATAAATAAATAAAAAACTATGATATAATTTGACTGTGATATTTTTCGTCTGTGATATTTTTATCTGTGATATATTTCGACTGTGATATTTGTGTACTTTGTTTCGTCCTGTGATGTTTAATAAAAATGTTAAAATTTTATATGCTGTAAATATTGTAAAATACATGTAAAATGTATGAAAAATACATAAAAATGTAAAACAAAATGAAAAAAGTATTAAAAAAATTTTAATACGAATTTTTGCGTCTGTCATTTCTTTCAGTGGGGGATTGATTTATTTAGTAGTAATGCAATAATGTATAATAACATGCTTTACATTTTTGATTAGGATTCTCTACATTTAATAAGCCAAAACAAACAATTAATTGTATAATATATTTCGTAGCTAATTTGTATTAATAAAATCTAATAATCTTTACTAATCTTATAATAGTACTAATAATCTTTTTTAATCCAATGGGTAAGGAACAAATATGCTTATTTACATCTTTGCAATAGTTAACAAGCAAATATACATATTTACATCTTTGCAATAGCTAAAAAACAAATGTACTTATTTATATCTTTGCTATAGGTAAGAAAAAAATATACTTATTTACATCTTTGCAATAGGTAAAAAAAAATGTACTTATTTATATCTTTGTTTTTGAAGTTCATGGATTTGTTCTCTTTCCTGAATTTTCCTTTCCAATTAAGTAATCTTTTTTATAATTACAACAATTAATGATAACTTTTATTCAGGATTAAATAAATTTAAAATCAGTATTAATTTTAAGAAAATATTTTTTTAAAAACTTTTAAAACAAATTTCTTAAATGATTGAATTATATTATCTATAATATATGAAATTAACTAAAGCTAACTAGTTTGTTTAAATTCGTGGGAGTTTGTAAAAATTATTTCATTCACTTCATTAAAAATTTACAATAACATCCAATTGTGGAAATTTACTTTGATGATAAAATATTTCTTGCTTAAAAATAAATTATAATTTTTTTATGTATATGAAACGGAATTTTAAAGAGATCTATAAATAATAAAACCAATATTTAAAAATTAATGTAAAATAAATAATTTCTATATTCAATATATCACGTTAATAGAAAACTTGAAGAATTATTTCCAATAAATATTATTTGATTTCGCTTCTATTTTAATATTTCTCATAATATATTGTCAATTAAATTTTAAATGTAGCAATTTTACTACAAATGTTAACATAAACAGAAAAATATTAATGGCGTAATTTCAACAAATTGGCCTTTTGTCTAAGATTACCGAATTTCACTAATAAAAGATACTTTTTGCCTGCTTGGCGCTGTAATCTGTGTTAATAATACTACTACATTATATTAGAAAATGCGCTGATTCTATATTTAGAGACTGAAAATGTCCGTTTGCTAAAATCTTCAGAAATAAACTCTTTTAAAATAAGAAATATGTATAGATATTTTGATCTTTTCCAAAACATGCACATAGTACTTAGATCTGAACATAATCTTAAGCAGATTGCTCAGTTATAAATAGGTACTTTACTCAAGTAATATGCACATAACATAACATATTTATAAACAGATATTGGTATTCAATTGTTTTTTTTTTCATATACATGTGCATTTTAGTTTTTGTAGTTGTAGGCATTTTCATTAATATGTTTGTTTAAATTTTGAAGATTTTATGATGTTATAAGAGAAATAAAAATAAATTTTCTTTATAACGGCATTCAAATAATTACATTCTGAATATATAAGCATGCAAAATCGCTTTCATTAGAAAATCAATAGCATATTATTACGATGTATTATGCTATTTAAATAAATGAAACATATAGAAGTTTTGTTCATATATTTAATTCCAGTCTTATTAAAACTTGTTATAGCCTTCTTTTATTTTAATATATTCTTTTATTTTATCTTTCTTTTATTTTATATATTTTTTTTTCCATTGAGTCTTTTATTGACACATTCATGTTTATATCCAAAGTTTATTGCTACACAATCATATCATCACAGCAAATCAATATTTATAGCCATATTTTTGAAATACAAAGAAATAAAGCAATGTGTGTCCTCATTATGACAATTTGGGAAAAAATCGCCAACGTACTTCGCCGAAGTTCGAAATGGACGAAAATTAAACATCATTTGGCTCCTATCTTTGATGAGCACTGTGTAAAATATATGATTTTGGTTCTATTTAAATAATGGAAGGTTGAATTGCTTAGGAAGCATCAAATTTATATATTTAAGCTATATATTTAATTTAGAATCTAATTTGACAACACACTCTTCGAGAATAAAATAATTTTTTGAATAGTTCAAATCATAATTATTTTAAAGGTACGTTAATGGGGAGTTTTATATTTAAATTGCGAAGCAATTAAGCATTGGTTGCGTTCTGAAGTATGTTTAAAAATTGTTTCAAAAAGTAACTTGTAAAGATATTTTAATAAAAGCTCAAAACTTCCATATAAGATAATAATATTAACAATTTTATTCTTATCTTCGCTATGCTGTAGATAATAAAAATGTGAAAAATTTCGAAATTTAATTAATTTTATGAACATGAATTTATTTTAACATTAATTTTATGAACATGAACATTTAATTAATTTTTAAATTTTTTTAATCAAATTTTTTAATTTTTAAAATTTAAATTTAAATTAATTTTTAAATAAATGTTATTTAAAGTTTTAAAACTGTAAATACTTTCACACACTTTGAGATAATTAAGAACATTATATTACCATTGAAATAAACCCCTTTGTGAAGATTATTTTTAAAAAAAATTCATATCAACTAAAGAACCCATTTTTTAAGGTAATTTAATCACTACAGCTCATTTGAAGTGCTTAAAATAGTTTTTTGTATATCTTTTTGAATGCGAGATTCGAAAAAAATAGATTGTAATCTAAAATAAGCAATAATAATGTGCGATTCTAATCTAAAATAAGGTAAAATGCTAATAATGTGCGATTCAATTAAATCTTTGGCGTATTTGTTTAACGTAATGGCAAATAAAAATTGGCTCCAACTTCCTTTAATTAAAAAGATGTTAAAATACATAAATTTTGTTAATATGTGTTATTTATAAATGTAAAATTTACCTAAAAATTAAAGCATAAGAATCTCACTCAATACTTAAAAAAATATATCGAATATAAAATTCTGACACTTTCTCTATGAATAGTAAAAAGATGAAATAAGAAATATTTTAAAGTTTGTTAAAATAAGGATGAAATACACCCCATAAAAGCAAACATACAATTCTGAGATACATTGCTATATTTCATTGTGGCCACATAATCTATAATAAAGATATATTTGTGTTCAATGTAACATAATGCCATCAAAACTCCGATGCCGTCATTTTGAGGACAGGTAATGGATTTGGATTCGGAAAAATATACGCTAAAAAAGGGCTGTTAAGATGAACTCATAAATTAAAAAGAAAGTTGACCTATTGATCGCTGGTTCACTGTAGATATTCTCTGTTAAATACTAAACTGTCTTTCTCGAGAGCAGAAGTGATTGGGACGAAAACAGATGTTTCCTTGCAAACAAACTTTGTGCAGCCTCATCGGAAATTACTTCATCGGAAATTACTTTGATAAGTAATTTCCGATGAGGTTTCCATTTCTTCGGGTTCCAGTGGTCATATGAAGATCACTAGTATATTGAAAAACTATTGAATTCGTGTAGTGGTAATATAAAAAATATATCGATTTTCTTTGGTTGACGTTGCTCTCGCAGGGCTTTTCCCAGCTTTTCTCTCTATGAATTCAGCATCTATACACTGTTTCTATACGTTAGACACGACGTTTGGCATTAAATTGAAGTGTCCACCAACTGCACTTGAGATTTTTTTACTTCTAGTCTATTCAATTCGCCACTTCATTTCAAAATTTAAGCTTTGGTGGTGACTCATTTTTAACTGTTAGCTTCTGAATCTTATCAAATGTTGCAAAAAAAGCAATGGCATTCGGCAAATATGCGAGTGAAAGGAAAGCAGAGATTGTCATGTGGCTTCTAAAATCTTTTTCGATATATGCACCAACCACACGCGCCTATAAGCTTATGCAATTGACATCAGAGAACTGTTGCACTGTAAATAACAACGGTAGATTTCAATGGTTTCAATCTATTGTGATAAAAAACACTACAATTAACTAAAAATTTAGGACGATAGCTAAAATTCGGATTTCCTTCTTCTGATAACACATGCAAAGTGTCAAAACTAAATAAAATGTTTAACAAAAATAATTATTTATCTATTTTGAAAAACAAGAACATGAAGTATTTTATGAACAAAATAATTTTTAAGTGAAAGAGCACGCAAAACTTCAAATCTTAATCTATCCTAATCCTATTTCTGAATATATAAAATGTATAACGGAATCAATGGGAGTATGTAGGCTATTTTTGGGCATAATTTTACTCTCAAAATATTTAGTTTTGTTCCTTTACAGAATACATTATTCAAGTGACTTGAATATAAGTTCCACGTATCAAAAAATTCCTTCTCATTTTCATTGCCTAAAAGTTAATGGAATTTTTTTTATCAAATGAAAACGTAACGGTTGAATGAATGAAACGGTTTAACCTCTAAAATCTTTGATCACCTAATATAGGAGGGTAGAGCAATTTTAATTGTGTTATAAGAGTATAATAATAAAAGGCCACCCCCTTGCTGTAAGTCTAAATTAAAAAGCTAAGTTAACAAGAACTTTTTTTCTATTGCAGCTTGCAAATACATAGACCGTGATCTTTTATGCCATAAGGGTTGCACCGACGTTACTCACTTAGCACTACCCAGGGGACGCTTGCAACTTGAATATAAGTTACGGATGCGGAGTAACAAGGCCCCGCAACGCTATTAAATCTATTATCTTATTAAACGCTATTACCGCAATCCTATTAAACCGGGATCTGCGGTTTAAAGAGGATTCCGAACCACTACAAATATCCAAGGCACCGACAGGACTCGAACTTGAAACCTGTGATACCGAGTTCCAGAGCGCTAGTCACTCGGCCATTTAGCACCAGTTTACAATAACTATAAAAACATAAATACTTATTTATGATTGTAACGCGTTGTTTCCCAATGAGACGAACTCCTGGATCAAATTATCCTAAATTCCTGTTTCGCCGCAAAACAATTTTGAAAAAATTTTTTGAAAGTGAAAAAAGTGAAAGTTTTTTTTCGGCCAAATCGCAAAATAGGGGCCGTTGGAATTTGCAAACTTTTTTTGTGGCGCCAACTCAGTGATAAGTTGCCAAATGTGGTACTTCACTGGTTCAAATGGTTTATTTCACTTACAATAGCAAATCTTTACTTGGCGGACTTTGGCGAAAAAGATTTTTAACACCAAATTCCAATTTCCCCTGTTCTGCGATTTTACCAAATTTTTTAAATGTATATCATATTCTGAGAGTCTCTGTCATAAACAAATTGTTTATTAAATGGTATTAAAGTAATGTTTATGGAAAACTGTATAGGATAGGATAGATAGGGTTTAAAAGATAGAAAACAGATAAGGTTTAAAAGATTTAAACTATAAAGAACAGAACTGATATTCCTGAAGCATTGGATTAATTTAGTTAGAATTTTATCTTTCAAGATAACAATCATTATGCTTGATTATTATTATTATTATTATTATTATTTTAATATCTTATATTCTTCTTAATATTTTATAAATATTCTTCTTTTTAATACTATATAAATATTCTTCATTTTAATACTTTATAAATAGGGCCTGATTGGTTGAGTGGTTAGCGCTCTGGCGGTCAATACCACAGGTTTCGGGTTCGAGTCCTGGCGTTGCCATGAATGTTTGTAGTGGTTCGGAATCCTCTTCATTCAATCATCTTCCATCGTAGGTCACAGTCTAATATGATCGTAGGGAGTATTGCTACTCCGTGTCCGTAAATTTAAAATGAAATATATGAAGATTTTCTATCGTAGGTTTTAATTTAATTCAATTTTAATTAATACCCCACCGAACTCCCTTTACCCCAGAAAAAATTCCAAATAAATAGATACATTAGACTTTCGTCTAAGAATAATATTGACCATTATTTGCTACTTAAAATAAATGTGAATTTTATGGAAAAAATATAAAAGGAATATACGCGTCTTCCTTTTTTGTGTATAGTCACTTAATTTTTGGACATAATTAAGTGTTTTATATTATGATAAATCTTTCCCTTCGAATTAGTATAATTAATAAACTAGAACTCCTAAACCATTCCTGCGGTCTGATGGCCAATTGGCTAGCACTCTAGCGTTTGTACCACGGATTTCAGGTTAGAATCCTGGCGGTCTGATGGATGTTTGTTAGTGGTTTTGGTATATTATATATATTAGGTTCGGTTGTTAGTATAGAAAAAAGCTCATATATATAATTGATAAGATATGACACAAGGAAAATGGAAGGAATTATTGTAGAATGATGCATAAATAGAAAACCTATATTTGTGGTCAACGTTGAATTGAATTATTAGAAATCAGCAATGGTCGATGTTGTTATGTAAAAAGTAATGTCAAATTAAAATGCGATTAGCATGACACAAAGACCATAAAAACTGGATGACTGTCCAATTGTGATCAAACGAAAACGGCGGCCTTATGGCCAATTGGCTAGCTGTCTGACTATTGGCACCACAAGCTTCAGGTTTGAATCCTGGTTATGGCATAGATGTTTTGTTAGTGGTTCGGAATCCACGTTATATTGTAGATTAACGTATAAAGCAAATTGTAATATTGAATTTTATTGTATTGTTTAAAGCAAATTGTAATATTGAATTTCAGGAATGTAGTAAATATAAATGCTAAATGTACTTTTCTTTTTGCTTAGGATATCAAACCAATTCTAAATTTCATTCTCTAAGAAAAGTTTTCCAAGAGAAGGTAACCAATGACATTTCAAAATAAGTACAAAATTATCTAAAATATATTAATATAAACACGGTAAAAGTTCGAAATCAACTATAATAATTAATTCTTAACTATCATATAGTAATTTTCGATTTAGCAGCCAAGAAGAGATCCAAAATAAAAATATATTTATCTAAAGTTATTAATGATCTTTCATAAACTTTACAAGTTATTACTTAACCAAAATTTTTATATTTTGAGAAATAAAAAATCAATAAAATGAAATTAATAATTAAGAAGTATTATAAAAAAAAAAATTTTTAAGTCAGTTCCTATTTTTTTTTTCTATATAGCACAATCCTTTATAAATAATTTTCATTCATTTTTTTAAGTTTATATGGTGCCATCTATTGGTTGATATATGCAACTTAAATCTTAAAAAAACTAAAATTAATTCATTTAATTTAATTACTGAATTAATATTTGAAAAAACTGTATTAACATCCAGTGTCATCCACTACAAATTTAAAAAAAAATGTATTTGAACTTGAGTGGATGAATAAAAAGTATTTTATGAACGATTGAAAATTTGAATAAGATATATATAGGGAATGTGTGAACTAATAGTAGGAATTGAAAAAAATAGCAAAGTAGCATCCAAAACAATTTTAGCCGCAGAAAGCAATGGACGTTCTTTTTATCACATCTTTCTACAGTACAATGAACTTTGCAAATAATATTTTGTTTAATTCTATAATTCGCAAAATAATGCTGACAAAAATTCAAGTCAAACACTAGGATTGACTTAATGATGAATCATTTTCTCTAAATGATTCTTGTATCAGCATTAAACACAAAAAATCATAATGGGACACCACTTAGGATCATTAAGCTGTAGATCAAAGTATTGTTGGGAATGCCGACGAAATGATAGGGACACATAGCATAATAAAAATTAAAAACTTTATTTATTTAAAAGTGATATGCATTTTAGTTATAGGCATAATAATTCTTAAAGCAATTTACATAATTTTGTGATACCAAACCATTAGGAACAAAAAGAAAATCAACGAATAAAGTTATTTAAAGATGAGATTAAAATTTCATAAATGTTTTCGGAAATTATGAAATATTTAAAATCTGTATAATTTGAAAATTGTATCTGTAAAATTTGAAAAAAAAAATAATTATGATGTAAAAATTATGAATAAGTCATTATATTTCGTAATGGATATTTCACAAATGCTTCAACTGAAGATTTTTTAATTCCACTGAGCCTTTTACACAAAGAAATCCATTTATAATCAAATTTTGCCGTGACATTCATATTAAAAAATATCACAGAAAATTCTTATTCAGGGTTTATTTTTGAATTGCAAATAAAACTCAAAGTTTTCCCTTATTATTATGACTCCGTGAAAAATTGCAAGATATAAGCCAAATGTGTCTTCTCTCTTTATCGATCATTGTGAAAACGCAAAGATTTCTCGACGTTTAAATAACATGGGTTATAATAATAAGGAGTCAATGAGTTACTTATTTTTTAATCAGCAATCAAATTTGACAAATTAAAAAATATTTCTTTTTTAGTGACGATGAAATTTTGGAGTAAATAAAATTGTAATTATTTTGATTGTGGATCTCGAGTTTATAGTACGTAATTGACGATTTTTATATTTTTGTCACCCACCTAAATGTGTTATCGATTTTTAATTTCCATGCCATAAGAAAATAATTTTAAATAGATGTCCCGTTTCCATGGAGATATGCTGTTGGTTGGTGTGGATTTATGGCACACAAGCGAGTTTGCGCCATGCCTGAGCCAAACATTTGGCGATAATTTTTCCACTTAAAATGCTTACCCAGTAAGCGAGCCACGGAATACTCCTAGGATTAAGTAAAATATAACGTAAGCAATAATAATAAAATAAAGTGTTAAAATTACGTTCAACGCTATCATATCGCTAATCAACTTTTTGAGCAGTTGAGATGCATCTGAAAGCTGCAAATGTTAAAGATATATTCACATTTGCATAATGCTCGGATATTGTCAACAATATTGTTTGTAAATATATATACAACTCCAGGTCGTATCAAAATAGGACAACATCAACACTTGCTATCGCATTCGAAATCTTGAAATGTTGAAATTTAAAATATATCAATAAATAGTTATGTTTTTTTTATTTTTGAATGTTTTTAATATTAAAAAGGTTATAAATAGTTTTTATAATTAAATGCATTTTGTTAGGGTAAAATTTGGATATTATTTTAATAAACAAACAGTAAGCAAAAACAATTGTTTCAAATTTTTATTTAATTGGCTTCAAAATATCAATTACAATTAAAATGAATTTCATTAAATAACATTCAATTTGTTGTTAAAATAAATTTTTGGTTCTTAAAATGATTAACGAATTTAATTAGATTATTGATGCACAAAATAATTTAGAAAAATAATTTTTAATCAATCTAAATAAAATCATATTAATCTTTGACGTAATCGAGCAATATTAGAATGCATTTAAAAAAGCTTCATCGTGTATTCAGTGATCATTCACTATTTCTCGATCTTTTATTCTTTTTTGTCTCTGGAAGCATCCGAAGCACTCCCACTTTTTGAATGAGTGGTTTTAGTTTTCTCTTCTTCTTCGTCTACTGGCACTTCTACTACTTCAGTGCTGAGTTGGTCTTCTACTTCATCTTCGGGATTCATTACGGTTACTAGTTTGGCCTCTTCAACACTTCCGGTAGGTTTCAAAAAATGAACTGTTGTTTCATCTTCAGGATCTTCCACTCTCAGTTCTTCGACTTTTCCTTCTTCTGTAAAAAAATGCCCAACGCTCAATAGATCTTCCAATGACTCTTCCTCGCTGGAAGTTGAATGCTTTGCTTTAAGTTTATCATCTGTTTTAGAATGTGCTACTTCTTTTTCTTTTTCTTCTTCTTTTTCTTTTTCTTCTTTTTCTTTTTCTTCTTCTTGTAATACTACAAGATCTTCGAGTTTTCCTTTCTCTGATAGGTGGTAGCCGAGCCTTACTTCTGACACTTTCCTCTTGTCATTTGCTGTGTCACTCGTGGATTTTTTTGCATTTTCCAAATCATTTTTTTCAATCCTTTCCTTGCTGACTGGTCTTTCGTTTCCGGCAATTTCTTCTTTTTCCTTCTCTGTTACGGGCACTACAAGATCTTGAAGCTTTCCGTCTTCAGACAAGTTATAACCAACTCTCACTTCTGAGGTTTCGTTGTCCTTTGTTTCATCCTCCGTACCAGCTATACGAACACTTTTACTTGCGCCCTTTTTATTATTTTCGTCAGTTGTTTCTTTCGCCTTTTTATCATCTGATTCTTTACTTTTATAAGAAATTTTAGAATCGGGAATGTCATCTTTCTCCCTTTTGGCATCTTCTTTATTCTTGTCTGAGCTTACTTTAGTTTTGATTTGTTCATCTTGTCTTGGTTTTTCCCGATTTTTGACATCATTCCTTTGGGTATACCTTGCCACTTCGCTTTCAATCGATGCACTTCTTTCATTTTTAGACTTTGGTTCTTCTTGTCTTCCCTCAACTATATGGCATTTTGATTCTTCCTGCTCCGTGTCATAAGCCTTATATTCTTTATCCTTCTTAACTTCCTTCATTGCATTCCATTCTTCGAGTTCTTGTTTGATTTTGTTCTTATCGAAGTTGTACATCTTTTTTTCTGGCGTTATTTCGTTGAGCTTGTCTTCATCTTCTTTAGCCTTTTTCTGACGTTTCCATTCTTCAAGTTCTAATTTCATTTTTGCTCTATCTGGACTAATATTCGGTAGGCCTTCTTTCTGATCTTTAAATTCTTTATCCTTAGCTATATTTTGATGCCTAAGTTTATCTGCTTCCTGTTTGGCTTCATCTGTGCACTGGTGGGATATATGTCCTTCAAGGCGTTCTTTTGTTTCTTTTATTCTTTCATTCATCAAACGCACTCCTTCTTGTACAGTTTTTTCCATTTTCTCGTAAGACGCTAAATATTCTAATAAGCATTTTCTCCTTTCCTTCATTTCTTCTATGATCGAACGTCTTTCTTCAATAAAAAGTTTATTTCCTTTTGACCCAGAATCTTTTTGAGTAGACTTTGTGTGTTTTACATTTTGATAGGTTTCCCTTCCCATAGTCCATTTGTTTCTATTTTTCTTTGCAGTTATATCAGGCTCGTACTAAAAGGAAAATAATAAGCTATTAAAACTCTTAATTCTATATCCCTGTTAGTTAAATATATATTATTAGTTAAACATGAAAATGTATCATACCATTCCAATCATTGCACCAACGACTTTATTTTTCGATAATTTAATTTTCTGAATTATTTTTTCTCTGTGCTTTTGGATATTTTACTCAATAGACTTCCTAATTTTCATTTATCTGAAATAAAAAAAAAAATTCAAACACTTAAGGTTATGGAAAGATAACTTAGTACAAATTAAGAAGAATAAATAAAAATTAATATTATTTTGTGAAATATTTTTTTAAAAAAAATATTTCTTATATATATATATATGTGTGTGTGTGTGTGTGGGTGTGTGTATTCTTATTTTTTTATTGTTATTCATCTTCATGAATATTTCAGCTTTAGAACATGAACTATTTCATATACAAAGCAGACACTACTTCATAAAATACAAAATACTTCAACTACAGACAGTGAACTTTTGATAATTACATTTATAATTTCATTTTTATCAGCTCTAGAGCCAACACCGTAAATCTCTTACAAACAAAATGGGTACTTACGTATTAACGCCACAGCAGCTACAGATTTGGCGGTTTTTAAATGGCGCCAATCTTCACTTGTGACAAATCATAAAATATATAAAACACTTTATTTAAAATCAAAGCACTTTCAAAATTCAAAACACTTTATTTAAAATCAAAACACTTTCAAAATTCAAAACACTTTATTTAAAAACAAAGTAGTCAATCGAATTTCGGTGGAAAATGGGCCGATATAGAGTTTAATATAAATTCAAAACAGTCCCTATTTTGGCGCATTGGCGCACTAGCGCAACTTCTGCTGTGGTGGCGTTAATACGTAAGTACCACAAAATGCTTTTACCCGCAATTGGAAAAGTGGGGGAAGAAAATGTCATCCCCTTAAAAAATTTACTAATTACTTATTAAATTTATTAATTTACTTATTAAATCTAAAGCATTAGATTAAATCGATGACATTTTTTAAGTCATTAAATGACGTAAAATGACTTATATTTATCCATTACTTTTTTTTACTTTATGACTTATACACTGAAGTGACAAAAGTCATGGGATACCTCTTAATATCGTGTCGGCCCTCCTTTCGCCCGGCGAAGTGCAGCAACTCGACGTGGCATGGACTCAACAAGTCGTTGGAAGTCTTCTGCAGGAATATTGAGCCATGCTGTCTCGATAGACGGCCATAATTGTGAAAGCGTTGATGGTGCAGGATTTTGGGCACGAAGAGACCTCTCGATGATGTCCAATAAATGCTCGATGGGATTCATGTCGGGCGATCTAGGTGGCCAGATCATTCGTTGGAATTGTCCAGAATGTTCTTCAAACCAATCGCGAACAGTCGTGGCCCGGTGACATGGCGCATTGTCATCCATAAAAATCCCATCGTTGTTTGGGTACATGAAGTCCATGAATGGTTGCAAGTGATCTCCAAGTAGCTGAACATAAGCATTTCCAGTCAATGTTCGGTCCAGTCGCACCAGAGGACCAAGTCCATGCCATGAAAAAACAGCCACCACCAGCTTGAACAGTGCCTTGCTGACAGTTTGGGTCCATGGCTTCGTGGGGTCTGCGCCACACTCGAACCCTACCATCAGCTCTTACCAACTGAAATCGTGACTCATCGGACCAGGCCACGGTTTTCCATTCATCTAGGGACCAACTGATATGCTCACGTGCCCACGAGAGTCGCTGCAAGCGATGTCGTTCTGTCAGTAAAGGCACTCGAGTCGGTCTTCTGCTGGAATAGCCCAAGAAAGCCAAATTTCTCCGCACAGTTCTAACAGACAAGTCCCTTGTACGTCCCACATTGTGTTCTGCGGTTATTTGACGCAGTGTTGCTTGTCTGTTAGAATTTACGACTCTTTGCAGACGTCGCCGGTCTCGGTCGTTAAGTGCAGGCGGTCGACCACTGCGCTGTCCATGGTGGGATGTTATGCCTGAAATTTCATACTCTCGGCACACTCTTTGACCAGTGGATCTGGGAGGTGTTGAATTCCTAACGATTTCCGAAATGGCATGACCCATGCGTCTAGCTCCAACTAACATTCCGCGTTCAAAGTCTGTTAATTCCCGTCGTGCGGTCATCATCACGTCAAAACCTCTTCACATGAATAACTTGAACAGAAATGAAAGCTCTGCGAAAGAACTGCGCATTTATACCTGTTCTACGCGATGCTACTGCCATCTGAAAATTTGCATATTGCTATCCCATGACTTTTGTCACTTCAGTGTATTTATCCATTACTTTTTTGACTTATATTTATCCATTACTTTTTTTTAATATTATTCTAAAAAGACTGTCTTTTTTTTTCTTATAGTAGTAGGATAACTGAAGTTTAGGTTACAAGGTAACTTAAGATATGATGCATATATGCTGCATAGTTTTGCTCTGATATTGAAGTTCAATATAACACAAGGAGTTTTGCATTTTAGAGTTCCGCTTGTTTATTTGGCGATAATTATCTTGAAAGTGATATAATTGAATTATTTTTACTCTTGATAATTGAATGGGCTTATACTTTAAATTGCATTCATACATGATTGTTTAAAGAATAATGAACCCTTAAATCATTTGATAATAATATAAAATGAGTTCATTGCACACAAAATATCATTTTTAAATTGTAATAGATGGTGAAACAAACACTTAGACAAAATATATGTTTTTCCGATACTTACGTATTAACGCCAACTTAGCTACAGATTTGGCGGTTTTTAAGTGGTGCCAATCTAACAGATACAATAATGTGTAGATTGGAGCCACTTAAAAACCGCCAAATCTGTAGTTGCGGTTGGCGTTCAAAAGATAACTGCTTGCACGTGCGAACAACAAGATTGCTCTTTATTGGCGCAACTGTAGCTAAGGTGGCGTTAATACGTAAGTACCGTTTTTCCTTTGGAGTGGCACCAGGCAAAATTTGCTCAGACACACCAAAATTTGAGTCCATTTCTGCGAAACATTTGGAAAGAAAGAAATACCTTCCAGAGTATTTCTCATGCTAGAAAATGCCAAATAAATGCTGACAATCATTATATAGCTATTAGTTGTAATTCAGTCCCATTGCATTCTGTATTATATATACATTCAAAACAGAAAAATTAGGAAACCTCCAATTCAGTGTGTAATGCATATATGCTGCATTAACACAAAGAAGTTTTTGCTCTGATATCAAAGATTAATAAAAAAACATGGAATTCTGCACTTTAAGGTTTCACTCGTTTATTTGGCGAGATTTTTCCCTTGCCTTTTTGCCCTACTAAACGAAGAAAGTGGCGGTGAAAAGTCCCCCCCGGCTTTTTTACTATATTATTTAGCGCTGGACTTGGCGAAATTGGAACACTGAAGTGCAGAATCCCCAAAACACACAACGACTGTTAAAAATGTAATATCTCTACTCGATTAACCAAAAAAAGTTTTTGCTCAGGTAATGATTCGTAAAACATGCAATACTGTTAAAAATATATAACAAAAAAAAAGGCTGCAGTAAGTATTTTCACTACCTTATTATTAGGCTTAACATCAAACTAAAAATTTGATAAAAACAATTTTTTTCAGCTGAAACAGCTGGCTGCATTATAATCTACATTAGCATCAATATTAAAATAAAAGCTTCTATTTACCAACATCAAATTATATAAGAAAGATTCATAAAATTTCCAAAATATACCTCTGGGTACGAAAGTAATATTTTTTTCTAAGGATTTTTAATTAAAGAAAAACAAATGCATGTTGTGCCCCACAACCAAACAAAAAAACTTTTTAAATTCTCGTGATTACAATATAATAAACTGAAAAATTATTTTCAGATGTAAACGTTATTCATTTTTGGGCGAATTTAGCTATAAGCAAACATATTTATTATTCTCTTCAGATAATGATATTTATTTCCAGCTCGTGGTATTAAATTTTGTGATAAAGAAATTTATAACTGACCTGTGATTGTCCAGATGCTAGACAATTAAAATTTAATGATATAGAAAGAAATAGCAGGCAATTTTTTTTGGTTAATTTTGTAATCGCAGAGTTTAAAATACTTTCAAAGCCTGAGTTTTCATATCTATTTTAGATTGGGGATTCATAATAGAAATTTGTTAAAATTAATTTCCTCTTGTTTTTAATCAAAGAGCATATAATTTTTTAAGAGTTGTTACATGAAATAGGGAAATGAAGAATGAATCTGACATAAAAGTACTTTAAAAAACAAAATTCGCTTAGTGAAAAAGTCTGGCGATAAAGCATTTCAAGGATTAAAATTTTGGCAGGATAGTGATAATATTTGGCGTTAAAGCGCTTAAACTTTAGCTTAAAAGCCCTTTCATCGTAATAACTGTTTGGCTACTAACGAATTTTGGCGTATTATCACTTTACTACCTAGTGCATTCATTACTATGCTTACTTTTGACTTGGCATCCTGGGGATGTATTTGGTAGAAAGGGTACAGGATTCCAGATTTTTACCGTATTTTTTTTCGTTAAATATATTTCATTACTTAATTTTAATAATGTTTTTCTTGCGAGTGTATGTACAATTGGAAATATTTTCTCTTTATACTTTTCTTATTATCTAATAATATAAAAACTTGGATAATGATCTCACTTATAAGTTTTAATTTATTGTTGCATTTTCATAATGAGTGAGACGTTGATTATAATGTTAATGAACCCACATAAAATTCAAAGTGCAATTAAAATAGGACTACAGCAACATGTGATATCCCATTTGTAATATTGCAAAAATTCGTTTTTAAAATATAAAAATAAAAAATTCTATAATTAATTTTAGCTATTGCTTTAAATTCTTTTTATATTAAAATATTGTAAAAAAATTTCAGATATAAAATACATTTTGTTAATTGTAATATTTTGATATTATTTTCGTAAATTTTTTACTCAATAAATAAACAAAGCAGTTGTTTCAAATATTTATTTCGTTACTTTGAAAAGTTTGATTATCTTTAAATATATTTTATTAGCAATATTAATTTTTTTACTTTGATATTAAAAGCAATTTTTTATTACTTAAATATTTATTGAACTTAATATAAATCGGAGATTGTATAAATAAATATTTACATTATTTTAAAACGATTTTTTAAATTTAATCTAAATAAAATTATATTAGTTTTTGAAGAATCCGAATAATATTAAAGAGAATATATCAAAAAATATTCATTTCTTTTCCTCTTTGTCTTTCTTCTCTCTTTTAGCACTAGAATCATCAGACGTACTGTCTCTATCTGAATGGGCATCTTCTACCTTCTCCTCTTCTACTGGGGTTACTGCTTTTTTCGGAATTTCTTCTTCTTCTTCGTCTTCGGAGGCTATAAGATCTTCAAGTTTACCTTCTTCCGATAAGTGGTAGCCAATCCTTACTTCTGACGATTTCCTTCTGCCGCTCTCTGTTTTACTCGCGGATTCTTTCTCTTTTCCTACATCTACTTTTTCACTCTTCTCCTTTCTTGTTGCAGAACGGGGTTTTCTGTCTGTTTCTGGGGTCTCTTCTTCTTCTTCTTCTTCAGAAACTATGAGGTCTTCCAGTTTTCCTTCTTCTGACAGATGGTAGCCAATCCTCACTTCTGAGGATTTTCTCCTACCTTTGTCTGTTTTACTTGCGGGCTCCTTTTCTTTTACTACATCTTCTGTTTCGGTCCCTCCTTTTTCTGTTTCAGGAGAAAGTGTTTTATCTTTTTCTGGTACTTCTGGGATTCCTTCTTCTTCTTCTTCAGACACAATAAGTTCTTCAAGTTTTCCTTCTTCTGACAAATGGTAACCAAGGCTCCTTTCTGATGATTTCTTATCTTTCGCTCTCGCTTCAATTTCCTCGTCGGCTCTGACAGATTTCTTATATTTGTCCTTTTTATTACTTTCACCTTTATCACTTTCGTTACTCTCATCTCCGCTTACTTTAGCTTTGCTTTGTCTGCTTTGTTTTTTCCTATCTTCATGGTCTTCTCCTTTAGTATCTTTTGCAAATTCACTTCGTCCACTTTCAGTTGATCCACGCCTGTCTGTACTCGATTTCGGTTCTCTTTTTCCTCCTTCTGTTTTAGAACTTAAGGATCCTTTTCTCTCCACTTCCAATCCCTTAGGTTCCTTTTTTTCCTTACCTTTCTTTGTTCGGCTTCGTTCTTCGAGATGGCCTTTCTTCTTTTCTTTTTCCTCCTTTTCTTTTTTCATCCGCTTCCATTCCTCGAGTTCCAATTTTCTTCTTGTTGTGTCTGGGCTGGTTTTCGTTTTTTCACTACGTTTGGCGTCTTCTTTGGCTTTAAGTTCTTTTTCCTTTTTAGCTACTTTTAGTTGCTTAAACTTCTCAACCGCTTCTTTGACTTTGTCTGTGTGTTGGCGAAGTTTCTTTTCTTCGAATCGCTTCTTTTCGGCTTCGCGTTCTTTTTCTTCTTTTTCTTTTTTCTCCGCCAAACGTAGTCTTTCTTGGCGAGCTTCGCGCCATTTCTTGGAATGTTCCAGGTATTCTAAATTGCGCTTTTTTCGTTCTTTTGCTTCTATCTCGTGCTTTTGTTTGACCAGGCGTTCTTTTTTCTTGGCATCTGCTTCTTTTTGAGCAGCCTTTTTTCGTTTTACTATTTCAAAGGCTTGTTTTTCCAAAATCCATTTGTCTATATCGCTCTTCATACCAAGCGGATACTGAAAAGGAAAAATAATTACTAGAAACAGTTATTTTAATATTAATGTGATTTACATTTTATTATTGTGATGTGTTAAAATTCTTTAAATTTTCTAGAACATATTTCCACTGATACATTACATTTTATTATCTAAAAGAAGTCTTTATCCATTAACGCAAGAAAATTAAAGGAAAATAAAAATTTTTTTTTTTACTTTATTATTTTGTAAGTCCGATTTTATTCGAAACAATTTATTTCAATTTTATTTATTATTATTATTTTTTTTTATTTTCACCTATACTATTATTAAAATTAAACCTGCATCCATTGATGAAGGCAAATTAAATGAAAAATTACAATTTTCCTTTTTTTTAGTTTATGTAAGTAATTGAGCTTAATTTTATTTTTTCCTAAGGTAACATTTATTCAAAGCAATTTATTTGACGGACTCTATTTTATTAACAACTTTTAGAATGAATTCTTAAATTTGTAAAAGAATTTGGATTTCTCTTTCAACCAATTAACCAATAATAAAAAATTATCTTGTAAACTTCTTCACGACATTGTGACAATAAATAAATATGTTAAAATTAAAACATACGTGAATTTTATAAACTTTAATAAATATGCGTAGAAAAATATAATATTTCATCTAATTGGAAAATATTAAAGAATTTGTACACTACATAGATATATATTTCTGCAAAATAAATAAATACTAATTTGATCTAAAGTATAAAAATTATATTGATAATTAATTTTAGAGGTAAAGCAATGATTGCTTTACATGTCTTTATTCGCTTAATATTTAAGAATTAAGGAATTTATGAAAAATTTTATAATTTTTGACAAGCGATCATTTTCCATTAACGAAGTACTACTATGTCCAAAAAGTAAGACCAATTTTCAAAAAATTAAATATTTGGTGCTTGCAAACCGTCGATTTACATTTAGAGACCTTGCTGCTGATGTTGAAATTTCAAAAGGACCGGTAAATAACATTTTGAGCCTCAAACGCTTCAAATCTCGACTGGTAAAGAAAACACTGAATGCGCCAGCTCACACTGCATTGATTCGTGACTTTTTCGCCAAAAATGAAGCCCATATAGATTTACAACCACCGTATTCACCCCGTCCGGATTCTGGCTATTCCATAAACTCAAAAGACCACTCCGGGGACACCGTTTTGAGACGGTAGAGATTCAAGGTGAATCGCCGCACGCTTTGAAGGTCCTTCCTGCCGATGTCTTTTTAGCATGCATTGAGGATTGGAAAAAAATGTGCATTGTGTCCGGAGGAGATTACTTTGAAGGCGATGAAATAAATTTGGAAGAATAAATAAAGAGTGATTGAGAAAAGAAAATAATTGATCTTACTTTTTGGTCACAATAGCATTATATGTTTTCAGCATCTCAATTCATTGAATATTAAAATTTATAATACCTTCCCAGTTCTTTCGCCAATCACTTTATTTCTTATGTATTTTTGTATCCATTTTTTTTTCTGAATTATTTCTCTCCATTCTTTTGGATATTTTACGATATGTGCTTTATACTTTTGACTCAACTATATAAAAAGAACAAAAAAAAAATGATTAAAATAATATACATTTTAAATACGTATGCTTAAGTCATCTTAGAAAAAATTAAGAAAAATAAAAGAAAACTAATATAATTTTGTGAAGAATCTTTTTCTAATTTGTCACCTGAGTAAATAATTCATTTCTTCCATTGTGCTTATTATAACAGTTAGGCTGAAAAGTACGTAGGCTCACACATAGATGGCACTACTAGTATTAAATCCACAGGATTTTTAGTTAGCCCTAACCTTCAAAAGACACATGTATAAATTTGACAGCTGTTGCACTATTAGTATGTGAGTTATAGCATTTTTAGTGTTCATCACATGCAGTCCACTCGGCTGACGTCGATTGGACTCCAGTGTGGATTGATGGAGCCATGTTTCATCCATTGTCACATATCGATGCAAAAACTCGGGTTTATTACTATTAAACAGATCCAAACACTGCTTAGAATCATCAATTCATTGTTGTTTTTGGTCGATTGTGAGCTCTCGCGGCACTGACTTTGAACAGAGCTTTCGCATACACAAATATTCATTCACGATATGTCCAACACGTTCCTTTGATATCTTTAGGGTCTCAGCTATCTTAATCAACTTCACTTTACGGTTATCAGAAATTATTTTATGGACTTTTTTGATGTTTTCGTCAGTAACAGCCTCTTTGGGGCGTCCACTGCATGCATCCTCCTCGGTGCTCATTTCGCCTCGTTTAAATTTAGCAAACCACTTCTCTACGGTTGATTTTCCTGGTGCAAAGTCCGAATAATTTTTATCAAGCCAAGCCTTGGCTTCAATAGTATTTTTTTTCGCCAAAAAGCAATGCTTTATTAACACACGAAATTCCTTTTTATCCAATTTTTCAATTGAACAAAAGTTGCTTCACTAAAAATGCTATAACTCCCATACTAATAGTGCAACAGCTGTCAAATTTATACACGTGTCTTTTGAAGGTTAGGGCTAACTAAAATTTATATGGATTTAATACTAGTAGCGCCATCTATGTATCAGCCTACGAACCTTTCAGCCAACCTGTTATTTCAGATTATTTTAAAAGTTTCCGTTATACTTCTTGTTTTATCGCCTTAATTCAAATCTGGTTCAAGAAAAAAAAAATGGTCAAATAAAATGGTCGATTTATTCAAACAGTGACAAGGCGCGAAAAGACATTTTAAAAAGCGTGAAATTACAAAAAAATTTTATGATTGTGCATGATAATAATCATTTATGTAACATAAATCGCAATGACTTCAATTTGCTTTATATTATGTTCTGAAATCAATATTTAATACACAAGTTCAATTATGACTAGTTACATTAAATAATAAAACGCATTAAAATTATTAACAATTTCAAAAGTCATGAATGGGTGATTAACAGAGGCTTAGATGTAGAAAACATTTTTAAAAATTCAGCTACTGTACGTCATCAATATTAATTTATAGCCGCATCAAAACTTGCGAAATGCTTATCTTAGTATAAAAATGCGTTGTTTATAAATACTTGTTCTTAGTAATAAGTGCATTATTTTTAAATGACATTTTTTAACATGAAAGTCATATATTTATAGATAAATTCGGAGTCAATTACACTTTAAAATATATGAAATGGTGACATAATTTAAATGAATGCTAAACTTATTAGTTTAACACAAAAGAGTAATTTTCAAGCTGGATATCATTAATTAAATGGGGGTTAATAGTTTTTACATATTAAGCATAAATAAGAAAATTCAATTACCAGATATTCATCCTCGAATTTGCTTCTATTGTAATCGGTATGACAATTCAACAATCGACTGAGCATGGTTTGATTATTGCAAGCAAGTTTTATCGTTTCTTGTTGTCGTTTCCAAGTATTCAAACTAAGAAAGAGTTCATATGATTGAAAATATTCAGAGAAAAGACAATCAATGGTAAATTGAACCGATTAAATAAAACAAAATGGGTTTTTTTTTTCAAATGGGTTTTAAATAATTTAAAAATTGCTAACCAGATAAAAATTTCTCTCTCTGTATACAGAGTGTCACAGCACCAAGTTTACAAATTCCTTGACTCTGAATCCCATAGATATGCAGAGTCAAGTAATGCTGTACTGCGCATAGAAAACACCGGGATTGAAAAGACATCATGTAAGCGAATGTGCAGAGTATGAATTAATGTGCATCAACAAAAAATAAATAGCCAACAGTAACGAATTTGAAGTGTGGATGCCTATCGTTTTTGTGTAGAATCCTTCAGATACTGTAGCGGGACATCCCGACATTCTGTGCCAAAAACAACTTGTTCAGACTTTTCCTGTATAAGAACTTGCACTGTCATTTAGAGCCCTGCACTTGCGTTCATCTCTCTAAGCTGGTTCAGACGTCCACATGATATAACTAGGAGTATGCTTCATCGACACGCCTCGTACTGCTTGCTCTGTAGCTCCATAAGCTTTATGTACACTGGATGCAAAAAGTATCTATTTTTTAATTCCTTCTATTAGCTCACACTCTCCCTATATATATCTTGTTCAAATTTTCAGACGTTAATAAAATGCATTTTATTCATCCCCTCAAGTTCAAATACATTTCTTTTTTTGAGCTTGTAGTGGATGACACTGGGTGTTAGCACAGTTTTTTCAAATATTCATTCATTAATTAAATTTAATTAATAAATTTTAGTTTTTTTAGATTTAAGTTGCATATATCTACCAATAGAGGGCGCCAGATAAACTTAGAAAAGTGAATAAAAATTATTTATAAAGTCTTTCTGCAATATAGAGAAAAAAAAGTAGAAATTGACTCTAATTTTTTTTTTATATTACTTGTTCATAATTTAAAAACCCACGTTAAAGATATTGCTACAAGTTGGCAGAAATGAGCTTCATTACGACGCGAAATTGAAACACTGTCTGTCTTGACAGCAGTTATTTTTGAAATCAAACAACTCTGCGATTTTCACAATAAAAATATTAGTTGAAGAAAGAGTTTGTCGTAAATTTTGTGATTCGAATTAAATTTCAGAATCATTTAAAGTGTTGCAGAAGACTTATACTGAATCGGGCATGCCTAAAACACAGGCATATGAATGGTATAAAGCATTCAAAAGAAGTCCCAGAAATAATTTGCCTCATTCTGGGCGACCTTCAACTACTACAGCTGGGGAAAATATCGACGAAATCAAAACGTTAGCGGTCAAACATCATGCTACGAATCCTAGAGTGGTTTAAGAGGTGAACTACGATTTAAGTCCGTTCATAACATTATGACCAATAGTTTTGGTATAAAACGCGTCGTCGCAAACTGGTTTAAAAACTCAATTTTTTGGAAAAAGTGCATCGAAAGCAGATCACTGAACAACTTAAATGATTTCACGAGCTTCTACATACTCCCTTTTCATAAACAAATAATAACTAGTGACAAGACATAGGTTTACAGGTACGAGATGCGAAGAAGCTGAATGTTTAGGGAATGGTGCTTCAAAAGAGAGCCTAAGTTCAGAAACCCACGTCAAATTCATTCAAAAATTAATGTCAATTACTGACATTCCGTGGTGTGGTGCACTCTAAATTCCTTCCAGAGGCACAAACTGAGGACTGAGACATCATGAGGAAATTGCGCCAGAATAACCTACGAAAACAGCCTGATAAGTGGAAGGGCAATTCATGGATTTTACTCTACGATAACACACCATTGCATAAAGTCATCATTGTGCAAGAGTTTTTCGCCAAAAACTCTTCAAATGTCATTGCCCAAGCACCCTATTCACCTGATGTGGCACAAAGAGCCTTTTTTCTGTTCCCACAATTAAAGTTACCACTTTTCGGAGGTGTTTTGAGCCTATTGAGACCAAAAAAGAAAATTCGCTGAAAGAATTGAAGACTATACAGTACCTCAAGCAACCTACGAAAAGTGTATGGAGGATTTTATCTTGCGGTCAACGAGCCTTCTTTGAAGCCATGAAAATAAATCTTATGAATATATTGATTTATGTGTGCTTTATTTAACACTTCGGGATACTTTTTACACAGAGTGCTTATCCGCACCCGTATTAGAAGCTGTTTTATTTATTTATTTTTTATTATTTTTTTTTGTTCTACTGCAGCTGGTAAACACTTACAGTTGTCTTAGATGCCTTAAGGCAAGCGCTGCACCGACGTTACTCACTTAGCACTACCCAAGAAATGCGTGTATCTTGAAGAAGAGCTACGGACGCGGAGTAACCCCCGCAACGCTTTACGATCATGTTAAACCGGGACCAACGGTTTAAAGAGAATTCCGAACCATTGCAAACATCCATGGCGGCACCGGGACTCGGAAAAACGCCCCCGAAATCTGTAGTACCGTGCGCCAGAGCGCTAGTCACTCGGCCGTTTAGGCCCACACGATTGAAGATAATACCATTAAAAAAATTCCTTAGGAAATATATATATATGTATTCTAACAGGGGGTTAATATATGTAGGATTTGTTTCTATGCTAAGCACCAGATGGAAACACTTCACGGACTATGTGCCTTTCACACCAACCTTTTGCCATGTAGTGGCAGTATTGGACCTTGAACTCTGGCCCTGGGAGAAGGAAAGAAGCCCCGTAGTTGGGCGCGAGAGAGGAATGCGGGGAGATGGCAAAAACTGCAACGCGCTGCGTCAAGCAGCGGTAGAAAATGGTTGTGAATGATTAATTATTTATGTAAATATCGCTGTAAATACATAGGAGCTTCATTAAAAATCTCTGTTGTTGAGAGAAAACCAACGCTTCTTTACTTCGGTTTGGAAATACACCCCTAGACACCCACTGCAAAAGTACAGCCACTGTTAGACTGGTAAGAGAAGTCTAACAAAACTGTAGGTTCGGCCGGGATGCATCAGTTGAAACCGGTGTAAGTCTACATAAATTGGGGTTTCGGCTGGGATGCGTCTTTTCTAAGCGGCCTAAATCTACATATATATATATATATAATTAGACTTCCATACTGGGATTTATAATCAAGATTCGAAAAATAAATTGTGATGTAAAATATTTATTAAAATTATCTTGATACGAGAGGCCTGATGTCCGAGAGGCTAGAGCTCTGGCGCTCGGTACGACAGGGTTTGTACGAGTCCATGGATGTTTGTAGTGGTCTGGAATCCACTTTAAACCGTAGGTCCCGATCTAACATAACCGTAGAGCGTTGCGGGGGTATTGTTATTTCGCGTCCGTAGCTTATCTTCAAGATACACGCACCTCCTGGGTAGTGCTATGTAAGTAACGGCTGTGCAGCGTATGCCTTAAGGCATCGAAGACAACTGTCTAAGTGTTTGCCAGCTGCATTAGAAAAAAAAAAAAATTTTATGTATACAAATGTTTGTAAACTCTCATAAGCCTTATCATGAAATAAGAACTTACCAAAACTTACCTTTTGATGTCATGGAAGTTTTTATGGTCAACCCAACCTCCTTCTCTCTGAATTCTGGATATGCCTGCCAAAAGAAACTCATTATGTCTCTGGATGGTGCAAAAGCGCTCTAATTCTAGCTGGAAGAAACATAAAAAAAAATTTCATTATTGTTTCAATTGAGAAGTTTATGTTTGACAGTGGAAAAAATATTTTAATAAAAATTTAAATAAAATTTCAAATTTTTTTTTTTTTTTTAATTTCCAAAAGAACTTTTTTGAAAATGTAATTGTGTAAATTACTTTAATGTTGTTTTTTTGATCAATTATAAACAACTCAAAGTTGAAAGCATGCACAGGAAAAAAAAACATTTCTTTTTTAAATGTCTCATACGTCAAATTTATAAAACTTACATTTTTCTCTTACGTCAAAGTTGTAAAACTCGAGAAAACATAATAAAATAAACGACACCTTCGAATTTCCTTATTTCAGGTAATCTCAACTTATGGCAATATTTATAATGACTAAAAAGCCTGCCATTAAAATGCCTTTATCTTCAACCTAAAAACAAAGGAAGGGGGGGGCATTGTTAAAATTACAAAAGAAAGAAAACTTAATCTTGAAGAAGAAAAATTAATTTAATAACTTAATTTTAAAGAAAGAATCTTAATCTAATTTAGAAGAATTAGCAAATCACGAAGAATTAAACTTAACGATTAATTTCCAAAATAAAACTGTTATACAATAAAGAAATGATTAAAAAATAAAGTACAGAAAATTGTTAAAATCTTCTGCAAAGACTGCATCCAAATAATATAATCTATCCAAATATAACATATCAAATAATATTATAGCTTCTTCATATAGCGCGAAATAATTACGATAAAATTATTCTCCATTCGAAAACCTTTACGTTAAATAAATCTTTTAGAATAAGCCTTATCCTAGTCTACACTGAAGAATAAAAACGACCACTTCAACAAGTTAAATTAAGGGGAAATTTAATGATCTACGTTTTTAAGGTGCTAGAGTTTAAACTTATGAGGAATAAATGCAGAGATCAAGATCTGAATTTGCTAACTCGGTGCTCGATGATATTAGAGAGTTTTTGCATACCGTACTTTAAAAATACGGTAGTTTTTCCTCCCTAGCGCGCATGCTCATAGGAAATTGCGCATGCGTATCTGTAATAATGTTTCCTATGAGCATGCGCGCTAGGGAGGAAAAACTACCGTATTTTTAAAGTACGGTATGCAAAAACTCTTTATTATCAACTTTAAAATAAAAATACTTCTTATCATCGATTATTAAAAAAAACTAATCGTGATTATCTAGAATTGTCCATAATTTTCGGAAAAGCACATACTATAGAATCCTCACCCACTAAAGCTTCAATGATCATTTACTCAAGTATTTGATTAAGCAAGAAACCACTAGGATTTTCAAGCGAATCAGGTAGGAACAGAATTTCCTGATAATTTGAATAAATATAGAATATATATTTGAATATTCATGTTTTAAACCTTTTTCTTTCTTTCTTCAAACTTCTTCAGTCAGTCTTTTTTTCACCTAAGACTGCATTTACATCAAGGACTAAAAATTTACGAATACCAGAAATGACCCTTCAGACAATGGCCAATTAGCAAATGCGTCCATGAAAAAATCTTAATATACTAAATAATACATATTTAACAGCCAACTCAAAACTTATACCACGCCTTCTATACCACGAATAGAAGTTCAGATGCAAACTAAAATCATGTACGCTATTTCAATCATTGTGTTTCTTTCATCTTAAATTGATACTTTTTCATTTGCAAAGCCCTCATGAAAAAAAAAGAGTCCAAATTCACGAAAAATGTATCACTTATCGCATTAAATATCCTGAGTTGTTACTATAAGACTAACTTGGATTTATTGACATTGTTACATTTGACTAGTTCTATATGATTAAATGAAGAGTACCCTTACATTTTATCCAACTTCTTGAAGCAAGATTTTATAAATTTGCTATTTTAACCCATAGAAAACTTACATTTTGTAATATGTCTTGTTTCATAATATTAAAATTTTAGTTTTTGTCAAGAAGCGTATCTTAAAAAGAATCTGTTCATCCCTCGGCTTGGCTTTTTTGATGACGACGATGTCGAGTTCATTTGAAATCGAATCAGATAAAATAGAGAGTTGATAAAAACCCAAAAGATTTCCTTAATATTTTCTGGATAAAAGTTTTCTATGATATTCTAATTTCTAAAATGGCAGTGCAGTTAAAAAATAGAAAGTTTTGTCTTTGGACAACTATTACACTTTCTGTATAACCTGATTACGTCTGTGTGGATTCTCATTATTCTTAATTGTGTAAATATTTCAATCATTGTTCCATTAATTTCATACAATTAGTCTTGCGGCTTAATTGGTGGCACTATAGCATCAGAGCCTTACTGACTCATGAGGTGTTTGAAAATTTTTGGGCTGTGGCTAATTGATGAACATTTCGTTAACATCGTTGTCAACGTGGGCTAATATCCATGGCAACAACTTCTGAGTCTGATTTGAATCTTTAATCTTTGGTGTAAATGAAACTTAATACATAGAATATTGTTATTTCAGTGAGCAACCATAATAAACTGGCTGAATACAATTTTGTACTAATCTATGATCAGAAGTAAGCCTCTAAATTAAAACGAAACAAGCTGAAAATTGCTATGATGAACCAGATTTATTTAGTACGAGGCTAATATTCTTCCGATTTGCATTTACCTAAATCAAGTTTTTACATATATTTTGATAAAATTTTTCCTGCTTTGAAATCCATAGATTTTCATCTATAACGCGTATTTCTAGGTATTTTTTTAATAACAATCATCGAAAATAAGTTATTTCTAACAAATGGAAATGCTTCACAATATCTTTACTACTACTTTGACAATAAATAATACAAATTATTCTCTAAACTATTTTTAACTAAAATTTAATTGCATTAAAAAATTAATTTTAAAGCAATATTTAGTAAAATTTCTTTCACTTTGTATTTATTTAATACTAAAAAAATTAAAAAATCAATAGCATAATTAAAATAATTAAACTTTGTCAATATTTATTTTATCTCTTTAAAAACAATTACATTGATAATAGTATATTATTTACCTGAAGCTTTTTAGGCTTATAGTACAGGTGTGGATATGTTCGAGGAGGCTTATTATCAATGCAATGATGGGCTAAAAAAGAGAAATAAAATTATTTCTGTATTAGTTGATTTTTAACTTTTACAAATATTAATGCAAGATGTATGCAGTTTTCGTTTCTGTTGATTCATATAAGCTATTTATATTTTTAAGTAATGAAAAAAAAAAAAAAATTTTAAGTCAATTCCTACTTTTTTTTCGCTATATTGCATAAAGTTTATCTGGCGCCATCTATTGGTAGTTATATACAACTTAAATCTAAAAAAAACTAAAATTAATTAATTAAATTTAATTACTGAATTAATATTTGAAAAAACTGTATTAACATCCAGTGTCATCCACTACAAGTTCAAAAAAAATGTATTTGAACTTGAGTGGATGAATAAAAAATATTTTATGAACGATTAAAAATTTGAACAAGATATATATAGGGAGAGTGTGAGCTAATAGATGGAATTAAAAAAAAAGGAAAACAAAATAGAGTAATAATCTGGATAGATAGTGTGATTATACAAATCAATAATCTTTTAACATTACAATTATGCAATTTTAGCTTATATTCAATTAGACAGAACATGCAAATTAGACAGAACATTTTAGCTTATATTCAACTCCTATGCAATCGTAGAATCCACAGTTACTAATTTTTGACAGGTAAGCCAATGTTTTAGTCTTCTATTCAGTAAAAAATTGGGTATTAATTGTATTATGTAATTATTTATGTATTAAAAAAGACTATATAAACAATAAGGTGAAACGGAAAAATATGTGATACTATATCATTAATAAAGGGCACACTAGTAAGTCATCTAGAAAAATGAAGAAACTACTATCTTTGAGAGAGAATACATTGGGAAAAAAATGTATTTTCGAATACCACTAAATTTAACTTTATCTTAATTGAAGATTTTGGTAGGTCTTCTCTATTCATTGTCAAATCCACAACCTATTTTTTCCTATGATTTTTTTTTCCATGCTTCATATATTTATTTATTTATTTATTGTATAATGAAACTTAAAATGAATATAATTGAATTTTTTTGCAAATAAGATTGCCCTAGTTTAGAAAATAAATGCAATAGCCAATTTCAAGATTTCAAATTAAAATATTTTATTTATTTTTTTTTTTCATTAGCAGGGTGCCACTTTGCACCAACTGTAAAAAAGTCACTAAATCATCGCCGATCATATTGTAACGGACCATAATATTTTAGTTAAGCAATAAATTGTAACTGATGTCATATGAATCATATCTAACATACTAATTTAGCATTATACTATGATTGACGATGATCAAGGAGGCATTTTTATATTTATCACTAATTTTCTGATATTTTCCGTTAGCGGGGTGCCAAAATCCTTGTCAATTGTGTTATAATGGACGATAATATTTGATGTTTACAAAGAGTGGTTTGAATCCTTAGTACATTTGAGAACGTTTTTGACGCTATCAGAAAAGTATCGATTTTTCTAAATTGTAATTATGCAGCTTTTATTGTTAAATGTTATTTTCGGGTTACTTCTTCTTTTTTTTTTTTTTCTGGTCTTTTAATAATATTGTTTTATCATTCGAATTTGGCATCGTAAGCAATATAAAATTTTTTTGGCATAATAATAAAATAATTTGACGTAATAGCGAATAATTTTGACGTAATTTTAGCGTAATAGCGATTGATATCGCCAAAAAGTTACATTTTTGTGAGTTAGCAAAACAGGCTAATTGTTAAGTTAAGGCGATAAAATTTGGCGTAAAATCTATTTAGAAATAATATTTTGACAAAATGTGATATATTTTGGTGTTAAAGCGATAAAATTTGGAGTAAAAGCAAATCATTTAACTTTTGCCGTAATAATGGTAAAATTTGGCAATAAAGCCATTAATTGTGGTGTAAAAGAAATTTAGAAATAAATTTTTCACATAATGATGATAAAATTTGGCGTAAAAGCAGTTTAAGGAATAAAATTTGACGTAATAGCTATTTGGCAACTAATGTTGGCTAATAGCGATTTTTTTTTGCGATGGATTTCAGAAAAATGGCGTTGGTACTTACGTATTAACGCCACCGCAGAAGTTGCGCTAATGCGCCAATAAAGAGCAATCTGTTGTTCGCACGCAGTTATCTCTTGGATTCCTTGTTGCCTTGTTGTTTGCTGATTTTTGACGCCCTTTTTTAGTGCTACAAAAACGCGTATTTGGGATTTGCCAAAAACAGAACAAGATGCAATTTTATTTTTTCAGGAGCGAAATATTTTACCAAAACAACGAAAATGTACCAATTCCCACGACATGAAAGTTTATTTTGGTAAACGTAAGTTTCGGAAATGTAATTTAAGACAGTGTCAGCAAGTGGGACTTAGAAAAGACACCTGGTTTGAGGGAAGCAGAATTCCATTTTGTTCAGCTTTGAGATTCATATACTGCTGGTGCGAGGAGTTGACGTCGATTAAATTTTGTGAAAAGCAACTTGATTTATCGGATAAAACTGTTATAGATTGGAACAATTACATGCATGAATTATGTGTCTTGGATATGGAGAATAAACCAAACAAGAAGGTTGGTGGACCAGATTGCATTGTGGAAATTGATGAAAGTTTGTTTACTAAACGTAAAAATAATTGTGGTCGAGTATTACCCGAACAGTGGGTGTTTGGTGGTATATGTAGAGAAACAAAAGATTCGTTTGTTGTCACTGTTCCTGATAGAATTGGCTCTACCCTTCTGATAAAATTATTGAAAACATTGCAGATGGTAGCACAATTTATTATGACAGTTGGTTAGTATTATAATAAATACATGCTAAAGTTAATCATAAATACAATTTTATAAATCCTGATACAGGAATTCATACACAAACAGTCGGGAGAATGTGCGGCAGTGCTAAATGGAGGAACAAGGGTCATAGGGGGACAGCGAAACATCATTTGGAATCTTATTTATCAGAATTCATATGGCGACAGCATCAGGTGAAAAAAAATAGAGACTGTTTTGAATCTATGTTAAACTCTATATCGGCCCATTTTCCACCAAAATCCGATTGACTACTTTGTTTTTTTAATAAATTGTTTTATATATTTTATGATTTGTCGCAAAAATTTTAGGTGTAGGTTGGCGACACTTAAAAACCGCCAAATCTGTAGCTGCTGTGGCGTTAATACCATCGCGTTTTACAACAACAACTAACTTCAGCAACTAATTTTTGTTTACGTGGTGACTTGCTATCCTAATGATCGATACTGGTGTAATATCGTTTTACCACGAAAACTAACTGCAGCAGTCCTTATGTTTGTTATCTTGGTGATTTGACATCCTGGCGATGGATTTGATGCAATGGGTAGAAGATTCTAGATTTCTCCCCCCTTTTTTGCTACAAGATCACATTTAATTAATTTATCAAACTGGTTAAATTCGCATTCGATATTACGAATTTTTTCTGCCGTCTTATTTCTTTTTTTCCTTTGTGCGAAACTTGACATTATTAACTGTAGCTATAAATGATATTTGTTTTGATTGTAATTGGTCGAAAAAAGTTGCTTGCTGGGCTCTATTTTTTTAAAAATTGCAAAATTGGAGTCGTAAAATAGGATTTTGCAAAATTTATTTGCATATTAAATGGTCTGAGGATGAGAATTTCAGTAAAACAGATTCTGTGAAGCACTGACCTGTTCTTACGTTAAATCTGTGGTTTTCATAATCTGCTAAATCCCATTTCAGTTGCAGGAAAAGATTAGCAGCCGCCACATGGACATTTTGCCTTGTTTGAGCAGTTTTATAACACTGAAACATCTTGGAAAACTGCAATTAGCTTCACTGACGAAAAGACGTCTTATCTTTCGAAAATGAAACTTTGCTTAACAAGCATGCATTAATTCAATTTGTAAAACCCGATTCATGATTGCACGCGATTCAAAAGTTCAATTAATGCCATTTGTTAAAAAATAATAGTAATACTCTCGTGTTTTATAATAGTATGCTTTTTTTTTTCTTGATATTTTTGTAATCTAAAAGTTCCTATCATTTTATTTCATGCATAATATAGCAATTGTAAAAAATTTAACAGTGCATTAAACTTCAGTCTCGACAGGAATCTACAACCTCCCTCACCATTTGTTTTCAGATCTGTAAAATTTTGCATAACATGGAACATGTTATATTTTAGAGGGCTATATTCCGAAAGCATACCTGACTCAATCTGGTAAAATTAATCAGTCTAAAACAAAGAGTTTCCTTTTTTTATGAAATGCTATTTGTCACAAATGGGATTGTCTAAATTGAATGTTTTTAATTTACTTACATCAAAAAACATTTAAATAAATATTAGGCGAATTTCAATAATATTTATACATATCCTACGAACCATTATTAAATAATACTTTACTGGATCTAATATCTTTATTTTGTGTTTTTAATTAATTAAAATACATTTCATTTTTGTAGCAAATGGTATAGCAACTGTTAATCGCTCACTGAACAGTTTGAAAAATGAGCATATCAATCCAATATATAACATTAAAATACATCTTGCTAATATAACCGCAATAAAATGTATCCCAATGGACGTTTGTCACTGCAGATTGTTTTAGTTCCACTTTAATCGACCATTCACAAATAATTCCTAAAATGTATATCAACGCCATTGCCAAAATAGTAGCTATATCAAAAATATTTTAAACTGGTACATACTCAGCCGTTTATTACTTTTGACATTTAAACGGATAATTATAAAATGATCATTCTTACAATCACAAATTCTACTATTTCTCTAAATCCAGCATCCATTGCAAAATCATACGAGTCACGACACCAATCGAAGAAGAAATCTTTGTCTTGCTTTCCAGACAAGAAATTCCATATTGTTTGATACATACCCTAAGTACTGCATTGTTGTCGTCGGGTTCCAAAAATCAATCTGAATTGTGGCAATGCATTTCATGACACAATTTATAATCTACGATGTAAATTTTCTGTTATAAAAAAATATATTCATTGCCAAATCTGACAATGTCTTCATGAACAATATTACAGGCTGAAATCAGTCTCTTGGGGTACAGAAAAACAGTTCCTCATTTATCATTACATTCTCCAAATAAAAGGTAAGTGTCGTTTCATGGTTGAAACATTATTTCTTCAAACAATAACGAAACTTTTGGCTGTCATATTTAATCAAATTTCAAAGACAGCACAGCACAACTACAACACAAAACAAAACTATATGACGAATATTTACAAAATCATCTTTAAAACCTGTTCGTTAAGGGTCTTTATGCCTGAGACTCTTTTCTGGCCTGCGCACTCCCGTTTAATTCCATAGTTTTATTAATTCAATAGCTCTGGTCTTAACTTTAATTTTAAATACTCTTCTGCATTATATAATTTTACTTTGTGTTTAATTTAAATGAAGAATAAAAATTGACTTTTTTCTCAACATCAGTTGGGTTTTTTAATAAACTGTAACCGCCATGAGGGCGCCATCTGTTGGTGCCTCTGCAAACTTAGAAAATATCCTGTACTTTGAGCTGTTGTGTTTGGTGACAATTTTGACCTGATGTAATCGCTGTTTGACTGATTTATGTAACTTGTTTATATTTTGTATCGTTTTATGTAATTTTATTTTATTTTTGCTTTCTTTTATTTTCTTTTAAAAGTTTTAAATTTTTAATTTTAATTTTAAATTATTTTCTGGAGGCATCGTGGAACGGTCACCGTATTGTACCGATAGCTTTTCCTTTATCGATCTTCTGCTTTAATTGTTCTCAAACAGATGTTTTTCTAAAATTTCTTTTATTCAATTCCTTCTATTAGCTCACACTCTCCCTATATATATTTTGTTCAAATTTTCAATCGTTAATAAAACACTTTTTATTCCTCCACTCAAGTTCAAATACATTTTTTTGCACTTGTAGTGGATGGCACTTGATGTTAGTACAGTTTTTTCAAATATTAATTCATTCATTAAATTTAATCAATTAATTTTAGTTTTTTTTTAGATTTAAGAGTGCAATATAGTGAAAAAAAAGTAGGAGTTGACTTTAAAATTTTTTTTTATATTACTTGTTTTATTAACAACATTCTTAATCTTTTAAATTTAAACAAATTCATTTTGTGCAGATTGTCTAATTAACTTTAAGATGTGGAGGTTTTCGTTGTTCTTAAAACCACATAGCAACTCCGCCTTCCCTTTTCGTTTTCTGCTCCATTATCGGTTCCAAAGTTTAACGGGCGAAAAAAACGTGCAAAGTCCAAAGTCTAACGTAAGGGTCAACCTGTACTTGAAAGAAGGATCTTTCAACCTTGGACTCTTCCAAGTTGGTTATATTTTGTTTCGAGAAGACATGGTTGATCCTTACTGTAAGCATTATTTCAACGCGGATTTATTGCGTCCAGTAAAGTATTACTAATATCATTATATTACAGGATTATCTTACCAATCAAATGTGAATGTGACTAGCTAACCAGTTGATCTTAAATTATATAAACAACTAAAATAATGTTTAGAGTTGCAAGCGATTTTAACTATAAAGTAATTTTTCAGATATTTAAGAAAGATGTTATTCGAAATCTTTTTCCTTAAAAAAAATTGAATTCAAAAAAATTTTTATTTTCATATTTAATTTTTTGTTGTAAAAAATTGTCAAATTTGATTTTGTTAATAACTTTTACATTTAAAGTGCATTTTGATAATTGCAATATTTTCGTGTATTATTACTGAACGACTAAGCAATCAGTTGTTTCGAATATTAATTTCGCTACTTTCAAAAGATTCACTATCTTTAAATAAACATTATTAGCAACATTAAATTCGATTAGTTTAATATTATAAAGAGGGTGCGCAGTAGATCTACCTCCCCATGGTGCACCTGGTAACACTTTTTAGTGGCTAAAAGATCTTCAACTTGGCATTACTCTTCGAGTCCTACAGTGGAATACCGGTGGACTGTCTCAGTCCAAGCGCGCAGAGCTTTTGCTGACTCTGTGTGAGAAGGATATTGATGTCTTTACTATTATGGAGGCTAATTTGACAACCGACTGCCTGTGAAACCATCTTTACAGACTCAAAACTGTTCCTTCCCCGATTTGCACTCTGTGCAGCTCTGGAGAGGCCATAGTCTCCACGCATCTACTTCACTATCCTGCTCTGAGCAAGACTTTTATCGCCGAGCGATATTAGGAGGCTAGAGATATGTTAGAACTCTGTTTCAGCATGTTTTGTTGTATTCTCTTTTTTTTTTTTTGTTTTTTTTTGTTCTTTTTATTGCTGTAATTGTTCATAATCTGCCATTGAAAATAAAAAAAAATAAAAAAATATTATAAAGACACTTTTTTCTTGTTTAAATATTTATTGAACATAATATAATCAGTGATGTATTGAACATAATATACTATTTTAAAACATTTTTTTTTATATTTTCAAAATAAAATTATGATATGGTTTGAAGAATTCAAATAAAGACTATATCAATAAATATTCATTGTGTAATAAGAGTTCATTTCTTTTCCTCTTGGTCCTTCTTTTCATCCGACTTACTGCCTTTATCTGAATGGACGTCTTCTACCTTTTCATCTTCTTCTTCTTCTTCTTCGGAAACTATAAGATCTTCAAGCTTTCCTTCTTCTGATAAGTGGAAGCCAATCCTTACTTCTGACGATTTCCTTCTGCCACTCTCTGCTTTACTCGTGGATTCTTTTTCTTTTCCAGCATCAACTTTTTCACTCTTCCCCTTCCTCGTTGCAGAACGGGATTTTCTGTCTGGTTCTGGAATTTCTTCTTCCTCATCTTCAGAGACTACGAGATCTTCAAGTTTTCCTTCTTTTGACAGATGGTAGCCAATCCTCACTTGCGACGATTTTCTCTTACCTTTCTCTTTTCCTGAATCAACTTTATCACTCTTTTGCTTCTCAGTTGCAGGACTGGAGGTTTTATTTGGTTTTGAGGTCTCTTCCTCCTCTTCTTCAGAAACTATGAGGTCTTCCAGTTTTCCTTCTTCTGACAGGTGATATCCAATTCTCACTTCCGACGATGTTCTCCTACCTTTTTCTGGCGGCGCCTTGCCTTTTCCTACATCTTTCCTTGTTTCCGTCCCTCCTTTTTCTGTTTCAGGAGAAAGTGTTTTATCTTTTTCTGGTACTTCTGGGATTTCTTCTTCCTCTTCTTCAGACACCAGAAGTTCTTCAAGTCTTCCTTCTTCTGACAAATGGTAACCAAGGCTCCTTTCTGAGGATTTCTTATCTTTCGCTTTCGTTTCGATTTCATCGTCTGTACTGGCAGATTTCTTATATTTGTTACTTTCACCTTTATCACTTTCTGTACCCTCATCTCCGCTTACTTTAGCTTTGCGTTGCCTGCTTTGTTTTTTCCTATCTTCATGATCTTCTCTCCCTCTTTCAGTTTTAGAACTTTTCTGGCTCTTTCCTTCCGGCTTTCTGTCTTTCTTCTTTTCTTTTTCCTCCCTTTCTTTTTTCTTCCGCTTCCATTCTTCTAGTTTCAATTTCTGTCTTGTTCTGCCTGCGCTGTCCTTTGTTTTTTTTATAGGTTTTGTCTCTTTTTCGACTTTAATTTCTTTTTCCATAGCTATTTTCCGTTTTTTAAATTTCTCGGCCGCTTGTTTGGCTTTTTCTGTGCGTTGGCGAAATTTCTCATCTTCCAGACGCTTCTTTTCGGCTTCACGTTCTTTTTTTTCTTTTTCTCTTTTCTCCGCCAAACGTAGTCTTTCTTGGCGGGCTTCTCGCCATTTCTTGGAAGTTTCTATGTATTCTATATTGCGCTTTTTTCGTTCTTTTGCTTCTGTCATGTGCTTTAGTTTGGCCAGGTGTGCTTTTTTCTTGGCTTCATTTTCTTTTTGAACCTCCCTTCGTTGTTTTAATATTTCTTGAGTTTCTTTTTCCAAAGTCCATTTGTCTATCTCTCTCGTTGTACCAGGTTTGTACTGAAAAGAAAACAATAAATTACTAGAAACAGTGATTTTATATAAATGTGATTTACTTTATATTAATGCGATGTCATAAAATTCTTTAAATTCTCTAGAACATATTTTCACCTATACATTACATTACATCATCAAAAAGAAGTCTGTATCCATTGATGAATGAAAATTAAATGAAAATTTTTTTTTTTTTAGGTTATTATTTCGTAAGTCAGCTTTTATTCGAAACAATTTATTTCAATTTTTTTTAACAGCTTTTAGATGGAATTTTTTTAATTTTTAAAAGAATTTAGTTTTCTTTTTTAATCAATTAACCAAAAAAATATATATATTTCCTTGTAAATTAATACATGAGATTGGAACAATTATGTCAAAATTAAAACATATATAATAACAATTTAACTGTATAAATTTAAATGCCTAGAATATAACATTTTATCTAATTTATAATTTTTATATAATTAGTAGAAAATTTGTAAACTCGATAGATATATATAGCTGCAAAATAAATAAATATTAAGTAATTCAGTAGCATCAAATTAAAAATTATATTAATAATTAAATAGTTTAAGAGATAAAGCAATGGCTGATAAGTGATATAAATGTCTTCAGTAGCTTAATGGTTAAGAATTATTGAATTCATGGAATATTTGTTTTTTAATTTTTTGAGAACCAGTCATTTCACATTATCAAAACAAAAAAATATTTCATTTCATTTATTTTAGTATAATGTCTAAATATGATTATTAAAAATACATCAATTTTAGTGTGATAAATCTTAACAATCCTGGCGAAGACTAAAATGTTGCAGAAATAATAAATATAAAATAAGGAAGAGATAATTAATGAATGTACAACTTAGTATTGTATTCCGAATTAAGAGTTAACTAATATTAGAGATAAATCTATGTTTATGTTATGCTATTAATCGCTTAAAATAATGTTAAAGAAAGAAGGTTTTCAAGATGGTTTTTTTTTTTTTTAAATTTTAAGAACGAATCAATTCTTATGATAATTAACTAATATTTTTTTAAATTTAATTATTTTATTTTTTACTATATTCACAAATCGAACTATTTGATTCAAAACGTCTATTATATAAAAGTGTTATTCGGTTAAAAAAAAAGCTGCTATAACTTTCAAAAATCTTTATTTTTTTGGTTTTCAGTCTTGCAATCCTAACAATATAACATGGATATTAGAAATCTACAATCTTCATTAATCTCGAAAAATTGTTTTTAAATATGTGACATATTTATTAGCTTTAAATCCTTTTTAGCTGTTAATCTTTTAATAAAATTAAAATATCAACTTTTATAGATTTATGTAGCATGTGTAAAGACAACGATACAGACGTATACTATATGTATTCAGTATCTCTATTCATTGGATGTGAAAATTTATACCTTCCCAGTTCTTTCACCAATCACTTTATTTCTTATGTGTTTTTGTAACACTTTGATTTTCTGAAGTATTTCTCTCCAATCTTTCGGATATTTTGATACGTATTCTTTATACTTTTGACTCTCCTATATAAAAAGAAAAAAAATGATTAAAATAAGGCGCATTTTTAATACACGTGGTTAAAAAAAGATATCATAGTAAAAATTAAGAAAAAATAAATGAAAATTAGCATAATTTTAAAGAACCTTTTTCAAATTCGTCGCATGAATAAATAATCTTTTCTTATATCTTGCTTATTATGTAGCTGTATAATACTTTTGTTTCTTTAAATTGCAACAGCATTAATTAACACATTTCTGGGATATTACAGTTATTTTTGAATACATCAGGTTACTGATTCTTGTTAGAAAAAAAAAGAAATTAATTTCTTCCAATTTTCAATTAAGATCGAAGCATTTAGCAAGAAATATTTATGAAACATTAAATTAAAAATTTAATTAATAATGAGTTGGAATACAAGTTAACATTTGGCAACAATAATTTTAAGGGCGAAATTCTGCCAAGCCTATTATACAATTCATGTACATTCCGGTAAATCGCCAAATAAGTCAAATTTAGGTGATTTTCAGAATTATGCCAAGGATTAAATTGCATTTTTACAAAATAATAAACAGATTCTATATCTATTTCGGATTATTTTAAAAGTTCACATCTTACTTCTTTTTTTTATCGCCTTAATTCAAATCTGGTTTCAAGAAATTATATTTTTTATTAAATAAAAAAACCAGTTCTATTTATTCTAAAAAACGCAAGAAGGGAAATAACATTTTGAAAAACGTGAAATTACGCAAAACTACTGAAACCTACAACTATTTTCTACTACGTGTAGAATTTTGTGAATACCATATCAAATATCAAAAAAAATTATGTTCGTGCATGATAATGGTCTTTTGATGTAGTAGAAATTGCAATGATTTCATTTGTTATAAATTATATTCTGAAATCATTATTTAAAACATAAATTCAATGATATTTACATTAAATATTTTTTAAATACTAAGAATGAGCATAAATTAGAAAATTCAATTACCACATAATCATCTTCTAGTTTACTTCTATTGTAATAGGTATGGCAATCCAGCAATCGATTGAGCATGGTTTGATTATTGTAAGCAAGATGTATCATTTCTTGTTGTCGTTTCCAAGTATTCATACTAAGTAAGAGTTTATATGAATGAAAATATTCAGAGAAAAGACAATCAATGGTAAATTGAATCAATTAAGTAAGACAAAATGTTTTTTTTTTTCATTTTTTTTCCAAAAGCGTTTTAAATAATTTAAAAATTGCTGACCAGGTAACATTTCTCTCCCTGCATACAGTGTCCCAGCACCAGGTTTACAAATTCCTTGACTCTGAATCCCATAGATAAACAAGGTTAAGTAGGCTTACCTAATGCTGTATTGCGCACAGAAAACATTGGAATTGGAAAGACATCATGTAAGTGAATGTGTAGAGTATGAATTAATGTACATCAGCAGGTATTAAACGGCCAACAGAATGAATTTGCTATGGAGGCCTGTCGTTTTCGTCTAGAACCCTTCAAACTTTGTAGCGAAACATACAGGCATTCTGCGTTATAGACCACTTATTTGAATTGCGATTGCCCTATGAAATACCTAGCACTCATATCTCTATATGAGTCACAAAGACTATAACTGGGAGTATCCCTCATCGAGACTTGTTGCAAATACATGTGTTGTGCGGCTTTCTCTGTAGCTCCATATGGCAGATTAACATTCGGTGTAAAAAGTATCCATAATTTAGAATTAAAACATCCGTGTCAAATATATTGATGTATTTTTTGTGAGTTCGCAGCATTATACTGAATTACGACGAGGAATTGAAACTACATTCTTCACTCGGTGTCTTGACATCGGTATTTTTTGTAATCAAATATTTTGAGTCCACTGTGATATTTACAATGAAAACATTGGTTGAATAAAGAGTTTGACGTAAATCTTGTGTTTTGGAAAACGTTTCGTGTGCAGAATAACTGAATACAAACATATGAATGATAAAAAGCATTCAACTGCTTGTGAAATGTTAGTGAATTTCTCTCGTTCTTCAACTGTTACAACTGGCGAAAAAAGAAATCAAACAATGATGGTCAAATATTGTCATATGACAAGCGTCATATATAATATATATATGATGTATCATCATATATACATACGTATATCAAATGTCGTCAAATATTTCTCGAGCCAACTTTCTTAGTAAGTTAGCTCAAGAGAGGAAGGTATGTTTTAAGTCGATTCATAACATTATGACTAATAATTAATAATTATGAATAATTAATGTCCAATAATTTGGGCATGAAACGCCTTGTCACAAACTGTCTCAAAACAGCTCAATTTTGTCCAAAGTACAAAAATCAGGTCGTTGTGGGCATGATTTACAGAACTTCTACGGAATCCACCTTCATAAACACATGATAACTGGTAACAAGACGGAGGTTTACAAGTGTGACATGCGTGGAAGCTAAAAATTTTCTTAATGGTACTTTAAAACCAAGCCTAAACCCAAAAAACGCGTCAAAATCATTCGAAAATCAAGGTCATACTGACATTTTTTCGACTTCCGCGGTGTGGTGCACTCTAAGTTCCTTCCAGAGGCATAAAAGGTGACTAAGGATTGTCTTTTAGGAGTCATGAAGCAATTGCGCGAGAATGTCAGTCAAAAACGGCCAGATATATGGAAGGGCAATTCATGGACTTTACAACATGCGAACATACCATCGCAGAGAGACATCATTGTGCAAGAGTCTTTCGCCAAACACTCACTCGGTGCTTGGTCAATGCCATTGACCCAGCACCCTATTCGCCTGATATGTCACCATATGGGATTTTCTGTTTCCTAAATTAAAGTTACCTCTTTCAAGAGGCTTTTTGGCTCGATTGAGGCCATAAAATAAAATACGCTGAAAGAACTGATGGCTATAACATCAATCATATTACAAAAAATGTATAGATGATTGGATCAAGCACTGTTATAATTGTATTGCAACTCAATAAGCCTCCTTTGATGACGTTAAAGTAAATTTTATGAATAAATTGATTTATGTGTGTTTTATGTCAGCTAACCAACTACTGTTACGTCAGTTTGAGATGTGGTGCATCTGTGGGAATTCTCGCACTCTTTTTCAACACCATTTGTAGCATCTGGAAAACATTTTCGTCCCAGTATTGCTAAGTCATTCCGATTTGTCTAAATGAACTCTAATCTTCCTAGAAATTTGAACACTTGGTGCTGAAACACCCCATATAAATTTCTGTTTATTTATCTGTAACCAACAACATTACATAAAGACTGATATTCCAATAATAAGGAAACTTCGCACATATTATAGAGATCCAACATATGCTTTTATACAGAATATTTTTAACTTTCTTTGTAATTCTCACGTTTAATTATTATTATTTTTTCATCTACACCTTGGATCGTGACTTACCTTTGTAATAACTTATATTCCTTTATCAATTTTAAATCTTAAGTCACCTTTTAAAATAATGCTACAATATAATTAAAATTACCACGATTACCACGATGTTTATTATAATATCTTTTATGAGTGGTATACGATCTTTTTCATCATTAAACATCTTAGTATCTTTGACGATTTCTTCGAATATATTTTATACCGCCAAATATGAACCAACTTCATCTGTTTCAGTTAATATAGTATCATAATTTGGGAAAATTTTATTAAAGAAAATTATCAATAGAAATTGAAACAAATTATTCCAAATATCCCTAACCAACAAATATTCAATCCATTGCACAATCTCATCTCCGCAAAGCAATCTCAATCTTCATTTTTCTGAATCAATTACACAGCTATTGATGTAATAAAATATTAATATGATTGCAACGTTCCAATTTTTTTTTATAAAAATTACCCTTTGTTACTTAATTAAATTTATTAAAAAAGAATCGTGATCTTCGTCTATGCACATTTTAAAAAATAATTCATTCCAAAAAAAAATAAATAAATAAAGTTTTCTATAAGTGATACAGTTTATAGTTTAAAAATGTAAAAAAATATACTCATACACAAATATCTCATGTCATTTAAGTTCTCCTAGTTTGAATAAATATAATATATTAGGCGAGTTCTTTATTAAAGAATACTAATTGCGAATGCAAAATTAGCTATTTTAATAATTACGTTTAAAGTTTTAACATTTCTAATGAGAAAATGGAGGTCTTAAAAAAATTATTAACTGACTAATCATGTTTATTAAACATTATTTTATAATTCAGGAAAGTAAAACATTTATAAATAAATCATTCGTTGTCAATTAAAATACTATCGTTGCAATATTCACTTCCCTTTCATAAAATGTCAATTCCTACATTCACTAATTTCCTATTTCACCAAGGTGAAATAGGAAATATATGTCCTTGAAATAAAATGCATTCAAGGACATTTAAATTTAAAAACATAAGCACGAAGAATGAACTCTCATTTTTTTTTTATCAAGCTATTAAAAGCAAGCTGTTACGCATGTAACATTGATTTTGTTATTAAAATACATTTTTACAAAACAAGCAATTAAAGACTGCTACCGTAATAAAATAATTTACGAAATGATACGGCTATATTGTTTTAAAGCATTGTGTTTTATTTTTAGTCTTTTTAATGCATTATAACTAATATATATGACCTCAGTCCCCCAGTCTCAATGAAATTATCTATTTTTTACTTTGGTAAATTTAATTTTAAAAAAATCAGCAAAGAAATTCAGGAAAAAATATTTAATATAAAAACATTAAAAGCAAACCTTCACTACCGGTGATAATAAAAAATTTAATATATAGCCTTTACTGCATGCTGTTTTGAGTTGCCATTTTATTATATCACCTGTAAACATAGTTTTAACATTTTTTTTTGTTCTAATGCAGCTAGCAAACACTTAGGCAGCTTGGACTTGGATGCCTTAAGGCAAGCACTGCATAGACGTTACTCACTTTGCATTACCCAGGGGGCGCGTGTAACTTGAAGACACGGACGCGGAGTAACAATGCCCCCGCAACCCTCTACGATCCTATTAGGACCGGGACCTGCAGTTTAAAGTGGATTCCGAACCACAACAAATATCCATGGCACCGGCAGGACTCGAACTCGTAACCTGTGGTACCGAGTGCCAGAGCGCTAGCCACTCGGCCATTCAGGCCCCATAGTTTTAATATAGAAACAAAGAAATAGAATATCCTTAGAAAGCATACAATTAAAAGAAAATAAACACACAATAGGCAAAACTCTCGAAAAAAACATCTTTTACCAGCCACCAAATTTAAACCAAATTATCTTTTACTTAAAGAGTTCATGTACTTTTTTTTTTTTTTTTTTTTTTTTTAACTGTAAAAAATACCATATATTGTATAATATGAATGAAACTATTGGAAACTGTAATGCTGCAATTAGATTTCTATACAGAGATTTATGAACAAGATCCGAGAAATTAATTGGGATGTAAAATATATATTATTATTATTTTGACATGGAGGTTTGTGGGCAACGGGCATACCGGTTACGGAGTTCCAAGGTGGTTTTAAGAACCACAAAACCTCCACATCTTAATGTAGTTAAAATATTTGCACAAAATGTAATTGCTTAAATTAAAGAATATTAATAAATAAAATAAACCAATTTAAAATTTAAGAAAAACATCTCTTGCTTGAGAGCAATTAAAGCAAGAGATTGAAAAAGCTAAGCTATCGGTACAATTAGGTGTCCGTTGTCGATGCCCCCCCCCCCCCATCAAAAAAAATAAAAGGTTAAAGTTAAAATTAAAAATTTTAAGTTAAAAATAAAATAAAACAAAGGAATTAAGATTAAAATTAGTAAAAGTACTATGGAATTAACAAGAAATTATGTAAAACGTAAAAACAAACAAATGAGATCTTCAATTAATGATTGACTAGCTCGCCGATAAGATGGCGCCATCAGTCAATTAGGTTAACATTGGAAGAAAAAACTTGGCCAAAGTCAGGAAAAAAGCACATCTTTTATTCCAACAATTATTTTAAATTAGACAAGTACTAAAAGCACTTAGAAATTGTGGTGAAAGAGAGCAGTTAAAATTTACTTATGAAATGAGGACTTTCTGCAGCTACAAAATCTTACCTTTTGATGTCATGGAAATTTTTGTTGTCAACCCAGGCTCCTTCTCTTTGAATTCTGGATATTTTATCCATAAGAAACTTATTGTGTCTCTGGATGGTGCAAAAGCGCTCTAATTCCAACTGGAAGAACCATAAGAAATTTCATTACTGGTTCAAATGAGTAGTTTATGTTTAACATTTCCCTTAAAAAATATATGAAAAGTAAAATTAAATTTCATTTTTTTATAATTTCGCACAATATTTTTGAAAGTGTAATTGGGTACTTACGTATCAACGCCACCGCAGCAGAAGTTGCGCTAATGCGCCAATAAAGAGCTGCCAATGCGCCAAAATAGAGACTGTTTTCAATCCATGTTAAACTCTATATCGGCCCATTTTCCACCGAAATCCGATTGACTACTTGGCTTTTAAATAAAGTGTTTTGAATTTCGAAAGTGTTTTGATTTTAAATAAAGTGTTTTATATATTTTATGATGTGTCACAAAAATTTTAAGTGTAGATTGGCGCCACTTAAAAACCGCCAAATCTGTAGCTGCGGTGGCGTTAATACGTAAGTACCTGTAATTGTATACATTTTCTTAATGGCCTTTGATAAATTGCGAAATACTACAAACTTGAAAGCATTCACAGAAAAAAGAAATTTCTTAGGTCAAATATATAGAGAGAACATAATAGATTAAACAACTCCTTTGAAATTCTTTATTACAAGTAATCCCAACTTATTCCAATACTTGTAACGACTAAAAAGGCTGTAATTAAAAGGCCTTTATCCTCAGCCATAGAAGCAAATCTGGGGAAATTAAAATTCTTGTAATAAAAAAAACCCCCCCAAAAAAAGACATTGAATTTTTGGAACCACTGTAGAAAAATTAATCACGAAAAATTAAACTGAACAATTATGTTCCGAAAAGAAACTGTTGTACAATAAAGAAATAATAAAAAAGCCAAAGAAGGTGAATATTGTTAAAAACTTTTTGAAACACTTTCAAAAATAAACGTGTTACTTCAGATATTCGAAAATGTGAAACAAGATAATGATATCATTTCTAAAGTCAAAATCAAATTCAAGTAGTGTTCATATAGTGACACAAATACGTAAGAAAAAAAAAAGACTAAATTCAAATAATATCACGTTTCTTTGTATCGCTCGAAATAATTATGGTGAAATTATTTTCTTTACGAAAATTTTTACGATAAATAAATCTTTGAGAACAAGTTTTTTTTTTATTCTATACTCATACAAACAACTGACGATCACCTAAATTTCAACAAGTAAAATTAAAGAACATTTTGATTACTTACGTTTTTAAAGTAAACAGTTGGGGTCTGTATTACAAAATTTCAAACTAACTAGGAATATACACAAGATATTCCTTATTTGACTTTGCTAACTGGGTACTCGATATTAACAACTTTAAAATAAAAATACTTCTTATCATCGGTTATTGAATTAAAAAAAACTAATCATAATTGTCTAGAATTACCCATATGTTTGGAATAGTACACCATTTAGAATCATCATTCATCAAAGCTTCAGTGATCATTTAGTAAAATATTGGATTAAAGAAGAAACTATTATGATTGGCAGGCGAATCAAACATGGACGGAGTCTCCTAATAACTTGAATGGAACTACCCATCTGTAGCTACAGAAATAAGCATAATTTAACACTTCTTTTTTCAACCTTCTTCAGAAAGTTTTTTTTCATCAAAAGCTGCATTTACATCGAGGACTTAAGATTCAAGAATACGAGAAATAGCCCATCCAAAAATGGCCAATTAGCAAAGTTGTCCATTTCAAGTCTTTAATCCTGTGCATGCATAAAGTACTTACGAATTAAAGCCACCGCAGCTACAGATTTGGAGGTTTTTAAATGGCGCCAATCTACACTTAAAATTTTTGTGACAAATCATAAAATATATAAAACACTTTATTTAAAATAAAAACACTTTCAAAGTTCAAAACACTTTATTTAAAAACAAAGTAGTCAATCGGATTTCGGTGGAAAATGGGCCGATATAGAGTTTAACATAGATTCAAAACACTCTCTATGCGCATTGGCAGCTCTTTATTGGTGCATTAGCTCAACTTCTGCTGCGGTGGCGTTAATACGTAAGTACCCATAAATCTTAGTATACTAAATAATGTATACTTATCAATCAACTCAATAGTTATATCACGTCTACTATACCTCAAATTAAAATTAAGATGTAAGTTGTAATCATGTACGCTATTTCAATCGGAGTGCATTCATCTTAAATTGATACGTTTTCATTTGTAAGCCATTATGAAAAAAAAAAAAAGTGCAATTTGATCAAAGATTTTTTCTGCCAAATATCGTAACTTGTTACATTATGATTGACGAGGATTTGTCGGTATTGCTATATTAAATTAGTCTTGTTTCATTAATTGAAAAGCACCCTTTCATTTTATCCAACTTCTTGAAAGTAAACACTTTAACCAATAGAAAACCTAAATTTCGTAATATATCTTAGGTACTTACGTATTAACGCCACCTTGGCTATAGTTGCGCCAATAAAGCGCAAACTTGTTGTTCGCACTCGCACGCAGTTATCTTTTGAACGCCAACCGCAGGTACAGATTTGGCGGTTTTACCATCTACACTTTATTGTAGCTGTTAGATTGGCGCCCCTTAAAAACCGCCAAATCTGTAGCCAAGGTGGCGTTAATACGTAAGTACCATATCTTATTTCATCACACAAAAATGTAAGCTTTCGACCAGAACTATATATGAAAAAGAATAAGTTATTTCCTCTGCTTGTCTTGTGTCTTTAGTAATGACGATGATGTCGCGTTCATTTGAAGCAGAATCATATAGAATCATGAGCTTATATGGAACCGAAGCGATGTCCTTAATATTTTCTGGATAAAAGTTTTTTACGATGTTCTTATCTCTAAAACGTCAGTATAGTGAAAACGTGGAAAGTTAAACCTCTGAACAGCTTTTAAACTTTCTCTATAACTAGGTTCTGTCTCTGTAGATTTTCATGTTTCTGCAATGGCGTATTCTTAATCGTGTAATTATTTCAATTGTTGTTCTACCATTATTAATTTCATTGAATTAGTCCTTTGGCTGAATTGGTGTCTTCTTAAATTCAGGGCATTACTGTCTAATGAAGTGATTGAAGAAATTTGAGCTTTGACTAGTTGATGAACATTTCGTTAGCCTCATTGTCAACGTGTGCCAATGTCCATGGCAACATTTTCTGAGACTGATGTGAGTCTTTGGTGCAAATGCAACTTAATAAATGGAATAAGGATAATTCAGTGAGCAACCATAGTAAACTAACCGAATAGAAATTTTTATTATGTTATGATCAGAAGTAAACCTCTAAATTAAAACAAACAACGCTGTGATAAACCAGATTTGTTAAGTACGAGACTAGATGTCTTCAGATTTGCACTTACCTAAATTAAGTTTTGGCAATTTTTTTTAATAAAATGTTTCGTGCTTTGAAATCCATATATTTTCACCTAAAACGGGTGTTTCTAGGTATTCAGTTTTTGAAAATAACGATTACCAAAAAATAAATTATTTCTAACAACTTCACATTTTTTTTTTTTTACTACTTTATCAATAAATGATACAAATTATGTTTTAAAAATATCTTAAGTAAAATTTAACTGCATTAAAAAAAACGTTGAATTTTAAAGCAACATTAAGTAAAATTTATTTCACTTTATTTATTTAATACTGAAAAATTTTTGAAAAATCAATAGCATAATTAAAACAATTAAATTTTTTCATTTATTTTATCGCTTTAAAAACAATTTTATTGATAATAATAATATTATTTACCTGAAGCTTTTTAGGCTTATAGTATATGTGCGGAAATGCTAAGGGAGGTTTATTATCGATACCATGCTGGGCTGAAAAACAAAAAATTATTTCTTGCATACATTTATTTTTAACTTTTATAAATATTAATACTAGATGTAAAATAGTTAAACATTTCTGTTCATTCACATGAGGTATTTATATTTTTATTTATAAAAACGAAAAACAAAATAAAGTAACAAATCTGAGTAGATAATGTGTATGATTATTCTACTTATATGCTTATTCTTATGCATTTTCTTATACAAATCAATAAGTCTTTACATTACAATTATGCAATTTGTAGCTTACATTCAATTATACATAACACGCAAGTGATAAACAGTTCAACTCCTATGAAATCATAGAGTCCAATTAATAGTTTAAGATGGATAACCTTCTGAAAATCATAAAATTTTGACATTTTGTATTGTAAAATCACCCCCCCCCACACACACACACAAATACACATACACATCAAATTCACCTAGTTTGACGATATTTTAGTATTGCGCTGAATAAAATAAGATAATTTCTTAGAGCAAATGAACTAAAATTAGATATTAAATCTATCTATTGTGTTATTATTTATATATTTAAAAAAAGGCTGTATGAGAGCCATAAGGTGTGAAGGAAAAATATATCTACTTACGTATTAACGCCACCGCAGCTACAGATTTGGCGGTTTTTAAGTGGCGCCAATCTACACTTAAAATTTTTGTGACGAATCATAAAATATATAAAACACTTTATTTAAAATCAAAACACTTTATTTAAAAACAAAGTAGTCAATCGTATTTCGGAGGAAAATGGGCCGATATAGAGTTTAACATAGATTCAAAACAGTCTCTATTTTGGCGCATTGACAGCTCTTTATTGGCGCATTAGCGCAACTTCTGCTGCGGTGGCGTTAATACGTAAGTACCCAAATATGTAATTTATTGTTAATAAGGAGCGCTTGTATGTTATTTAGAAAGGTGAAGAAACCACGACTTTTGAGAGAAGGCGATTGCAAAAAAAATGTATTCTCCAATTCCACTAATTTTAACTTAATCTTAATTAAAGAGTTTGGTAGGTCTTCAATATCATTAAAAAGAAAATAATTATTTGATAATCAAATAAAAGTTATTAATAAATTATAAAATCGTTTTACTTGTTTGTATCGTATTTTCATGAGTGGCAGCATCATAAAAATTGTACATACTGTAAACATATGTTGTAAGATCATTCTCAGAATAATTAATAATTTATCGGAATAAATATTTAAAAGATCTTCTTCATTTAGTATAACTAAAAAAATTTGCAAATAACTATCAAAGTAGAAATAAATAGTCATTATATTGTTCGGGAAAAGTTAAGTTAAGAATTTCTCTATAGTATTCTAACCCTAAAAAAATTGGCAGAAGATTGGCGAAATATTCCGGGTTGCAAGATTGGCGACTTCCTCAGAGGTACTGTATTCTAGATTTCAACCACCAACCTTAGCGAGACAGTTCACTCACTCCGAGGATTATGTCCACACTGAGACAAACCGGTTTATAATTAGTTCTCGAAAACTCTTCGCATGTGTCTTTCGCTGCTCTGTACGCAACAAACAGCAAATTATTTATGGCCTGCCGAACGACGAGTAGTGAGTACCTCACTTATAGAAATAAATAAAGGGGCTTGTTTTTCGAATTCAAATCGCAACACGCGGGGGCAACCGAACATATGACAAGATGTGTCAAATGCAGAGGTTCTAAAATAGGATGTTACCAAATTTATTTTCATATTAAAAGATCTAAGGATGAGAATTTTTGTGAAACAGATTTTGTAAAGCACTAACCTGTTCTTACGTTAAATCTGTGATATTCATAATCTATTAAATCCCATTTCAATCGTAAGAAAACATTAGCATTGGCCACACCGCCAAGTTTTTGTGTTCTTCCAGATTCATAGTAATGAAACATCTTGGAAAAAGGCTATTTAACTCTATTAATTGTAAAGACTATTTCTGTCCTTTTGAAAAGGATGCTTTTTTTATTGAAAATCTAGTAAAGCAATTCGAAAAACTAGATTCATGATCGCACGCGAATCATAAGTACAAGAAATGCCATTTATTAAAAACTAATAATAATAATTGTTCTCGTATTTTATAATAGTATGCATTTATTTATTTTACATTTTTATAATCTAAAAAAAAAAAAAAATTTCAATCATTATCTCTCGCATTTTATTTTATCTATAAGAAAGTAATTGGTAAAACACTTAATTTTCAGTCTCGACAGGAAGTTACATCTTCTGGAACATCACCATTTATTTTCAGCTTTTTAAAATTTTGCATAACAGGGAACATGTTTTATTTTAAAGGACTATCTTCCGAAAGCATACCTCGCTCAATTATAAGTATTGATTTTAATGCAAATTTTTAACTACTTAAATTAATAAATTTATTATTTTTGCACAATTTCTGTCCATTTTTATGCGATTAATTGAAATCTAGATATGGAAAAGTCCCCAATTGAAGGAAATTCTGAAGATTTCAGTAGAAATTGAAAATAATTTTGGCAAGAAATGTTTAAAGGAATTATCCATAATTTCCATATTTCAATTTCATTTGACTTGACTTGACTTTGAAATTTATGCTCACGTTAGCTGCTTTATCTCAATTTATCCAATTACTCTTGAGAAGAAATCAGAAAAAAAGAAAAGATAATACAAATAAAAACAGATTTTCAAATAATCAGTGGACTTTAATTTATTCCAAAAGTATCAATTTCATTAAAAAAAGATTTCAATCCAGTCAAATTAAACGAATTCTTTTCACACATTATTTTTAGGCACGTATTTATCGTGTAAAAAAGGAGGTTTAGATGTACTCGTATGAAACTGAAACTTATTTCTTAGGGAAAAGTTGCTCAGAAAAGATAGCATCTATTGGAACATTTATAAACCTATTACAAGGATATTGAAATCTCCATTCACTATTTTTTTTACCTTACTGATGAAGTTTATGAGAGACTCAGTTTGCCCATTAATGATAGACAGCCCTTCACTGACTCTTACATGGCTAACCATCCAAAAGTTGCTGAAATGGACCTGTGAGATCATTCTTCCGTGTAATAAATTTTTTTTCTGAGGCAGAGCTAAAATCTTTTGCAATTGCGACTATTTATGAAAGATATCCGCTCCCTGATTAACTCCATGTATATATTGATGGATCTTCTGATTGCATTACTAGAAATGTTGGTACTGGGACATTTTGCCAGTTCTTACAATTCAAAAAATCCTGTAGGGGCATTTCGTGACAATTTTGATGAGGAGATCTCTGCAGTGCTTCTTGCCGCCGAGGCTTTAAAGTCTCACTTGCAGGAAACAAGTGTCCTTTATCGATTCCCAGGCTGCAATTGGGACTTGGGTAAATAGAGAATATTCCTCCTCTTCGAAAAAGTTATTTGCAAAAAAAACTATTAGTTAAATCAAAAATGGGACGATTATTGATATTATCAAAAATGGGAGGAAAATTGTTCTCCAATGGATCCCAAATCATGTTGGGATTCCTGGCAATAAAGAGGTGGATGCACTTGCAAAGTCAGCCTTGTTTTTGTCACAACACCATTCATTCTCCCCCTTTTACGGTGGCCTGATACAATCGATGAGATGAGAGGAAGACGCGATGGCCGAACAATGACAAAGGGTATATGTCTTTTCGTCTCCATTGAAGGTCAAACTCTTAGTGTGGCCCGTCCTAAGTCTAGCTAAAGCCGTTTGAGCAGATCTAGGACAGGAGCACTGCAAGGACTTACCGGGATATTTAGCGGTGTACCATGCATGAATTGGTGGCGAACTCCAAGTGGTATTCACTCTGGCTAAAGTCATGGAATGAACCTCTGAAGCTAACAGATTGTAAGAAGAAGCTTTGGGAAGTTCGGGTGTAAATGTTGTACATGTATTTATATTTCTTTTAACTTACCATCGTGGAAACGTGTCTGAAGTCTGCTTTTTAACTCAGGACAAGGAAATTCAGTCAAATGAAGACAGCGTAATCCCATTGTTACTTGGAAAAAAAAATTGCAATTGGTTGTGTCTATATACAGATTACCCATAAAATTTAGAACATAATGCAAGAACAAAAATCAATCAATCAATAAATAAAAATTAAAAAATTGAAATTAATCGAGGACATAAAAAAAAAAACCTTAAAAACAAATGCCCATATATGTTATGAGTAAAAACCTCAAAATTATTTGATTTATATATGTTTCATTTCTTTTATGTGATAAAAATTAACATAATTTCATAAATAAAAAAAAAGGCAAATAAAAGAATTGATGCATGATATAATACAGATTTAACAATTTTAGTATTTGTTTCGATTTTTGTAGAAACCAAGCTCAAAAGTACTTAGTCAAATAATTTCTAATTATTCTCTTATATTCATGTCTAGATTTAATTTTTAACAAATACGTTTTGACCCAAACAGATTTGTGCATTTTATTGTAAAACTCGAGTGCAAGAACTTACATTTTAATTAGCTCAATTTTAAAAAGGGTCATGTTTAGCTAATCAATGTTAATAAGATCAAAGAAAAATTACCTAGATAGGTATCCTACATTCTAGCAAGCAGAACAGATGACAGAATCTCTTCTTTTAGTCACAATACACTAAGAGCCATTGAATAAAATATATTTGACTTTTTTAATGTTATTTACCTTTTTACTAAACTACAGCTGGATGGCATTTCTTATTTTAATCTTCCATAAAATCCCAAAACTATTTTTAAAAAAACATTGTAATTTTTTTTTCTTTAAAGCGGATTTTATCTTGGAATTCAATATGTTTCTGAATACCTTTATTTTGGAATGGGGTAGGTCTGTTTAATGAGTTTTCAGTAATTCAATTTTCTAAATGTTCCGACGAAGTTGGATTATCAAGATTCCATCGTACATATTGACCATTGATATCATCAACTGATGTAAAATCTCAGAAAAAATCAAGTCGCAAAAGTGTTTCCTGTGAAGCACATTAATTTAGCTTACTTGCTACTATATTTACGCAAAGATGGCGTTTGGAAATTCCAGTTTTGTTTCACTGTATTTTATAAATGAGAATACAAACAAAATCTAAGTGATTAATATTTATTTAGATATCGAACCTTGAAGTGTGTAAATTTCACAAGTATTGCAAAATGTCCACACAAACATAATAAATGGCAGAACAATCTTAGAAAATGTAAATAGTAAGCAGAGGCAAATGAAGGAAAATAATACTAATAAATCCGAATGTCTGATGGTTAATGTATGGACGTTTCACTGTTATAATTTAATTAATATTTTTATAATTTAAATTGATCACCAAGATATACAATATAAATTTCTCATAAATTACACTGAAGTGACAAAAGTCATGGGATAGCAATATGCAAATTTTTAGATGGCAGTAGCATCGCATAGAACAGGTATAAATGCGCAGTGCTTTCATTTCTGTTCAAGTTATTCATGTGATGAGGTTTTGACGTGATGATGACCGCACGACGGGAATTAACAGACTTTGAACGCGGAATGTTAGTTGGAGCTAGACGCATGGGTCATGCCATTTCGGAAATCGTTAGGGAATTCAACATTCCCAGATCCACTGTGTCAAGAGTGTGCCGAGAGTATGAAATTTCAGGCATAACATCCCACCATGGACAGTGCAGTGGTCGACCGCCTGCACTTAACGACCGAGACCGGCGACGTCTGCAAAGAGTCGTAAATTGTAACAGACAAGCAACACTGCGTCAAATAACCGCAGAAATCAATGTAGGACGTACAAGGGACTTGTCTGTTAGAACTGTGCGGAGAAATTTGGCTTTCTTGGGCAGAAGACCGACTCTCGTGGGCACGTGAGCATATCGGTTGGTCCCTAGATGAATGGAAAACCGTGGCCTGGTCCGACGAGTCACGATTTCAGTTGGTAAGAGCTGATGGTAGGGTTCGAGTGTGGCGCAGACCCCACGAAGCCATGGACCCAAACTGTCAGCAAGGCACTGTTCAAGCTGGTGGTGGCTCCGTAATGGTGTGGGCTGTTTTTTCATGGCATGGACTTGGTCCTCTGGACCGAAAATTGACTGGAAATACTTATGTTCAGCTACTTGGAGATCACTTGCAGCCATTCATGGACTTCATGTACCCAAACAACGATGGGATTTTTATGGATGACAATGCGCCATGTCACCGGCCCACAACTGTTCGCGATTGGTTTGAAGAACATTCTGGACAATTCCAACGAATGATCTGGCCACCTAGATCGTCCGACATGAATCCCATCGAGCATTTATGGGACATCATCGAGAGGTCTGTTCGTGCCCAAAATCCTGCACCATCAAAGCTTTCACAATTATGGACGTCTATCGAGACAGCATGGCTCAATATTACTGCAGAAGACTTCCAACGACTTGTTGAGTCCATGCCACGTCGAGTTGCTGCACTTTGCCGGGCAAAAGGAGGGCCGACACGATATTAAGAGGTATCCTATGACTTTTGTCACTTCAGTGTATATAATGTGTACTTAAAAATTATTAAATATTTATTTCTTGAATAAAAAAGTACATTTTTTTTGTAAAAAAAAAAAAAATGTGCTAAGAGAATTTATGAAACAATAATGTTTTACTGACTTAATGTGCTTTGTTTTTTAATTAATTTCACATATTATCCTCTTAAACAAACTTAAAAGTTGAAATTCCTTTCTATTATTAGAATTTTACATATATCATATATATTTTTTATAAATATTAACATTTCAGTTGTATGGAGAATAAAATGTTCAAGTGGCACTTGTTAAACTTAATTTGTTAAACATCTATAAAAAAAATTTCAAAAATTTTAATTTTTGTTAAAATATAAATTATGAAATTATCACATATTTATCATATTTATCAAAGCAATTTATATGCACCAGTGTAGTAGCTGTTAATAGAGAATTGAAGAAAAAAAAATACTCATAAAAGTGTATAAAATTTATTTTGAAATATACAATACACTATTGTTACAACAAATGATATATATAACACATGACTCGAATGGAAATCACAATGATGAAAAATATATCCTTTGGATAACTTTTAATCCCAGAACATCAACTGGATTTCCATAATTTGATGCTTTTGTCATTCTCCAGACTCCCAGATGCCAAATAGTATTCATTTGGATGACAATCCACACATAAGGCAACATCTAACACAAAATGATAAAATAATTTTAAGAATATATATATATATTTTTTTTTTCATAAATATTTTTAAAAGTCTAATTTTATAAATATATTTTTGCATAAATATTTCAAAAATTATGATCGATTGGAAGCGTAACAGGTGGCAAAATTATGGACCAATAACTAAGTATTTCATAACTTTGCATTGTGATATAGCTTATTTTTAAGATTAATTAAATAAACACACAATTAATATGAATTTTTATACCTTCATGTGCTTCAATTTTTTGGACAATTTCTTTTTTATTCAGGTGCCATACATATAAGCATCCGTCTTCAGATCCAGATACTACAAACTGAAATTAAAAACACAATTTTTATTTAAATACAGATTATATGTAGGTCATCGTTAACTTACATATATATATATAATTTATACCTAGACAGTTAAAAAAAATCCTATCAACATTAATATATAATTTTTTTTTTTTTAGATATTCATTTATTTTTATTTATATTATAAGCAATAAGCTGTTTCTTTATAAATGCTTTTAAATATTCATTACCTGTATTTTTTGAAGATTCATCGAAAACTTACAATATAATGATCAAAATCAATTTGCAAATGTCATTTAGTGAAAATATATTGAAAAGCCATGTCTTTACTTTAATTGATATTGTATTTTTGCACAATAATTTTTAACCAAATTAAAAAATTTTCCACTAAGCTGAAAATGTTATTTTAATTTACCTATGACTATGAGTGAGAGTGAGAGTATATTGTACTTATGGACACACTTTTTTGTGTACTTTTCTGTTTATCTGTTCTTCAGAAGGAAAAAAACTTAAAAGTGGAATTCAAGATATTTTTTCTAAAGACAACATTTATATTTGTTTAATTCCAAAAGGGTTTTTTTTTTTTCTGGAATTGAAAACTTAAGATATGTAATCCTTCCAAACTTTCCTGCATATTTATTAGAACATTCCTGCTGAATTATTCCAGCTACAAAACAAGACGACAATCAATAAAATGCTGCTTATGCAACTGGCAGTTGGGCTATACCAAATTCCGAAACAGTTTCTCTCCAAAACGGTTCGGAATGAACATTTTTGAAAATCTTGAATAACAAAACCAAGAAACTGATTCTATTAATAAAATTTTATGGCTACCAATTAATGCAAAAATGGATAATTAAGAGAATGAAGAAATAAATTTATAAGCTGTATAAAGAATGTCCAACAGTAAATGGAAGAAAAACTCAAAAAAATGCAAATAAAAATATGGAACATGTATCCAATAGTCTGGAGTCAAAATTAAACAAAAAAATTATTATCTTGAAAAAAAAAACTGTTTTTAAAATTTGTAACCATGCATTTTCATTTTGTTTACCATAAGCATTCTAAAATATATCAATGATTTTTAAATCAAATATGCCCATAATGGATATGAGGTAACTAGTGCACTTTTTGCTGCTTATCTTTTTTACATGCCTTTTGACCCATGTACTTAGTATGGAATGTAATATTAAATTTTATACAGAACCTAACATATAAAATTACTTTAATATTTTTTAAATTATATATCAGAAATGCTATTTATATTATAAACAAGCAAGTGAAAATCAAATATTTTCTATATTTTTTATAAGAATATACATTTCTAACAAAACAGGTACTTAAAATTCCATTTTATATTAATTAAAAAATACACAAGTCTATAATCACACAGTATAATTTTAAATAAAAGTAAGCTTTTTAATTAACAAAAATTTTAAAAACAGATCTTAATTATAACTTACTTTGCCATGCGTAATAAAATCAGCAAATGCTGAATATCTGTTATTTGTATGTCCAGTATATTTCTTTACATACTGAAAAGTAAATAAAAAAAAATTTATATATTATATAGGTTTAAATTACGTTAATTTAAAATAGTTAAAAAGACTCAATACAAATAAAGATATATAATTTGTTTTAATGATATAAAAACATTTAAATAATTTTACAAGACTTTTCTAGATACAAGATATAAAACATTTAACTATAGTATGTCTATTTTCGATACATAAAAACTGGTTATAATGTGAAAGTGAGCATGTTATAATGGAAACAGTAAATTTTAAATAAAAAATCTTAATTCAAGAATTCAATATTTTTCTTTTTTAAGAAAAAAAAAAGCAGAATACATCAGGACATTACAATGGTATAAACAATTATACAATTACAATGATTTCTTTCTTTAATAACTGAATCAATATGTAAAAAAATAAATATTCTTAACTATTAAAAAAAATTTTTTTAATGTATAATAATTAATGTATTGGATAAGATAATTTTTTTCCCTCAGAACAGTTTTAAGTTTTGATTCTTATATCCAAGAAAATAAACAATAGCATGTATTTTTCCTTTTAAAATTGTGAACGAATAGTAAAATATAAAAATAGATACTTATTTTTTTTAAAAATTATGATGTATTTGAAGCATAAAAAAAGAAAAATTTCTTTCATAACAATGACTGCATATATCATGTCATTATTTCTGATAAAAGTTTTATTCAACATATTTACTTAAAATAGAATTACAGACATTACAAAAGCACTACAACAATAAAATTAAGAACTTTTAAAAATACATACCTTTACATGAGTATAGTCCCACAGTTTGATAGTACTATAAAGAAAAAAATAAAGACAATTAATTCATATGTAATATATAAAAATAAAACATTAACAAAGGGCACAAAAACAGCTGCTAACTTAACTATATTAAAGAGAATCGGCAGTTAAATTAAAAGGTAGCAAGAATTTATTTAGCAATATTTGAAAAACAAATGAAGCCAATATGTTTAACAAATAAATGAAAAATAGTAAGTCCTTAATGCCAAATGAATATTTTGAAAACTTTTTTAGAATAGCATTTACACTTCATGGAAACCTAATATAAATGGATTCATTTTTCGTGCAAATGAAAGCACATTTCATCACTTGAATAAAAACAAACAGAAGTAATATTTCTTTAAATACCTGTTTGTAATATGTATTTTCATTTCCTAAAATATTTTTATTTTTACTAATTTTTTAAATAATTCTTTTGTACAAAATTAAAAATCAATAAAAGTTTTTCTTTGAAAATGATATATATGTGTATATATATATATATAATATATAGAACATCATTTACTTTTTTTTGTTTTGTTCAAAACTATTATCAAAATTGGTATATGAAACCCAAAGCAATTTCTTCCCTCATATTGAGCCAAAAAAAAAGTTAAGACTAGTTACATCTGATCTATATTAATTTTCTATTCAGAAATTGCAAACTTAACCAAAAAATCAAGAATTTTCTAACTTTTAAAGTTATAATACTTACTCATCTAACGTAGATGCCAAAATATATCTTCCATTTCGTGTAAATTTAGCATATGAAATAGAAGCTCCTTCACCTAATTTAATGATCAATAATAAATCATTCATTCTTGCTTTTATGCATCATATTATAGAAATATTTTTACAAAAAAATAAAATAAATTAATGCATAACTTAAAAAAATTTTCCTGCATTTATTTTTTGAGTTGAATGAGCTAATATTACTTTAACATACTTTTACTATACAATAGGTAGAGGCATTAAAGGTTCCTTCACACAGAGGTGTGAAGCGGTGACCAATCACAAGCATTCAATCACCACGTTTGCCTGAAATCCACCGCTTCAAGTTGCCTAACTTTTAACTCTCAAATGCTAGTCGTATCATGCGACTTGATCATGTAGCTAATAAGGATCAAACAGATTTTACTGCTGCTTTTCTTGCAACTTATCCTTTGGTAGCTCTACAACTTTTTTTTCATTTTGGTGCCTGTTCTCTGTGAAATGTCTCTGCCTTTTGACAAAATCTTAATAAATATAAATAAAGTAAAAAAATATCCTCATGTATATGATTTAAGTAATATAATTTCTGATGCATACGTAAAAGGGCGACAAAACAATTTTCCTCTCTGCCGCTTAATGCATCCCGTTTTCACACCTTGGTGTGAAGGAGCCTTAAGTATTAAGATTTCTACTTAACTATGGATTCATGTCAAATGTTATGAAATTGTAGATGTTAAACAAAAATAGTGCCTATAAAAAAACTGATTTATCAATTTATATGAAAAGATATAGAAATATGCATTTTCTTACCAAAACTGTAAACAACGTGCCTAGACCTAGAGTCAAATACATGGCTGAAATAAAAAAAAATTTAATATTTATTAATTATTTAATTCATCTGTTATAAAAGTTATTTCCCTGTCATAAAATATTGAAATTTTTTTTCAAGTTTCCATAGTGTAATAAATTAAATATATGTGTATTTGTTCTTATTTTTGATACAGCTGTGAATAATAAGTTATAGGTAAAAAAAAAATTTTTTTTTTTTTTTAAATTAAAATCTCAAATGCTATTTGTGATAAAATTTTGCATGGATATTTGATTTTATTATAGTTTAATAATCTATTGTACAGGAATAAAATTTTTTGTGCTATTGACAAAGTATACCAATATTAAAAATATATATAAGAAATCAAGATATTTTATTATAGGTTTCATGTTTTATTTGTATTGAAACAAATAGCATTATATATTAGCCATTGAAACAATAGCATTATATAAGGCCCTGATAAAATAAGGTCATTTTCTAAATTTCTGCTTATTCTTTGTTTTGATTTTTTATTCCTAAATTTTTAAACGTATTTTATATTTCAATTTAAATACTATATTAAAAATGTCATAAATAGCATTGATTAAAGTGATGGTTATAAATAGCAAAATAAAGGATTACAAATGACATTATCTTAAACAATAAATTTTGAATTTAATGCTAACATTAAATTTATAACTCATTTATAATGATAACTTATTTTTTAGGAAGTTTTCTTTGGTTTTAATTATATTATCTCCCTACTCCTTGTCCTAAAATTAGAATTTACTTAAGCCAGGCAATACCAAATGTTATCTACTACTGTGTTATAATTACAAAGAGACTAATTCACTAATTATTAAAATGCACAAGACTCTAAGTTATACATTAGTTAGAAAATATATATTTTTGTCAAAGTTATAAAAAAAAAATGTTTATTCAAGTCCAAAATTTTTAATACCTACATTTTAAACATGCATCCATGTTAATTATCTCTTACAATGTAAAGATTCTTTAAATTTTTAGATAAATTCAATTCAACATTTCTTTTCAAAGATAGTAATAGTTGTTAAATTGAAATTAAATAATTGTATTTAAATAAAATTGTTTTGAAATTAAATACATTTATTCTAACAGACATAGTACATTTTCTATAGTTACAAATCAAATTCACTTTTAAAAAATTCCATACTTTAAAAAATCAACCGATTTGGCTTTTAATTTATATAATTATTTTTAAACTTATAACAGAGCTTGTTTTAAAAGAGAAATAAACAATGTATTAAAATAAATACAGTATTTTTTTTTAACAGGAGGTTATTGGTTTTGTTTTGTTTGTTGCTCTACAGTCATTTTTTTTTTTTTTTTTTTTTTTTTTTACACTAAGATTAATTTACACAGGGACCTACAGTTTAATGTGGATTTCTGAACATCCATGCCACAGCCAGGATTCAAACCTGAAGCACTAGCCACTTAGCCATTAGGCTGCTACCAGGGGTGAATCAATATAAAAAATTATAAAGAAAACTAATAATATAGTTACTTTTTACTTTCAACATGACTAGAGTTGAACATGATAATAAAGGAAATAAATAAGTACTAATTCCCAAATAAAAAAAATAATACCGTGCAAATTTGTTTCCAATTTAAAAATATGCTATATATAGCAAAATTATAAAATTGGTTATAATGTACAGAGAATAACTTTATGATAAATAATACTAATAAAATTCACTAAAATGTAACATACCAGAAACCATCCAAACTACTAGTAAACCAATTATTTAAATGGGAATTAAAACCAACCTAAAATTAAGAAAAAAAGTATATTAAATAATCATAAAATGACTAAAAAGTAATAAGAATATAGAATAATGATTATTTTCATTATAACTATCAAGTATGTATCTTCACAAGATTTTTTTCACTTAATTTAATTCTTTTTTCTCCGATATAAAAAGAAACCAGTTTGTAAACATAGAACATAATTTTTCGATGACTTACGATTACATAAATATTTGACAAATTTAGTTAAAGAACATAGCATTTCTCATTACTTAAGATGAATTAGTATACAAATTTAAAAAAAAAGAATTAAATATTATTCCAATTCTTGAAAGAGAAAATTGAAAGTACATATACCATTAGTATAACCTTCATAGTTGAACTGTGCATAGCATTTATTTTGTAATGAATTTAGTTGAGTGGAGTATTATCATGAATAAAAAATTTAGATTTGTTTATTATAAGTAATAATTGTTAGATAATTTTCTACAAAATAAAAAAAAGTTAAAAAACTCACAGCAGTTACTCGATCACCATGAACTTTCATAGTGTGTATGCATTTGCCAGACCTTACATCCCACAGTTTAGCAACTTCATCATCCTTCAAATAAATGAAAATTGTAAAAAAAATTTAAAATGTCTTAAGTCTTTGCTTTAAATGTGTTATGTGTTTCAAGTACTCATAATAATAAATACTTACAGATCCAGATAATATTAAACTGGAATCAGGGTTAAAAGCAACACAAAACACAATGTTTTTATGACCTTTGAAAGTCAGAAGACATTTTTCCTGAAAGAGGAACATTTTATTAATTAGAATAAAAAAGAATTAACAAAATTTTTTTTAGCTTATTAATAATACATTTTTAATTAAAGTAAATCATGATAGCTACAGAAACTGTAAAAAAAAATCTCTGCTAAATTTAAAACATTTCCTGACTTACAGTAACTAACTATATTAGTTTATTGTATTTCTCCATACTCAGAATCACTCTACGTGTACAATGTACATTAATAACACCAGTTATTTAATATGAAAAATATAACATTTTATGAAATTTGAATTTTAAAAAATTGAATGAACAAGTTAAAAAATCTATTAAAACAATCTACTTCAAATAATTTAAGATTATTAAATGTAATTTACATGATTTATTTTAATAATTTTCATCTTTTTTAAGAAGCTCACAAAAAAGAAATAACAAAATGTCATGAAATATGGCGAACAGCAATTCTCCTTAAATGCATTTTTTAAAAGCGACACCATACCATTAAAGTTTCCTTTTTTTCAATAATTACACCTATAATGGAAGCCAATTTAAGAGAACTAATAATTAAATACTTTATAACAATCAAACTCACAAATAACTAATTAAAGTATACATTCAATGCATATGCTAAGGGGTGATTAAATAATTCCTTAGACTTAATTTTCAATAATTAAATATATAATTAACAAATATCAATCAGTGCAGATGTTAAAGAATTGTATTAATTTAATTCACAAATAATTAATAATAAAATAATAATTAACAAAATATTAAAAACCGTGCTCTTCTAAATAGGCTTAAGCAAAGAGCATGAGTACAAGCAGAGCACAAGTAAAAGCAAATACACAAAGTCAAAAAAGTGTTTACAAATAAGATAAACCCAGCTGTAAGCCCATCATAAAAAAAAAACTGGATGCAACATTGCAGTAAAATGAGTAACTATACATGTTGCTAAGCATACAAAATCACTGACTGCGTATATGATCATTTTTTTAGAGATCCTACAAAATCGTTGATCGTGCTCACACTTGGAGTAAAATGCTATATCAGCTATTTTCCCTGATTTTTAGATATTTTTAAGAATTTTCCAGACTTTACTTAACTTCGCAGTTCTGTTGTCACCTAGTAATTTCAGGTCAACTAAAGCTTTCATATGATTTATTACATTTATATAAAATAGACAAAATTCAAATTATTTTTCATTGTTTGGATAGCAGAATTTCAAAAAGATAGTTTATTAAATGCTATAAAAGATCAAAGTTATTTAATTTTGCCTGTATTAATGATCACTTAAAATTTACTTTAGAAATAAATAGATTTATTATATCACACAATATTGTGTTTTGTAAACAGCAAGGAAAACAAACTAAAATAAGATATGCAATATTACATACTGTATTAACATCCCAAAGTTTCAAATTTCTATCATCTGAAGCACTAACAATACGAGAATTATCTGATGACCATGCAATATCAGATATACCCTGGAAAATAAAAAGTTATTCATATATAAATATAACTTTTTTGCAAACTAAAATAGATCTTTTATTTTAAAACATAAATAAATCAAAATAAATCTAATCAAAAATTAATAAAATTGAACTCACTCTACTATGGCCTAATAAATTTCCTTCCAATGATCCATCTTCAGCAGACCATAGTTTTATTGATTTATCATAGGCTGCAAAACAGAAAATCTGTGCTTAAAAAATATATATATTTCTCTTAAAAGAATTTTTACTATATAATTTACTTTATCTGATTTCAGTAAAAAATAATGACACTGAGCAAGGAAAACAACAATTTAATTTTGTATTGTTAACAGATAATTGAATCCATCTGAATTCATTTATAGAAACAACTCTTCATTTAACAAAAAATATGGTCGAGACATTAAGAAGTTTCATAATTAAATAGATAAATTTTATAGAAATAGGGACACATTTTTTTTAAATGAAATATCTTTAAAATTGAATTTAAATTTCATTTTATTTTCTTCTATTACAGTAATAGTGATGTTTTCTCATGGGTCTTTTATCGATTTTCTGGACGGATTATTTCTCACTCTATATCTGTACATTTTCTATTCAATATACTTTTTTTTAGCATTTATTGTTTATCTTTTTATATATTTGTGTATGAAATGAATTTCATTTTCATAGCTGCAATTAATGTGAAATTTAAAACATGAATTATTTTTTTTAAATTTAGGTTTTTCTTTTTAAGAAACAGAATAGGAGACACAAAATGCTATTTTATACAAACTTCATGCATTTCTGACAAGTTTCTCGGTCATTATAACATTACTTCTTTGTCCCAGAATTTATTATTTCCTTTTAAAAAAATTCTTAGCATTCTCGTATTTATGCATCAACAAGTTATTGAAGCTCCTGTATTGAAAAGTATTTGATTACAAAAAGTGAAAAACTGGTTTGTTCTGTATTCATATAAACAAAGATTTAACTATAGCTTCAAAACTAGTTTCCCATTTTGTAATGAAACATTTTCCAATGCAGAAGGTTTTAATATCTTGATGTTTTAAATGCATATAAAAAAAGAATATTATATTTCATGTTTATTTTCATTTTTTAAATCCTTATTTCGTGTCGTGCTGAATCATATTTTAAGGGCCAAAATTAATTTAGAAGAAACCAAAACATTCACTCCTAAATTTGGGATTTTAAAATATAATATACATTTCTTAAGAAAATTTCTTTTCAGTGATTTAACTACATATTTTAATATAATAAAATAAACTGAAACTAATTTTATTGATATCAATTTAAGAATATTATTTCAAACTGAAACCCCATCCTATTTATTTTTACTTTATACTAAAATGGCATGTTCAAAATTTGCAACAGCAATATAAAAAAATTTAAATTACATTTATAATTAAATTTTTTAAAATTTAATTAGAAATGTAGCTACTTCAATAAAAATTCTTATTTGCTTTTCAGACTAAATAGTGGAAATTGGAAACTACTTCATTGCTCAGAATTTGTATAATTATGCAATATAAAAAAATATTTATATTAATTGAAAAAGTAATAAATATTTAATTTCATACAATTTATTTATAAAATATTAAACTGGTGCTCATTTGCTGATTGCCATTTCATTTTGCATAGAAAACAAGAAATTACAAAGAAAAAATTATAAATAGGAAACAAAAGTGTAAACATATGGATAAATAATAAAAGAAAATCATTATTCTACAGATTGTTTTCCATGATTAACGAATACACAATTTTTTAAGTTATCTTAAGAAATACATTGTCATTTTCATTAAAACAAAAATGGGGATTCAACTGTTTATGAATGTTTTCGCACTACACAATTATATTTGTAGAGCGAAATTGATATTTAAAAAATCTATTTGATTTTTCTAAATAAAGAATTTTAATACTCATTACAAATAAATAGCATTAGACAAAATGTCAGGCATTAAATTTTATAAATATCAAGACTTTCATAAGATTTTACTCACAACAACTTGCTAAGGTATTTCCATCTGGGCTAAATTTAACAGATGAGATTGCTGATGAATGTCCACGTAATGTATCAAACAAAACAAAATTTGGGGTCTATAAAAATAACAGGAAACAATATTTATTACAAATAATAAAATTTTTAAATATTTTCAATAATTGATAGAATTCATACATATGAGCATTATGCATGAAATAGAAAGATATTGTTATTTAATATAAAAAAAAAAGGAATTATATTGTGAAGTTGCAATTTATAAAATAAATTATTATTGCTAAAATAGTGCATTATCTAAATAAAATCAGTTGAACAATTTACAAAATTCTTAATTAATAACACATAAGACACATTTTATTTTGTATGAGCTCTAAAAGCGTTGTTGTAATGAGAAAAATAATTTTTACATATAGCATATAGCTCAAAAACAGCTGTTAACTTTGAGAATAGAAAAATTTACTTCTGATAAAAGCTTAGAAGAATTGTTTGTAACATAATTAAAAACAAATCACTAAAATTATTTTATGACATTTATTTCACTGTAAGAAATAATGAAATTTAAGGAACCAAATCCACTATCCTAAAACTAAATTTATAAAGAATATGTGTTGCAGTATAACATATATACAAATTAACTAAACCATTCATTTTTTTTTTAACTAAAAAAATATTTCTGATATTTATAAGCATTTTGTAAGGAAATTTGTTTTACTAAAAATTTGGAATGAAATACACGTGCACGTCAATACAGTGCCGGTTGGAAAAACCTGAATGTTTGCATTAAAAGATAAAAAATATTTGGCTTTATTTACCTCGTTTGATTTATTTTTACCATGCGTGTGCATGCTGAATATATTTTGAAATATAAACTAAAATTAAATTAATATAAAAAGACCACGTTTTCAACAAACTGAAAATTAATATATGTTTACGTTTCTACTTTATTTCACTTCTTTAAAATAATCTTTAACAGAGAGGAATAATACTTATTAGAGGCTCGACAGCAATGAAAATAACATCCTCCAAAACAAAAAAAAATTAATTAAAATCCTTGAATAATTTCTTAATTTATTTTTCATTTAAGAGAGAAGAAATCATTCTGGAAAATTATTTACAAATGAAAATGAAAATTATCCATATATTTTGCTTGCGGGAGAAACACAATTGTTCAACCAATCATAAGGAAGGTATTGTGTTCAGGGCATCATTTAGTTTTAAAGCAATATTAAGATGTTCCTTGTACCTTAACACTATGGGAGGCAGTCTGGGAGACAGGCAGTTTGGAAAGTGCTGGAGTGATCCAAAAAATATATATTAATTATAGAATGGAACAAAAACAATTATGAATCATTCAAGGTCTGATGCTACAAAGATTACTGCAGAATATATAGTCATCATTAATGAATAAAGATGTCGAGTACCAGAACGCGAAGCGTTCATCTACTCAATGGTATGTGAAGGCAGTAGAAAAGGATATATAGTCAAGAAGGCATCAATCTATCTCGAGAGACAACATAATTTCAGAACAGAGTGATCGCAAGAGAAGACCTCACAGCACCCGAGTCGGCAACATCAACGAATAAAATGGCGTGTCATTAACTAAGGTCATTAAATCAATGTCTTCAACTTGGAAAACAATTGCAAAAATAATTATGCATAAATGACTTTTAGCTTTACCTTTTTAATGTTTCAATGTTAAAAGTCACAATTAAATAAAGAAAATGGAATATGACTTCATAACGCTGATATTTCAAACTACCCACTACTATATTTAGTAGACTACCCACTATCATTCATCGTCAGCTGTTATCATTTAAAAAGCTTATTTGCAAAGGCATTGGACTCATTAGAATTGGCTTCTAATTAACCTACTAGAATAAAAAATTCAGCAATGAGACCACATCGAAATCAGTCCTAAAAACCAGCAAAAACATTGCTGGAGACTTCCAGATCTGCATTGAGATCATATACGTATTAACCTGATCGCAATCCGAAAACCTTAAATTAGGAGATGAGCTTTCATTTAAAAATAGATCACTTTGCATGTTTATCCGTGACGTCCGTCAGCACAATGGTCCTTCCAATATACAATACAAGGTATCTCCATATTGACGATTTACTTATTTTTTAAATGAAATGTCATACTTCAGTTTCAGCTACTTATTTTCATTTTTAAAGGTACATAATAAGGTAGATAACAGAATTTATTAATACTGTATATTAAAGCATTTAATATTAGTTATACTCCGGAAATAGAAGCAAATAATTATTTTATCTAAAATAGAAATAATATATAAAAAAGAAATGGTGATGGAGGGGATGAACGCAACACATTAAACATATTACATATAAAAAAAATTTTAGCATGAAAAATAATTAAACGGAAAATAAATCTTGTATAACATACCATTTTGCTTGAATAACTGCTTACGAATCACCATGAGTTTATATACCTATATTAGAGAAATTTATATATATATATATATAGAACACATGTGCACATGGGACCTGAAATATGGAAATTGTAATATTTTGCATTAACTCAAAATTTAACTATTTAGATTACTATTACTATTAATCGCAATCAAATAGTTGTAGTGAAATGTAACGATAACTAAAGTAATCATAACTTAACTAAAGTCATCATGAAATGGCTGATGTTTTCAGAAATTATTTTTTTAATTTGATATATAATTAAAAAGTTTTTTTTTAGACTATTAATTGTGGTATTTGACCGAACCCAAAACATTTTCGCATCATTGTCGTAAAAGTTATCAGTAGTAATCTTTTTTAATATTCTTAGATTAAACATCAAAAATCCCTTATCAATCAGAGATTGGTTATTTGCGATGTTCATGATGAACAAATTTAGAATTTACAAATATACTCGGTATTCTTTCTTAAGTAACTTAATCTTATCAACAGAAAATGCGGCGCTTCTCTCTACTCGCATACCTGCGTCTATACCTATCGAATTCGAGCATTTATAGAAACAGGAATTTAGATAAATTAAAATCCCTCATTACTTTCCTTCAACTTAATATATCGTTTAGACGTAGAGGCCTGATGAAATCTCCAAGGCAAATGTTTTTGTTTCTTCGAAGTCCGATAAGCGATGCCGAATTGAAATTTCTTCTGTTAACTTGATAAATCCGTAGTTTGAAATGCATCTACAAGCACATGAACTCTTGGTGGAAGCCTATAAAAAAAACATTCTTAAGGGTGGTAAACCTTGGGCGAGATTAATCCTTGTAATGTTCGTTGAAAACATCTCCGGTCTCGAAATATGCCAGTAGGCAGACTGCCTTGTTGCGCCAATGAAGAAGAAAAAATGTTTGCTTAAAATTACGGCGGTATAACTTCACCTGTATCATTTCCAAAACTGTAAAAAGCCATTTTGTGAGACTAATCCTCAATGCCCTGCAGTGCGGGACGGACATCCCATGAGTGATCATGTGGGAAAGGGGGCAACTTCTGTTGTGATGAAGCACCCGTAAGTAGAAGTCTGACTTTTGCTCCGTGATGCTCTTACAGTCATATGAGACCGGGACATACGGCTTAAAGTGAATTCCGAACCACTACAAACATCCATGGCACCGCCGGGACTCAAACCCAAAACCTGTGGTACCGAGCGCCAGAGCACTAGCCACTAGACCATTAAGGCCCAAAAAGACCATTTTAACCTAGCCATATTGTAGCATATAGTAACATGATGTAATATGATGAAAAATCAGTACACACGGAATTAAAGATCCCAAATTTGGTACAACATGATATTACTATGACTTGTATTTAAGCAAGTTTTATACAATATCTTTTGTTTTATACAATATCTTTTGTTTTATACAACATCTTTTGTTTTATACAATATTTTTAGCAAATCACCTATTCTGAAGAAATTAGATGAAAATTATTATATAATTCAATTTAAAAAAATTACGCAACAGAAATGTAAAATTTTTGCAATTACAAATGCTGAAATGAATATTAATGAACATTAATTTTTGAGGGGAATGTTAGATTCACGCATTGTTTTTGAAAAAACATATCTGCCATATGTTTTGTTAATCTTCTTGTTCTAACATTATCTTCAAGAACAGTATACTACAAAATAAAATAAAAAAAAAATAAATAAATAAAATTAAAAAAAAATAAAAAATAAAAATCCGAATTTTTGTCAATTACTTAATGTAAAAACCTTAATACGATAATTTAAAAGTATAATATTCTTAACACCAGAAAATATATTTAAAAGCATAATTATGAATTTTAATTCACTTCATAAAATGTAGTGATGTATAATCATTTGTTATACATGACTACATTTTAATGTACATGTAATGTCTCGTACCGTAGGGATTGAAAGAACTGGGAGGAATACATTTACCTCAGAAAATTGAGTTAGTCAGAAATCAATCAGGAATATAGCAATAAATAATGTAAAAAAATTTTTTTTTTCATGAATTTTATAAATACTTTCTGATTATAATTTAATTTTTGACTTAAATTTTTGACTTAAATTTTTGACTTATTTTTGACTAAAAACATTCAAACATCCGATTCCTTTCAAAAATCATATTTGTGCAAAAATATCTTTCTTTTTAATTTAAATGACAGTTACGTAAATCTCTTTACAATCTAAGTAAAGGTTTTAGATCTCGCATCATGTTTTTTAAACAGATCTTAAATACAGATTGCGTATCATATACAGAATCACCAAAGATATTTACATATTTAATTTGGGCTTGAATGCTCGAGTGTCTAGCGCTCTAGCGCTCGGTGCGACAGATTTCGGGTTCGAGTCCCGGCAGTGCCGTGAATGTTTGTATTGGTTCGGAATCCACTTTAAGCCATAGGCCCAAGGTGTAATATGACTTAGAGCATCACGGAGACAAGTCAGACTATAGAGGTCTAATATGACTGTAGAGCATCACGGAGACAAGTCCTATGGGTGCTCCATCAAAACAACAGAAGCTTCCCCCTTTCCCTTCAACCATAAGGGTTCGTGAGCTTGGTCTATATGTCTACCAAGTGGGTTAAAAAACAATGTATTTAATTTATGTTCAAAAATTTTTTTTCAATTTAATTTTATAGATACTCTTATTTTGAGAAAAATAAATAACAAATTTATAAAAACAAAGTTAAATTTGGGGAGTGGATCGTTATTTTAACTTGTTAAAAGGGCTTGCGCTCTGTATCAATAATAATAATCATCATCAGTGGCGCAACAGCCACATGGTGGGCCAAGGCCATCTGCCTACTAGCAGATTTCGAGACATGTGATGCTATCTTTTTACGGGGTAGGATTGTTAGACCAGCGATCATAATAGACAGGGACCTACTGTTTAAATTGGTTACGAACCACTACAAACATCCATGACACCGCAGGAACTCTGTATTCACCATTGATTTTTTACTTTTATTAAGATAGAACATGTCTTTGCGGACATCCTTTCTGTGACGAGTGTAATAAAGTATAAAAACACAACATTTATAATGATGGCTGCTTGTAAGTTATTATTTAATATTTCTGTTGTAGTTATATCTCGTCGTGTTTCACAACCATCACACGATGAAAAGAGGACATCGTCTATCTGGTGGACTTTTAAGGGTATTTGCGGGTCGTTTAACAGAAAAACAGGAAAACTCCTACCAAACAATTTGGATATCGAGAGACGTTCACACATGCTCTCATAATTTATATCGAGACTCACATTTGTTGTCGTATCACTCGTGGAAGGAGGGAAGACGGGGGCAGCTTCTGTTGTGATGGAGCACAAGTTGGTAGCAGTCTGACTTCTGTTTTGTGTTGCTGAAGAAGGAGGGAAATTCTTTTGTTAAGGACTTTCAAAAGGAATTATCCCGCATTTGTGTGTCGTATAGGAGGAAACCCGGAAATCTCCCACTGACATATGTCGACATTTCGACGAATTAGGCAAGATGCCGAAAATCACAAACGCCATCGAGTCTCATCACTTTTGAAACAGTTGTTTACAACAAGCCGCCAGCGGATTGAATCTCCTCCCTAATGCTCACCCCCAGGGCCGGATTTTCCTATAGGCTAACTAGGCTTCAGCCTAGGGTCTCAAGATCAAGAGGCGCCTACATTCAAATTGTTAGCAAAATTAGAATTACACTATTCTAAAAACAGTAAACACTAGAACATTGAATAAAAAATAAGGAGAAATTCTTTACATATGAATAATAAACAAACATAATGAGTAATTTACAAATTTAAAAATGGGAGGTGAAAGGGCCTCATAAGTGGAATAGCCTAGGGCCTCTTTTCATCTAAATCCGGTCCTACTCACCAGCGGCGCACGTTGCCACTGAGCCACGAGTCGAGCAGTCTCCTCGTTTTTAAATGCATTAACTTCAACGGGTACCACAATATGATTTGAATATTTTGATATTGACATATATGATATATTTGAATACCCCATGCACACTAACTGCGCTTGTTATAACTGAGCCACAAGGAAAACATTGTTTGAGCATCTTTTTTTTTTTTTTTTTTTTTTTTTTTTTTTTTTTTTTAAAGATTTAATTTTTGTTTTTATTTATTTTTTGGGATATTTAATGGAATTTTCTGCAGATAGGATTGGTAAATTTATCAAAAATATAAAATGATCGATTGTGGTAAAACTGTACATATATATAAAAGTTTTTTTGCACTTTTTCTTCATTTCTAATTTGCAATTTTCATCTCCCCCTTTTCCACAAAATACAGGAAAGTAAATTATAATATGTTATTTACTAATAATACTGATATAAAGAAGAAAATAACAACAGTGGAACATATTCGGGATCTTTTTATTAATTTTTAAAATTCATTTAATGTATCAACATGAAATTAATCATTAAATTAATAATGCTTTTGTAAAAAATGTCATTAAATATATTAACCTTACCTTACCTCAGTAGCACAGTTTTCAAATAATTAAATGGTGCCTTTTAAAAATAACCTAGGCAACTAGTACATCAATAAATTGATCTTCCTTTTGAGGTTATGAGTAGTAACCTTTAACTATAGTCACGCATAGTGTAATTAACCTAGATATTTACATAAACTTTCTTCTTTTTTTAATAAGTTTTGTGTAAATGCGAATGTACATAACACAGTAGGAAATGTGGAATGTTTTTTATAGCTCTGCTCATGATATAATAATATTTACATTTACTAAATCAAACAAAAAATTTCTTAAGGTCAGATTTTATATAAATATTTTTCAAAAGTTGATGGATTTTTTTTTCCTTTCTTTCTTTTGCTTGACTTGAGTAGGAAATTTATGGTTACTTATCTCGGTTTACACAATTGAAAAAGTAAAGAAGTAAAAAAAGATAGAAAGAAAGAAATTTAGTTGTTTGAATCCAGATAAAAATGCTGATAACATTAGTATAGTATTAATCACTCTACTGCGCTTGCTCAGATTTCAATCGCGTTACATCTACTTTATTTTCCTCTTTTTAAAAGAAGTTTCAGAAATTATATTGAAGAATAATATCATTTACACTAATCAACTTAATGTTGAAATTCAAATAGATTAAAATTATAAATAATTATAGAATTGTAATAAATAATTATGATGACATAATAGCAGAGTTTGTGATCATGATCAAATCAGAAGCATGCGCAGTGCTACATTTAACTCTTTCTGATATTTTTTTTTATCACCTCCATACACCTCTCCCCTTCGTTTATTTTTGTACGTATTGACCCGATGCGTTGCGGGGGATTTAGAACTGTATTACTGCTCACTCTGGTTAGTGTCGCATCGTATATGTTTTTACGAAGATTATTATGTAAGTATTTATTTGATAAATAATTAAATCATGCTTCTAAGTACTTAAATGCGTCTCTAATTAATTAATTTTAGGAAATATGCAAAACATTTATTTTTTTCTCAAAATATACGCATCGTATTAACTTAAAGGGGAAAATTGCAGAAAATCTTATATGCCAGTATTTAAAAAAAATATTCCGTCTATAATATTTATGTACTTTTGCAAAATCATCTTGTAATTTTGCAAACTCATCTTCTCAAAGTAATCTTGGTGAATAACGTTTAATTTTTACAGTGTAAATTTATATTTTTTTAGTATCTTTTAACTTTTTGCATAATGAAAGAGCTTCTTACATTTTATTTTAAATAATTTTCAATAATTTTGGAAATAATTCAAAAAGAATGTAGTACAATATTTTGCAATATTCATTATTTAACTGCACAAAACCTAGGCAAATATTAGCTATCTGTGTGTGTTTTGCTTCACTTTGTTTGCTGTACATAAAGTTATTAATTTGTAAAAAAGTATTATAAATAATTGTACTTATTAAAAGTCTTTCAAAGAAATCAAATCAAAAATAAAGGCAGTAAATTGCTTTCTATACAATTTTCCATCCCTTTAATAATGAAAAAAAATATATATTCAGAGCCATTAAAATATTCTAAATTCATACATTCTCTTAAACACAATAATCACTTGTTATTTTATTATGCACTACATTATTATCATTATTACTTTCATTATTTATTTCTTTAATTATTTGCAGTGATTTATTAGTTTTAGGTTGTTTGGAATTTTTTTAAAAGTAGTTTGTTTACTGTTCTGTGAAACAATGAACCTGTTATCTGTTTTTTTCCAAAACAGAGAAATTTCATAGCAGTGCTGAAGTTTTATATCAATAAATGAACAAGGAAGATTACAAAGGGAAAAAAATGATAGGTGTTCTTATATAAACAAGGAAATTAACCATATTATTTCAATGAAATTTATTATAGAAATATTGAATTTACATTACAAACTTTTGATTATTGTCAATTTTAATTCTCATTATTCCTTACCAGATTATCAATAAATTTTTTGATTCAAGGTTATAATTTTTTTTCCTTCTTGCAAATGTTTTTAAAGAATGATGTAAAAATACTAAGCATTTGAAATACTTTCTTTTATAAAAGTTTTTTAAAAAATTTATCTGCTTACCATTTATTTGTTATTGAAAAGCAGAACTGTGAAAAAAATTTTCATCTCATGGTAAAATTCATAAAAAGTATTGCAAGTAACTGTAACATCTTAGTGCAAGAGTAATAAAAATATTTTTAATCGTTCAATTCTTGAGCATTAAGTTTTATAAGTATACATTATTTCTTTCTTGAACTGAATTTTTGTGCTGAGAATATTCGCATATATTTTTTTAATATCAAGATAATTTTTCTTAAATTTTTATGGTATTAAATAATTCTCATTTGGTTGAAAAGGTTGATTTTTTTTTAATAATTCTAAAAAAATAAATTATGTATTTTCTATGTTTTCATTTTAAGTTTTTATTTAATTATAAAAAAAAAGTTAAAACAATTTTGGTTCATTTCAAAAATTAGGTTAAAGTTATTTTGTGGAAAAATTTGAATTTACTTCATTTAAGAAGTATCACAATTTATTTGTTGTAATTTATAATCATTTTTTTTATTTTATAATTTTTATGAAATTAAGAGATTTATAGTGCTTTTTATCATTTTATGAAGTATTTTTATTGTGTAATTGTATATAAGTTAATTTCTCTTTTTTAATATTTTTATGAATAAAGACTTCTTCTGTAGAAAACTTAATTTTTTAAGTGGTTCATTGCATATAGATTGCAGAATAAATTAAATTTTTAAATATATATGTACAAAATTTTAATGAATATTGAAATTCTTTTATCTAATCGTATTTAGATTTTTAACTTTTAAAATATTGATTTGTAAAAAATACTAATATTTAATTTTTATTTCAGTGACTTCATCATCAACACTTGATAGTTTGTTCATTTTATCTGGTATTATTTTTAAATCAGTTTTCCTAATAAAAAAAGCACTAATTTTAATTTTTTGATTTCTGTCTTTTCCACCATTCCTTTTTACTTCAATTCATTCATTCAGTCCATTCTTCTTTACTATGCATGCATGTTTCTAAGCATTTTGAAAATATATTAATTACATTTTCTTCTCTTTTAATTAAAATTTTTTTTGTCATTTATGAAAAAACATAGACAAATACTTCTCTGCATAGCTTTGATTTGACTTGCAATTTTGTGATTTATGCTCTCTGATGTTGCTTCTTCTCAATATATCCAAATACTGTTAAAATAAAAATTGAACATTTATAATCGAACTATCGTAAATTCTGGAATCTATGATAGCCTGTCAAATATGACTGACCCTATGTTGTGCCTCGAACTCAATTTTAAAAGGAAAAAAAAAAAAAAAATCATTGCACGTTATTTTTAGCAAACTTAAGAAAATGAATAAATATAAAAAAATAAAAGAAAGGAATCGAGTAGACCACTACATTTTAAAATTGAAACACGACAAAATGTGAATTTTAACCCTTACTAGAAATAAAAGTAAATAAATAAAAACCTTGGAAAAGAAAAGTGGAAATCCTTATAGCTTATAAGGCTGCATGACTTTATGTAGGAACTGATTTGTTATTATAAGACTGCAACAACACTTCAAATATCCAAGAATAAGAAAGTTATTTCTTGTAGTTTATACATATTTTGTGCGTTTAAAAATAATGTGTTCAACAGTTTTTGGTGTATTGCAGAATTGGCATAAAGTTAGGACAAATAAGTGGAGTTTAGCATTAAATGGGTATGTTTTTATGTAATATCCTAAAAGAAGAACATCTTTTCAATTAGAAGGATGAAGTCTATGATAAGGTAGCATATTTGAGCATATTTTCCACCTTGATCTTGAGCATATTTTCCACCTACCTACTGTTTTATTGTTTTTGCATGTTCTTTTCAACATAGTTTTGGAATCATTTTCTGGAGTACTGGCCATTTTATTTATTTATTTCTTTCACAAAAAAAATAATTGTTCATACCAAAGTTAATAAAGTTTAAAAGGAATATTTGTTTCAAAGATGACTGAAATCTTATGCAGTATTTCATTACGATAAATTGAAAAATATTTAAATTTGTTAATCAAGGGTACAAAATGATTCACTTGTATACATTTTAATTTAAATATTTAAGTATGATTTCTGTATGCTTGAAATATGGAATATTTTTCAAAGACATGCTCATATTCATGGAACCTGAATACTTGTTTATTATTGAGATAATTTTTGAACCATACAGAAAAACTATTCAGATCATAGTTCAACCATGATTAATAATAGTTTATTCTGTACTGTAATCTTAAGTTATCAATTCTTTCTTCATCAATTATAAAACCATTTTAAATATAGACAATTATGTTTCCATCTATTCTTCATGTGCTTTGTAGATATATATGCGATGCTTGTTATTTGCTGCCCTTTGTTATGAGTTATTGGTCTTTTGAAAAAAAAAAAAAGTGTATTAAATAGCATTTCTAAAAAATTTGGAATATTATTTTTTATTGAAGCTTATCAAGTTATTTATGAATTTATTAGTGAAATTATAAATTTAAATTATGCTTTATTTATTGTATTAAGCATACAAATTATATAGTTGCCTTTGTGTAATGATCATATTGATAACTAAAAAAATTGTTTCATAAAAAAAAAATTCTACATGAACAGATGCTATCATAAATATATGAAATATGCAATTTTAATTTTCATTAAAATTGACTTTTTTTTTCAGCTTGGAATAGTGAAAGCAAAGTTATTCCCTTTGCTGCAAACATGGTATGCACTGATTTAATTATTTCATTTGCAACACGCTTTTTATTTACATTATATCGCATGTTTATTACAAAAATTTGTAAATATAATTGAAATTTTAAAAAAATTTTGATAATTTTGTTTCATTATGTAAAATATATATTCAATATAATGAAACAAATTGTGGAAATGTTTAGTTTACATTTTATTCAAGATATAAATTATTTGCATTTTGTCAGAATAATAATTAGGCTTTTCTTAAATTAATTTAAACCAAATGAGTAAAAAATGTTTTGGATCAATTTTTTCATATTTATAATAATATAATCAGTCCATTCTTAAATTGTTTAATTTTTGTTAAAAAAATTATTCTATTGCAAGAACCTTAAAATCTTTATTGTGTCAATGATTTGTACCAATTTTAAATAAAATAGCTTGCTTTATGTATTATTCAGTAAAAATATATAAAGCAAAGCCTTTTTATTGTACATTTTTATCTACATAGAATTGATGTTTTCTCTTTATGAACGAATTTTATTTGTGTGGTTCTTTTTCTTTCACTTTTTTTACATGGTTGCTTTTATATATAAATTAAAATAATTCCTAGCTGCCTATCTGTATCTTGGGCTGCTTCAAAATTCAAAATGTTATTGTTTTCTTGGATTCTGAAAAACTAACATTTTAGTTAATTTTTTGTTTTTAATTTATTTTAATTTTGTGTTTATTATTAATAATTTTCTTATTATTTGCTTCTCTAATATGTGATTTTTGAAATAAAAGCATCTCCACAATATTTATGCTAATTTTCAAAAGAAAGTGCACAGCTTTTTATTTTTTTAGGCATAAATAATTTAAAAATATGATCTTAAATTAAATTTAAATTTCGAACTTTCAGATTTTAACAAAAGAAATGTATGTATAAAATTATTAAATTATCATAATCATTTAAAAATAAGAGTTCCATAAGATTTATCATTCAAAAGGTTAATTATAAAATAATTTCAAATTAAGATACTATGAAAAACAGTGTTGTATAAATTATGGTGTTTTTAAAGTATGTACTTTCGAAATAAATATCTGAAAACTTGTCTGTTTTCAAATATACTTCATGTGCTGGACATCTTAAAGAAAAAAGAAATTAAATTCTTTTATTTTTAAACTTCAGTTTATTACATTCCATTTTTATTCTTATTTACAATAATAAAATACTGAATTACTTAATAGACACAAGTATGTTAAAGTGCAAATATTATACTTGTAAATACATTTAGAACTTTATGTTAAATTGTTAGATTTCATCATTATGAATTATGATTTAATTTTTTATATGCAGACATAAGCTAAAATGTGTATATTGAAAAGTTGTGTTACATTCAGGAAAAAGCTCACAGTAGTTAATTTTTTTTACAATTTTTCCTATAAATATATGAATTTTTCCTTTATAAATAGGAAGGAGTACATTAAAATTTTATACTTTTACAATACATAGTTTTTAAGGATAAGAACATTTGAATTATTCAGCACTTTATATATTATTTGCATGAATGAAAAAGTGATAAAATAATTTTTTAATATTTATATTGTAAAAAATAAATTGATATTTTATTTATGTTATGAATACTATTGATAATTTGCAGGCCACCGCTCCAGGCAATGCAAATTGGAAATCTGCCAAATCAATTTATGACTTTTCTGCCCTCGATATTGATGGCAATGAAGTATCCCTAGAGAAATATAGGTAAAATAACAAAAATTGACATTTTGTTTTGAATACGTTTTTTGAATAAAATAATCAGTTTAAAAATATTTAATCATTCTCCAGTTTTACAAAAACATATAATTACTTTGTTAGTTAAATCCATTTGCTTTGATTTTGGTTTTTTTTTAATTAAAAATTCCATAGGTTTTGATTTAGTGACATGTTTTAGATTAAATAATATTTAGTTATAAAATCATTTTATTATTAAACCATCAAATTTATAAATATTTTTCTTTTTTTTTATATAAATTAATTTTGGATTTATTATTAATTTTTTCTTTTCTAAATTATTTTTTTGTTCTAAAAAATTGTGTATCACTGTCTTAATAGATTTTTGTTCTGCATTTTTGTTTATTAATTTTGTTACTTAGGGGTCATGTTGCCTTGATTGTGAATGTAGCATCCAAGTGAGGTTTGACTTCTCAGAATTATCAGCAATTGCAGGCTTTGCATGAAAAATATGCAGAGTCGCAAGGCTTGAGAATTCTGGGATTTCCTTGCAATCAATTTGGAGGTCAGGTAAGCTGCAATAATTTTCTTTTTAAATTTCTTTAATCACAGCATTAATATATTTTTTTTTTATCACTACAAGCTTTTATTATAATTTTTACTTTCTGAATAAATTTTTTTTTCAGTAATAACTTCAGGAGATTAAAAATTTTTTGTGATTACTTGCAATAAAAATGTTTATTTAGTAAGATTTATAAGCACGCTTTTTCTGTTTTCAATATGTTGTTAAAAATATATGTTACCAGTTAAGTTTGATTGTAAATATTGAAAACTAAGGTTGTTTTAATTGTCTGAAATGTAATTTTACTATGTTGGGTGAAGAATGCCACTCCAGATAAGGCATTAATAGTGTATTTATAATTTATCTCCATTCTTTTAATCATCATTAGAGTCTCTAGATTAACCATAGAAATTTCTGAATTTTTTAATACATTTATATTTATAAAATTATTTTATTGAGCATGAAAACATTATTCAAATAATTGTAAGATTTTGTAATTTGTGTATAAATTTTATTTACCATATCATGCTTATATGCAAATTATTATTCTTACCAAAAATATTTTTGTCTGTGTTTAATTTTATGGAAATAATTAATTTTGTTTTGTATACTTATATTTTAATTTATATAAATGTCACATTTTGATTTATATTCTTGACCAAATGTGTGCATTAAAAAATATCTTCTTTATTAAGGATATATTGCAGTTTATAAGTATTTTTATAATTAAACAAATCTCTAAATTTTATCATATTTGCACTCAATAATTATATTTTAAGATTTTATTTGATACTGCTTTGCTTTTTATAGTATATATTTCTTATTTTTGTTGATACAATTAATTTATATAATATAGATAAATGTTATGATTTTACTATTAAATATTTCTGTTTTAATATTCTAGGAACCTGGTACTGAAGCTGATATAAAAGAGTTTATAAAGCAGTACAATGTTCAATTTGATATGTTCAGCAAAATAAATGTTAATGGTGATAACACTCATCCACTCTGGTCTTATTTGAAGAAGAAGCAAGGTGGTACTTTGGGAAAGTAAGTTTTTTTTTTTGTCTAGGTTAAAATCTTAATTGTATTTTGAATTCAGATTTCATAGAAATAACAAAATGTCCAATAAAATAGTTTACTTAAAATCTGCTGCAACATCTGTAGCTAAATTTGCAGTAGTTACATTTATTAAGATTAATTCAACATGAAAGAAATTTTAATAGATTCTCGAGGAACATTTATCAAAGATTTCAATTTCTGATGAAATAAATGTGCTTATTAAAATTGGGGTATAAAAATGTGCCTATATCTAACATATATTTAAATGTTTTGTTTTCCTCCCATGTTATTGTCTCCTATTTTGTAATGACTGTTTAAAAACTTTAATTAATAAATTGTTACTTGAAATACATTTTTTTTTCTCATATTTCAATTTTATTATCCATTTTCTTACAAACTTTTGTAGAATTTCACAAAGGAATAAAAATATGTAGTTAAACATTATTTTCTATTTGTCTTATGATAGCATATGTTTTCATCAATTATCATTGGTGCCTTCTAGATTTTTTTTCACCATGCTGAGTAATGGAAAATTAAATGGACCTAAAAGTTTTTCAAAATTATTCGGGTTTTTTTGTGTGTGTGTATTATAATGTAAAACTAGATTTTTAAAAAGTATGCAAAATTTACTTTTTCGTGCAGCTGAGAGTATGTTACTTTTAATATGCTAAAACTTAAATTTAATTGCTCTAAATTTTAATGTTGTACTACTGCTCTTGATACAATCACCTGAATGTTGGTATGTTTGCAATTTATAAAGATGTTAGGACAGTGAAAATTAGGGGTTTTCAACAACGAAGAGTCTTTTGTATTATCTGAAAACAAGTTCATGAGAATATGATTGACACACAAGGGAGCAACTAACATATAAGTCTTTACAAAAGTGCTCATAAAAGAGAGAGAGAGATAAAATACTGTTATGAATATTCTTAATACTTGTTGTATAGATTTTGAATAATGGGTGATGAAGATTTTTCAAAACCTTGTGCATTGTTTGTCAAGAGATTTTATCAGAAGACTTTGTAACTGCATTATTTATAGACAAAGTAGTATTCAATTTATAAACTTGAAGACTTTTTTTTTGTCAATTAAATGAGCCTATCTATGTCTTTTGTGGAATCTGCAATCAAAGTTAAAGGAAGTGTATCTGAAGCATCATACAGACTAAGTGAACATATTATTAAAAGCAGTAAGCATTACACAGTCACTGAAAATCTTGTATCTTTGTACCAAAAATGCTGTATGGGGAAGATATATAAAAAGTTAACAATATTCCCTTCTCAAAAAATACATTGCACAATTGTATTCTATATATAGCATTTTAATACACTCCTGCAATGAAAAATAATTCTTAGTAATTATTTTTAGCAGTTGCCATATTCTTAGCTTAAGTGTTCATGTCCTGAACACTTTTTAAAATTTGCAACATGTTATCTTTGTACTGTTCTTGTATAATTGAATAATTCATATATAAAAAGAAATTAATTTTTTTCTTCCAAAATTTTTATTATTTTTATTTATGAAATCAAACTTTATTTGATTTACTGAAAATGCTTGTTTTATTGTTGTTTTGAGTATAATTTCTTAATTTACAGGATGAGTATCTATTTAATGCTAAATAATTTTTCTCCCTTCAGTATGTTACTAAAAGGCATAATAATAAAAACAAATCATTGTCAAAAAATATAAAAATGAAAATATATCTGCCAATGAATGATTTATTCTAGCTACAATTTCAAGGAAGCAGATTGTTTCTAGAGACTTGATGTAGTCCAAAAGAATATTTTGTCGTTGTAGCTATATGATATTTAAACTGTAATTTTATTTCATTATTTCCAAATTTCCTTTAAGATAAATAATTTTTCAATATGAACATTTTGAATAATGCAAGAAAGTAATAAGGTTAAGTGTAACTGTATGATTTAAAAACCATTTGGTAATTTAAAATTTTTATTAAAAAATAATATGCTTTCTATAACCATTGTATTAATTTTAAACATATTTTCTTGACTTATCAAGCTTCATAAAATGGAACTTCTCAAAGTTTTTAATTGATAAAGAAGGCCAGCCTGTGAAGAGATATGCACCACAGTTTGAACCAAAGGTATAGTTTATATTAATACATCCATTTTCATTTTTTTTTTCTGAAAACATTTTCTATAAAAAATGAGCAGAGTGTATTGTTTATATAGTGCTTCTTTAAGATTTCTTATAAATTGTATTAAAAAATTAGTGACAAAAATTGTTTTTTACTTTATTTTGTCAAATTTTGATTTACATAAGTGTTAAAAATTATAGGATTTATTTATAAAATTTCCATGCATTTAAATGTGTATTTCATATAAAGAAATAAATAAAATCAAACTAAAATAATTAAGACATCAATTTGTTTATAAAAAATTTAAAACAATAAATATATTAAATTTTCCTAAAATTTTTCATTTCTTTTAGTTAAATTTTTATTTTCTTAAAGGAAAAAAAAGTATAATAGCACGAAATTATGTATACAGTTCTTGTTGTATTTGTTTCTATATTTTAAATGAAAAATAGGAAAATGCGGATTATTTGATTTCATGATTTTGAATAGATTATACTTTGGAGAAATAAATACTAGATAACATTCAAACTTCTACATTAGTTTACCAATTTTGTAAAAGTATGGGAATTAAAAAATATACTGATAAATTCTCTCTGATTGTAAAGCTCAAAATATTTTAATATTAAGCATTGACAATTATCATTACTATTTTTTTTTTTTTTTTTTTTTTTTTTTTTTTTTTTTTTTTTTTTTTTTTTTTGTCCAATCGAATTGTATTGGACAAAATACTTGCTTTAATACTATAAAGACTTTCTTTAATAGCAAAAGATGGGAAGAAAATAATAAAAGTGTAGCATTTAAAAGTGACAGTTTTTATTCTTTAACATTTTTCTCGTTCTTCTAGTGAAATATCTTCATGTTTGTAAAGTTGTGTACCTAATGAAATGTAATTAAATTTATATTTAGGAAATTTCTTTTTCAATAACTCTAATTCATATTCTTTTCTTTTGCAGGACATAGAACCTGACCTCTTGAAATATTTTTCTGCTTAAAAGAATAATGAATTGTATAATTTTTCTTTTTAAATGAAATATGTAGATATAAAATGAAAATTTTCTTACAAACCGTAATTTCGGTAGAGTTAAATTTGATGCACACATATCTGCATATTTATATTTAAATATGAAAAATGTATAACACGTTATTTTTTTTTGCACCTTATTGTTAAAATATATTTCAATTTCAATGATTTTTTTTTTGTTTAGGAACATTATATTTTCCTTTGTTTAATATAATTCATTCATAAGCAGCTGAATTAAATATTTACTATTTTGAATAACAACTGAAAACTTGCACCAAATAACTATAACGTAGCATATAATTTACTACATATTTTTTAATTTGAAAAAAATTTGTAAATGGGTTTATGATAACTTTTCTTTAAGCCTTTATTTGGGTGGGTGAAGTTTGATGTGCACTTGTTTACAGATTTGTTTTAAATATCTAGAAACATGTAGTATGCAGCTATTTTATTGTATGTTAATGTTTTGTGGTACTTGAAATAAATATTTAGTTTCATAGTATTTTGTTTTGTATGTTTCTTTTCCTTGCTTATTTCAAAAGAATTACTGCAATTAAATGAAACTTTATTTTGGCTGCATAATTGATGCTTTTTTAATACCATAATATTAAAAATATAATAATATTATAATATCATTGATAACTTGTCTATTTTTAATATGAAATATTTTCATATTTTAACATATGTTGCGATATATACTTTTTTTTTTCCATATATTTATTTTCAGATAAATAATCGTGAATTTTTTCAAAACATAAATCTGAACTAAAATTATATTTTTGAATGTTAAATTGAACATCATATCTATTTTAAAAAATGTGTAAAACACATTGTAAACTTTCAGTGCATAATTTTCTACAAAATATATTTACCTTATGTATTTTGTTACTAGTATTGCATTTGGTTGGAATTTAATGAAATATATTTATTACCATTTTTAACTAGTTTTTAAATACAATAATTTTTTAAAAAAACTAACAAAACTTTTTAAATTAAAGAAATATCTTGTGTGAAAAAAAATACGATACTATATTGTCTCATAAAAAAAATGATATATTTATATTTAGTTTTTAATTGTTGTGGAAATCCATGCAAGATTTGTTATTGGAGTTAAACTAAAAAATTAAATTTGTTAAAACACTGGAGTAATATAGTTGGGGTAAATAAAGATGGTTAAGTTAAGAAAAAACATTTTTATGAGTATTTATGTGTTTTACAAATATTATTAATAAATTCCAAAATGACATTGCTCATTAATTTTGGAAAAAAATTACTTGATTATAAAATTAAAATATTTTTGCCTAGATTATTTTATAACGCTAAACAAAGATTTTATAAATTTTTCAATTAGAATATAAGAGACTTCTGGATTTTAAATTCATCCTTTGATTTCTTATTCTTTAATGAACCCTTAATTTTGAAAAGTATATCAATATAATTTATCATGCCATTTATAGTTTAATTTATTTTTCTTTACAGATTATGATTATAAGGAAAATTAAATATTTATTCGAGGGGAATTTGGAATTTAAAATATTAGAATTGAATGTAGAGATATTCTATAAGGAGGTGGCGCCATCTACTGACCATTAAAACAGTGAAACTGGTTTTCACTGCAGGTTGTAATATGGAAATGCCGAACCTTCTCATGAACGTGAACTACAATTCTCTTCTTATGAACATGAACTTTTGTGTCGATTAAAATATTCTTCACATCGTTTTATATTGTAATTGATGAATCTAATCTTGCTAGCTTAGCTATTTTGATTGTATTGATTCGTTACATTTTAATTCTTTAGTCCAAAAAGAATTAAATTTGAATCTTTTTTATAAACCACTTGTAGGAAGAACTACTGTAGAAGAAATTCATACATGTTAAAGCTGGGATTTATGTTCATATATTTGCACTAATGGTGCAAAATTTTTATTAGGCAAAGAAAAAGGAGCTATACCACGAATTATTGCAGTAGCTCCACATATTGAACATTTTCATTGTTGTCTTCGTCATCAGTTAGTAGTAAAAAGAATATCGGAAACATTAAAGAATTTGGATGAAGATACAGATAATTAATTTTATATGAAAAAAAATCCCTCCCTCCATTCTATAAAACTTTTTATCAAACAAATAATGACTAAAAACCACAAGCTACAAATTCATGATCAGATAAAGTCAAAGCGTTGGAGAGCTGAAGATCTTTTAGCAAAACCCAGCAATCCGCGACGGCATGCTGTCGCCCAGTTCCGACTTCTGACTGGCCATGACTGTCTAGCAGAACATCTCCATCGCATTAAAATATTTTCGAATCCTGGCTGCCCTATGTGGTTCAACAGAGACCACCTCCAACGATGTGCGGTACTTGACAGCGCTTTACTGGCGTGCGAGAGAACTCTTAAGGCAATGACTTCGGTCATCTGTGCATTTTCTGGACATTTATTCTTTTGTATTTTTTTCCCTTGTTATTTTTGTTATTATTACTATTTTTATTCTTCTTGTACTTGCCTTGCCATTGGAAATATATATATATATATAAAAATCAAACTCAAGATTATTTAGTTTATTATGCGAAGAACTATCTAGCGCACACAAAATCTTGTTACATGTGGAAGTGCGATGATTATCGTGTAGTAAAATTTTATATCGATTTTTTGAATTAAAAGATGAAATTATAATTTTTTTTTTAAATGATCGTAAACATAAATATGCTCAAAATTTAAATGATGAAATAGGGTTTACAGCTGTTGGCATATTTGGCAAATATATTCACAACTTTAAATGAATTTAATAAATTTCTTCAAGGCCTTAAAATTAATATTATTAAATTGATCGATAAAATCAATGCTTTAATTTTAAAATTAAATTTGTGGGAATCTCATGTGAAAAATAATAATGCACAATGTTTTAAAAAGCTAAGTGATTTTCTAATCGAAAGTGGAATAAATTTGAATAAAGATTATATAATTGAGGAGTATATTTTATAATTAAAAACCACTGTTAACCATTACTTTTTTCAACAAGAAGAATCCCATGACTGGATTAAAAATATATTTCAAAATTTCAATAAAATCAGAATTTATTGCTCACAGAACAGGGGCATTTGATTGATCTAAAAAAGAGGAGATACGAATGCGAAGATCTTGACTTTTGGTTAAGAATTTACTCACAATATCCTCAAATTTCTGCAAAAGCTATAAAAGCCTTAATGCCCTTCGTTACAATATATTTGTCGAAAAGTCATTTTCAACATATGCTGGAACAAAATACAATGCTATGCTATGATATAAACTGGTTGCTGAACATGGAACACGTTTACAAATAACGACAATAGAACCTCCACTTCAAAGTTTTGTGCTAAGCAAAGCAAACTCATCCCAGGCAATAAAACAAACTTTTATTTGCACATATTAACTTTGTTTTGTAATACTTTTAAAACTTTTGTTATAATATAATAAAAAATATTAAAAAGTTTTTCTTTATGTGACTACCTAGATTGTGAATATTCTACTGTTTTTGATAAATTTAAATATCCTGCTTGATATTGCGACCTGATGGCCAACTGGCTATAAGGAGTTCTGCCTTTTGGTACCACAACCTTCAGGTCCGAATCATGGCGGTAGCATGGATGTTTGTGAGTGGTTCAGAATCCACGTTAAATTGTAGGTCCAGGTCTAATTAGCCCAAAGTGTGCACAAAATGACCGTAGAGCGACAGACCAAACCAACTGTTTTCGGCGATAATTTTATCTCTGTGAGGACAGATTATTTTTCTGTAATCGAAGTTATATAGTTAAAAATCAATGAATATTGTTCATGTTGGAATGATTTTTACATCATTAGCAGTTGCCCTAACTCGTAGTGATTTGTGCAACTTGTAGTGATTTGTTTTTTTAAACCAATTATGTCTAATTAATAGAAATATCATTTGGGAAAAGGAATCGCAGATAAACATTAATCGGTTTCACTACCGTTAAAATTTACATAAAGAAAAAAAAAGCTTTGGATCAATGAATATATATCTACGTTTTCCAAAGACAAACATCATTAGTAATTTAAAAACACTTTAAAATGCATAGCATTAAAATTTCTAAACGAAAAATAAGCAACATTATTTATCGGAAAGGATTGAGCTGTCAAAGAATGCATGTGTATGGGAAGAATTTTCTAAACGGAAACTCGTAAAAGATGCATATTGCTGCTCATATTTCTTAATTGTGATTGGGACAGAAAATCGGCCAATACGAAGTCAGCTGCAAAGTCTTTAAACCTATCCATTGCATTAATAAATATACAATAAACAGTAAGTTCAAACTGTAAAAAGAAAAAAATATAATGTTCAATAGCTTTTGGCTGAACGTGGAAAAATATAGTCATATATGAAAACTATTTAATTGGAAGTAAACGGATATTAATTGTGCACTTTCATGAAGCAAGAATTAATTTAAGAGGAAAAAAAAAAAGCTAAAGTCTTTCATTAATGTGAAATGAAAAGATGTATCTGATTTATAGATATTTGAATATTTCTGAAGTATAATTCAAAATTTAAGTGTATATTTCTAAACATCAGATGTGTAAGTTTTTATAAAAAAAGGAAATTACATTTTTTTCATGTAATGTACTAGCATAAAGAATTTTAAAAAATTGCCATAATTTAAGCATTGAAATTTATGATTTCTTAAACATTTTTTTACGAGAATCAGCCAAATAAAAAACCCCTTTAATTTTTTTTTTTTTTTTTTTTTTTTTTTTAATTATTTCTTTATTTATTTTTTAAACTATTGAGCAGATTAGAAATATTTAGTCATTTTTCTTTATGATCTGACTCATGCTTAAAACAAATTTTGTAATTAGTACAAAGCGATTGGATTTTTCTAGAAATGCATTCTTTTGATTAGTTGGGAATCGATCATAAGATCAGCAGCTCAAGCCATTGAAGTTCCCAAATCTGCAATATTTTGAAGAAAGGAATATCCATAAAACGTGGAAATCCATATTCGTTTTAAGCTTCCGTATATAGAGAAAGCAGAGCTTTGCAGCCAAGGGAACCTACATACAAAATAAAAATAATAATAATAATAAATAAATAAAAACATCTAAAATGTAGTAACGAAGTTATTGACGAATCTAAAACTATCCGAATACTTAAAATTAAAATTAGAAGTAATATTTTAAATTTATTGTTTAATTTAGTACAGTTTTTTGGTAATAAATGTTGCATTCTATATATATATATATATATATATATATATATATATATATATAAATTGCTACTATTATTATGGGACACATTAAATGAATCAACTGCTACTATTATGTGAGAAAGGGAGTAGTTTTTCAAAACGCTGTTTCTTCATTTCTGATAAAAAAAATAGGTTTAAATGAATATGCTTGTTAAACAATTAATCAAGTTAAAATAACTCACTGTAAATATGATAATAATAAATATTAGCAACAAAAATTAGTAAAAAAAAATATTTTGCACCGAAAATATAAATCTAATTCAATTATTTTTCTTTAAATAAAAATTTAATAAAAAAAAAAGAAACTAATATCAAACGATTACGAATTCGTTTTAAAAACAAATTCAAGAGTACTTTTTGTTTATGCTGTAGTTTGAAGATCGAAAATTATTCGGTACTTAAAATAACAGTACAAAATTAAATCTCGGAATTTTTTTTTAATTATGTAAAATAAATAATGTTTTCTCTAAATTAGCATTTTTTACGCAGCCGAATATTCGTACTTTAAAATGGTAAAAGGGAGCCTGATGGCCGAGTGACTAGCGCTCCGGCCCCACAAGCTTCGAGCCCTGGTGGTGCTATGGATACTTGTAGTGGTTTGGAATCACTATGAATGTAAGTCCTGTTCTAATATGATTGTAGAGCGTAGGGCTGACAATCCTACTCAGTAAAAATAAAATATTTCCTGTCTCGAAATCTACCAGTTGGCAGACGGTCTTGGACTACCATGGGGCTGCTGCGCCAATGAAGTGGTAAAAAATAAAAATTTCATCAAATCTGGTTATAAACATGAGAGAATTTTGAAATACGTAATTTTTTATCATATAAAATTAACTGAAATGGAATTCAACGAAATATTATTATTATTTTGATAAATAAAAAAATTTTTAAACAATACATGCACTTAGAAAGCTGAATTTTTGTACTTAAAATGGCCAAAAAAATTTATTAAATTGGCTGGACGATATATATGCCACAATATGAAAAAATAATTTTTTGATATCGACCTTTTTTCCCACTCGAATTTAAGAGAATATGTGCCTGAGAAACGAAACTATAATCGTGAAGAGCCATTTTGTTTTGGTTTTAGATTTTAAAAAATAACTTGCGGATTTGTTAGGATTTATATTGGTGATTGTTCTTTTTCGCATAATTTGTTGTTGTTGATATGAGTTAAAACTGCCACTTCGTTCTGGTTTCGAAAGTTCTGCTTGTCGCTCTATGATCATTTTTTTTTGCATACTTTTAGGCTAATTAGACCGGGACCTACAGTTTAATGTGGATTACGAACCACTCACAAACATCCATGCCACCGCCAGGATTCGAACCTGAAGTACTAAATACCAGAGCACTAGCCAATTGGCCACCAGCCCGCTCAGTTTCGAAGAAGATATGTGTCCATACATGCACACGTAGCTTTTCATATTTTCATAGTATATATTATTTAGAATAAGGTGCGATGGTGATCTTCTAGAATTATTTAAATTGTCTGCAAGTTAAAATTTGAAAAAAATTTTTGGTATTGTTCGTCAAAAGTATTTAACTGTTGCTTTTAAATTTTTATATTTTGTTGCTATGGGGAAAAAAAACACTTTACTGGTTTTCCGTATTTTTTTAATGTTTCCTTTCTCTAACATTCTTTATTAGTAGCATAGATAGAAGAAAATGTTTAGAATTCGGGATATACAGACCTATTGCACTGTGAAAGTCAGTTATTTAGTAAAGAATTTTAAAAAGTAATGCTTAAAACGAATAAACTATACGTAATTAAAAAAACTCGTATACAAATGTTAGATACGAGTGGGTTTTCTTCTAAAGATATAAAATCTTTTGTTAATGAGCATGATGTGAATAAATGTATGCGTTTTGAATATTCTTAAGAAGATGTTTTTGTTTAAAACTAGATCATTATTTCTGGAGTATAGCTTTTTTCTTTTAACATGTTACAATCTCAAATACTTGAATTTTTGTAGCATTTGTTGTAATTATGATTAAAGCACCTCACAGTTGAGCCACTGCATTTAAATTTATTTTGTTACATTATAGAGTTTTATAATTTGTGAATTGCACTATACTAGAATTTTCTTCATGGTTGTAGCATTTTTTGCACGGGAAGAGAGAAGAAAGGAATGTTTATTCTTTAACAAGTGTATAATAACAACCTATCACTGAAATCTGACAGCAGATAAGCTGTGTTGGGGATATTTGTACTAACTACTTTTACTACTACTATTTGTACTACTACTTTTGTATTGTATCCAATCAGAAGTGAGAGAAGCTGACCCCTCTTCTCTTAACGGATTTTCTTAAAGGGGAGTTTCTGGAGGAGAAAGGAGGGAATTCTACTACGACCATCTCCGTCCTTGGAGTGGATTGCACTTGTGAATCAAATTTAAACATGATATATTGACAAAGCATGCATGGCATTATTATTGAGCCATTCTTATTATTTTAAGTCATCTTTTAGTACTTCAATTCTTTTATTTTTTTGCTAAAAATTCCTTGATATTGCCCCAAAATTAAAAAGGCGAGACTTATTATGATATAATAAATGATTGACTATTTGAAAACTTTTCCAGCTTGCACACCATTATGACAACTCCGAAAATTAATTTGATTCATTGATGAATTTAATTTTATCTCACTCCATATTGTTCTCAGAAAACTATTAATTAAAAATCTGAACGAATTAAAAGTTCCCCATCTTTTTTGTGAGCGATATTAAGAATGTTTTCGATCGCGAGTTCGGAATTCAGCTAACTAATGCGTTTTGTTTCGTTTTATCTCATCCAATTGTGATTCGAATGAGTAATGAATCCACTATATAGCGTCGACTTCTGTGCTCCCATTGGTTGGAAACAAAAGGCCGCGACCATTAGGGTTCTTCCCCATCCGGTGTCTCGTTGATCTCTTTGAGCACTGATCCCGGTCGCAGTTACAGCGTTCCATCGAGGCACTGCAGCACCGACCGATCATTTCCCTCCTGGTCCAGGTGAAATGATCTTGCACTTCCGGCTCTGGCAACCGCTGACTCGAAGATGGATGACGCTTTGTTCTGCTCACATTAGGCTTATCAGAGGCCCACAATGCTGCCGCATAATTAGTTGTCTTGTTACTTGTCGAGAGTCCTGATTATGGCGTGTTAACGACGTATTCCGGATTTATTTCTGTTTAGTATAATGTTTAGGATGCGTTTAGTAAAAATAGAATTAAAATTCTTGGCTTAAGTAAATTAAGTTAGAAATTTGGCAACAGGTAGAATTACAATAACACATTTCAAGGATTTATTTAAATTTAGAATTTTTTTCCCCTTGTATCCTTACAACCTCTAGAGAGATTGAGCTTGGATATGCAATTTTTTTTTCTTACAGAGCTTAAATTAAAATTTTTGAAAACTATTTGACAGTTAGTTTTGATTGTTACTCTACAGTCATTTTGTTGCACTTTAGACAGAGACCTACAGTTTAACGTGAATTCTGAACCACTAATAAACATTCATGCCTTCACCAGGATTCACACATGTGGTACTAAAGGCCAGAGCGTTAGCCAGTTGGCCATCGGGCAGTTATTTGACAGTTAGAGAAGGATTAAGAAGATTTCTTTTTCACATTAATAGGAAAAAGAGTTTATTGTTATGCTAACTTAATCTACTGTAAAAAGGAAATTTTTTTATATGAGATTTTAAAAAGGGCTCAAAATTTTAAAAAGGGTTAGTTAATACTAAAAGGTAAGATTTCTATTTTTGGCAACACATTAGAAATGGCTTTAAATAATTTTACAGGAATTTTTTTTTTTCATTATGATTTTACAACATTTAAAATCCCGTATAGTATCATATTAAAATTTTACAAAATTTATTTTTTATAGAAATAACTAAAATAAAAATAAAGCCACCACCGTCATCATCATAAGGCTCAACAACCCATGGTGGGCGAAGGCCTTCTGCCTACTTGCAGATTTCGAAACATGAGAATATTTTCTTTTTATGGGGTAGGTTTGTTAGCCCTAAAACCAACCTCCGGTATGTCGCTCTACTGTCATATTAGACCGCGACTTGCGATTTAAAGTGGATTCCGAACCACTACAAACATCGATGGCACTGCCGGTACTTGAACCCGAAACCTGAGGTACCAAGCGCGAGCGTTAAAAATGAAACCAACGTATTTTAATTATAGAGACGATTTAACAATTTCTTTTTGAAATATCCTGTAAATTAATTATGGAAATGAAATATATTAGTTATAATTTCCTTTTTACAAGCAAGATTTCTTTTTTATGCTAGAAATTTTTTAAAATTTAATAGCATTACTAGCTAACACAGCATATTTAAAACAATTAAAATGTTCTATCTAATTCTAACGTTATAAATAAAAAGAATTGGCCAAATCGCAAAATAGGGGCCGTTGGGGTTTGACGCCTTTTTTATGACCCCAACTGGGAAATATAGTCGCAATATGTGGTAACCCGGTTTCTTGCACTGTTTGCAACTCTCTTAAGGCTCGTTCCCACCGAGGCGAGAGACGTGAAGATGCAAGAGGCAAGCGACAAAATTTTTTCGACCCCTTCACAGCGAAACGTCAGAAATAGCATTACGCATAGTGAAAAACCGCTTCGAGTTGAAAGTTGGGCAACTCCAAACGGAGGACTGCAAACCGGTTTCAGGCGACCGCGGTGAGGCTAGTGATTGGTCAAATTTTTTCGCTTGCATCTTCTCGCCTTGGTGAGCACGAGCCTTTACAATCATTTCTCACTTCTCTTATAATCGCAACCCGTTACTTGGCGCACTTTGGAGTAGAGATTTTTTGACGCGAAATCCCAACGCCCACTGTTCTGCGATTTTATTTCTAGGGTTCGAGATTTATTTCTTGGGTAACCATTCTTTAGATTTTTAACGTTATAAATTGAAGCGGTACTTAAAACCAATGCTTCCATAAGGAAATTTATGTTTATAAAACTCTAAATCAATTGTTTTGTAGGTCTACATATGTTTGCGAAGTTGAATTTTTGATTAATATCTATATTTTCTCTAATTAAACGTGTTTCGTCATTCAATTCCATCAAATCTTTTAAATTCATGATTACTAATTTAAATTATCAAGCAAAATATTTTGATTTATGTAAACGTGTAGATATTTTGATTGCAATGTTGCTTATTGTGAGGTATAGAAATAAATAATGCAAGTTTGGCACTTTTTCAAGTGCATGGTTTCGCAGAATGCTGTTAATTTTACTATGAAATTATATGATTCATTGCTATTAAATTTCAAAGCAATACATTACGGCACATTTCTGTCTTTTACTATGTAATGACAAAGGAATATATAATAAATAAAAGGAATCTATATATAAATGAATAGACACTAAAACTATAGACATTAACAACAATAATACAATAGATACTTACAAAACAAAAGAAAAATATGGAAAAAATGTTTTTAGAATATGATGAAGGTGGAAATCATGTATGAAACTAAGAAATTGCAAAAAGTAATGAGATTTAATACAGAGAAGAAAAAAACTGGATATGCGAGGAATTCTTTTAAAAACTGGGTAAGAAATTTTGAAAATATGACGTGCAAATGAAAAGTATCATTGTTATTGAGCGGATAAAATCCCTATTAATTTGCAATTTAATTATAAAAAACAATAAAAAAAATTATTTGTTTCCCTATAATTGGTACAATATTCTTTTTGAATTACTTTTACAGCTCATAGCGTACATTTAAAAAGGATAAAAGCATCTATCTTCATGTCATCTTGTATATGTTATCATCTATCTTATGCATAAAACGCATAATTTTTTTTTTTTTTTTTTAATCATTCAATGAATTTCTCATAATCCTTCTGGAATCAATCTTAAAAAGTTTAATTTACAATTTGATGATTAATGATAATTATTTGATTTGTTTAATTTTAACTAATAATAAAACTTCAGTCCCTCCTTTTTCACGCGAAGAAACCACGTATAGAGGACAGCATAACATTTCATTGATTAATTGTTACTGTACTATACGTTTTGAGGTACATACAGTAACAAAATAAAATAAATAGATAAATTTTTACTTATCCTGTCGTAAACAATTAAATTAAATCTTAAATGAAATCACTATGATATCATTATTGAAATCTATAATCACTACACACTATTGAAATGAATAGCCCTCACGTTTACTGTTGCTACGAATAGCTATCACACTTCACTGTTGAAATAGATATCACGTTTACAACACTTTATAATTTTTTCTTTAGTAATTTGATTAGCCTAAACGAAACTTCTCGCAGTTTCAAATTAAATCAGGTATCTGATCAAAAACTGCAACAGCAGTTTCTTCTTCATCGGCATCACTTTCATCAACATCAACCTTTTCCTTAATTGCAGTCTCCATCCCCTTTATATATCCTCCCATCACCATCTCCTTTATATACACTACTGGCCATTAAAATTGCTACACAAAGAAGGCGACATGCTACAGACGTTCAATTTAAACGACAGGAAGAAGGTGTTTTTATAAGCAAATGATTAGTTTTTCAGAGCATTCAGACAAAGCAGGCACTGGTAGCCTGCTTTACAATTTGTGTATGAGAAACACCTACAATGTATTTAAAGGAGGAAATTGTTCAGCCGGTTTCTCATACACAAATTGTATTTGAACGTTGTTGCCTGGTGGAAAGCTGTTGTGATACCTCGTGTAAGAAGCAGGAATGCGTACCAGCACTTTTCTGACTTCGATAAAGGTCGAATTGTAGCGTACCGGGATTGCTGTTTATCGTATTGCAGTATTGCTGCTTGCGTCGGTCGAGACCCAAATTTCATGAAAATTTAATCACTTGTTATTTCCAGTATAATATATTTGTCCAATAAATATAATTTTGTAATCTGCTTGTCTTCCTGCTGTAACAATTTTAATGGCAGGTAGTGTATTTGTATCTACCACTTCGTATTTTGTTATCGTATGGGCAAAAACCTGAGTAATCTCACCCAGATGTTTGAGTGTTGCTTATAAATGCCATAATAATTGCCACCAACTCTCCTTGTTTTTGAAAACAGTAACTGCAACGAAAGTATCTGGAAGATGTAAAAAGATTGCATTTAGAAAACAAGCTTTTATCACAACTATCATAAAAGACTGTTTGAACAACTTTCCGAAGTTAAAAATCGTAGTACTAAACTATTTTTTTTTTTTCAAGATTTGTAAATTTTTAAACTTTTGATGTGGTATAATATTTTTTTAGGGCAACAATTTAAGAACGTTTTGTTTACATTTAAAATCGAAGTGGTACTAGGATCGTTTAATTGTCTCGTTGTACGTGGGGAATACGCACGAACTTTTCGGTTAATACAGTACTTGTAAAAATGGTTTCTTTGTATAGGTTCGAATATGAAGAAGAAAAAAATGTTCAGTTTACTGATGCCCAGGACCATCACTAAGAAATTTAAACTAGTAATTTATTTTAGAAAACTATGATACATCAATAACAAGAACTAGAAATTGAAATCTGTAACAACTTTGGCAATATTTATATTGGCTGATGGACATAACAAAAGATTAAATTGCTAATTTCTGGAAAGTATTATAAAATTTGTAAATTTGGCTTTCTCGTGCTTGTTTCAATGGGAAGAAATTAAAAAAGGGAAAATTCCTTTGAATGCTGTTACAGAATACAGTTATTTAAAGTGAATTATTGAAATTGTAAAATCTGGATTTTCCCTACAAGATTGCTGCATTGCTGCTCATTAACACTTAACATCAGAAATGCAAACATAAACCAAATATGTTTGGTAGGCATGGGAAAGATTAGAAAAGTCAATTTTCCTAAAGGTGGCATTATAACTGTAAATTTTACTTCCCTACGTGTATTTCATTACGGAGGAGAAACAATTTAAAAAAGATTTTCAGGACATAAATACTCAAAGTACACTCTTAATTTAATGTTTATGTCGAAAGAATCTCAATTTTAGCCTTAGGATGAGCATCGTTAGTAAGATTTCATTCAAAAGTAACTTGATTTTATAAAAAAAAAGTGATGATGTTATCATAAAAAAGGAAATGAATTAAATAGTATATCACGATTATAATAATAATTATGTAACATAATTAAATAACATAATGACATAATAATAATGAAAACAGAAATATTAATTAACTACATAATTATATTTTTAAAAAAATGTTTTTATACATAAATAATAATTCTTAAAATTGAAAAAAAAAAAAAATGATATTATAACCAGTTATAAAATTGCGGGATAAGAAAAGATGAAAATTTAATGATTGCTTTCTTTATGTTTCAGCTGAAATAAAATAGAATGTAATTCATGCTCCATTTGTAATAATTATCATAAAATAAATCTATGAACAGAAATCTGGCAGTCTAAAAAGCTAATTATACTAATTCTATTTTATACTAATATAAAGTCATACTAATATTTTATGCTAATATTAAACCATACTAATACTTTATGCTAGTATTAAACTATACCAATGTTCTTATATTGATTTCAATATAAATAATAATGTTTTAAAAGTCAAATATACTATATGGAGGATTTTTAAAACGACGAATAGAATTTTTCAAATTATATTCTGTTAAAAATAAATTCATAATTAATTCAAAACTGTTTTTCAATTATATTGTTTTTTTTTAACAATCTAAGCAATTAAATGCATTGCAATTATTTTATCATAAGGCAATTGACTCACTTAATTCGATCACAGAAAATTTAGAAATTTTTTTTATTTTTTTATTCAATACAGAAAATTTAACAACTGAGCAACAGTTTTACAGCCTTTTAATTATGTATTGTTTACTTTTAATAAAATAAACAATACATAATTTCATATCTTAGAACAATCTCAAACCTCATTTGTAATTGTGAATTTGATAAAATATTTTAAGATTTATGTAATCTATATGAAGCAATAATTCATTTAGAAAAAATTATAAACAAATGTTTATCAAAGATAAAATATTGCTGAGAATAAAAATATCATAACTTTAAAATTAATTCTATTTTGATGTTAAAATAACTTTAATTAAAATACATGACAGAAAGATGTGATAATTTTTTCTGAAAAGTTTCAGATAAGTATTCTTTAAAAAAAATTCCGATTGAAAATTTTTAATGAGCATAGAATTGCAAAAACTAAGTTGTAACTTTATTTAAAAATTTCTAAAGTAATATATTAATGTTAATGAAAACAAATCTTACGTTATGTCAATTTGTGTAGATACACGACTTTATTTTTTTAGAACATTTTGTACTATTATACTTTTTCATAAATTCCAATAATTTTTTAAATACTTCAATGTCGCACACACTGAAAAAAAACTTTGATCATTTCATCTAATTACCATGCCCTTTTTTTCTGTTATTATAGTTCGAATTAATAACATTTCCTTTTTACTACAATAAATAAATTTCGAAACTGCTTATGATAAAAATTACAAATAAAATAAATGATATAAAAAGAACCAACAGAAGTTTTTAAATTTAAAAAAATTGCGGTTTTTTTTTCATAAAAGTTATTTAGTAAGTACTAGATAAACTTTGATAATCAAAATTAGATAATGTTTGTCGCTTTATGAGGAAAAGTATTTTAAGTTTCACTTTAAGCCATATATTGCTTTCTGGAGAATTTAGATTGATTAATATTATTACATATTTTATAGATCTATTCATATATATCTATCTATATAGATGGATATATATATATAATCTAAAAAAGTATGTATAACTGCACAGTTACAAGAAACTCGGGTAATTTTCAAAATTGGAATTCGGTTATTAATTATTTAAAAGGTAATTTTTCTTTCCAGACTAAATTTTTGTACAGAAAGATTCAGCATTACTATTGTGTCCAAAAAGTAAGACCAATTTTCAATTTAAAATTCCCGGAGCTTACGGAATTTGAATTTTGTTTTTCTTTTTTAGGTTGCTGGCACTGTCCTTAAAATCTGTGTGAAATTTAACGTCAGAATATTGAGTTACGCTTGGTTTTGTGAGACGCTAAAAGTGATTCTGGAGATTTTTGAAATGTCTGAATTAATTGAGCAAAGAACTTGCGTTACATTTTTTTGCGGAAACGTATAGAATGTTGCAGAAGGCATTCGGTGAGCAGTCCTATAACGGAAAGAAATGTTCACAAGTGGTATAAACAGTTCAAAGAAGACAGAGAACGCGTGGATGACGAAGATCCCTCTGGTCGACCCTCAACCTCAACCGACGAAGCTCACGTCCAAAAAATGAAAGATTTGGTGCTTGCAAACCGTCGATTTACAATTAGAGATCTTGCTGATGATGTTGGAGTTTCAAAAGGATCGGTCAATTCCATTTTAGGCCTCAAACGCGTCAAATCTCAATTGGTACCGAAAACACTGAATGCGCCAGCTCCCACTGCATTATTCCCTAAACTCAAAAGACCACTCCGGGCACACTGTTTTCAATCGATTGAAGAGATTCAACGTGAATCGCCGCGCGATTTGAAGGTCATCCAAGCCGATGACTTTTTAGCATGCATTGAGGATTGGAAAAAATTTGGCATAAGTGTGTTCTGAGGGGATTACTTTGAAGGCGATGAAATAAAGTTGGTAGGATAAATAAAGAGTTTTTGAAAAAAAAATTGTTCTTACTTTTTGGGCACAGTAATAAGTATAAATAAAATAATATTTCAAATTTTTAAAGTAATTAATTTTTATTTATATTACTTGCTTCCACCAATTATTCGACAGTAAGCAATATTTTCATCAATCATTAATCTTGATACTACTACTAATAATTAATCTAGAATGTTTAATAATAATATACCAAAAATTAATCTTTTTAATGATTATAAATATAGAATGTTTTTCATACAAAGATATTATCGTTCTTTGCTTAAAAGCATATTTTCATGAATTGCTTCATGTGAATATTAAATTGGGTATTTGGCACACTATTTCTGAGATTTGTACTTAAATTTTCACTGTGTGTTTCATATTTTTTGCTATATATTGTTTATTTGCTATAATTCATGATGGTAATTAAGTTGTTTTAAAAGCTGTAAAAATACCTTCCTTTTATTGCAGCTAAACTTATGTCAAAATTTTATTAAAAATATAATTGACAATTTTTTTTGTGGAAGATTTTCGGATTTTTATAAAAGATTAGATTAAGACGTGTAATGCGATCCATCTCTAAGCAAAGTGTGGACAATTATATCGAAAAATATTTCATTAAATGTTTTTAAATTTATTTCAGATTACATGATAAAAGCCTTTGTCAATAACTTGCTATTCTGGTTACAGGATTCTCATCAATGTAAATTTTTAATCTCTACGATTTACAGGATATTTGTTGTCCAAATCATGTTCCATGATAAAATTGCAGATTAGTAAATTGGGTTGATCTAAATAATACATTAAAAAGGGTAAATCTGAATGGATCAACAAATATGTGTGAACGAACATTTTTAGACTTTAATATTAAAAAAAAAAACATGGTAAATAAAAAAATTAACTAATACTCTTGCTAAGGCCGGATCTAGCCTCCCTCAACCAGATCCTCCTGCCTGTTATCATGGCATTAAGATAATTATTACAGCTAGATTTAAGGCCCGCTATTTTGAAACTATTTCCAACTCTGTAAGTGGGAAGACTTGGGATTCGTTACTGGATAATCCCATTCCTTGCGACCATCTTAGACCTGTTGGTATTGCTAATTTCAGGATAAAAACTAGGCAGGACTATCTTAGGAAACACCTTTATAGATTTGGACTGGCAGACTCTCCAACTTGCCCACTTTGCTTGACTGATTCTGACATGAGTGGAGATCGTTTGAACTACTGTTCTGAACTTATTGACGTAATGGTTGTAAATAATGCAAAAGATTATAATTGCTTTGTGTGGGATTCTGAACTGTATTGGGCTGCCCGCCATAGACTATTGGCGGTCATGCCTAGGTCTGGCGTAGGATAGAAAAAACATTTGACTAATCTTTCTTTGTGCTTGGTTACGACAAAAATTGTATCGAATTTATTATAACATTTAATAAATTATTATAATTTTTCACATCAACTTCTTTATTTATTATAATATTATTTATTTTATCATACATAAAGAATTATATATATATATCTATACCACAGAGAAAACCCAGGAGGATAATGCCCACGAGGACAGATACGCGAAAATCATCAAGCTGTTTCTCTCTGATGCATTTGTCGAAATAGGCTCCATCGTTTGGCGTTTCTTTAAATCTTTTTTTTTTTTCTTTTTCTTTCTAATGCAGTTGGCAAACACTTAGACAACTTGGTCTTGTATGCCTTAAGGCAAGCGCTGCACAGATGTTACTCACTTTACATTACCCAGGGGGCGCGCGTAACTTGAAGATCGTGTCACTTGATGGACGCTGAGTAACAATGCCCCCGCAACGCTCTACGATCCTATTAGACAGGGACCTACGGTTTAAGGTAGATTCCGAACCACTACAAACATCCATGGCAGCGCCGGGACTCGAACCCGAAACCTGTGGTACCGAGCGCCAGAGCGCTAGCCACTCGGCCATTCAGGCCCTTCTTTAAATCTTATCTACCTTGAATCATTTTACCATTGGTTCATAAACATCAGCTCATATATTGACAATTTTTACCACAAGACACCACTAGAGATCTTTTAACACCATTCTTTGTGGATGGTCAGTAGAGAATGATTCTTATTTGGAAGTAACATTTGCTTTATATAAGGTGGAAAATTCAGTAAATTCTCACCAGGCAATCTGAAAGTGAATACTTTGTCAAAAACACCACCAAATCTGCTCGTTATTCAAATCTATAGCTGTAAAAGACGACACCAGAAATACTTTCCTTATAATTAGAAAATGATAAATTGTCCCTGAAGTATTTTGAGTCTTATAATAATTCTGTAAACATTGTACTTATATCTTTATAAAATCAACAGCTAAAATATTAAAAAAAAAAAAAAAAAATTAAAAAATGCAAATTTCTATAAAAACTAGCAAAAATTATTTTTAAATTCATTTAAAAAATGCCAAAATATCCCCACTTTATTATTATTATTTTTTCTGCTAAAATATTGTCGTGTATTTTCTATTGTCAAAATCTTTTTTATATTAGCAATTGTTTTTTTTTTCTGGGCATTATGGTTTCTTTTTATTAAAATAATTGGAAAGCCAACTGATAAAAACATCAGCGCCATGACAAAAATGCTTTAAAATTTTTTTAATAATTTCTTCAAGTTATGCATTATTTTTTTGTGCTAAAAAATATTTTAAAATTAAGTATAGTTCATAAATTCTTTTACACTTCACTTATCAAATTTTTATCCACATTTAAGATTTCATATCTGATTCAGAAATCTCATTTACATCAGTCCATTGACTAAATACTCTTTTAGTTTGCTGAACGTATGACTTTTAAAGATAAGTTCCTTTTGTTCTTCTTATTGCCATCATCTCCGTGTATTTCCTACTGTCACAATCATTTTTATATTAGAAATTGTTTTTTTTTCTAGACATTTTGGTTTCTTTTTATTAAAATAATTGGAATGTCAACTGATAACGACATCAGCGACATGAAAAAAAAGGCTTTGATATTTTTTAATAGTTTCTTCAGGTTATTCGTTATTTTTTTTGTGATGAGTAATATTTTAAATTATATTTCATAAGTTCTTTTACACTTTCGTTATCAAATTTTTATCCATATTTACGATTCATATCTGATTCAGGAATCACATTTACATCAGACTATTGACTAAATACTCTTTTCGTTCGCTGAATGTATGACTTTTAAAGATAAGTTTCTTTTGTACTCCCTACTGCCGGCAACTCAGTATATTTTCTACTGTCACAATCATTTTTATATTAGCAATTGTTTTTATTATACTTACAGGATATTTTGATATCTTTCTATCAAAATAAGTTAAAAACCAAATGATAAAAACATCAGCGCCATGACAAAAATGCTTTAATATTTTTTAATAGTTTCTTCCAGTTATCCATTATTTTTTTGTGTGCGCTGAGTAATATTTTAAATTATGGTTCATAAATTCTTTTACACTTTCCTTATCAAATTTTTATCCATATTTACGATTCATATCTGATTCAGGAATCACATTTACATCAGTCCATTGACTAAATACTCTTTTAGTTTGCTGAATGTATGACTTTTAAAGATAAGTTCCTTTTGTACTTCCTATTACCGGCATCTCTTGCGCTGGAACATTGGATAGATGGTTTAATTACAAAGCACTGAACATTTTCCCACTCCTAGGTGCGTTATTTAACGGCTTTGTTTTAAATGTTCCCGAACCATTTGGGCGGTAATTCTTAAGTTCCGTAATAATGAATTTATCATTGTGGATGCTTGAATTTCTCTTTCTCGCAAAACTAATAAAAAGTTCCAACCCACAATAAAATAGCAAAATTTTCTCCGGCGCGCATTTTCATTTCATAAAATAATTCCGTTTTGATGAAGAAAGAGATAAAATCCGCCATTATTTTGGGGGAATCGCGGTTTGCAGGAGAAAAGGGAGGATTCCAATAACAATAAAGGATTCGTATCTCGCAGAACCTAGCTTTTTCCAACGGAATGTAATGTGGCTGAATTATGGTTTCTCACTTTGCAATGAAGATGAAGTTCATTTAAGTGTTTGTCAAGTTGCTCGCTAGACAGGAGTGGCGATTTATTGCTGGTTTGGCTATTTTTTTTGTTTCATTGAGATCCAATATCAGGTGTCGGAAAAGTACTACTACGCCCAAAAAGTAAGACCATAAGAAGTAAGACCATAATGCAAGTTCTTTGCTCAATGAATTCAGACATTTCAAAAATCGCCGGAATCAGTTTTAGCGTCTCCCAAAGCCAAGCGTAACTTAAACACTTATAAATATTTTGACATCAAATTTCACACAGATGTCAAGTACAGTGCCAGCAACCTAAAAAAGAAAAAAAAATTGAAATTCCGTAAGCCCGGGGAATTTTAAATTGAAAATTGGTCTTACTTTTTGGTCACAGTAGTACACTAGCGCTGTGGCCCTCGGTACCACAGGTTTCTTGTTCTGTCCCGGCGGGACCATATATATTGGTAGTGGTTTGGAATACACTTTAAATACTAAACTGCATGTCTCTGACTAATACGGGCATAGTGCTGAAAACCCTACCCTGTAATAAAGAAAACATCACCGGTTTCGGAATCTGCCAGTAGGCAAACTGCCAGGCAGTGCCTACTGGCAGACTGAAGTGCCAGGAATTTAGTTATAAAAGTGTTACAAAAGGTGTTACCAAAACTAGTTTAAACATTATTTGAGGTCAAAATAAAAGCTTAAATACACACTTAAAAATAAATAGATAACTTTCAAATATCATGATTAATAAAGAATTTAAATGAAGAATTCAGTAATTGTATAAATTTCCTTTATATTATGGTTACACTCGTCTTATTCTACTTCTGATCAAGTAGTAGGGTTCATTAGAACGTCTGCACAAGGAAATAGTTGTGGGTTCCTGCTAGAGGCTTGACTTTCAGTCACTTCTTGAAAAACCAGATTACATGGATATTATATGGAAAATTCTTACATCGATGGTCAAAACTACCTGTTTGGGATTTTTTGAAGTCATCAATATGACACACAACTTAAAATCAATTAACCCTGAAAATTCTCCTTCAAAGTATTGCTGGCTTACTTATCTAAAGAACTATGTCGATGCAATGAAGTAATTTCCAATAGAATAAAGATATCAACAACCAAGAAAGCCCTATGGTATGTGACGGCAGCATTAAACTAAAAGCAATCTTTGCTTATAGCATCAAAAGGAAATTTTCCATTATGTAACTAGTTGTCCTGTAATTGATTTATGGCATATTAAAATCTATTCTTAACAATTTTACATTTAGTGGCACAGAAAATTTACAACTCATGAACAGGATGAAAAATAATTAATTTAATAAAAGTTATAGGAGAAAACGGACAATGTAGCATCCTAAGCAAGGATTACCAACGAAATAATAACTGAATTTTCTACACCCATTCTTTCACTTGAAACAATAGCATTTTGTACTCCACAGATTGAAAGCTGTGATAATATTTACATAAAATCCCTTACAAAATTTTTAAATCATGTTTAAAACCATTGTTCATCAAGTTATTTTTCACTTTCCGTTTCATTTATGCTTATGTTAGTTATACAGTATCTTATAATTTTTAATCTTGTAATTCCATAATTGGAAGTTTGTTTTGAATTTAAACTTATTTTTATTTATTTATTATTTTTACTACCAGCATTTCTTTAACTGGTAGGGGAGGGACTACATAGCTCTAGTACGAGAATAAGTTATGAAGTAAAGTAAAGTAAAATACCAAAAAATAATGAGTAATAAAAAAATATAAATTTTGAAAACTAATTATAAAAATCAATTACTTAAGTAAATTAAGTTTCTATTGTAAAATTTATGATTTCAACTAAACAGATACAATGTACTTTTGAATGAAATACCAGTATTGTCCCATGTCACTTGGCGATTATTCGCCAATCCATCCCAATTGCAAAATGCAACCCCCCTGGAAGCAAGGCGGCCGAGCAAAACAGTGGCGATTGCCATTTGTCAGAACAACCTGACGATTAGCAAAAGGGGTTGCGCATGACACTTGCAATCATTAATAGCTGTCGCCAGGAATTCAAGGGAGTAAGAAAAACCGTTTAGATAAATCGCTCGTTAGCGTTACAACCTTTATCTCTCTCTCTTTTTTTGCGGGTTCCCTAATGTGAGGTGCACAGGAAGCCGTGCGGGGGGGACTATCGCACTTTTAACGAAGCCCGTGTGACACATCGCTATCAATCCCGCCACAAAAGAGTTGCGGTCCATTGTGGGTGCTCTTTCACGGTGGCGGGAAGACATTTTGGATGCTGATGTCTTATTTTTAGTTCCAGCTCCGTTTTGTTTCAGTGCTAGTTGATGGTGGGGAAATCCCTAAAAAAATTGTATTATTGGAATTTGGTTTGTGGGGCCTGAATGGCCGAGTGGCTAGTGCTCTGGCGCTCGGTAATACAGGTTTCGGGTTAGAGTCTCGGCAGTGCATTGGATGTTTGTAGGGGTTCGGAATCCACTTTAAAACGTAGGTACCGGCCTGTCATGATTGTAGAGCGTTGCGGAGATATTGCTAATCGTAGCTTATCTTCAAGCTACACGCACATCCTGGGTAGTGCTAAGTGAGTAACGTCTGTGCAGCGCTTGCCTTAAGGCATCGAAGACAATTGCCTAAGTGTTTGCCAGTATGCATTAGAACAAAAAAATGTGGTTTGTTAAGCCGTTGTAGTTTTCGAATGCCAGGTACTTTAATCTAAGTTGTTCACCACTAGAAAGGTAGGTATGTAGCAGGTTCAGCGTTACTTTGGGTGCACTGTTTCTACCTGATGGTGGAGTTTTCTCGCTGCCAAAGGCTACCGGTTCGAGTACCGACGGTGCCATGAATGTTTGTAGTGGTTCTGAATCCACTTTAAACCGAAAGTCTCGGTCTAATACTGTAAAAGTTGGGTGTAAGGGTAACAACCCTACCCCATAAAAAGAAAAAAAAACATCTTCTGTCTCGAAAAATCTGCCAGTAGACAGACGGCCTTGGCCCACCATGGGGCTATTGCACCAATGAAGAAGATGAAGTTATTAGATATAGTGCATCGTATTTTGCCACAACAAATTTAAATAAAGATCTTTAGGGATGGTATTTAGAGGACTGGAGTATTTTCCACCTCTTCACCATAACGGAAGTTCTCTTTCCCTCCTACGGATTTATAGTGCCCATCCTTGATATAGAACCATACCCCCACTTGACGGATTTCGAACTAGGTTTCTCCTGATTTGAAATTCCAGCTTCCTATCCATCCATCTGTTACGCATTCTTACGAAATGAGTTTGTGATTCTATAAAAAACTACTTAAGATCATTCATTACTATAAAGACAGAGATATAAGAGATTCAACGTTGCCTAGGAAATACCACGAAGGCTTGTTACACCGCACTCCCATTTTCCCATCACAAATTTTGAAAATATCCCCAGGGATTGTAGCAGGGGTTGTCAGCTTCCTTTCTTTCGTTTCGAGCACTATGGGAGGACTTCCGAGCTTACGAATCTATCATACTTATTCCCAGTATGGATACAGAAGGTATACTTTAGACTTTAATCGTAAGGTTTCGAACATCATTTAAATTTCCAAGTTCGGAAATTTAAGTTTGGATTAACCTGTTCCGGTTCATTCGTTAGAAATTAAAAGAAAATCCTCCCTATTTTTAAGTAATTTTAAAATACTTGTACATTTTTATTAAGTTGTTTCTGCAAAAATTCTTCCAAAATTCTGCAAATGTTTAATATATATACATTAAACATTTGCAGAATTTTTCTGAAGGGAAAGTAATTGAAAATGGTAAGAATCAGCTTATAAAACATTTGTTAATTTATTTGTTGGACTTGAGCATTTGTTTCCTGAACTAAAAAAGCAACCGAGATGAAGCAAAATTTCTGTTGTGGACACCAGAGATAAACGCGATAAATCAATCGGCATGAAAGTCCTGCCATTGGATTGGAGTAGAAGATAACAAATTGGAACTATCCTAAAATATTCATTCCAAATTGCAATGGCTTCAGCGACCAATGTCGATATTTTTTTTTTTTTTTGTTAACTGAGGAACATGTTTCATTCCTGGTAGGACGGCTTAAGAAAACACTTCTTCTTTCCTACTTTGTTTATTTTTAGAATATTCTTCATGATTTGTGATCAAAATTTTCGCTGCCTTCCAACAAATTATGATGTTGAAATAAGGAACTACAGTTTAAATTGTAAAATCAAAATTTTACTAAATCACTTTTTACCAAAACTAAATATACACTAGTTGAAGTTTATTTTTAATTTTTGTATCTTATTGAGATTGTTTGGGGACGTTTTGAAGACCAGAAAAAATATTTTGTTAATAATTTAAATAATTTCAACTTCACAACATTTTAAGTTAAAATTCGTTTTAATTTATTACAAATTTATTTATTATCATAAGAACCTTTAAAAATTTTCTAATTAAACTATTGATCTTCTAAATGTTAGCTATTTATCTCCTAAATTTTAACTAATAATTTTTTTCTAATTTAATTATACAATTATGTTTACTATTGTTAAAACAAATATTTTTTTATAATTTTGACTATGAAATTAATATTATATTATAAATAAAGAAGACATATCAATCATTACATCAGACGGCATGATTTAGTAATTATTTATTATACATTTATTATTTCGATGTATAGTATAATCCAAAAGTCGATATACCAATTAAAATTTAATATTATTTTTTAATGATTCAATGAACATAATTCAATCATTAAAAAATATGATTGTACTTATAAATACGTATCGTTCAGTTCATTTCTACAAATTGAATTAATGCAGATGTTCAAAGTCATTGTTTGTATGAATTAACACTGAGACAGGTGTTGGTAAAATCACATTGCAGCACGTTTTGTGGAGTGGATTTAACTTCCAGCCTTCCATGCCTTAGCATTAACTTTCATGAATATTATCCCGAAATTCCTCAGAAATGAGAGTTATTTATATATATGCACCTTATTCATATAGACTCACATGAAAAATCATTATCAGATTACAAAATCTGCTCTTAGATCTGATTATTTCAAAGCAATCTCAGAAGTTACTCTATGTCTGAAAGCTGACTTCACTCTATCCATTACGCAAGTTGCTTGTGCAATTAATGGCTCTCTTTTTTTGCCTTCTTCACATTCAGTGACATCCAACTGCTCGAAAAATTTTTCAAAACTTTTTTTGTTTTTAACTGTGTTGTTCCCTTAACATCAGCAGATTCCCCCATGATGTTCTTAAAAGTGAACACTTCAAACTATAGCTCTTAAGTCATGCAATGGCTTTTATTGAATTACATAAAAAAGTTTTATTTTCCAATCTATGTGTAATCAGATTTTTTATAGAAACGTTCCTTAGGAATCAAACGCAGTTGTGTATCTCCTTATTGTTCTAAGTCTCTTTCACTTTCTGCAGAACATTCATTTTGTGCGCATGATATGTGAATTTCTTCGCAATGCGTTATGTTCTATATGCAATCACTCCTTGGCCAGATATTTTTCTCAATGAATTTCTTGACAATTTAAGCAAGTGTTAAAAACTTAAAACTTTCTGCAATCTTATCTTTCACTTCTGGCCTATTATTTCTATGCTTCTCCATTACAGAACCCAGTTTCTCTAGATCCCATCACTAAATTTTAAATTGTCATTTTGGTTGACTTATTTCTCATTATGAATTTCTGAACCACATACACGCAACAATATCAGATGTAATTTTAAAATAACGTTCAACGATGAAACACCAATTCGTTGAATGATGAAACAATAGTTCTACGTTCGTTTTATCGTTCAATGATGAAACAATTTTTCAACAATGTTGTTAGAGGAAACTAATTACAGCGCAATGACTGAAAAATTGCTGTTTTTTTCTTGATATACATGTTAGAGGAATTAACTTTAATGGTACGGGTTGGATGCATACCATTAACTGTAGAACATGAAATGAACAATACGTTTACCTGTAATATAAGTAGATGCTTTCACTTGTTAAAAAATTAGCCGTAATTTCAAGGAGTTTTGGATCACACTGTATGGTGATATTTATTGTATTTTTTTAAATATTAATGATTCAATTAAATAATAAATTGTAAAAATATTTAATATTAATTTTTTTTAATATTTAATTTTAATATTCATATTTTATATCCTAATCTATATACTAATTTTAATATTCATATTTTACCAAAAACATTACTCAATATTAAATAATTATATATTAATTATAAATCAAAAATAGTTTTAATTTTTAATTATATTCCTTTTTTGATGTCAAATGGTCTTCTTCTTCTTCTTCATTGACTCAACAGCCCCATGGTGGGCCAAGGTCATCTGCCTACTGGCAGATTTCGAGAATGGAGATGTTTTTTTTTTTTTTTACATGGTAGCGTTGTCAGCCCTACGTCCACTGCTCTACAGTCATATTAGGCCTAGTGGCCTGACGACCGAGTGACTATGATGAGCCGAGTGGCACAGATGTCGGGTTCGAATCCCGGCGGTGTTATGGTTGTTTGTAGTGGTTCGGAATCAACTTTAAGCCGTAGATCCCTGTCTCATATGACCGTAGAGCATTACAGAGTCAATCAGATTTCTTCTCACCCGTATCATTCTCAAACTGTAAAGGGGCAACTCAGCTGTAGACACAGTGATGTGGTGTGGTGTAGTAGTAGTCATATTAGACCGGGACCTGAATGGCCGAGTGATTAGCTGTCTGGCGCTCGGTGACACAGGGTTCGAGTTCCGGCAGTGCCATCATATGGTCCCTGTCTCATATAACTGTAAGAGCGTCCCAGAGCCAATCAGACTTCCTCTCACCCACACAATTCTCAAACTGTAAAGGGACAACTCAGCTCTAGGCACAGTGATGTGGTGAGGTGAGGTGTAGTAATAGTAGTAGTTCTATTAGACTGGGAGTTACGATTTAAAACGGATTGCGAACCACTACAAGCATCCATGGCACAATGTCAAACTGTAATATCTCTCTTTTTTTTTTTTTTTTTTATTACAACTTAACATTATAAAAATTATTTTATCATGTTAAGGAAACATATGCGTTTAATTTTAAATTATAAACTAACATGAATCTAATTATTGAAGCAATATATAATTAGTTTATTTCCAAAAAAACACAAACTCCAGCTAAAATTCATTTGTAACCAACCCCCGACTTTCACTTTCCGCTAAAGCCAATAGACTAAAGTCGGCGACGTTAGACAATGGAGTTCCAACGGATTTTATTTTCAAATGCCATTTTCAAAAGAACACATAATTCTATTTAGAAAATATCGGAAAAATGATTTCAGAACAAATGTTGATTCCTTCCTGCATTCACTGTGGAACGAACACACAAAATGTTTTAACAAAAAAACCCAAAGAGTTAATGAAAGACTACCTGGAATCGGTGCGCATTAAAACAAAACCCTAATGAGTTCATTTATGAGAAAACAATGGCTCTGTATTAACAAATGCGCCGGCTTGAATTTTTGATGGCCCATTTTAAATGCTTCTTTTGTCTTCCACCGCCGCCATTTTGTAATGACATTCAAACTCGCCATTAGAAGTAGTATTTCCTCCTTTTTTGAAAATTAAAACCCAACGAAAAATTAAAACAGCTTTTGTTTTAGCGTAACATTTTAGAGTGCTTTTCTGACGTTTTGAATAATAAACATGTCTGAGGAATTTTTTTTTTTTTTTTCGTTTTTGGTGTGTGGAAGTTTGGGTAGTATAAGTGTTGTTTGAGTGATAAAAAAAAAAGCTGTTTGTTTAGAGGTATTGTGCAAGAAGAGGGTTTTATCTTGAAAACGAACGATTTGTTAAATGTTACTTTTTCTTTTGTTGATTGTCCTGTAATTAAGGTAAGGTTAAATTTCATTATGTATTCATTCATAAAAGTTGCTTTGATTATTGAGAAAATATTTTGAAATTTTAATAAAAAGAGAAGAAAGTAGTATTTTGAAATATTTGTTGTGTCATGTGTAATTTAAAAAAAAATTGTTTTTTTTTTTACTTTTAACAAATAATTCTGAAATAGACAACAAATTTCTTTATACAATTATGTATAAAATGTATATTATTCGATAAGTCTTATTTTTAGTTATTATCTGTAGTGTGCAAATTGGGCAACCAAAATGTAAGTGGGCATGGTTGGGCTGAGATACTTGAGGCTCAGGTTGGAGAATTCACAGCTTTTACACATGAACAAACACCACACATATACAATATATTAACCCATTCAAAGACATGTAATTATAGATTCGTGTAAGGAATTAAGATGAATTCTAAGCAGGAAATGCAATACTCAGCTACAGGATGCGCGAAATATACTTCCTCTCAGTGTGAGAGTCTGTAGGCCTACTAATGCGTCAGGACATGCTAAATATATTTTTTTTCCTGGTGAGAGTCTTGAGACCTACTGACCATTTATACTTCCATGAACGCCACAGAGGGGCGCTCTTGTCAGTGTGTAGGAGGAAGCACAATTAAATATCTTATTTTTCAATAAGAACTGTTTCTCGAAGACATATATTTTTTATCCAATTATGAATTGCTTACCAGAAAAATGTGATGTCAATGCTAATTAAAAATTTATACATATAATACAAATAAAATAAAATCAGCATAAGTATTTTTTTTAAATTATTATTATTATTATTTGTTACTTACTGAATTATGAGTCTATATTATTTGGACTGAAAACTAATCTATCGAAAAAAAATATTTCTGTTTTATAGTTAACGAAAAATTTGACACAATTCTATAAATTGCTTACTAAATAAAATTGATATATTAACGGAGTAAATTAATTTCAAATGCAAATAAGCTAAAAACTACAGTGCAATTTTTTTTAAATACGGATCATTTAAATAATAGTATAAATTTTCTTTTACATGTCAGGTACTTTGTCAAATGGCGTAGTTTTGAAAACAAGCAATATAAAAAAAAAATTTTAAGTCAATTCCTACTTTTTTTTTCACTCTATTGCAGAAAGTCCATTATAAATAAATTTCATCCATTTTTTTTTTTAAGTTTATCTGGCGCCATCTATTGGTAGATATATGCAACTAAAAACTAAAAAAAAATTTAATTAATTAATTAAATTTAATTACTGAATTAATATTTGAAAAAACTGTATTAACATCAAGTGTCATCCACTACAAGTTCAAAAAAAAATGTATTTGAACTTGAATGGACGAATAAAAAATATTTTATTAACGATTGAAAATTTGAAGAAGATATATATAGGGAGAGTGTGAGCTAATAGAAGGAATTGAAAAAAATAGTAAAATTTTTGAATTTTATTCGTGATATACTTTTAACATACTGATTCTAAACCTGTTTCATTATTAAAAAATTTAGAGTATAAAAATTTGAAATGAATACGACTTTTTTTTTGTCCCTTATAAATAGCTAAATGTAAATTGTGAATTTTTCAATTAAAGAAGAGAAAGAAATTATTCTTTATAAATGTACTTTCAAAACAAAAAGAAAATATCTATCACTTTTGTTGGAAATATTATTCACCTCCAATTGACTACCCCCGAAACTGAAATTGGAGCAGTTTCAACAGAAACCAAAAGCTCCATTGAGATCTCCTTTTTAAATGATGCTGCCACACTTGAGTGCGACTCGGTCGAAAAGTGTCATAAATACACTCTGCTGCATTCGAAGCAATTCCGCAAGACACGGAAAAAGAAAGAAATTCCCACAAAAATTAGGCGCGGGTGAGAAAAATGTATTTTTAACAGGTTTTCCCCTCTCCTGTTAGCGAGTTGTTAACTTTTATCGCAGTTAGATGGCGCTGGTTTTGATTTTGGCATGCCTGTAATCGTTTTAATGCGGTTTTTATCTAAATCGCTTCAATTTCGACATCGGTCTTGTAATTTCGTGTTCGAAACCTGTGACAGGTTATTATCAAGCTTTCACAGGTGTGCACTTAATGTTCTTTCAGGTAGCCCGGGCCTTCGAATAGCAGGCAGTTAGCGCAGTTTGGAAGATAGCCGAGAGTAATTCATCGTCTGTTAAAAGTCTGAAGTTAGGTTTTTTTGTGTGGCAGCGCCGCGGAGCACATTAAGATAGCAATGACGGACTGGATCGTTTTCTCCACTATCTTTGGACGATAAAGCCTCCCTGTTATTTGCTCTGTAAAAACCAAACAGCTATTTCGAACGGGGAGTTTGATTGAACAGTTTCCGTCGCGTCACTTCCGGTCTTATCAGCTACCGCAGCTTTTTGACAAGAGGCGGCGCTGGCTAATGACTGATGGCTGCCATTGCCAAACCGACAATTAAAAATACAGCGGATTGAAAAATCATTGTGAATGAGCGGCGTTCTTCCATTGTGCGAGTTCCCGGAGCCTGGGTTATTTTTCTTAATGGTCCCATGCCCCCAAATTACCTCAATTACCACGTGGGGGAGGGTAGAGAATTGCCTTTCCTCTTTAACGATGAAAATGATATCATATTTGCCATAATCGATGATTTTACTCCCTTTTGCCGTTAGCCTAACCTTTTACTCGGTGGAATAAAAAGTTTCAGGTAAGGTTGTAGTTACCGAAGGCGTTATGGCGCGCAAAAATTGCTGCCGCAGCACTCGTGCATCGGAAAAGAGATTTTCAATTTTTGGAACCAAAGAAAAATTTTCGATTCGGAAGAATGAATTGTTCGCACTGAACAAAGTGAATAATTTGAAAGTCATTCGGGATGATCGAAAGTATTGATTGCAAATTTAAAGTAATCGAATTTTCTTATTGCACTGTCATCCGATCATTAATTTTCTTATGTCCTCTGTCACTTTTAGTCTTTGCATCTTTTGCAAAGAAAAAATTTTAAAAACTTCACATATAAAAAGATTTAAACCTATCATTTCAAAAAATAATTTTTTTTTTAATTTTTAAACATAAGAAACATAACATAGACATAATTGTTGACATGTGTTGTGACAATGTTTAACATAACTGTGACAATGTTTAGCATAATTGTGACAATGTTTAAATATAATTGTTGACATAAGAAACACTGAAAGACATATTTAAAAAAAATTCTTTACAAACCTGTAACCTTTTTCAAAACCTATTTAAAAATTATAATTATGAATTATACTATATGAGCGTATAATTTTTTACGATTATTTCTGGAAACCTAAAATTCCTACTTGACTAGGATGATGCATTTAAAATGATAATAAACAAAATTTTTTTTACGAATTTATACCTTTTAAAAATAAAAATAATTTATCAATATCAATAAAAAATGTATAGCAATTTCTTTGTCCAATTCCGGATATTTGACTACCAGGTCCTAAATTACTCATGTGATTGGACGTTAGCAGATTCAGCATTATCCGAAATAGGCCTTCAAGTTATAAAGACTATTACACTACACCACAAAAAAGGCAAAGTAAAATTATGCCTTTTAGGTGGACTTTCATTTTATGTAATTGCAGCATATATTTTGGAGAAAACGTAGAAAACTAGAACCAAGCAATACGACTGGCGATGAGAACTCTCAATTAGAATTGCTAAACAATCTACTCTTTTAAAAGGGTTACTGCATAGTTGACTACTACTAATGAAAACAGATTCTTATTATTTTGCTGACTAATTAACAAGGACTGTCACTGGAATCAAAGTACTACACGTAATACAAATTCATTGGTGAATTCGTTCTTCATGTATAATGAAAGAAGGGACATTCTGTTTAAATAAGTCCGTATAAAGTCTATTAAGAGCATATAAGTCAAACAAGTGTAATTAGCCCACATAAGTATAATAAGTGTAATAAGTCCATATAAGTCTAACAAGTCTAATCAGTCAATATATGGACTATTATTTTAATTAGACATATAAGTCCATTTAAATAAGTCTACTAAGTCCATTTGTATATGTCCATAAGTTGTTGTTGTTATCGTGTCCATGGATCTAAAATATAATTATCAAAGTTAGATCAAGTCAAAAGTCTTCACGATAGCGGCCGCTAGCAATGGCGTCGCTTTACTATACAGGACTTTTCTTAAGTTGGCCTCGATTGGCACCATACCCAATTGCAAAATATGGGGAGTGAGTGCTCGGCACTCTAGAATGTGCTTAGGTTAAGGAAAGCATTGGGGCACTTTCTGCAGGAGATATATTCCCTGGTCTTGTCTGGGAAAATCTTCATCCCTCTGTAATGATTAGTTCTAAGTCGGCTAATAACTGATGTCAACTTCCTACGGCAGTTGAAGTCCGTGATTAGTGGCTTCTTAAAATTATGAGGAATTAGTCGGCTTTTGGCAACTGCGTTAGCATTTGCAAGTATGATGGTAGTCATGGGTTGATCATTATCCCTGGCTTCTTTGGCTAAAGAGTCAGCGCATTCGTTGCCCTCAATGTTGACATGTGCAGGAATCCATTGAAGATGACATGATTTGCCTGTACAGTGTAGAGTCTCGAGCAGAAAATTTATCGCAGATGTGATGTTAGTATCTCCATTTTTAATTGGTTCCAGAGCCGACTTGTAGTCGGAAAAAATCACTAACCCGTCAGTGAGGCCTGAGATATTTGAGTCATTTAGATATAAAGCAATAGCCTCTTTAATTGCTATGAGCTTGCTGGTGAAGTTTGAAGCTATCAGGCCTGTGTTCACTTTATGATGGTATTTACTTCCATTTGGAAGTAGAAAGAAGATGCCTGCACCTCCCTTATTGAGGTATTTGTCAGAGGATCCATCGTTGTATGCTATTGCAAGATTACCTTGTGAGAACTTATTTTTGGTATCAAGCCCTTTTTGTTTGAGAATGTTGGAGTCTTCTTTTTTTTAACAAGGTTGCAATAGGTTCAAACCAAACTTAGTTTCACTCGGTGGTTTTCGGAAAAAAGGGGTTCTTGTCCATAAGTTCAGTATATATAATACTAAAATTATCATACGAATTTCAATTTATCAGGCCCAAGAACACTCGTTTCATTGGAAGGATGTGAATGATGAAAGACTTTTGTTAATTGAAAGACCGAGCTTCATCGTCCTTTCATAATACCACAAATCATAAAATTCAATGAAAATATATCGGTAGTGATTGGGCATGTAATTGTATAATAATACACTTTTTTTTTAAATAATGTGCCAAATATTAATCATTGTATTACAAGAGCAGCAAACAGGTTTAAAGGATTCCTATTCAACAGGTTTAATAAATCCACGAAGCAAATGTAAATCATTGTTTTGCAATCAGGTACAATAGCTCCAAGAACATATAGAACATAGAAATGATCTTCTCAATAATAATTTTTATATTAATCATTAACAATAAACATTACATTAATTATCCTAAGTAACATTACTTTTTTATCATTGGGATTCATGTCATAGTCAATGTGTTTTCCTTCATATTATAGAAATTAATTCATGTAATTTTTCCTGTAATTAACTCAAATCCTGAAACATTTTCTGCTATATAATATCTGGCAAACTTTTCCTTAAATTATAATTCAAAATTCTAAAAATTTCTTATGGCTTAAAATTGTTTTATCAAATTTATTATAATTAAAACTTTAAATTAAAATTGCGATTCAAAAATTATCAGAATTCGTACAAGAAGTTTAAAATAACATTTGCTTAATTACAATGTGTTTATACTTGTTTAACTTACAGGATGGTTTAAAATTACACAACACAACAACTCCATTTGTAAGAAATCAAGATTTTGATGATGCTCTTGAGGAAGTAATTGTATTCTTAGTTCTCTTCTTGTTACAGGTACTTTTGTCCACTTTAACTTTGTTGTAAATAACTCCACTCCGTGTTTTGCTCTCTAAAAAATCCCATGCAGGTTTCAGGTTTTTCCTGGACTTGATCAGAGGGTATGGAGATTCTGTCAAAGGAATTTGGTTTCGAACCTTTCAAAGTAGAAGAAAAATAAAATTAATTTCTTTGAAGAAATTCTAAAAATTGAAACATTTTCTTTATTAGAAAATTCTTACGAGAAAAAATCCTTACACGCATGTTATTCTTTATGAAATATGATAATTTTTAGAGCTTAAATAATATTATTTAGAAAATAATGGCCATGCTCAAAAATCGCTATTATGCGTCGTGTATGTAAAACAAAATAAAAGCTTGAACACTCTATGAATGTCTACACTTGATACGACACTACACGAAAAAATAATAGTACAACAGTTATTCAGCTGTAATAAATATTCAATATTTCTGAACAAATGCTGGAATTATAAAAATATCCTTGATAATTCTTTAATGGTATGCCTTAATGTAGTATATGTATGTAGTATTCTTTAATAGTATGTCTACTTTTAACACTTTTTAACGAAAAATGACAATACAACAATTGCTGTAATAAATATTCAATATTTCTGAACAAATACAGGAATTATAAATTTTGTCCCAGATGTAAGCTATTCTTTAATTTTATAAATAAATATTCAAAACGAAAGAAATATAAAACTGGTAATTTTTCTGATTTGTATGAAGGCTATTAAAACATTTTTTTGTGTTTTTCTGGGGGGTTTTCTCTTATTTTTATTTTTATAAAATATGTTTTACCTCACATTATCTTAGCACATTAGAAAGCACATTTAAGTATTTGACAGAAAACAGGTATGCATAAAGAAAAGACAAAAAAAAAAAAAAAAAAAAAAAAATTCAACCAAATTTGAATAAAAAAAAAAAGGTATTTAATTTGAAAAAAAATTCATCCAATTATTTTTTATTTATCCTTAATCAATTGCGGAGTAATGAACGTTTGTTTTGAAATACAAAACGTATACAAAATTTTAAAATTTTAGAAAATCTAAAATCTTAATTTAGTATTTAAAAGAATTTGCTTTTGATAACAAAAAAATACATGACGTTATTCTTGGATACAATATTTATATATATATAGTGAAAAAAAATCTAAGTCTTATAGAGCAATAATTTTATATTTTTTCTCGGAAATTTGTCGTTTGTAAATACTTTTTTAAAATTATATACTCCTTCAATAACAAAAAAATTTGAAAATAATATCGAAAATGTTTTAAATAAGCATTTTAACACAAGAACAAATATGTTTATTATGAACTATATATATTATACATGTATATATTATTATATTTTTATGAACAAATATATTTTTCATTATTCACCCTGATAGTAGTTTTATATCACATTGTCTATGATTACAACAGTATTGTATAAAAGCTTACTTGTCAAAATGTTGAAAATCTAACAGATCTCCTGAATTTATAAGTGTATAGATTAGTTATTAACCTTTTTTTATATTCAGAGATTTATAATTTATCAAAGATAGCATATTAAATTGAATAATTGATATTGTTTTTAAATATTACATTTCATCTATTTATACATAAAAACCGTTATCAATGAAGTTTTCTTTTTACTATGCAATAATGAAAAAATTTGCAAACTCTAATGGATGAATAGCAAATGCTAATATACAAATAATCCTACAAAATTACATTAGAATACTATTATTTTCTTACAGCTAATCATAAATCGAAATATACTAACTACTGTGTCCAAAAAGTAAGACCATTTTCAATTTAAAATTCCCGGGGCTTATGGAATTTAAATTTTTTTTTCTTTTTCAGGTTTCTGGCACTGTCCTTGACATCTGGGGGAAATTTGACGACAAAATATCCATTAGTGTTTGAGTTACGCTTGGCTTTGTAAGACGCTAAAAGTGATTTGAGGCGATTTTTGAAATGTCTGAATTAATTGTGCAAAGAACTTGCATTAAATTTTGTTTGCGGAAACGTATAGAATGTTGCAGAAGGCATACGGTTTAGCATTCCTATATCGGAAAGAAATGTTTAGAAGTGGTATAAACAGTTCGAAGAAGGCAGAGAATGTGTTGAAGACGAAGAGCCCTCTGGTTGACCATCAACCTCAACCGATGAAGCTCACGTCAAAAAAATTCCCACGTCCCCCATATCGTTCCAAGGCCACCGTATTCACAACGTGCGACTTCCGGCTATTCCCTAAACTCTAAAGACCACTCCGGGGACACCGTTTTGAGTCGATTGAAGAGATTCAACGTGAATCGCCGCGCGCTTTGAAGGCGATCCCTGCCAATGACTTTTAAAATGCGTTGAGGATTGGAAAAAAAGTTGGCATAAGTGCCGGTGGAGATTACTTTGAAGGCGATGAAGTAAATTTGGAAGAATAAATAAAGAGTTTTTGAAAAAAAACAATTGGTCTCACTTTTAGGGCACAGTAGTATATTTGATAGGAATGGCAAATATTTTTTCGTCCACATATTATAAAAGTTGATTCTTAATTTAAAGCCCTCGTATTTTTCTTATAAATATTCGATTCTTTTTTAAAACGGTGATTTCTTTTAATGTGTTTATTTTTTATTTAAAAAAATGAAATATAATATTTATATATATTTAAATAATAGATTACATTTTTTTAATTTGCATTCTTATTACAAATTTTAATATTTTGTATTCTTACTAAATTTTTAATTGAATATATTTTTTATTGCTAGTAAAGGGTTTCTGTCTGGAATAAGATCAAAAGATTTTTGGATTTTGAGGCACAACATAATTACATAATTTTATGGTACAAATCATAATGGACATATCATTAAAAAACTCTTTTAATTTATGAAAATTGCAATCCTAAATAAAGACAATAATTTGATCATGAAATAAAAAAAAATGAAATTTGCTCGGTAAATTTTAACTTATCATGTGTGAACATTCGAGAACGGATGAAGAAACTCAGGAATATACCAAAGTTTAATAATGCAAGAGATATTATTATTAATTGGAATATTACAAAAATGGCCAAATTCGGATAGCCACATGAATATAGCAATGGTGAATGGATCAAGAAGTTCATGAAGAATGAATTGTTCAAGATTCTCTAAAAAGAATATACAAAAGTAAGATAAATGTAGTCGTGAATGAAGAATGAAGTATTCCCAATTCTACAAGAAACACTCTAGCATTTTAATAGCCAAAAGAATACATCAATGTTTGAAAATTCTAGGCATAAATGAAAAAAGAAGTATTCCAATTACAATAAGAAGCACTATAGAGCTCAATAGGCACCGGAAAATGCCAAAAGTGATAAATATGAAATTTCAAAAAGAAGGAATTAACCAACGTACTACGAGTACTTATAGCCATTGGATATACAAATGTTTAAAATCCGAACCCCAAACATGAAAAATGATTCAAAACCATACTACAAAATACTTCAAACAAAAGCCAAATAGAAAATTCCTTAAGACTAACGTTATTCATGAAGTATTTCAAGAGTTAATGGGCCCAAAGTACCATTTTCCGCAAAGAAATTTGAAATGGAGTTTTATTTGCTTTGCCCTCATTTTCGGATAACGTCACAGACCCCTAACCAGAGCAACATTCTGTTCATACATGATAATAAAAATTACTCAGTATGTTAAAAAGCAACAATTGCTTTTTTAAAATCTCTAATGCATGACAAAGTCCTCTCATAAAAACGTTAGAGCAATTCTTTTTTTTTTTTTCTAATGCGCACAATTGATAGGGCATAAAGGTCGTTTTCATGGAATCTTACCTATTTAGATAACTGCGTAAAATTATTCAGCTGAAGTGCTTACATTAGGCTTAACTGGAACAGGAGTATTCTTCAGATCTTTGGATTTTAGAACAGTAACAGGGCTCTTCATGTTCGTGCGATGCCGACAATACGGTATACCACTTTCTGGCGATACGTCTGGAAACTCAGTACCAAAATTGGGTGGCGCTATTTCTGAAATTTCGGGCATCGAGACTTTATTTCTTTCTCTACGCCTTCTTGATTTCGACTGAAGAAATTCTTGCTCTTTAATTGGATCCATGTCGTCATATTGAGAAAGAATCGGTGTTGTGGTCCTAAAAAAGAATATTTAAAACTAAGATATTTTTAAAATAAAATGTGATACTTCATAAAAGATGCTTCATAAAAACCATTTTTTATGACTCATTTCCATCTCCAGGTGCAATGCTGATAATTTTTAGAGAATTCGAGAGATATTTTTAATAAGAAATAATTTTTATAGAATTTAAGATATAATTTTCATAGAATTAAAGAAGTTATTTTTAGACAATTCAAGATATAATTTTTATTAATTTCAAAAGATAAACTTTAGAGAATTTAAGAAATATTTTCAGTAGAGTTAATTTTTACAGAATTTAAAATAAATTTTTATTAGACATTAGAACAAAAGACATCGTTTTCTGTAAAGATTGCATGTCGCCTACGAATGGGCTTATGCACTATAAACGCTATTTTGTACTTTGAACGCTAAAATAAATAATTCTCAAATAGAGATTACTTACATTTACAAATTAAAGAAATCACCTTCTTTATTGCTCTGCATCGTCCTGATGGACAGCACGCGTGTTTTCTAATTAGTGAATTTCGGTACGAAATTTCACACCCAAAATTGAGAGCTATCTATACCGAGAGTGGGCAAGGTAATTCATAGGTCGAAAAGAGTCCTTTTGTTCGACTTAGAACATGGATGCGAACGACATAAATTTCATTATAAATAGCGATGGCACTAAGTAGTCCATCCTCTACGATAACCAGAACATTCTGGCTTTTCTCAATGGATGGTTCAGAGATCAACTTCTTACATGAAAACTCAGATTTTGATTTTAGAACAGATTTAAGGCGTCTGTTGCGCCTTAAATCTGTTCTAAAATTCTATTTAGCTTTTGAGGGGAAATATCCGGTATTAAAAAGGATTAAATTATGATAATGTTGCCGTCGAATGTAGAGCTCTTTGGACTGAGAACTTTCACCACTACAACAACAGATATATAGAATTAGTACTAACCAGGAAGCTGCATCACAAAGCTGTATTGCACCCATATTTTGCCCCAATTTTGAAAATCACAGAAATCATCAGCAAATTAGCTGGCGAAGGATACATCTGCATGTTTCTCACATTCTTGAGACCAATGAAACTATCCGGCCTACACATTTAAAAGGCCTCTCCTTGCTAGCTAAATCAAAGATGTCGTCTCAGAATAACTTGTCGACATTCGAGCCAGACTCTCTTGATTCAGAAACTTAATGATATACCACTACGCCCACTGCTATTTGATTACTGGATTAGATATAACTTCAGTAATTATTTTGTAATTGGAGGGGAAAAAATCCACTATAATGTCCAATGATGAGGAAGACTATGCTCTTATATACTTGCCAAAAGCAGTGTCTAACATATTACGCTTTCCTCTAACAAAGTTCTTAATGATAGAAAGCTTATTATTTGTTAGAAATATATTATTGTCGTTCATTTATTTTAAAATTATAGTTCATTGAAATTTATGCTAGGTTTTTTTTTTATTTTTTATTTAAAAAGAAACAATACTTACGCTTTGTCATAAAAATGTGTCCAGCTTTTTTTCAAAACCATAATAACACATCTGATGATGCTGGAACTAATCGTAATAAGAGCAAGAAATTCTAACAGAGTGATGACTGTCTCTACCTTCGTTAGCATGCAAGTGAAACACAAGTTAGTTAAGTAGATCCACAATGCCTGAAGAAAAACAAATATAATAATCAAAATGCTAAATAATTCATTTAAAAAACATCAAAAAACAATATCAGTTTTTTAAAAGCCAAATATTTTTTTTATTTTATCTCTAACATATAAGCAATTTTCTCGAATATATTAAAAACATTGCTTAACAATAAAACACATTAATATCTTCAAGATAATCTTTGGAAAACAATTTATTTATATATTAATTTAAATCTGATATACGTAAATAAAATGCCTTAAAAAATCCATAATTAATTGTTTTTTTATTTAAGTTGCTAAGATATTTTAAGTAAGAAAATTTTTCTAATATAAAATATAATAAATATCTATATCAATCTATATATCAATCTCTCTCTCTCTCTCTCTCTCTATATATATATATATATATATATATAATGTTATTTTATATGAATATAAAATAAGTAAGCCTTTCGTTTTTATCAATTTAGTATGTATCTCAGCGGTTTATTTAAACGGCCAAGATGTCCTGTCGTAAGACTAAACACAGACTAAAAGTGACCATGTTTAAAACTGCCGACCATTTGGCAGAGTTTAATGTATCGTGATGCCCTTAATAATAAGGAAATGAAAATATTTCATAAATATTTTATTCTTAAAACTAAAATGAAAATAATTATTGTATATTCTCACTTGCTTAGTGAAACTGAAAACTAGTTCATGGCCAAGAATTCCAAAAGACACGTAATTCGTCAGTACTATTTGTAAATACCTTAATAACTATTGAAAAATATTTAATTATTTTTTCCAATCAATAGATTTTAGTAGTTTAATTTTCATTTCTTTTGCGTATGCGTTTTGGTTTTGCACGATTTATCATTTCCAGTTTAAAAAATTTTTTTAAACAAGTTAGTACAAATGTAAGCATTTAATTATACACTGAAGTGACAATAGTCATGGGATACCTCTCAATATCGTGTCGGCCCTCCTTTCGCCCGGCGAAGTACAGCAACTCGACGTGGCATGGACTCAACAAGTCGTTGGAAGTCTTCTGCAGGAATATTGAGCCATGCTGTCTCGATAGACGTCCATAATTGTGAAAGCGTTGATGATGCAGGATTTTGGGCACGAACAGACCTCTCGATGATGTCCCATAAATGCTGGATGGGATTCATGTCGGGTGATCTAGGTGGCCAGATCATTCGTTGGAATTGTCCAGAATGTTCTTCAAACCAATCGCGAACAGTTGTGGCCCGGTGACAGGGTGCATTGTCATCCATAAAAATCCCATCGTTGTTTGGGTACATGAAGTCCATGAATGGCTGCAAGTGATCTCCAAGTAGCTAAACATAAGCATTTCCAGTCAATGTTCGGTCCAGTCGCACCAGAGGACCAAGTCCATGCCATGAAAAAACAGCCCACATCATTACGGAGCCACCACCAGCTTGAACAGTGCCTTGCTGACAGTTTGGGTCCATGGCTTCGTGGGGTCTGCGCCACACTAGAACCCTACCATCAGCTCTTACCAACTGAAATCGTGACTCATCGGACCAGGCCACGGTTTTCCATTCATCTAGGGACCAACCGATATGCTCACGTGCCCACGAGAGTCGCTGCAAGCGATGTCGTTCTGTCAGTAAAGGCACTCGAGTCGATCTTCTGCTGGAATAGCCCAAGAAAGCCAAATTTCTCCGCACAGTTCTAACAGACAAGTCCCTTGTACGTCCCACATTGATTTCTGCTGTTATTTGACGCAGTGTTGCTTGTCTGTTACAATTTACGACTCTTTGCAGACGTCGCCGGTCTCGGTCGTTAAGTGCAGGCGGTCGACCACTGCGCTGTCCATGGTGGGATGTTATGCCTGAAATTTCATACTCTCGGCACACTCTTGACTCAGTGGATCTGGGAATGTTGAATTCCCTAACGATTTCCGAAATGGCATGACCCATGCGTCTAGCTCCAACTAACATTCCGCGTTCAAAGTCTGTTAATTCCCGTCGTGCGGTCATCATCACGTCAAAACTTCTACACATGAATAACTTGAACAGAAATGAAAGCTCTGCGAAAGCACTGCGCATTTATACCTGTTCTACGCAATGCTACTGCCATCTGAAAATTTGCATATTGCTATCCCATGACTTTTGTCACTTCAGTGTATAATAGTTTTTTTAATCTTATGTATAAATAATTTTTTATAATTACAAAAAAAAGTCAGTTTCTAATTTAGTTGAGAACGATAGAACAGACCTTTTTAGGGAACAAAATTCAATAAATCATATTCTAATTTCTGCTTATTCCGAAATCGGAAAAGCATAATGATTAAATGAGCCAAATTTGGGTATTTTTCAAAATTATACTGGTATAAGTTTTATTTGTATTAATTTCTTATTTCACAAGAGTGATTTCTTATTTCCCCTATAAAGTGAAAGTGATTTATACTGTCTGATTTGTAAATCCACTAATACATTTGTTGTTTTAAAGCAAATTTAATCCACACTTTTGGCGACGAAATCTTTCTGTAGGTAATGTGCTGAAGATCGTATCTTAAATTTATGTATACTCTAAAATCAGAAAAGATTTGGCTAAAGCATAAATGTGTTTTAATTTGGCAGAATGTAAAAATTTGGCTTAGAATCAAATCATTAAAATTTTGTCCTAATAGAGGTAAACTCTGGTGATAAAGATATAAAATTTGGTGAAAAGGCAATTTAGGAATAAACGATTGGCATAATAGTTATAAAATTTGGCTAAAAAGCATTTTAGGAATAAAATTTTGCTTAGTGAAAAAATTTGGTGATAAAGCGATAAATTTCTTCGTAAAACCAATATACTAATAAACCTTTGGCATAATAGTGCTAAAATTTGGCGGAAAAGCAATTTAAGGATAAAATTTGGTGTAATAGCTATTTAGCTACTAATGTTGGCGTAATAGCTATTTTTTGGCGATGGATTTTGGCAAAATAGTGTTTTGCAACGACAACTAACTTAAGCAGACATTTTTTGTTGTTGTTGTTGTTTACTGCAACTTGGCATTCTGGCGATGGATTTGGCATAAAAGGTCCAAGATTCTAGATTTTTATCTCGGAACTCTAAAGCGCGAAATCCCTCTCATAGCAACGAACAATCTACACGCTTGATGTCGCGGAATTGAATCTCACTCTTGTTTCCACCACTTTCTTATCACTTTATCAATATCTTATAGATCAATTGCAACCTTTATTAGTTACTTTTAATTTTTCTCAATTCTTTATGAATTTTAACTAATTTTCTTCTTCTAATTTCTTAATAGTAATGAAAAAGAGGAAGAGTCCACGATGTTTGGCGCCGCTGGGTCTTTTTTTCAATTCCTTGCATTAGTTCACACTCTCCCTATATATATCTTGTTCAAATTTTCAATCGTTACTAAAATACTTTTTATTCATCTCCTCCAGTTCAAATACATTCTTTTGAACATGTAGTGGATGACACTGGATGTTAATACAGTTTTTTCAAATATTAATTCATTCATTAAATTTAATTAATTAATTATTTTTTTCAGATTTAAGTTGCATGTATCTAATAATAGATGGCGCCAGATGTAAGAAGAAAATTTCAAATTTATTTGTAAAGAACTTTTCTGCAATATAGTGGAAAAAAAGTAGGAATTGATATAAATTTTTTTTTATATATTACTTGTTTTTTTGCCGTCTTTACGGCCTTTGTGAAAATTTGCTAGCAATTAGAGTAACGAGAGGAATCACTGTAGGCGACGATCATTGCTCATTGGCGATAGCTAATTTGGCGTGAAAGTGAGGGGCATCAAACATGGACAGTTCCCCAAAAAATGATATAACAACTCATCTTTGACCAAAAACACCCCACCATTCACTCCAAGGACAGATGCTTGTGGTTACTGCGAGCAAAGTACTTCCAACCCGTCAACCAATATCATTGTTTGGTGACTTGGCGAAACCGGGGTGTTAAAATATAATTACACTATTTTCAATATTAAAAAAATCACTTGATCAATCATTTATAAATTACTTACATGTATTATAAATAGGAAAATTAAAACCAATCCTCGCCTGTGCGTACTGACTTCTTCCGTATATACGATTGCTTTCCAAGTGAGAAATGACATAGCTTCTGCCAGAAACGCCCTTAGAAAAGCTTCAAACAGGGACTGAATACTCACAGAGAAGCAATTCTGCTGTTTGGAAAATGCGGTCTTTTCATTGCCCAGGAATGCGAATATAATGGCTGACAAACACAAGAAGAAATCGAAACTCTTCGCTTCCAAGTACCATTGGTGTAATTTTTCTGAGAAACCCATCGTCTAATTAAAGTATATAAATAATTAGTAGCTAATAAACTTCGAACTCTTCAAAACTAAAACGGGAGTGATTACTGATTTAGTTAATTTTAAGATGCTTATATGTAATATAAAATATTTCATTCCGTATCAATTATAAAAAGAAAGTTGTAACAGTTTTTTAAAAATTATAATTAGGGAAATTTCTAAGTGTTGTTTTATGCATTGATCATTTATTTGAAAGGTAAGCAATGAGCAAAAATATTGGGTTGAGATGATTTTTGATGAGGAGGAAATACTTTTAAAAAGCAATAAAATGTGGCAATGATAAACAATCGTTGCCAAATTTTATTTTATATGATAAGTAATTTATCATTATCATTATTATTAATTATTATTCTGCCTACCGGTGCCTAGAGAATTACGTGCGTCAATGTTGTTGTTATCGTGTCCATGGATTTAAAATATTATTATTAAAGACGTGAGTCAATAAAAACATACATTAAAACCTGTTTTTCTGTAATCTTTTTTGTGGCATTTTTCTTTTCGCGTGATTTTTTTCAATTCCTTCTATTAGCTCACACCCTCCCTATATATATCTTGTTCAAACTTTCAATCGTTCATAAAATACTTTTTATTCTTCCACTCAAGTTCAAATATATTTTTTTTGAACTTGTAGTGGATGACACTGGATGTGAATACAGTTTTTTCAAGTATTAATTCAGTAATAAAATTTAATTAATTAATTTTAGTTTTTTTTTTTTTTACATTCAAGTTGCATGTATCTAATAATAGATGGTGCGAGTTGTAAAAGCAAATTTTCAACTTTATTTGTAAAAGACTTTTCTACAATATAGTAAAAAAAAGTAGGAATTGACTTAAATTTTTTTTTATTACTTATTTATGCTGTGAATGCAAAATAATTTTCATTAAAAATTTGGAAAAATATAATTTGTAAAAACAGTAAAAAAACATATGAAAATTGAAAAATAAGCTCAAACCTACGCTCAAGATAAGCTCAAACCTTGTGCGATTTCTACTCATCATACAAAATTAAGTTTTGTAAGTACATTTGACGTCTTCTTTTCTGCAGTTTCATAATTTTTTAACAGTTTATTAAAACAGAGTAATATCTACAACAGTGGAAAATTAATATGCATGTTATTAATGTTGTTAAGGCAATCAAAAATAGCATTTTAGTGTCTATAAAATTATAAATGTTCAATATAACCTCCACAAAAACACAAATATCCAGTCTATAGGAGAACACTTCCCACTCTTTTTTCAGCATGACCAGTGTTACAATTAGGATCATTACAGTTATTTGAGTTTTCAGTTCTTCAATGTTAGCTGGAAATGATGTAAAAAGCACTTTATCTTTTATGTAGCCCCTTCCCCTCCCAAAATCACAGTGAGTTAAATTTGGCCTTTTTGGGGTCAACTGGTTAAAAGCGAGGTAATCATTTGCTTTGTGATCAATCCACCGTTTTGTGAATTGTGTCCTTTAAATATCCAATAACAGAGGGACTGAATGGCCGAGTGGCTAGCGCTCTGGGCTCGGTACCACAGGTCTCGGGTTCGGATCCCGGCGGTGCCATAGATGTTTGTACTGGTTCGGAATCCCCTTTAAACCGTAGGTCCCGGTCTAACATGATCGTAGAGCGTTACGGGGGTATTGTTACTCCACGTCCGTGGCTTATCTTCAAGCTACATGCGCCTCCTGGGTGATGCAAAGTGAGTAATGTCTATGTAGCGCTTGTCTTAAAGCATCCAAGAACAAGTGTTTAAAGTGTATGCCAGCTGCATTAGAAAGAAAAAAAAAATTCAATAACAGAATTACACGCCAACTAGAGCGTACGAATTTTTCATTCACTACGATTCACGCATTGACGAGCTTGCTTGTTTGGTTAGAGAGATATCGCATTTCAAAGTTGGGACATTCTTTTGTAAACGCTCTGGATTATATAAAGAATAAACTAGAGAACTGCACTAACGAGCATAGTTATTTATAGAAATTTAATAGAGAGCTAACAAAATTCAAGCTAAAAAAAGTTTTTCTCGAAATCATAGCTGCAAGAAATCACATTTGCATCAAATGAATTTAATCTAGTTGATTATATATTCTGCAAAGGGGCTTGTTCCTTGAACTATTTATAATTATTTTGGAAAATCTTCAATAGACTTTTAAAAAAATTATTGATGATTATATATGGGATTCCGTTGCTTCCAAAATACCTTCTCTAAAAGCTTCATTCCTTCTAAATTAAATAATTAGCAGTTTACACTGAATGAATAGTAAGACAGAAATAGGTGACTTTAATATAAATTAAGCTTTAGTTCCGGTTTTATTGTATTTTTTTAAGAGAATGTATAATAAGGACTTTTTTATGTTAATTAATTAACAAGATAAAATGGCATATAAAATATAGTTGTTTCCGAGATATTCAATATTGGTTAGTAAGACATCTTGACTTGAAAAACGTTAAAAGTTCATTGAAGATAGTAGATTTAAATAAAAAGCATATCATTATTAGTTGAAACATTTGTAAATAGCAAAAAAAAAGTTCTGTATGATAAAAATTATGTATTCATTTCAAAAGGGCAAACGTGTTGTGAGGATAGAAATCATATTTAAAGGATTTTCAGAAAGAAATGTTTTTCTTTATCTCCAATGGCAAGTAAATACAAAAAGGGGTTAAAATAGAGAACAACAAAAAAAAAAAGAAGAAAAAAAGTTTCAATAAAGTTGACCGAAGTCATTTCCTTAAACGTTCTCTAGCTTGCTAGTATCTCGCCATCTTTGATTCGCCATGAAATTCCAAGCAACGATGGTGATGAATTCAGTTCATAATTTCTGCCAAATCACAAAGCGGGCAGTTTGGTTGGCCAAAATCCCAATGGTATGACGTTCAGCCAGATAGTCGCAACCTGTTAAAAGATGGAACTGAGCAACAGCAAAATGGCGTGAGCCGCTTGGAACTGTGAAGGCTCGTTCCCACCGAGGCGAGAGACGTGAAGATGCAAGAGGCAAGCGACCAAATTTTTTCGACCCCTTCACAGCGAAACGTCAGAAATAGCATTACGCATAGTGAAAAACCGCTTGGAGTTGAAAGTTGGGCTACTCCAAGCGGCGAACTGCAAACCGGTTTCAGGCGACCGCGGTGAGGTCAAATTTTGGTCGCTTGCATCTTGTCGCCTTGGTGAGCACGAGCCTTGAGAAGATCCTCAACTTTCCATCGCTTTGTCTGCATTTGGCGAAGTAACTGTAATCTGTAAATTCTAGTCATAGTCTGTTAAATACACAGCTTTATTGAATAGAATGGTAATGTTGAGCATATTGATTGGGACCATGTCGAGTCATTTCTTGCAAGGAAATCAACCTATTCATTCTCCAAAACTCCACAATGTTCAGGTATCCACTGAAGCACTACGTGCCTCTTACCCAAAGATAGTCTTCGCAAGTAATTCCGACGCTGAAAGACTTCAGGGGGGAATTAAATCAGTTCTTTTTGATTGGCAAGCCACCAGCATTGCTTTGCAAGAAACGAATCAAATAAAAATAATAATTCCAAAACAATTATTTCTATTGCTGAAATTAATCCAAAACCACAAGAGAACGTTTAAAATTAGTTAAAAAATCAATTTTACAATTGTTAACAAATCCATTATATATTTTTAATTGTTCAAAAATTTTTATTGTAATGTGCAATCGCATTTGAAGCATATCAAATGGATAATGCATATTATATATTTTGATAAAAAAAATATTATAGATGCATTTCATTGTTAAGGAAGAGTTATTTATCCAGCAGAAAACCGCGTTTAGAAAAGAAAAACACAAACTCAAAGAGTAAAATAGGAACTTTTTTTTTTTTTTTTTTTTTAAATATTTGCATCTCCTATTTCTTATCAAAGAAAAAATAATGTTGAGTCCGGATCTCAAAAGCTCCCATTGAAATCAAGGGCGGGAAGAGATCATTCCCCTCTCCCCTCTGAACAACTGGACATCCATACAATTCCTCTCCCGACCACAGATATCACCATTTGTGAAAAGGAAAGGAAAAAAGTAACGCGAAAGTCGAAAATTCTAAAAAGTCTATTTTAGAGCACAAAAACGCACGTTTGTTTGGTTAGTTTCTTTTCTGTGGACATGAAACCTCCCCTTTTTTGCATTATGAAAAACTTGGGGGAAGAATCTAACACACACATCCCAGAAAAAAATATCCCAGGAGGCCGCAAAAACCTGAAGCCACTATGTCCTGCCGTTGTATTGAAAAATACATACGCCACCGCACGAGGCATTCAAAAAACTGCACGTCGAGCCTCGGCCTCTGCTGCATCAATTCCAGTGAAATCTGCCCGTCGCAGTTACAGTGACAGTGAACGACGTTGTCTGCCTAAAAATGCAAGGTTCAATGGTAGAAAATGGAATAAAAAATGAGCTTTTTTGTGTGGTTTTGACACTTCACAAAGCGAACTAAAATTATCCATTTTCGAACTTATAGAGGTTTGGTAAATGGTAGTTTTATATGCGAGAATTCTATATTCCGCTGCCTTCAAGTGCACTTTGAATGAAAACGGCTGTTTTTAATGTTATCAGTGGCAACGCTTAGAAAAACCTGCCTTTGGCAGCGAATAGAAACGTATTTTTGTGTGTCAGATTCAGATTAAGAATGGCAACATCAGAATATCGACTTAATATTCCATTACTATTCAGTCCATTTATTTTTTGAACGCCTTTTAGCGAAGAATATCTTCATAGGTTCGAAACGAAACTTTCGTGTGTACTTGCATTATGCGTTCTCCTATTATGGACACTTTTCTTGTATAACTGCATGTTTTTATCGAATGTAAATGCTAACAAACAGGAAATCGCAGTTTAAAATTTACATTCGTGAAATTCTGACGCAATGTGAGCTTGAATTATTCGCCTCGGTTATTATAGGAAGTCAGATTAAAATCAAGTTATATTGCATCCTTACAGATGAAGAAATCTCGTTTATTTATTTATAAAATTTTCTGAAACATTTTTCTAGATAAACATGCATGTATTAATGAATTAGATAAAAATGTATGTTAAACTAAAAATAAAAATTCTTTCTTTTTTGTTAAGTCTGTAATTGCTTAAAAATTTAATTGTTTTTCCGTTACTTTGTATTAATAATGTGAATGTTTATCGATTAATTTTGATTTTTTTTCTTATTAACTGGGAATATTTATAATCTTGAAATGTTTCTATTAATGATATTTTTCAAAAATTTTTGCATAATATGTAGTTAATTAGTTAGTGTAGTTAATCATTAAGTAAATATTAGGAATATATTATATTTAAGGATTATTTTTGAAAAAAAATGTTAATAATTTGAAATATTCTTATTGAATATCAGTAATTTTTCCTTTATTTTTACTTAAAAGAAATATTTCATTTTCAATCCCATGCCAAATATCTAGAACTAAAACTAAAATTTTGAAGGAAAAAAAAAAAGGTTATTTTTGGATATAAAGACATTAATTTAGGTATGAGAAAAATGTTTTTAAATTTATTTGAATCGAATTTTTTTCGGTACCGGATATGTAATAGAGAATTTATTCCTCACTAATATGACAGAAATCTAACAGATCCGAATTTTCCCAACATGCACCGCGAGGAAACCCACCACCTTCAGTACTTCTCCCATTAGAGCAGTGATTCTCAAATATTTTTAGAATTTATTCGTGGTGATTCCTTTAAAAATTTTTGATGGCTTACAGATGCTTGAAAAAAATACTTTAACTGCAATTAAGATATAGGCTGATATAGATCATGTACTTTTCAAACTGAAAATACTATATAAATTAAAGTAATTAATTCAATTAATTATGGAATTAAATAGGTTTATTAATTAAGACAAATATAAAAAAATGAAATCAGCACCATTTAAAAAAGGAAATCCTCCCAAAACAGGATGTAACAATAATCGAAAATAATTTCCCTGTCACCACCTAAACTTGCTCCCTGTCTTACTTCGTAGACATAATTTGAGAAACCAATGCACTAGAAAAAAAGCAAACCTAATGCTATATTGAATAACTTTCAGTGGTAAAAAATATCCTGTTAAAAAAATTAATAAAATTCCAATTTCTTTGCAAGACTTTCTGGCATAATTTCCACTGAATCTACTCAAGGTGCAAAGCATCATTTCAATTCCAATCTCATCCTTTAAACCTCTATCACGATCACACTACAACCTGTTACAGACCAAGACCGTCTCAACAAGCTTCCTGCCACTAATCGGATGAGACGCCACAATCCACCAACGATTGATTTTTAATGTCTTGAGATCTGCCTCTACGCAGTCACTCCATCTTGTGCGGATAGACAAATAGGTTTCTAGATAGATAGTTTTCTTGACAGATGTTTCTCATATTATAATCATTAATACCTTTTTTCCTGGTACCTTCCACATTTGTAATAGTCACATTTTAAACAGGGTTCGTATTACCACATCTAAAAATATGGCCAAGCCTTCTGATGCAAAAAGATTCAATGACTAGTAATATTTTTTTTCTAATGCAGCTGGCAAATAGACCGTGATCTTTTTATGCCATAAGGGCTGCATAGACGTTACTCACTTTGCACTACCCAGGGGGCGCGTGTAGCTTGAAGATAAGCCCCGGAAGCGGAGTAACAATGCCCCCGCAACGCTCTACAATCCTATTAGGACCGGGACCTACGGTTTAAAGTGGATTATGAACCACTACAAACACCCATGGCAACGCCGGGATTTGAACCCGATACCTGGGGAACCCGATACAGCGCTAGCCACTCGGCCATCAGGCCCCATGACTAGTAACATTACGTTGCTCATATTTACTCTCTCTCTCTCTCTCTCTCTATATATATATATATATATACATATATATATATATATATATACATATATATATATATATATATATACAGAGAAAGAGATATATATACTATATATGATATTATTTATCTATATATATGTATGTATGTAAGCATATATTATTTAGCACAAGTATTTCTATTCTAAGCGAAAAACAAATTTTGTTAAAGCACACAATAGATGGCGCTCCTCTCCTTCTGTTTAAGTCTCTTCACTTGGGATTCTTTTAATTGTGAAACCTATCCGAAGCTGAAGAACTGTTTACGGGATTCCATTTCCAACCACTCCTCTATCAGTACCTTGAAGTGGCCGTCTTTGTTCGGCTATCAATGGGCTGAATGGAAGGGGCTCGAGGCACTCCGAGAACGATCTTCTTCCCCCGGTCCCAGAACTCTATTATCGAAAATGGTCTTCTTCATACACCGATTAAAGTTCGGGGGGAAGCTCACTTTTTCTTTTTTTCATTGTGAGAGGCGAAACAGTTCACCACACCCACATATGGTTTGAATTTACGCGGGAGGATGTACTGGTTTATCCTTGTTTGATTTCGAGTATTGTTAAGAGTATCAGCGCCAGAGCTTTGAAGTTGAGTTGGGAAGAGAATGGTTCAAAATGAAAAGGAAAATGTTTTTGTTATTGTTGTTGGTGCTACAAATTTTCTGGAATTTTGTTTGGAATAATAAATGTGTTTGTGTTTCGGTTCTTTGTTGAATTTGGATACGGTAGCACTCGAGTGTTATGAAATTGGAAATCAATGAATCTGTCAATAAAAAAAGTAAAACAGAAAAAATTCCAGTACATGTTTTATTTCATTTTTAATAATTAATTTTAAATGGTAGTTTCATTTGTTGGTAAAAATAGGGTTAATGATCCTACTGTTTATTTCAGAAAATAGCCTGATGTGCAAATTTGCCAAATGTCTTGCACTGATGCTAAAGATAACCAGGCATAAAAAAAAAAAAAATAACTTGCCTGACTCATGGGCAAATAATAATGAAAGGAGAAATTGTACTATAAGATTCAAGTTCGAATCCAGTGACTGCTTTCAGAAACTAGGAGAATCAATGTAGACCATAAAAAAATGCATAACAATATCTCGACAGTGAGGCTACTTGTTAATAGTTTTCGAATAAAACAACGAAAATTAAAGACATTTACCCCTAAAAGTCATCCCTAAAAAAATTTCCCTGTTTATAACTTGTTGGTTTATTATTCGTGGCCTATATAATCGGATAGCGATGTAAAAAAATAAACAAATAATCTGGGAATAGTTTTGTCTTGGGATGATTTACAGAATTACTTGCATTAGTTAATAATGAATTAATTTAAGTTTGTTAATTTTTAATCCTATGGGATGAAGAGTTTTGTTACCCGTCTTGATAACGAATTCGTCACCATTAATTTCTTCCTTATTGATGTCAATGATGGAGAAAATCAATTTCTTCAACAATCAATGAGCCCTCTCTTTCAAGTAGATTTTTTTATTAATCTCTTTTTTAAACCTGATCTTGTTATAGTAATATAATAGAAAACGGCATAATTTAGTGAAGAAAAAGAAAACTACATGAATCTATACCACTTTAACATGAAGAATATGTCCCATTTTTAGTAATTCATTTTCTTTGATTTGATTTTGTTAAAATTGAAGGGGTTTTGCAAGAATAAATTTATAATTACTCAAAAGCTAATCTAAGCATACCTTTAAATTATTACAGTACGATTTTTTTTCAACATTAAGTTCTTTCAAGAAATTAAACATTTGTTCTGTCGTTCAAGAAATCAAATGTTCGTTCAGTCATTAAGAAATCAAATGTTTGTTCAGTTATTCAAGAAATCTAGTGTTTGTTCAGTCGTTCAAGAAATTAAATGTTCTTTCAATCGTTTAAGAAATTAAGTGTTCATTCAGTCATTCAAGTAATCAAAGGTTCGTTCAGTCGTTCTAGAAATCAAACGTTCATTCAGTCGTTCAAGAAATCAAATATTTGTCCAATCGTTCAAGAAATCAAGCGTTAATTCAGTTTTTCAAGAAATCAAACGTTTATTCAGTCATTCAAGAAATCAAACGTTCATTCAGTCATTCAAGAAATCAAATAATGTATATGTAGAATAATGTATATAATTCATAATAAGATATATTACAAAATACTTAAATCACTGCATACAAAACAAAATCAAAATACTATAATTTGTTAAATATTTAAAACGAAGTTTCAGTTTCAATCATTTTGTCATTTTATCATCTTAAATATTCAACTGAAGTTATTTTTACCAAATAAATACGATGCATAAATATCAATATCAATAATTTCATATATTAGAGATTCTTTAGAAATTCATTAGCATCTTTAATTAATTTATTATTATGTGTACGAAATTTCTGAGCAAATGCTTAAATATTTTTTGAGTAAGACGAGGCCCATTTCCTTTGTTATAATATAAAGGAATTCTTACTTAGAAATTTATTTATCATGTCAAAATTAAAAATGATCAATTATTTAAATTGTTTGAATCCTTTTATAACATTAAAAATACATAAAATACGTCCAATATCATTTACAAACATTCTGAATAAGATTTTAATTCGTAAATAAAATATAAAACAAGATTTGAAATTGAACAAATTTAAGAAATGACTAATCAAATTTATAATATACTTTAAAGAAATCATAGCATTAATGTCTTACAATAAAAAGTATATAAGTAAACTTATTTGATCTTTAATTTTGCTCTCTACTAACTTTAAAGGGATACTTTCATTTAGTTATATACTTTCTTCTTCCAGCATTATAATTTAGGTTAAATGAAATTCTGGAGCAAAGCACTTAAATACCGTACATTCCACTTAATACCAAAAAGAAGGTATGTAACATCATCCTACACAAAGAAATAAAAAAAAAAAAATCTTTAATCCACAAAAAATATGAGAAGAGATAGGGTAAAATTAAATCCCGCTGAATCATTGCAACAATAGAGGGAACAAAACCCCTCAGGTTCCCATTATTAACCCACATACCTCGGCTCCAGAAATGAATAGGTTGCGTTTTGATGAAGTGTTGCCATTCGGCGGATCATAACTTTCCCTATCAACATCTGTGGAGAGGCCGAAAGCCTAGAACGGTTTTCCCGAAAAGGCTTCTGATTAGGTTTCACAGTAATTGAATGTTTCTGGGAATTCCTGGCCCAGTCATAAGTGAGTAAATCATTTAGTAACCGATTGGAGTAGGATTTGATGAGAAATTCTTTCTCTCTCTGGGTTACCATGATTCGAGATATTGTGAGTTATCAAGCTATCTCTTTGAGGTTAGCATCGAGATAAAAATAAATGAAACATTTGTTTATAAACAGGAAGATATATTTTTTCATGTAAAAGAAAATGGCACATTTCTTTTGGAATAAATAAATTAAAAATTTCTTATTGAATTCGAAATTTTTAAGAAAATAATTTTATATTTTAAATTGATTGACAAAATTTTTTATTATATATACAAATTTGAGAGTAATTTTACTTGAAAATAGAAAAATTGCCAGTTTTTGGAGTAAGGTAATCTAAGCCATATGAACAAGAATATATTTTTTCATGTAAAAGAAAATACCACATTTCTTTCGGAATAGATAATTAAAAAATTCTTATTGAATTTGAAATTTTTATCAATTTTTAGAAAATAATTTTATATTTTAAATTGATCTGTAATTTTTTTTATTATATATGCAAATCAGAGAGTAATTTTACTTATTAGAAAAATTGTAGGCTTTTGAGGTAAAGTAATTTAATTTTTGAACCATATGAAAAGCTAAATTAATCATTATGAAACAAAACTCATCTAGTGAGTTTCATTATGAAATAAGAATATTATGAATATTATATATATATGATATTATGAATATATATATATACGTAAAGTTATAAGTATATGTAGTGTGCCTGAAAAAAAAAGTTAAAAAAAAACAAAAAAAAACATCGTAATGAAAAACTAGAATGTGAAACTTTCGCAATTTGTTAATAAAATTTTATGAACTCTGGTTTCAAATTTGAATTAAATAATTTTATTTTCATTAATAAAATGTTTCATAATTTCTTAGTCCATTAGTTTTTAGAAATTAAAGGATTTAAAACTGAAATTTTACTTAAAAGAGAAATTCTATCATTTTTGTATTAAAAGGTGTTGTAAACCATAATCAACACTTACAAATATACATTCCTACACAGATACAAAAAACTAAAACATAATTAGGCAGAAAAATTTAGTATTACTGATATAACTTTCATACGGCAATGCTAAATACTTAAGCATTTCTTATATCGTAGCTTTAAATTAAATATGTTACCAATACGTACTATTCATGAGCAGAATCGTTTTAACATTCTAGATCACAATAAGATACATGTCTGTTAAAACTTTTATTTAAAAAAAAAACTAAAATAAAAATTATTAAATTTCTATGAATCTAAGTGATTCAATTATTTTCAATAAAAAAATATAATTGTAAGCACAAACTGTTAATAAGAAAATGCAGTAGAAAAGCGCAATTATCGAAAAAATTCTAAAAAGCAAAATTCTAAAAGCAAAATCATCTCACTAATCACTTATCTTTCGATTAGAAAATGACTGGTTTTATTACGAATTTTATAAATAATTGCCATAAATATTCACCATATGCTTTGAAATTCTACCCACCCTCTATAATAACTATTTCAATTTAGCTTTCTACGGATTCTATAAGAATTACAAATTACCGAAACCATCGCCACCTGTTTCTCAGCATTGGAGTAAGATTTTGTTCTGTAAAACATGCTTCACTGCTGTAAAAGTCTTTTTGCGGAGGAAGTAATATAAGTATTTTGCAACTTGGTAAGTTTGGAAATAATTTTTAAAATTCTTTCATATATAAGAACTAAAGACAAAAGAGGAATATTTAGTAAATCTAATATTTAAAATATTTGTTTTTATTTTTCTTTGAGTTTCTTTTGTTTTTTTTTGTTATTGGCTGAACTCTTAAGAATCTAATTTTACTTTCCAAAGAGTTTCAAATTTCAAATTTATGTCAAAATCGTTAAGTTTATTTCCAAATAAAACATATTAAAATTATATTGAAAAATATTATATAAAATTATATTGTAATATATTACATAAAATTATATTGTAATATATTACATAAAATTATATTGAATATTGAAATTATAAGAGAGTCAAACGCTGCTTTATATTTATCATGTGTGAACATGATGTTTTCCTGGTTAGAGGTCCGTGTCCTCTCCCAAAAAAGTGAAACTATAAAATAAAAATAAGTAAGAGTATAAGTTAATATTTAAAACAGATTATTCTCCTAGCGTACGAATGAGAAATTTCAAAAATTTTATTTAAAATAAACACTTATTTTCACGTAACTTTATGTCTCTTATTGTAAATTAATACGGAGAACCTTGGCCGCTTAGCGGCCACTAGCTCCTTCATTGTAAAATGTTGAAACATAGCGGTGGTTTCATGTCCTTTGAGTTAATAAGAAAAATAGATAATTAAATACCCCCTTTTTAAAAAAAGAATTATTTATTTAATAAAATTATAAAATAAAAATAACAAACATTTTATTTTATTTGTTAAAACTGTTATGAAATATGTGTTGCTAAATATAACGATTGACTCATATCAAGTCACGTGCTCTGTAGTGCATTTTGAAATGTCTGGCTTTCAAAATATAAACAGATTACTGTTTCAATATCGCTCATAATAGTGTCTAAGGATTAGCTTATGTTTAAAAAGGTCAACCTTCACTTACAGACTTCTCTGTCTGAATTGTGTAGTGCTTCTTGGTGTATTTTAACAATTACTTCTTCATGAAGTTCTAGAGTTATTAAATTTTGTTATATTCCTGGCGCTATTGAATTGGATAGTTCTTGTGGGGATTCAGCACTTTAGGTTTCCGATTTCGCCGAGTCCCTTTTCAGCGCCAAATGCAATCGCCAAAATCGGAGTATTTTATAACGCAGCCATTTTGTTTGTATAGGAAGGGATTTGGCGAAAACTGCAAGGGAAAAAATCGCCAAATAAACAAGCGGAACCCTAAAGTGCTGAATGCCTGCTTTTGTAGTAATTTGATCAATTGTTTCACAAATTTCTTGGATTAGTGAACATTGGTATACTTCCATGTATATTTGTCCAGTGAAGTATGTTCACACATCATAAATTGAAATTCGTGAAAGGATTTCAGTTTTTTTTTATGTATAAATTTATTATAGAAACTATATCGTCATCATAATATTAAAAATTATGCCTACATTAAATGTTTCAATAAAAATGTAACTTTGATACATTTCATGTAAGCATAATTTTTAAAGTTGATGGTCAAAATTATTATTTAAAAAAATCGCATCCAAATATAAATCCTATTGTTGACAATATGATAGTAGAATTTAATTTTTAAAAATTTCAATTCTTTGCATAATAATACTAGGAAAATAAACAATAGAATTAGAATAAGATAATAACATAATAGTAAGTAATGTGGATAAACATCAAAAATTATGTACAGTTTTTTAAAAATAATGGCAAAATCTATTATGTAAACTAGATGCATAATTTCCCTAAGAATAAATACAATTATATATTTCACATGGTACATGCAATCATATCCTGTCCAAATTTTTTTGACATGTTCAAAGTCAACTATGATTGTTATTCAGAAAATAAATTCAGACATTCATTATAATATATGAAGATATTCGATATATACTCGAAGATATGCTGCATATAGATACTGGAAATATACTCGATGTACGGATATTTGATGTATACTCGAAGATATTCGATATAATGATACTTGATATATATACTCGAAAATATTCGATATAAAGATATTTGATAATATGCGATATATAGATAATTTAGGCGTTCATTATAATATACGAAACCTCAAATAATTGATATTTAAAAAAAATTTATTTGTTGTATCTTACTTCTTTTTTCTAATAATATAAGCACATTGATAACTTTAATGTAATTTGATTTTTAACTTTACAAAATAGAAGCCAATTCACAAACATTTATTTTTACTTTATCTAATAAGGATTAACTTTGACAGCAAAATTTATAAAACAGTTGGATGGAAATGCTAGGTTTTGGAAAAATAGTATTCTGATTTTCCTGTCCAAGAATAAATTGAAAAAGCTCTTTTGAGATACTGTACTTTAATTCATCATTGTTAAACTTACATAATAATTATTTAGAAAAAAAATTTCAATTCGTCAATATCTGGCAAACGTTGGATGAATAGCAATACTAGATTTTTAAGAGAAACAGCATTTTGAATGCCCTCTTCCGAGGAAATAAGCTGAAAAGATTTCTCTTGAAGGACATTTTCCAAAGATTGACAATAAAAGAAAGGACGGTCGGGTAATAAAAATGCGAATATAAACAGAGCCGGGCAGTTTTGCGCAACACAAAACATCAGCATTTCTGTCTTCTTTTCCCCTACATTTGTTGAAGTCTCTAAAAATTCTAGCTGGCCCCCTTCAAAGGTCACTCCTTGGCCAATGGCCAGCGTCAAGAAAATAAGCAAATTCACAGACAGGATGTCGAACAAAAGTTATTTCTTCGCATAAATTTTACAACAAGGTCCGAGAATGTTTATTTCCCTACCTATTGACTTGCCAGTTATTCTTAGATCTGTATCTTTCCATTTTTTTTTTTTTTGTTTGTTTGTATTTTGACGAACAAGAACGCTGCAGTTGGGAGGATTCGAACGAAAAAAAAAAAAAAATAGAAAAATTTCCCCCGCACAATAGCTGAAAGATTCTCTCTGTCCTCCCATCCCCCTGTTCTTCCATTCTGTTCTCTCTACTGAAGGGTCTTTTGTGAAGTGTTGGCAGCGACAAAAGTGTGGTCAATAGATTTTTCTTGTACCGTGTGGGTGGGTTTTTGGACCGTTATTATTCTGCATATATATATATCTCGTATGTATCTGTATGCAAGAAGATTTCTTGGGGTATTTTTTTTTCTGTGTGTGTGTTATTCTACTATCAGGGTGTCAACAAAGGGATAGGAATGGATATTCGGTTCTTTGTGATTTTGAGGCAGGGTTTAGAGAAGAAGTGTGAAAAAGTATTGTTTGTGGAAGAACATTCATAACTGTTACAGGTTTGTTTTAAAAAAATTGTTAACACCGCCATATCGATCGAATGAAATTATTACTATCAATAGGAATAATTATTGCAGAACAGATTTCTAAATTCTCATAGAGGAATTCTATTTTACACTACAAAAACTTCTTACTATACTTCTTCAGTTACGAGGAAATGTTTGTCTCTGTTAAGAGGATATATCTTAAATATCTTTCTTTAAAACATATCGATATGAATGTATTATTCATAGGTATAACCGTATATGACTACCTTACAGTCCATCGATTATTGGACTGACCATTTGTTGCAATGGATAGTGACCACATATTTCACTGCAGAATATATATATATATATATTATAGGGACCTGATGGCCAAGTGATTAGCGCTCGATACCACAAGTTCCGGGTTCCTGCCCCTGGCTGTGGCATGGGTGTTTGTCGTGGTTCGGAATCTACTTTAAACCGTAGATAGGTCTTTTACGGGATAGAGTTGAAAACCCTAACCTGTAAAAAGAAAGACAACATCGGGTGATGTTGTAATTCTATATGTTGATGAGAATTTGACTGGAGATGAGTCTTGAGATGTTGAGATGAGATCTCTAGATCAACATCTTGAGATGCTGTTCGGAATTCTCTCTCTCTCTCTATATATATATATGTCTGTTGATTTCCTGTCTGATTCATCTATAGTCTATAAATGCACAACAGAAAAAGCGGTTTTGTAAATAGCTGCATAATGATTAGTCAACGGTCTTTGTCTCAATCAAATATATATAATTCTTTGCAAATATTGAAATAAAATAAAAGAAGAAAAGTAAATTTATGTGAAATAAAAAGCCCACCCCTTAAACATATGAATGGGTGACTTATTTTGGAATGGCAATTAAATGAAGCTAATAAATTTTTAAACTTTACAGAATCATAATTTTAAGTTTATTATAATTTTTAAATGTCATTTAACACTTTAACAAATTTATGGAAAAAGTTAAAGTATACTGTCATAAAATATACAGATAAACTGAGTGTCTTCTTTTTTGAATGTACCACCTTTTCCAGCTGAAGCTCCATAAAAACTACTGTTTGATAGAAATATGGCTACTGCATATAACCATTTTTTTATATACATATTTGCTGCTTTAATTGCAAAGTTAAAAAGGGTGGCCATATCTGTGACTTATAAGTTCTCCTCTTCTTGTCTGCGTTCCTAGTAGACTTATATATGTAAATAAAAAATATAGAACAGTTTAATAGCCTTTAAAAATGAAAATCAATTCTCATATGTCTCTTAATAATTATGATATTGTATGTATTTAGTTCTACAGAATCCCGGAATTGAGGACCGTTTCTCCGATTCCAGGTAAAACAAAATATGATCTACGTTATCCTTGTTTAAAGCCCTTTCTCCCACACTAGGTAAAACAAATTATCTAAAAGACCCTTGTTGAAGACCTTTCTTCCGGAATCAGGTAAAACATGATGTGATCTGCATTATCCTTATTGAAGAACTTTCTTCACACTTCAGGTAAAACAGATTGTAATCTACAAGATCCTCGGCGAAGATCTTTCCTTCGCCTTCAGATAAAACATAATATAATCTACATTATGCTTCTTGAAGACCCTATCTCCCACTATACATAAAACAGATTTTAACCTACAGGATCTTTGTTGAAAACCTTTCATCCGATTCTAGATTAAACAAACTGTGGTTTGCATTATTCCTTGTTTTCGTTAATGACAGAATAGGATTCTAGTTGGTAATTGGGCCATTATGTTTAACTATATGGGCTATTTAAAAAAGTTTTTTTCTGACTAATGTTATAAAAACTAAGCATAATTCTACTGTAGTTATTTCTTAAACCATGGAAGTAGTAAGTCCCTGGGTGTATTTAAGTTTATTTATTTTAAATGAATTTTAAAATATAAAAAAATTATTTTTTCTTTGGTTCACAAAACAAAATATAGAACTCCGTGGGAATTTTTCATTGGCGATTTTTAATTGAAAATAATATAATAATAACAAAAGTAATTAACTATATTTGTAATTAATGAATGTTTTTACTCTTAATTTAATTGTTATTAACTTGTCTAACAAGTCTAGGTCCTCCCATAAAATCATTTCTAAAGAGTTTTGGATTTTCTCCGGCTGAATGATGTGGCTGAACTTTATTATTTTGAAAAATGATTTTGATGTGTCTTTCCTCTAATCTGGAAGTTCTGCTATTAATGATTGACTCAAATAAATAATTTGAAATCAATAGTGTTCAACAATAATGGTATTGGTAAAAATTTTAAGGACTCGTAGTATTAACGAAATGTCACATAATAAACATTGAAACCCAATAACAGTTATTTTACATGAAGCAATTTTTAATCATATTTATCTGGTAATAATATTAGCTAAACTATCTGCTAGAAAACCGCACGAATAATGTTAATGCATAATGGAAAAATAATGGATGAAGGGTATAATGCGTTGTTACACAATAATTTCACTACTTTCAATACTAAAATCAATATTAAGTGTAAATAGTGATTAATGTTGAGGAATTATTGTGCCATGGAGTGGGTTTCTCCAATTTTCAAATAGTATTAGATTGATTATAGGAATGCAAAACCCTATTTGCCTTCAAAGTGCTTAAGACTGATCTAGGAGAAACCCATTAGAAGACTGGTTTTGCTCAGCAGTAATTATTTAAATATAATAGGGTTGCAAACAAAATTTCATGTTTTGCTATTCTTATGTTAGAATTTTCCATGTGTTTTTATTTGTGGAAAGGCATAATAGTAATTACTAAAATGAAGCCAACGATGATTTTGTGAGATACTAAAGAGATAGAATTTTTACATCTGAAAATATGTTTTGCATAATAAACTTATATTCATTTTCTTCATCTTTGAATGCTGATTCAAATGCTGATGATGAAATGATGAATGATGACGAAATATTTTTCAGAAAAGCATTTAATCCTTTCAGTTTAGCAAACGGGGAAAAAAAGCTACTACACTTTTTTCAATGTTCATTGGTTGCGTACAAAAATAGTAATGCTATTGCATTCGGCCATGAAAACGTTATATTGTGTATAATTACAGATACTATAATCATTGTATCACGGATATAATCAACAAAAATATTTCTTATCGGTCTTGTTAAACTTCTGGAACTATAAAATTTGCTTTCTTCCACTCTTCTTATTTATGAATGATTTGTTTAATTTTGCTAATATTGAAATGTAGATACCTAATTAGCAAAGATAAAAAACACAATTCTTGTTTAAATTGTTTGAAATTAAATTGAACAATTTACAAAATTTGCAGTGGATTCAGAAAAGCGGAGTTTCGACGTAGAAAGATTGCCATAAAAAAGAATATTTTTTTAATCGAATAATTCTAGTTTTAATACAGAAGCAAGTAAATAGAATAGAATTTTTTCCGTCTTCTTTCTGTATTGTATTAATAGAAAAAATAATAATAATGTATCATTATTTCTTAAATTCAAAGCATTTAAATATTCATTATATAAATTTTAAATATTTTATTACCTAAACTATATATTTCCCTTTTGTTTAACTTTTCATGATTTAAAAAAAAAAAAACAGAAAGATTTGAGAAGTGAAAACAACTGGACATAATATTTCAACTACTCATTATTTAACTATAAAATTAAATTTGTGCAATTAAAAAATCTATATTTATATATTTGAAGTCAGAAGATATAGACTGTGGTGCCTATTTAGCTGATGGAGATTTTTTTTTACTAATATGGCGACTCTCCATTAAGTCTGGCGGCTTTTTAACTATATGTGACCCAGAAATATTATTAAATACTAATTAATGTACTCTTTTATATGTTATTTAATCAACACTCAAGAAAAATTTGCTTTCTGCAGATGTAAGATAAATTCTGATTAAATAAATCTATCAGAAAATATTGATATATAGTATATATATATATATATCGGCCATCATATACATCAGTCTCATTGGTTTTTTTTATCGATTATGAGACTCGTCATACAAATTTGAGTGATTTCAAATCAAGATATTGAAGTTCGTTAACTTTTTCAACCAATTAACCTATCTATAAAATATACTACATGTTAAAAAACTTATAAAAATTCTATGTCAATGTATCTTTAGAGAAAATAGGCAAAATAAATACGATACAGAATATCCCTTTTTATATCTTTAACCAATCATTACTTCAATAGCATCGCAGATTCTCATTTTTTATACGAACAACTCCAGAACCTTTTTGTTTTGTTTATTTCCCCTATCCAATGCGCTGCAGAATCAATTCACCTCTATGTAGTTACAAAATGTTAACGGGGAAAAGGGAAAAGGGCAAACAAAGCGTCCCTCTAAAGAGACAGAAACGCATCTGAAAAAGATCGCCTTTTCAACACCCCATAACAAGAATTGCTGGCGACAAATATTTTACTCTTTTGATGGTTGTCGCGAGGGGGGCAATCGGTCAGGGAACAAAGGGCGGCAAAGTGGAGGCGACAGGGGTCCACATATTGGCCCGCTCAAAAGAACCTTTCTTCCGTGGATTCAATGGACTGTCCGCCGGCGACGCTTGCCTTCAAAAGAACTGACTGCTTTTCTTTCTTTTTTTACTCACTTTGTTGGCTTTTTATTTGAACGAGCAATGATTGTAGGAGGAAACGCAGGGTGATGTCCACACGTTTTAAGTCAATATTCAAATGGACCTTCCAGTAAACTACGAGTTTTCTTCCCCCAACATCCCCCCCCAAAAGAAGGAAAAAAAATAAGTCATTAGTCAACTGACTATTTTTGATTAATTCATTACAAAGTATTGCGATACTTATAATATTTGGAGGACCTTTTAATTATGATATTAGTTTTTATAATACATAATTTGGCAAGCCAATACACCCCCGTCGTACGATTTATGATTCAGTGTCAACCTGAACTGCTGACGCACAAGAAGGCTAAGGTTCGAAACGAGCTTTAAAAAAAAAACGTGAGGATTCGATGTCGATGAAATGCTTCGCATCAAAAATCAGACTGAGGTGAGAGTTTTCCTGGTTTTTCTTCCACACGACATGCAGATGCAAGGCAGTTAACTTTAAAAGACCGCTCCTTCATCACCCATCTGTGAGCTGTTCGGAACATACATCAGTGGAAAATGACACCTATCGATGGTAAGAATATATATATATATATATATGTATATAAATTGTTAAAATATGGCATACAAAATTTCGATAACTTTTAATAGAATAAAATATTAATTGCAATTTCAAAATTGAAATAAATATAAAAATTTAATATATATATATATATTAAGATTAAAATGTTTCTTTTAAAAAGATAGAAGTTTTCAAAAACGGAAAAAAAATCTTTCTTTTCATATTCATTAAGTATTACATCATTCTTGAAAGTAAACTATTTTTAAATTCCGTTATCCTTTAATATCAATTTAAGACTTCATGTCGACTTTTCTATTTCAATTTTGTAAAAATTTTACTCATTATTCATTTTTTTTTTTTTTTTTTTTTTTTTTTTTTAACGTATATTCTATTTTAGAACCATTGCCTTTAAAAATGTGTACATAAAAATGCTATAATGAATTTTTTTTGGCGCGTAATTAAGTACTGATACTCATAAAATGAATTATAAAACTATATTGGTACAAAATAGTGATATATCTATACGCTTTTTAAAGTACTATAACAATTATGTAGTGCATTGTTATAGTACATTAAAATTAAATATTGTTTAATTAAAAAAGAACTAATTAAACTTTGTCGTAGTTATTTTGTCTATTCACCAAATAATAAAAAATAATTAATTCAGAGAAAGAAAAATTGAACATCAAAGCGTTATAGTTTTTAAATTTTATTGGAACAAATGCACATATAAAAATTTTATTTTATGCATATATATATATATACGTTAGTTAAAAAGTTACCTTTTTTATATATTTATAGTTATTTTGTATTCATAGTAAAATGCACAAAATATAATCACTGTTGTATCTATGCGAAAAGATAATTATTTAACTATCGTTAAATAATTTTTTTTTGTGTGTGTGTGTGTGTTTATAATGACTTAGTATTGTAATGAAAAATTCTTTTATAGATATTTGTTATGTTAATTTAACGTAAAATATTTAAAAATTATATTTTTCATATAAAACAACTTTCTGCAAAATTATAGATATTTACAATTATTATTTTACATATTTGATTTAATTTTTATTAAGCTAACAGGTAGCACATTTAAAAAAAAAAAAAAATTCTAAATGGGTTTTTACTGCGTTATCTTGGAAATTAGATTAATTGCAATATTCAAATTTTAATTTTCCGTTAAATTGAAGCAATGTTATTGTACTTATTAAAATATGATATTTTTTTATTTAATTTAATTTTCTGTATTTAAAATTTATTAATCACCTTATATATTACAATAAATTTAAAACTCTACTTTCGATCCTTTATTAAAAAAAAATAAAATGAATAATTCTTTAATAATTTATTAGTGAAATCGCATATTAGGAAAAAAGATTCTTGAAATTCGTATTTGAGGAACAACCAAATTTAAATTATGAAAATTTTAACGAAATTTAATTTTATTTGATTTAAAAAAAACAATTGGACATTTCCTTTATTTTTTATTAACCAAAATACGTGAAAATTTGTTTCATATTATTTGTTTAAAGCATCATTTAAGAATGAAACTTTAACTTCAAAATGGTTTGAAAACATTTTATTTTGTAGTAAACTGTTATTGTCATTTTGAACAAAATTTAACGATGCAGTAACAACACGATTTCATATCGTATGAATAGAAACATTGGAGTGGAATCAACGTGAAAACAAATAAATCGCCTGACTTCCTAATAAATAGTCACTAAATGAATCAACAAGTTTAAGGAATAACAATTTCCAATCCGTTAATTATTTACGCACCAGACAGCCGTGGATGAACAAAATAAATAATCTTCCCTGTCAATTGAAAACAGACTGTCACTCCCTCCACACAAAGAGAAATTATCTTCAACAACTCCCACACCATCCCCCCAGAATCCCTTTGAAGATCAGCCAGCCGTGCAGACGATTTTCGCATTCACGTGGTAGGGAGTGAGCTACTGTTGACGTTCCGTTTTGCTGCGCCCCTCTGTCCCTTCTGCCCCTCTGTCCCTTCCCTCCTCTAGACCCTCACGCCTGGCCACGATTGGTTCCTTCGCTTTCGACTCAGAACTTAAAACAAAGGCCCATTACCTTTGCAACCCTCCCATTGGTCCAGAAAACTCAAACGAACACCCCTCTCTTCCGTACATCCCCCCCTACCATCCTTTTCCTTTCCCTCGACTGGCAAACAAACCCAAATCGCATACAAACACACACAGAAGACGAAGTAACTGCTGTAATACCCCGGGCTTTGTCGAGCATTATCTGACTCGGTTGGATAAATATAAAAGAGATAACAACAGATTAAAGCTCTATAAATAAATAAAAAAAGGAAAATGAGTTCCTATTGTTGGAAGCTCGGAGCGACTTTGGAGGGAGCAGATGGTTCGGATCCGCCAATGGGAGAAGGCGTGACGAAGAAGACGGCCAATGAGAGGGAGCCTGGGAATCGACAAGACGACATCCCCCTCCCCTTCGCTAGAACCCCAGGTCTGGAGAACATCGTGTGAAAATTGGGAAAGTCAAAAGACAGCGATCCGGCTTTAAGGAAGCACGTGGGAAAACGACGGTGTGAATTTATGCGAATTCAGACAGATTTCAACGCCAAAGTTTTAAGAAGTGGACTTGATTTACTTCATCAAGACTTGTTAAATATTTATCGATTGACATTTTATTAACACCGTAAATTATTATATAAAATATTGCGACTTCATAATCTAAAAACTGAACTCATTTAAATAGCGTTTGTGTATGAATGAAGGAAAAGTGATTAAAATAACAATCAGTAAAAAAAAATATATATATATATATAGTGTTGGATAATTTTATTTTTCTTCTTTTGTTCCGGGTTCTTCCAAACACTGAATCTTAATCAGTGACGACGTTCATCAATCGTCGACAAATGACTTTTCTCGAGAGACAACAGCTGTGAAGAGAACTGATAAATAATAGCGAGACCAAAAAAGTTACAATTTTTCTCCCACGTAATCATTTGATTCGAAAATTGATACCGTGAACTCACCTGTCTCCGTCTAATCGCAGTGATGCAGCTGAAGGTGTGACTATCGTCAAGAAAACTTTCCAAACAAAAAAAATAAAAAATAAATCATTGCAGCTGAGATGTCTTGCAAGGCGACCGGCGACCACGTCAAGAGACCCATGAACGCCTTCATGGTCTGGTCTCGAGGACAGAGACGCAAACTGGCCCAAGAAAATCCCAAGATGCACAACTCGGAGATCTCCAAACGTCTTGGTGCAGAATGGAAACTCCTATCGGAAGCTGAGAAGCGTCCTTTCATTGACGAGGCCAAGCGACTGAGGGCTTTGCACATGAAGGAGCATCCCGACTACAAATACAGACCGAGAAGGAAGCCGAAACCACTGGTCAAAAAGGAAACACAGTACATTCCAGCGGGGTTGACCCATCATTTTCCTCCACCCCTGGAACCTCTGTCAGCAAGGTATCCTCACATTTCCCACCATTCCCTGGAGAGTGAAAAAGCAGTGACAGCAAGGACATTTCCACTGACCCCTCTCCCCTATGTGTACAGCTCAATGGACAGTGGCCTTCCCAAACTCAGGCCCGAGCTCGGACTCATGAAACCTAGGGATCTGAATGATGGACCTTTGGGACATCCTCCTACAACTATGTATAGTACAGCTAGTTCATTGCTGTCGTCACTATCCCAGTCGCACGCGGCAGCTTTCGGACCCCCGTACAGTTTGTGTGGCTGTGGGCCTCCCACCTATTTTCCGACCCCTGGCCCTTTACCTAGTCATCACGAACTGAGGTCACCCTTCGCATATTTGTTCGTCAAACCGGAGGAAAGGTTTCACAGGCATTCTAGTCCGCCAACGCTACCGCCGAGTCCTATCGTCTAGCGGTAAATATTGATGATTTTTCAATGCCTGAACTGATTCGCTATTATGCTACAAACTTTTTTTTAGAAACTTTAGGAAAAAATATGATTTTTTTTCCCCTCATGTGATTGAATATGTAGTCATTATTTAATTCATTTCTTGAAAATGTTAGATTTTGCTTTTTATTTCATAGTCTTTATTTTTTTTTAAAGCCGAAGGTGTTAGCGTTTCTGTTTAGTTGTAAATTAATCTTGTCTTATATTTAAAAATGTATATCAGTGCAAACAAAATATAACTTTACTTTTTGTTATGTTTTCAGTACCTTCGGTAAGAGTGAAAAGATTTTTGAAAAAAATGTATTAAACTGATAAACTATCTTAACAAATTATTAACATTATTATTATAAAAGTAAGATTAACATTATCAAACAAATTTATCCAAAGCAAATAATGTTATCTTTCTTTAGCTTAAGGCTTTTGACTTAAACCAATGTGATTCATGTTTTTGTGATAAAATTTTGTTCATATGCAAATCGGTATATGATTGACTCAAAGATTTTCCTCTTTTAAGTATATGCCTTAAGATTAATATTGTTACTGTAAAGTTTTATAAATATTGTACAGAACTAAAATTTCATGTTACTCTAAAATGTATTGCTATATACTTTAAAGATTTATTATTTTCATAATCTTTTTTATTTTCCCCTTTCCTTAACAAATGTGTTTAGTAATAAAGTAAAAGAATGTATCATTTAAAAATTGTATATAATTTAATTTTATCTTTAATATAAATAAAGCTTTTCAAAATTTTAAGTATAATAATGCTAAATTGATTCTTGGTGTACTTGAAACACTTTAAATGAAAAATTTATAGCGTTTTCAAAATGTTATACTGAAAATCTTTTCATTCAAAAATTGTTAAAATAATTTAAAATGCTTTTTTAAAACATTAAATAATAATGTTTTCTTAAAACAATAAACAATAATGTTTTTTAAATAATTTGCCTAATAATTATTAGGATTATTTTTCCTTTGGTTTCTTCAAAATAATTGTATATTTTTACTGTCTCTTAATTTCTTAATTTAGATAAAATATTTTTTTTTAGCATAAAACTTTTTAATTTAAAATCAATGACGATTTTTGTAGTTCAAAATTTATTGGTTAAATCACAGAATAAGAATAGGATTAGGATGTTTTATTGATTAATTGGATTGTGTTCACTTTATAGCTGTAAATGTAGCACAAATGTCTTATTCACTGTTTACTATAAATGTTCCTATCGTGTCCCATCACTTTCAAATTCGCAGACTAATAAACATTGCAGAATTTTTCATTGAATTTATGTATTTCCTTTTATTTTACTTTGAGATAAAATTGTATGCAATTTCAGCTATCAATAACACGTTACAATTTCATAACATGGAAGATAAAAAAAAAACTTACGGTGAATAAAATAAATATTTCATGTTGCTTATGGAAGGTAAAAATTGTTTTCTAAAGTTTATGTAATTTAACGGAATAATTAAAATTATCCATCAGTAATATAACTTTGGTAAACTTCTTCTGTCCATCAAATGTATATTTTCTTTAAATATTTTATTTATATAAACCTATCTAAGAATCATTTGGTCTAATAATATTATTAGAAAAATTACGCTGATCCTGTGATAGTTAATATTAGCTTAATAATATCCGGGAAAACAATATTATTACGTATAATCATAAGAAATAATGAAGAATTATGAAGAAATTATCCTTAAAGGCAATTAATAAGCAAATAATTTTAATATAGCTTTTCTTTTAAAAAATCCTTTAGTTAAACAATAACATTTTGAAGTTTATTTTAAATTATAGCACATTATATTCAAGCAAAATTTATAGATTAGTGAATTTTTTTCTGCAAAAAAAATTGCTATACTTCTCGTAAAAATTAAAATTAAAGTCAATAACAAAATAATAATATACATTTAATAAAATATCGTGTGATGTAATTAATTTTATTTTGTTTTCTAACTGCTAATTTTTTTAAGCTTTTCAAATAAAGTAAAGCTAATTTTTCTAAATTGTATGCGTTATTTAATTGTCACAATGTTTAAGAACGAATATTCAGCGTCTTCAGAATATTTTATGTGCTTTAACAGATAAATGTCTCTTTTTGGTGTTTCATAATATTTATGTTTGCCTGAGTAAATATCCATAACTGTTGTAAGTTTATAGATATATACTTAAATGAAAAATTCTGCAATGTTCTGTAATCTTTTCGTAAGAAGTGCTCCAGGAATTTCAAATAAACGTTTTCTTTTGCTTATCTTGTTTTGCCCGGTGTCGAACTTGTGAACTATTTTGAAAAAAAAATTGGCTCAACCGTTGTTTAGCTCAACAGGACTTTCTTGAGAAAGAGTCGAAATGCATGTACTGAATGTTCCTACAAGCATTCTTTTTTTATTTATTCTATGTTCGTGTACATAAATGTATGTCTCCCACGCATACATTGCTATTTGTAATATTTGCAATTGTTGTTATGTAAATTAGTGCGGTGCTCATCACATACATATACTACAAGGCTGCCTGTAGCCTCTTCTTGAACTAGTATGAAACATCCAAATAAATTATTTATAGAATACAGAATTTAAAAAGTTTGTCTCTGTTTTTTGTTTTGTTCTTCATTTTTATATATAATTGCGTGGCATCATAACAGAATATAAGAGAAGAAACAATTCCATTAATTTTTCTTGAAAAGAAAATTAAATATCTAAATTGCATAAACTATATTGTTGAAGTTTCCATTTTGAAAAGATATAAACAATTTTTTTTTTTTTTAAATGCAATATAGATAATGAACATCGAGGCATTTGTAAGTTAACATTTTTTTTTAAAAGGTTGATTTTCAATTGATAATTTTAGTAAAATTCTACTAAAAATTACAATTGCATATTCAATAAAAATTTGAACAATAATCTTTCGTTAACAACGCATAAAATTAAAAAATAATAATATTGTTATATCCTTGTTAGTCAAATAAAGATGCATATTTAAAAACGCTAATTAAAGGTTGTAATTTTTGCATTAAAAAAATAAAAAATTGTTTCTAAAAAAATGCAGTATCCTAAGAAGTGTAATGAGTGTGTTTTTATCATTAATATTAAATGATTAAAAAGCTACTTTTTTTTCTACAGAGCTTTACAAAACAGTTGTTATTAGCAGTTTTAACAGTTGTATTATAACAGTTTTTATTAGTTGAATATTATTAGTTTATGAGTTTAAAATATTATTGAATAAATTAATAAATAAAGAGGGTAATTATTAAAATAAATTAATGAAATAAAATTTTATTAGCAATTTTCAAAGGTTTACTGTAAAAATGTTTCTTTAACTACAATCAAGTTCTATAAATTTTATTTTCTTAACAAAAAAGAAAAAAATTACGAATCATTTTAGCTAATAAAAAGTTGGTAGATGCGAAAGACATTACTGTTGGTATTTTCATTCAACGAAAAAATGAATTTGTTGAAGGAATCGTGCAACATTATTATGCTTATTCTGTTTTTTGCGATTACTCCATTATTATAAGAATGAATATAATTAATGGATGGCATTGTCACTTACACCATACATTATCATATAATGAAAAACAAGGGTTTTCGAAATTTATGAGTCCTTTATATGCGATAACTGGAGTTTATTATGTGATGGAGTGATCATTTCTGATCAAAACTGATACTATTTATTTTACTAGTTTAATCAAAAAGTTAAAAAAATAACACTTATATGATTATACCAACTTAGCATCGATACAATTTGTAATAACTCATTTTATGAAGTATAAATAATTTATTACAAAAGAAAAAGATTGATGTAATTTAATAAAAATAAAACCTTAACACACATTCACTAAAAGCAATCATTTATTAATTGCCATTTTTTTAGTTTCAAAAGTGATAGAATCACTGCTTAGTACTGTACAAGAAAAAGGAAAAAAAATTTAATTGCAGTATAACTAAAATTAATGATCGCCTTGCAGAAATTTACTTAAATATAAATCTTTAGTAAATTAAATATCTTCAGATTTATTATTTTATTATTGTATACGTTTTCAATTCATATGCAAATTTTTACTTCGGAACAGAGCCATTTTAATAACAGAGCATATTTTAATTAATCATTTTACAGCTTAAATAGTTTTTTCACAAAAACTTTTAAGCTGCTAAGCTGGATCAAGAAGTGATTTCTCTAATTCCCTGAATTATAGTTTCTATTCTTTCTACTATGCTTGCTATTGTGCCACAACTTCTGCTACAATAGCATATTTAACCACTTATTTCCCTTTTTCATGTAGCTTTTTCATTTTTGTTATAAGCACTTTGATGTTGAGCTAATTATTAATAATTGATGAACTATTAAATCAAAATCCCAGCTTTAAATAAAAAATCATAAACTAATCATTGTAAAATAGACTTGGAAAAAAATAGTGATGATTAATTTCTTTATGTTGAAATTTTTTGCTAGTTTTTATTTTTTGTCTTTTTTTATCGGCATGATTAATTAATTTATAAAACGTAAGAATATTCGGATACTAAAGATAAATGCAGCTATTCTAGATTGTAATATAATTAAACAGTAGAACAATAAATATTTTACAGAACAACTGACTTTAAAAATGCATTTCTTATTAAAATTTCAAATCATCAAATATCGGGAAAAATATTACATGCAATAAGTAGTATAGACAATTTCACAAAATTAATTATAACTAGAAAGAAAGTTTTGAGCTAAAAGATATTTTATTTTTTAATCATCAACAATACTTATTAAAATTTATCTTTTTTTTGAAAATTAGAATAAAAATAATTTGTAATAAAAATATCGCATTTAACTGTTTCATAAAATGAGTTTAGATAAAAAAAAAACTATATACTACAAAAATAAAGCAATAAAATACAACAGTAAGCAACACGAAATCCAAACGCCAATTGAAATCCAAATCTAATCCATACGCCACAAAGCGAAATATTATTGCGTTATAAAATTTAATTTTTTTTCTCAGATTAGAAAAAAAAAACTCCAATTAAAATTTCTGGAAACTATTTCTCTATAAAAAATTATTATTTAAATTTTTAAATTGAGTTGCATTGACTTTAAATAGTTGTCATCATCAATAAAATAAATGAATAGTTTAAAAAAACTAAAAAACACGCTTTTAGAGTTAATCAAACTAAAAAGTTAAAATTTTTTGTTATCATAAGAATAAAATGACTGACGAGAAAATGAATGTCACTGTTCTAAAAGCGTGGGGTGCTTTGCATGACATTTTTAAACTAACTCTGCATTTCGGAATGAAACTAGTGAAAAATGGTAGCGATTGATATCGAGCAGCCCACGCTTTTTGAAAAGTGACATTCATTTTCTCAGTCCTTTTATTCTTATGTTAACAATTAATTTTAACTTTTTAGTTTGATTAACTCTAAAAGCGTGTTTTTTTTTAGTTTTTTAAACAATTCATTTATTTTTTACTTTTTAGTTTGATTAACTCTAAAGGCGTGATTATTTTAGTTTTTTTAAACTATTAATTTATTTTTTACTTTTTAATTTGATTAACTTTAAAAGCATGTTTTTTAGTATTTTTAAACTATAATATTTAAATGAGGTTCCGGTACGGAGGAGTGGAACTGTAGTTCTTACAATAATCTAATTGTGAGTAAAACAAAGGCTAAATGCAAATAGGTCGAGCCAGCCGGGATTCGAACAGGGAATCTCCTGATCTGTAGGCAGGCGCGTTATCCGTTGTCCCACGGAGGTTTGAATGTCTTTACTGAATACTTTCATTCTACATGGGTTAAGTTGCTCTTCATAAGTTAAAATAAAATCTCTAATCTTGGCGATCCTAATCATGATGAGATAATAAACTTATCAAACTATTTTAGTGTCGTCGGTCCTTGATAAGTCTACAACGTTTAAATTAAATCTGATCGCTTAAAGTAGGGAAAAATCGAGCCCAAAGAATCAGTTACATACATACAGGTGAAACTAATAAAAGCGTATTAAAAATAACAATACTGATTCAAACCAAACCAATAATTCAATTTAAACAAATAATGATTCAATTCAAGCCAATATCAATGCTGATTCTGTACTTCTTAAATGGTTTTATGATAATTCACAGTTTCTTTAATTTTCAGAATGCTTTCATAAATTTTTGCACTTTTAAAAATATTAAATTTTTTTTAATTTATCTTGTTAGATCTTGGTTTTGATTTCACATTTATTTGCCTCTGTCCTTCTATTACTTTAGGTTTCAAGTCTCCGTTTTCATTTGGAGACGTATTCTGCTTCTAATCTTATTACGGAAATTTCCTAATATTTCAATAAACAAATTGAATACTGAAAAACTAAATTCGTATCCCCAATCATACAAAAATTTAGTTATGGTTTTAATTAGTTTTCCAATAATTTGGTCAGTCAAGCATTTTAAAAGAAATTATTATGATTCAAAGCCAAGACTTGAAGAAACATTTTCTAGTTAGTTCAAATAGTTATTCAGGGTAGTAAAATGAGTCCCATGGATATTTCGGCTAATTAAAGTAGAACTTATAACAAATAGTAAAATTAGTCGGGTTTTTTTTTCATAAAGACAGGATTTTGCACTGCATTAATAGAATTTATCAAGATTTTGAACTTCATTCATTGCACTCCATTATAAACATAAGTAAACAGCAAAAATTAGGAATTATGGGTGACAAACATATTTCTTCCTTATAAATAAATAAAAAAAAAAAAAAATTAAAAATAAACATGAAAGGATTCATATCCTTTTAAATATAGTTTGAGAAAGGAAATTAAAAAGCAAATAAAAAAACACAAGTTGAATTTTTTTTCCATAGCTATTTTAAGTCGTTTCATGAGAAAATATATTTGTTTATTTTTTTAAAAAATAAACATCATTTTTGGAATTAAAATTTTTTTGGGGGAAAAAACCATTTTATTTTAGAGGGGGATGGGAGATAAAATTAAAAGCAACGATGCTTTACTTCAAATCAGTTTGATTTTGGTAAAAAAAAAAAAAAAAAAAAAAAGGGATTTACAAGATTTAAAAATAAAGAGTAAAAAAATTACTATTATAAACATTTCGCTTATTTGCGTTGCCCGATATTAGCATAGGCTGTATAATATAATTAACATAATTTTAAATTATTATTATTTTTAAAATGTAAAAATGAAATTCTCATTAAAAAATTTAATTACTTACACATCTCAAAATATAATTTCTTCCAAAAAATGAAGGGAATTTTATTTATTCATGAATTGATTTTGGTATAATTTAGGACAATTTTGCCTTCTATTTCAAATTCCCAACAGTAAAATGAGTTTTGAATGCCTTTAAGTAAAATGACACTAAAAAAATATTTTTATTTTATAACAAAATCAACTGTAGATTTACTTTTCTTCTAGCGTAAATAGTAATTTTAATCTTGGTGTCTTTTGTAAAATGAAAAATATATAATCTAGAATAAAAGATTCACAGAAAAAATATTTTGGAGAAAACTGATCCACCTTTATGAATGTTCGCTTAAATTGCACACCATTTAATTAATTAGCTTTCAAAATAGATACTCTTTGGAGATACTGTGAATAGAATAGATTTTGAATGTTTTTATTTATATAAAAAAATTCTCCAGTCCGATTCGAGTCAAAAATTCTTTAAGTTGATTTATTTCATTCATATTTTTAAATATTTTTTTCTTAGCTTGTTATCATATGAACATATTCAAGCATATATATTGATAAGATAACAATTATTTTATATGATTGTTTTCCGAATTTATGTAAAACAACTTTTTTTTTATTTGGTATTATTTGTATTTGCTTTTAAGAATAACAAAAAAATTTTAAGTGTCCGTAAGTCTAACTGAGTCCCTTATATTTATCCACACGATAAAACTTTCAACGATATATGAAGCGAAATATACAAAAAGTCTTTAATAACATGACATTAACATAAGACTTCTACACTCTAATTCCAAGTCCATTATGGTCTGTTGGCCAATTTGCTAGTGCTTTGGCCTTAGTTGTTTCAGGTTCAAATCCTGGTTGTGGCATGGGTGTTTGTGAGTGGCTCGGAATCCACGTTTAACTGTAGGTCCCGATCTAATTAGCCTAAAGTGTGCAAACGAGTGACCATAGAAAGATGAACAAAAACAAGTCCATTGCTTAAAAACATTTTTATTGTTAAAAAGTAATTAATGCATCTTTTAGAACGCTATTTCAGTCCTTTAGTTTTTATCTTGTTTATCACCGACATCGATTCAATGTTTTTCAATACCACAACGATTCATTTGTCTCGTAAACAATATCTCCAATCGACAACCTTGAACTAATCTCTTTTGATTCCATTTAAACATCTTTTCCCGCCCTGTCAGCTCTGGAGACCCACCTTTTCTCGAGAAGCACACCGCGCGCTCCAGAGAGCAACGGAAACACAGCGCTATCAGTGGATATGTCTTCTTCGAGGCACTCGAGGGCCATTCTCCTGTATCAAATCTAAATTCTAAACAAAAGGCCGACGCTATTGTTCCTCTCCAGAAACAAAGCGCGCCGAGCTCTCAGCCAACTGCCACTGCCAGATCCAAAGGTCAAGTTGGAGAGTCGGTTCCCTCTGAGATAAAAGACAAACCTCTTTTCCTTTTTGCACCTGCCCCGTGCGTTACTGTGGAGGCACAACTCTTATCTGGATGAGCACCTGGACACTGATAAAAACTGATTCGAATTCATCAGAGGCATTTCTGCCGCCCCTTTTCTTTTCTTCAAAACAATAACATCATGGACAAAGAAAATAATCAACACTTCCGCAATGAAATGCTCTTACTGATCAACTTCTATTCAATGCTGGGGTAATGTTCATGCTAAAGTATCTTTCACGTGTGGCCTATGATCCAGCTAAGCTTGTTGACCACATTTTAGAATGGGATCATTACATCGATGGGAAATTTCAGTTCTTGGTTCCACAAGATTTTGGAAAGAACATCCATGGAGACAGACGCCACCTCAAGCAAAATCAAGAGAATACAAAATTAAGAAATACCAATACAAAATCAAGAAAATTCTAAGGACACAATCTAAAAAAAAAAAAAAAAAAAAAAATTAAACTAACTGCTCTTTTACTCCAATTAAAATCTTCCTCAGAACCAAAATAACCATCAAAATCAGAAACTGCATCCATGTCACTAGAAAGTGGAAATAGACAAACTCTTTCGAATAAGAATGCAGTGGCATACGGTGTTCCACACTAAGGACATGATCTTGAACAAAGCGACTTCATTTTTAACTATATTTTAATGCAGATGCAATATATCTGCATTAAAAGTCGTTGTCGAAAGATTCTTAAGCCGTATTGAATCTTTATTTAAATTATGAATTAAGACTATTTTTGAATTATGTATTTAGTTTAAACAATGATTTTATTACTTATGCTTAGTTCTTATAATCTTTTCTTTATAGACAAACCTTTGGGATGATTTTTGATCGAAAAGATTTCATGTATTACTTGATCGACACAGCTTAGTCAAATTTGGTCTTATGGCATAAAACTGTAAATTACCAACCTCAAACGCAATTCGCAGACTTTTGCAACATACATATTTGAAGAGATTATACATGGAGTCAACATGTGAAATTTCAGTTAGACTATCTTGGTGGATTTCAAACTGAACTTTGTAATCATTCACTAAAGTCCGGAGCTTTCTATACTGCCAACAGTCATACCATACTGAATATACCGGTTCTCGTTAGATCACCGAAGTCAAACATCATTGGGCGCGGTCAGTACTTGGGTGGGTGACCACCTGGGAACACAGCGTGCCGTAGGCATTCACAAATTTGGGACCTTAATGGCCGAGTATCTACCGCTCTGACGCTCGATGCCACAGGTTTCGGGTTCGAATCCCGGCGGTTCCATGGATATTTGTAGTGGTTCGGAATCCACTTTAAGCCGTAGGTCCCGGTCTCCTATGACTGTAAAAGCGTCACGGAGCCAAAGTCAGACTTCTACCTACGGATGCTCCATCACAACAGAAGCTGCTTCCTTCCCCTTCAATCATGAGTACGTATGGGCTCGTGGGCTTGGCCAGCCAAGTGGGATAAGAAAAAACAACAACAACAGCTTTCTATACCGAGAGCGCGGCAAGTAAACTCCAACAGAAAGAGTTTGGTGCCACAACAAATCGTAGACCGAAAAGTTCTTCTATTGGGCTCAAATGAGGAGTGAAGTAGGGTACGAGTTGGAGATTTTCATGCAAAGTGGTGATGGTAACATGTGGGTGTAGTGCAGAAAGCACTCTGTATTGAAGGGTGTACTATGTAACTGTCATTCTATTGGCATGACGTCAACTAATACAAACAGATCTAGGAGAGATTTCTTAATGGCCACTAACTTTTGTCGCGCAAACTTTGATATTCTTTAAAGATACATTCATCTTCTTCTTCTTCTTCATTGGCGCAACAGCCACATGGTGGGCCAAGGCCGTCTACCTACAGTCAGAGGATAACATTAATCTTAGCTAGTTAAAATATTACAAAACATTTATTAAAATTAATTAAATAAATTAAGGCGAAGGGACACTTATTAAGTGCGCTATCTGAACATCTATTATTTTCTCAATTTAAAATGTAGTTATATGAAAATGTTTCATCTGAAAAAAGAATATCTATGTCCCCATCAATTATGGCCGTATTTGACTTTTTTTAAAGATTTATTATCTTATGCATTTATTTAAAAGTTTATAGTCGTCAAGGAGTTAAATAATTCCTACAGCTAAATTATTTGTTATTTTATGTATGTAAAACAGGCAAAGATACAAAAAAAATGCCATAGCATTTTTAAGCTACGGTATGCCATAGAAAAATATTTTAATAAACAATACTTAATAAATAATACTTATAATTACTTAAATAAATAATAACAGTAAGTGGAAATTTAAAACTTTATTACTGATACTATAAAAAGTAAGTTCTGAAGTGGATTTCATTTTTATTTTATAAATACATCAAGAAACATCTATGGAGAATTTTAAAATTGCTATTGAAATCCCTGAGAGTTCTAAATAAAATTTTAAAAAAGTAAATTTGAGTTTTGAGTTTTGCGTTTTTAAGATAATAGTTAAAATTATTTATTTCACATATTTTTGTAACATAAAATAATTAACAATAAAAAATAAATTACGGATTCGAAGTGCCAAATTCTTTTGTAAGCTACTGCATAAATTCCCTCTACTCTTAGTAAATTATTAAGAAAAAAAGAAAGAAAGTAACGAATTCATTCTAATAAGTATTAAAAATAGAAATATCCTTCGGTTTATAAGTGACACAATATATTAATCTCTCTTTCCCCACAATATGTTTCAGAGGGTGACAATTTATCTTTATAATCCATCCCCCCAAAAAGATGAAAGATTCGTGCTCTTTGAACCATTAAGAGGCGTTCACTAAAGGTTCAGAGGGAGAGGGGATCAGTTTCTATTTAAAAAGAGGGTAGATAGACTTATAAAACGGTATAAAACTAAGTCTTTTAAAATACTAATTGTTCTTTCAAAATATATCAAGAGCACATAATTAAATTTAACACCAATTTCATGCGAATATTCTTTTATTAAAATTTATACTGCACATCACAATTAAAAGGTTTTTAAATCATAACATTTTAAAATATTATTTTGTAGGTCTGACGTATATTTAACTTTATTACATCATTAATATTTGGCTTCAAAGAGGTTTAAAGTTTACTAAAAGTACTCAATTGCATGTCTTTATTGAGTTAATTGATTTTTTCATTGTTGAAATCGCTTATTGGTATTGAAGTCTAATGAAAAAAATATGAATAGAAAAAGACTCGACAGGGTTGCTTTATTCTAATTAATTGAATAAATTCGTTGAAAACAGATATTTCAATAATAAATGATACAAGATTCTCAAAGAGCATCCATTCAGATATAATGAATGTATTTTACCAATTGCTGATTTTTTTCTTTCTATTCACAAAATATTTATCTAAATTGAGTTTTTGGTTTTTTATACTTCAATTCCTTAATTTATTTCAATTCCTTCTATTAGCTCACACTCTCCCTATATATATCTTGTTCAAATTTTCAATCGTTATTAAAATACTTTTTATTCATCCACTCAACTTCAAATATATTTTTTTTGTGAACTTGTAGTGGAGGACACTGGATGTTAACACAGTTTTTTCAAATATTAATTCAGTAATTAAATTTAATTCATTAATTTTAGTTTTTTTTCAGATTTAAGTTGCATATATCTACCAATAGATGGAACCAGATAAACTTAAAAAAATGAATGAAAATTATTTATAAAGGACTTTCTGCAGTATAGTGAAAAAAAAGTTGGAATTGACTTAATTTTTTTTTTATATTACTTGTTTTTGATTTTATATTTACTTGTTAATTGTAATATTTATAATATTGAATTCATTGTATGTTATTTGTAATTTTTACTGTTCTATTTTTGAAATAATATAATAGCAGTATAAATTAATAATTAAATGTTAAATATTCAATTTGCAAGTTGTCCGTGACTCCAGTGTGCCTCCTTCAGCAATTTATAGTATACTACTCTAAACATTTCTTTCCGATATAAGAATGCTCACCGAATGCCATCTGCGAAATTCTATACATTTCCACAAACAAAATTTAATGCAAGTTCTTTGCTCAATTGATTCAAGACATTTCAAAAATCGTCGGAATCACTTTTAGCGTCTCACAAAGCCAAGCGTATCTCAAACACTAATGAATATTTTGACGTGAAATTTCACACAGATGTCAAGGACAATGCCAGAAACGTAGAAAATAAAAAAAAAAACCAGTGAAATTCCATAAGCCCCGGGAATTTTAAATTGAAAATTGGTCTTACTTTTTGGACACAGTAGTATACGTCTGTAATCACCGTTTTTTACATATGCTACATAAATTCTTAAGTGTTGATATTTTGATTTTATTAAAATATTAAAAGTTAAAAGAGATTTGAAGCCTTTAAATATATTTCTGTAGATTTCTAACAATCATGCTTTTTTTTAACGGAATGAAAAATTGAAATAAAAATTAAGTTAATTCCATAAACTTCGGGAATTTTAAATTGAAAATTGGTCTTACTTTTTGGATACATTAGTATATGTTATATATATATATACCTGTAGATTTTTTTTATCCAACTAGATTAAGAAGACAGGTCTTACTGATTACGCAAGTGCAGATACTCCCAAAATATGATTTCAGGAGACGGGATAGGTTTTTCTGTCATCTCCCCCCTGCCAACAAACACAAAGCAGATAAAAAAAGAACTAGTTTCTTTCTTCACTTGCCAGTAATTTCATGTTGGGTGCATCATCACAAAGCGCCCACTCCGCCGGCCCTTAATTTTGCATCTGTGCATCGCAATCATAACGGCAATGACATCATCAATCACCCTTTTCGGATGGCCCACAACACAAGGTGATTGGTGGGGCTCGCCACAGCTGCCTCCTCCAGAAATCAAAAGAGCGGCACAAAAGTGTGATTGCCCCGAGTTTGCAAATAACGTTATGCCTCCCGACAAGATCTGGCGGTGGTCACAACAAAAAAACCACTAAGGGACTGGTGCGAGTGAGGGAGTTGGGAGTTTCTATGGATAGCTGGGTGGGAGGGGTTGTTTTGTGATCTTTCCACAAACAATTTACTGTCCGTCAGAATAGATTTCTCTATTACTTAGTGGTCATTTTATTTTGTCACTTTGTAGAAACTTACTTCAATAATGAATATTTCAGAACTTGCTTAACTCATCACAGCATATATATATGCAGATATAAATATATATTTTCGATCACAAGACAATACAAAAATGGGCAAAATACAGAATAAAAAAGAAAATGTATGCAAAAGAGTTCAACAAAAATGACCGAAGTCATTGACTTAAAAGCTCTTTAGCTTGCCAGTATCTCGCCACCTCCGATTCGCCATGAAGTGCCAAGCAATGATTGAGATGGTTTAGTTTGTCGCTCTACGGTCCTCTTGTGCATACGAGGGCTAAACAGACTGGGACCTACAGTTTAAAGTTAACGATGGAGATGATTTCGGTTTATTATTTCTGCCAAATCACAAAGAGAACAATTTGATTGGTCGAAAATCCCAATGCAATGTAGGTGTTCATTAGATCCGTTCTTTTTAATTGAGACAAACCACCGGCATTCCATTGCAATACAAGCAGGAGAATCGAACGATCATGCCGAAAACTGTAGATCACTTAGCCATATATAAAGTTACTTAAGGTGCACCACTAGAAGGTAGGTCTACATTGTGACTTGTTTAGATTAAAAAAAAGAATATATTTTTAATTTGCAAGGATCATTAAGGATCGCAAGAACAATTTACATATAAAAACAAAATTTATTAGATAAAAAAAAAAACCTTATAAAGTATTGAAAGGAATTTCAGATAAAATTATTAGAAATAAATTTTTTTCCGGACAGACTAATTTTAATGCATGGTAAAAAAATATCTAAAAGTATAATTTTTTCATCAAGAAAGGTTTCAGTCAAAACACCCACGAAACTCAAGATTCAATCCCACGTGACATTTAGAGCAGCCAGAACAGTAAAAAACAGTTTAAAAGTATCTGGATCAACAGTTGCTTTCTTACGAGGGAGAGAGAGTGTTTGCTGTGTAAATCTGCAAGCAAGCAACTCCAATCTGGGGTTATGTATTGTTTTACTGTGGGAACTTCCTGCCGCGATGTGTAAATCTCCGGCGGCCACTGTTTGCCGTTGCCTTACCCACACAGGATGTGACAAGAGAAGGTGATAAGTGCGATGCTTCACTTTTTATGGCTGTTTTTCAAAAAAGAAAATGATTTAATCGCGTCTCTAAGCAATGGAGAAGGCATTTGAGTTTATTTCGCTAAACCCTGGTTGGGACAAATGTAATTTGAATATTTTTAAATGGGGAAATGTAGAATTTAATTAAATGTTACTTGCTTTTTTCAGTTTGAATATTCTATTAAGACATGGGATTTTTAAACATGGATGATTTTTTTAATGATTATATGACTGGTATCGAGTGAAAATAAAATAATCCATCATATAAATTTACTCATATTATTTCTTTACCTTTTTCTTTAACTCCATTCTTTTTTAATCCTAAACGTTCTAATTTCAAATAAATTATTTTTCTAAACTAATCAATCATTATACATTTTTATAATGTGCCTAATCCATCAATTTACATGTATTTTTAAATGAAGAAAATGTTACATACTATCAAACACTATTTTTTTTTCCCTTTTATAATAGATTAATTATTCTTTTCATCAGTTTAAAAAATAATAAATTATTTTTAATCATCATTTTTAAAAAATACGGAATGTGATTAATGTGATGTGTCATCCATTCCGATTGCAGTTAATTTCAAAAATTGATATCTTGCACATATTTAAAATTATTTTGCATTAAATGAATGTGATAAAATAAATAATTGTTTTGATATAAATAATAAATATATTTTATAATTAGATTTTTTAATACTGCCACTCAAAGGACAATTTTTTTACTTATTTTGCATAAATAGGTTAAATAGAAAAATTTTAATAAAAAGGAATCAAATAAATATTAGTTTAAGTAGTTTCAAATTTTAATTAGAATATATTATTTTGAATAAAACCTTCAAAATTATCTAATTGAATAATTTAGCTTAAAATAAATAAAGTTGTTTTTAATAATAGAAGGATGCTATCAAAATAATGCTTTTCAATATTACTAGTTTCAAAGGGAAAAAAAAAAAAAAAAAAAACCTTCAAAACGTATCCTTTTTACCAAAAAAAAAATTCGATACTTCCTCCACGAACGGCAAATTATTGAATTTACAATTTTAAAAAAAAGTATCAGAAATCCCATACAATAAACATAAACATGATTTACATAAGGTAATATCATATAAGATCCAGTATTAACCAAATATATGAAATAAAATATTCTTAATTTTTTAAAATTTTATTAAGGAAAATATCAGTGCAGAATTGATTGTATTTGACATTTTAAATAACTAGCTTTAAATAACATAAATTGGCTGTATAGCACAAGCATTCGTAACCAAGAATTAACATTAATTCCCCTTTCACCTTCAATCTATTACCATTTATTTTAAGAATATAGCAGTGTTAGATGGAGAGTAACGGGGCTTGATAGCCGAGTGACTAGAGCTCTGGCGCTCGATGCCACAGGGTTCGAGTTCCAGCGGTGCTATGTGTGTAGTGGTCCGAAATCCACTTTAAACTGTATGTCCCGGTCTAATATGACTGTTATACGTAAAGCTGACAAACCTACGCTGCAAAAAAAAAAGAAACAGTCTCCTACTTCGAACACTGCACGCAAACATACGGTTTTCGCCCACCATGGGGCTGTTACGCCAATGAAGAAGATTGAAAATTTTAAAACTAATACTGTTTGTCTTTTATAGCAAACAATTAATTTACAAACTTCTTTTTTTCTCTTAACTGAAGACGCTAGTTATTATTATTATTTTTTTTAAGTTGACATCATCTGATGAGAAAGTCTGATGGTAATAAAAAGATAAGGTTTTTAGTTAATTAAAAAAAATTATTTGGTTACGGATTTTTGGAAAGAAACAATAAATTCAGAGGGAATGAATTATGTACTAAACGTTTATATTTTTAAGTTATGCTGATACATCCATCCACTTATACAGACAGAGAGAGATTCTTATAAACTACATTCAAACGTTAAACAAACCAATATTATTTTCCTTGGCTGTACTTTGGTAATTAAATTGCTTTTCATAATAAATGAGCAATTCACAACAATTATATTTACGTCATCGAATATTCAGTGCGGATATCACATCAGACAGCAATTAAAGAAGACAATTATATCAATGACACAAGCACAGGACGATGGTTCTCGAATTTGACCACTTAAGTGATCTTTTCATAAATACTTTTTTTCTTTCGAAGAAGAAGAAGCAGAAGGGTGATGAAAGCTATCGCTGCTTCATTCGCTTTGTGCCGGTACCTCTCCAGCGGAATAATGCGCGTAATGCTATTAAATATCATTAATACCACTCTCTTGTGCAGCAGCGCATTTCTTTTATACCTTATTTGGCGCACAAAGCACATCCCAGAGGTGCACAAAATGAAGTTCTCTCTCCCACTTGCAAATCAGAGGGATGGCCACAACAAAGAACCAGTAACAGCCCTCCACAAAAGGAGCAACAGTGTTCCAAACGGAAGCTTTGTGAGGCTCGCCCGACAGCATGCTCTAACTTCAAAAATCCACATTCTTTTTATTCGGCAACTGGCAACGTCGCAGCGGGCGAGAATTTCGCAACAATGGCCGCCATTGTGAGCTAGTCAAGCGAAGAAGTGAGTACAGAGGAACACCTCCATTGTGAATTCGCTGTGCGAGTACCAGAACAAAAGACGAATCATCTGCATACGCTTCCTCTCTCTCTCTCTCTTCTTTCTTTTTTTCTTTTTCTTCTTCTTTCGCTTTGCCCTCCTCTCCTCTTTCCAAAATGTATGTTTCGATTTAAAGTCGGATTGGAGAGTTATTTATTTATTTATTTTATTTTTTTATTTTTAAACTTTGTTTTTCGTTTAGTTTCGGTTTTTCTTTCTTTCCCGGAACTTTCCTTCGCCCGCGCCATTTTTTGGAATAAAATTAGACTGCGGAAAAGCAAGGGAAGAATTGTGAATGATGAGGAAGAAGATCTTAAAAAATTTTCGTCAAACGTCTGATTCAATAATTTGGAGACTCGAGAGGCCTTTATATTTTTTTTGTACAAGAAGTTTTACTCTTATAAATCTGAATAAGTTTATTTTCATACCTGCAACTACACAAATAAATGAATAAGTTCGATTATTTTGTTAAGTTTTTATTTTGCATGTAATTTTTATTTTTTATAAAGAGATCGCTATTGATATTTTATAGGCAGCTTTTTTAATTCGTTTCTGATTAAAATAAAATTAAATCAGTTTTCATTTGAAAAAAAATTATTTTATTGAAAAAGTTCTATTTGTTTATATAGAAAAAATGTATATAATGAAATTAAAAATTTAATATTTGACGTCAAAACAATAAAAATGACAAATATAAGCTATAAATAGGCAGACAATTGAATATCTAGGTTAAACGTTCCTAACATATGTATTTGAACAAAAGAAATCTTAAAATCAAACATTTCAATTTAAATACGATTTTTAAAATTAAAAAGTGAGGTGTTAATTAAAAAGCTTATAACTATGAATGGGCTTGAATGGCCGAGTTTCTGGCGCTCAGTGCCACAGGTTTCGGGTTCGAATCTCGGCGGCGGTGCCATGAATGTTTGTAGGGATTCGGAATCCACTGGCGAGCATTAATTAAACTAATTCACTAAGAATAAAATGTTTTCAAAAAAATATATCTAAATAATTTTTTTAAGGAATTTATTTAAAAAATTCTCATTATTTTAACCCATGAGGATAGTTATCCTATTAACATACTAACTACAGTAAAACTTGTTAAAATGAAATAATTGGTAATGCTGTCCACAAACAAAGAAGTAGAAGAAAGATATCCTATACATCCCTAACCTAGAAAGACTAGATTTCGTTCATTTCTGGTTTTTATTAATGCTCATGTGCTATGATTTAGTTATAAAAAGCTTATAACCCGGTAGGTCCCAGTCTCATATGACTGTAGAGCGTCACGGAGCCAAGTCGGATATCTACCTACAGGTGTTCCATCACAACAGAAGTTGTCCTCCCCCTTTCCCTTCCAACATTAGTCCATAATGGCTTCGTGGGCTTGGTCTGGATTTCTACAAAGTGAGGATAAGACACAACAACATAGCCATGAATTGATTTCGTAGTTCTCCCTCATTTGCTTATATGAAAATATCAATCAATATAGTTTTTTCTTTTAGAAAACTGAAAAGCTACATTTCTGATACCTGGAGGATTTTTTTACAAATGTGTGGCTAAATAATTTTAAATCCATTCAGCTTCAAAATTTACTAAGCCCCATAAGTTTGTTTTTTTTAACTATTATTAGTCTATTACACTTATAGCTCAATAGTGACAATCTAGTTTTCAGTCTCTAGATCTCTAATCCCTACTCGCATGTTTTGCAATAACTGCTTTTATAAAAAAAATGACTCACTCGGAAGTGATTATAAGAAAGAATTTCATATCGACAGTTACTTCGATTATATGAAATTTCACATGGTCAGATTTCTTATACAATACAGAAATTTGGCCTAATTATACATGGAAGTATCCTTTGAAGTCATTACTAATCCACAAATCCATCATTTCTTCAACGACACAGAAGTAATTACTCTACAGTATCAATATGCCAGCAATCTCCCTTAATCGTCCCCTTATTTACAGATTCCCTAGTTAAATTTAATCTGCTTTCCGTTGCACAATATAACGAGACAATCCCTCTCTCGCTCTTTAGAATTCCTCGTTATAAGGTACAGCTAGCTGTATAACATATTCAATGCAAGCGAGCCATCGATGCGATGATCACTACCTACATTGATCCAGTGCTTCCAAAACTGCATTGATTCATTTGTTTCAGACATAATAACCGAAATCTGCAATCTTCAATGTAAATTTTCTAGCAAATTGCTTTTCAAGTCTTGAGAATCAAGAGAATAAAGAGCAAGACAGATTCCTGCATCACTAAGGAATCACCTTTTATGAAGTGCTGCATTCCATTAAGGAAAATCCCAATATCGGTAATGCAGTCGATAACCATTCTTCTGCATCGAATGTAAATTCGTAATCAAGTGTTGGCATTATTGTTACGGCAAAAACAAAAGGAAATTCAGCTATTTATGCTTTTTTTTTTCGTGCCCTGTCTTATCAGACATATTTTAAGTTTTGGGTTTTCTACGATTTTTTTCAGAACGTTTTTCATTTATTTCACTTTACATTAAAAGCAGTAAGCAAGGATGAATTGTAAATAATAAGAGAAATATTCAAAATTTCGTGTATAAAGAATATTTTCACACTGTTACAGAGAAGATCAGTAGTTTTCAAATTGGGTATTTCACTACAAACTGGAAGTTAATTGAAACTGCAGATCCAGTTAGTTGTTTGATTTTATTAGTAGCTCTACGGTCATTTTTTTTTTGTACACTTCAGGCTAATGACCTACTCTTTAACGTGTATACCCATCCACTAGCAAGTATCCATCCGATTCGAACCAGAAACCTGTGGTACCAAAGGCCAGATTGCTAGCCAATTGGCCATCAGGCTGCAGACCCAGTTTGGATCTGCAGCTGCTAGGTCACCCAAAAGGAAAGGGTCACTCGCATGAAATTTTGGGCTTTTTCAGTTGTTCCAACATTTTATTTTTTAATGAGGTTTACCTCATAAAAAAAAGTTTGGAGGATTTATTAACTTAATAAACAGGCCTATTCAACATAGTTTTTAATTGATTAATTAAATCCTGTAGAGTTGTCAATTTAACTGTTATTTAATTAAACTGATATGCTTAAGACTGATAATATTAACATATACTGACATAGGATTATATTGAAATTCATTTGATATTTTAAAAATGTTTTAATTTTTGTTTTGTATCCAATGCAATATATATTTTCAAACATAAATTCAATTACTTTTGTTCACTATAAATAATAAATATTTAAAGGTAATAAAAAATTGATTTTTTTTTGTTCTGGATTTGTATGAAAGCTTTAATTAACACTAGAGACTGTATGTTAAAGTTAATTCAAATTTTAAAAGGGTTTGCGAACCCTCAAAGAAATTTTTTTTAAATGTCCATAGCACAATAAAATCCTATAAAAGTTTGAGAATCATTGACGAAGATTAATGAGGTGCTTTAAAATTGATAGTTTAGAATGTTCAATTCAATAAATCTATGAATAGTGAGAAAAAGATTCAAATTTAATATTAATTGTAAATCTGAAAATTTACCATATTCTGTTATAGAATCACAGGTACAATTAAGAATAAAGATTTAAAATTACATGTCCTTCTCCCATAGGCAGTTTATAAAAATTCCAAAACATGTGATTGAGTAATTTGGAATTATTTATTCTAGAAGAATAAATTGTACAAGTTTCGCTAATAAAGATTTAAATAACTTGCTTTTATAGTAGCAAACAACATAAATTAATTTCTTTTTATCTAATATGAAGAGAATTTTATTAAAATTTTACGAAAAGAATCTTTGCTGTGTAATATGTATAATGAACTATGCAGTATTGTCTATTCGTTTCTAACGTGAACGTAATTAAATGAACAAAAATTTATATTTTTATTTTAAACACGCTATTAAACGAAATATCACACCATATTTTTTTCTTTTAATAATGACAAATATATGCCATAAAAGTAAGTCAAATAAGAAAATTATTATTATTATTATTTTTTTTTTTATTTATTTATTTATTTTTTTTTTGAAACACGCATTTCTTTTGATGGATAGATTTTAAAAGTGCAAAAATTTCGTTAAATTCACTGTAGCATAGTGATATTTCTCCAACACTCTAATCAAATATTAAATTTTTGTCTTTTTATAATCATAAAAATAACTATTCGTTAGTTATATTTTATTATTCAGCGTAATATACATTGAAACCAATTCGTTGCAATAAGAAAATAATAAAGCCAAGCTAAGATGTCTTCTAAATCTTTTACAATATTGAAATCAATACAAAAACTTTTTCCTACAAATTTCTAACATGCACAATATAATTACTAATCCTGAAAAATCTTTGTACTAATATATATAATAATAGTGTTAAATTTATATTTCTTTAAGTGTCTAAAGGCACACATATTAACATTTCTGTTATAATTAACTAAAAATAAAAAGCTAAATTTTTTTATCACTCACTCTTGTTTTTTAAAAAGCATTCCAATATGCCTATTGGAAAACAAATATTTCAAAGTTAAAAAATATTAAATAAATAAAACTTACATTTAAAAAATTAATTAATTGTCAATTTTAAAATGATAAAATTTCAAATAAAAAAAATATTCAAAATAATTCAAATTATTTATTTTCTTCTTACAAAAATGTTTCTTCTGTGATTAAATATTTTTAAATATTGCAAATATTTTCTCAAGATTTCTGTTATAATATTTAAAACAATGAAGAAAGGAAATTAAATGTTTGGATAAAAAAGCAAAGATCCTGAAACGAAAACTGACTCATACATTACTTATCTTAAAGATCACTTTTATGTATTTGCTTCTATTACCATTATCTAGTCTTTGCAGAATGACTCATCTTTTATTATGAAAAAAAAAAATTTAACCGAAGGAATTTCTTTCAAATTATCTGTTATATTTATTTAGATATCAAAATTATTTTCATTTTATATGAGTACTTATTATAAAAGAGAGCGGGCTTTTCTTCTATTTTGACAATTTTTGCAATTATGTCCATGGTAAAGAATTTTTTTATTTTTCGAAATCGTTTGATATTGATGTAACACATTTTTTTTTTTTGGTGAATTCAATATCACACAGGATGGACTATGGAGTGAATGCTGCTACATTGCAATGCATACCCTAGAGAGAAATGAAGAATATCCACCCCTTTTTTCAAAAATTCTCAGACTATTTGCCGCTTGTTGTTGCCAACTTACAAGCACTACTGTGGAACTTCGTAATGAGGGATTAACTCAGATTAATTCAGAGATTAACCATTTTCCCAACACAATAAATGGGAGGAATAGGAGAATAAGTTCAGTTTTATCTGTACAAAAAGTATAATTTATTAAATCTATTAAAGGTGCAATTGTCAACAAAGTGAATTTTGATGGCAATAATAATAATAATAATAAGTTAGTCTTATTATACTTGGTGTTATAATAATTAATAATTATTTTTATTTTTAGATCTTAGACAGAGTTGACAAATTTTGATGGGAAATAATGAGAAATCGATTTCGATACACAAATCGTAGATATGAATAAAGAAAGTTGTAAATTAAGATGTAACTGTTTATTAGAGACATTTATTTACAGAACAAGATAAAAGATTATGAATCACATGGTGTGATAAGACCTGCGTTATCATATCTTGGTACGTTGTTTTCAGTAACAGTGTATTTATCATTTCAAAATAAAAATGAAAAAAAAATGTAATTTTTTTTTAATTTTAATAATTTAACATTTTTTAAAAATTATAATTGATTGCATTTACTGTACCAAGAAAAATTATTCCAAATTAGTTCTCAAAATTATTTGTCCTACTACCAGCTTATCAGAAAAAAATATTCAATACCCCCTGGAAAACTGTTTTCATTTAGAGAAAAAACATAAAGATATAGTAAAAAAATTGTTTTCTTTTATATATCCACGTGCCTTAAAAGTGTAAATAAAGCAATTTTAAATAAGAAGCATTGAAGATTGTAATTAAAAAATGACTAAAATCAACCATAGTTATCTTTCTCATTGCACACAGAAAATGAAGATAACAGAGGATAGTATGAAAATAAAATGACGAATAATCAAAATTGATTCTAATAAGAAGGATAAATCTAGCTCCTTTCTATCAATGAATTAATCATCTTCTCTATCTTGTCAAAAGTATTATTAAATTCGACATGCTCACGTACCAGTACTTGCTTGTTAAAATCTGTTGGCGAACTTCACTATCAATCAGTTATAACTTAATTTTGATTATTTACCAGAAAAATAATGCTACACAACAGAAGCATGTACGAATAGTATTTTCTAATATTTTATTGCTTTTTTTTTACTTCTTTATGTTTTCATTGTCCGTTATTTTAATTAAACGCCCTTCAAATACAGCGTCCTGATGGCCAAGTAGCTAACGCTTTGGATTTTGATACTGCAGGTTCGAATCCTGACGGTGGCATAGATGTTTGAGAGTGGTTCGGAATCCGCGTTAAACTGTAGGTCCTGGTCTTCTTAGATCTCGTGTGCAAAAGATGACTGTAGAGCGACAAACCAAACCTTCAAATACATCCGAGATCACCACCACATCGCTTGATCTCTCCACTGTCCCCTAAAAGGCGGTATCACCCACTGCGAGAATCAGTGGATTACAGCATCGACTAGAGTGGAGTCACAACTTCTTTGTAGAAAATGTGTTGATTTCGATTACAGTTTTAACTTAATTAAGACCACTTTAAATGGTAGATTAAAGAGATTTCGCAAAAAGAAAAAAAAATTAAAAAGCAATATAAGAAATTAAAGAGCGATTTTGCAGTTGATTCCCCGGTCGCACGAGAGTTTTGTCAGTATTGCCTACTAAGTATAACAAAAATATAGATATTGTTTTGTAAACTTCGAAAGCCTACAACGTCCTCTAGAAAGCAAAGACGTACCAGTCCCCCATATAAAGATCAGATTAAAAAAATAAATTGGAATGTTCTAAATTCTGAAAGCAGGTTTATAACATAATATATATCTTTATACCTGTAATACAGGTATACAGCACCTATATAATGAATAATGAAATAACAAATGCTGGTAATTCAAAGAGGGATTTGGAAATATGTTTAACCTTTACTATATATATATATAGATAGATAGATTTTAATATATATATATGCGTTCCAGCATACCAAAAATAATGCGAATATAATTATAATTACCCAGGGGGGCGCGTGTAACTTAAGCCACGGACGCGGAGTAGCAATGCCCCCGCAACGCTCTACCATCCTATTAGGACCGGGACCTACTGTTTAAAGTGGATTCCGAACCACTACAAACATCCATTGCACCGCCGGGACTCGAACCCGAAACCTGTGGTACCGAGCGCTAGCCACTCGGCCATTCAGGCCCATATCTCAAATATTAAGAGAATTAAAATCTTTTTGTACAGATGGACATAAAATCATTCAAATAACAAGAGAAAAATATCTTATTCCATTATTCATTTTGAATTACTAATGATTTTAAATTTTCATGCCATCCTCTGAAGAATGGAGAAAACATTTTTCTAAAATTCTCATTCCACAATTTAAATATTGTAAGAAGATATCATTTTGTATAACTGAAAGAAACTTTTATCACTACCTTTTTTTAAAAAAGCGATAAAAGTTTATCAGGTTTCACGCATTAAATAAATATGTATGAAAGTATTCTGAAACGAGCGTATTTTTTTTCCTACTGTAGGAAAATTTGTAAGACTTCAAAGAAAATTTGAATTCAGATCCACAAATCTTTTTTGAGAAGAATTTTTTTTAAAAAATTTTAATCTTGGCACGAAGAACTGAGTGAATAAAGCAAGTTTTTCAAAGATTTCTTTCAAATATATATATTTTTTTTTTCTCTACTTTTTCGTAAAATGGTTTTGATAAGATTTGATATAAATTGTGTTTATCTAGAAAGACATTATTTTACTATTTTTTATCAAACTGTCGAGCATATATTTAAATACAAATAGTACTACGTAATTATCTAAATATTAAAGATCAGTTCAGCTGACATAGGTTACATAAAATAATTTGTATATTGATTTGATTCATAACATATCTTATTATATAATATGTATTAAAATAATGGCAGTATTTTATTTTTTTAACTATCAAAGTATTGAAATTGTTTATTTATTGTAACGTAAGAAGAAACAATTTTACAATTCCTTCGCTTTTACATTTAATTATTTGCAATTTTTTTTTTACATTGCAATGAATAAATTTTGTAAAATGGTATTTATTGCATAACTTATTTATATTTCTAATTAGTAAATAGTTTTAAGATGCTCTCAACATTAAAAATTTTAAGAGTGAAAAGCATCAATCTTTTTAATTACTTTTCTATTGGATTATCACAAAAAATTCAGTTTCTGTTGATTGATTTTAGTTGTAAAGAAATAAATAGCTCACGTAGAAAAAAAATGACACAGATGAAAAAAAAATCTAATTTGACTTTTGCTTTATAAATTGAAAGATATTGGGTCGACATATTAATGTTCGTATATGTAAATATATTTCACGCATGTAGTCGTTAAATTAACACTATGTTGCTTTATGTGATATTTTGCTTTTAAGAAATACCTTTTTTTCTCCCTATCTGCAGTAAAATTGAAAATTTCAGAATGGCTTAGTTTTCAAAGATTATTTCAAATATTAACTTATTATACTGTAAAAAAATATACACATATTTATCAAGAAAAATTACCAAGAGCTTATAGAAACATATGCATTTAGGTAAGTATACTTTTTCTTACATATAAAACGTTATTGATTTTATAACAGTAGCAGGGGCATGATGGCTCTCGGTGGCACAGGTTTCTGGTTCGAGGCCCGACTGTGCGAAGGATGCTTGTAGTGGTTAGGAATTCACTTTAAACTATAGGTCTCGGTTTAATATGACTGTTGGGCTTAGGGCTGACAACCCTACTCCGCAAAAAAGCAACGACTCGCAGCCAAGTCAGTCTCTATCCACAGGTGCTCCATCATAACAGAAGCTGAACCTTCACCTCCATCCATGAGTAGACTACTTAAGGGGTGTCCGTCCCGCGCTGCAGGACATTGAGGGGGAGTCCAGTAACATTGAATAAAAGAGAGCTTTGTGTTTTAAGTTAATAAAAATATGTGTTTGTTATTGTTATTTCACACAAAACCTCAAGTATGATGTAAGAAATTAGTTTTTCGTTATTGTTTGTAGTGAAAGTATAAAATTGAGAAAAAGCACGATTTTGCTGTCTATTTAAAAGCTATTGATTATATCACAGTAGCAAAACTAAAAACAGTTTATTAGTTTGTTAAAAAATTATATATATACCTATTTTTATTTATTTAAAACAAAATTTTTAATATGCTTATGTGCGCGAAATAATAATGAATGCCAATCATTAAAAACAAAAGACACTGAAAAACACAACAGATCAATTGATAAATGGTGAAACATGCTGAGGAATTTATTCATTTAAATAGCCTTAAACCCTGCCATCGATTTTTTTCCCTACAAATAGAAAGGAGGATGTTCTACTTCCTAGATTTCGAATCAAAACATACCTAACAAGCTAAGCTTCATAGATTTGATCCAGCTCCATTTCCTTTGTGTCCATTCTACAATACACCAGAAATCATTTAACACATTTTGTTCCAATGCACGAACCATGAAGACCAAAGAAACAAGCTGCAGGTTATCTTCAATCTTTTTCTTGGGTTTTCGATCTGACTGAGGAGGCTCATTACAAGACTGTAGAATTTAAGAACTTTGAACTTTGTTGTTTGATTGTAGTTTGTAGTTCATCAAAATAGGGTCTCATACTTATGTTACATTTGGATAAATTGAGATAAAGCAGCTTGAGCGAGCGTAAATACCGCAACGTCAAGTCAAGTGAATCATTGCATTATTCGCCCAACTCGTGATCTAGTGTTAACGTGTGTAGATAGCGAGCAGGAGTATTCAGGTTCGATTCAACTGGTGGACTCCATTGCAGTCACTGCTGTCAGAAATGAGGAGGTGATCGTTACAAAGTGGGTTAAATGTCTCTCATCTATAGTCTAACTGCTTGGTGGGAACTTTCTGGGTTTTGACAGATACGATACATAAATGTAGGAAAGTTACCTTTATCAACCCTCCATTGGTGGGTTGTTTGTGACATACATCAGTGAAACGCAAGGTTCAACAATCAGTTCAACTGTCACATTATTATTAAATATTATATATTATATTATTGATAAATAAAAATATAACAGTACCGATTAAAAGCAATCATTTTCATCTAATTGTAAACTGTATTATGTACAAATCAATAATTTCTGTACAATTCTATACAAATTTTACAGCAAATAATGAAAGGTAAATATGCATGCTTATATAAATTAAATACAAATGTATGCTGGGGTTGTTATCTGAAAATATCAAAAGCTCAATAAGAAATATATTTCCATCTAACTGTTTTTTAAAAGTAGTAAAAATATTTAATTTTTATAAACTAACTACAAAGTTAATTCGGAATTTTTATTCATAGTGGAAGTATCGATCGAAAATAGGCTTTTCTCTAATTTTGCTTTTACCGTTTAAATAAAAATAACTGCTTTTATAATAGGATAAAAAATAACAACAACTAATTAATAAAACTTTGTATTTTGTATAACAGATTCTTATATCGCATATTTTAAAAATTCTTTATTTTTATTTCTTTTCTCTTATCAATTAATATTACTCTTATTAATTTGTAATCAATTAATCTTTGTAATCCCACAAAAGAGGCATTATAAAGTAAACAAGTTAAACAGATTTCTACGAAAGTGCAAAATCAAAATACGTTTCTTTTTAATTAACCACAAATAGCATCTTAGATTCAAGAAATACTATGAAGTGATGAAAGAGAGGGAGAGAGAGAATTAGGGGTAGGTATCAATAGGGGGAGAGGAGTTTTATGCAGTTTCTTCTTTTGTTGGGGGTGACACGTCTAATTAGAATTTTACTTTATGCCTCTCTTCACCCCTTCTGTATGAAGAGCCTTATTCTGAGTGGTGTGGGTGGCAGTGGAGTGGGGATTATTTTTTTTCCCCCGGAGGACTTCTTCAGGGAATTAATTCACCTGCATCTCACGCTAGGGAGAATCATCTTTCATTTCTTGTTACAAAGTTGTTATAAAAAAAAATCATAAAAATAAAGATGTTCATATAGAAAAAAAAATACAAAAAAGAATGAAAATAGCAACAAAAAAAAAAGATTTGTAATGAAAATTAAAAAAAAAATGTTATGTTTTATATAAAAAAAAAAATAAAAAAAATATGATACAAATAATGCAAATATTACAAAAATCTTAATATATATATATATATTTTTTACAAAAAAATGAAAAAATATACAAAAAATCTGGAATCTCTGGAAAAAAATGGAATCTCATCACTTTCCGTTTTTATATGAAAACTTTGAACTGAAGATACATTTTGGCTTTTGAGCACATGTTTATTTATTTTTTTATTTTTGACAATTTGGTCAATTTTAGTTATTAGGTATTCCTTATGATAATGAAACAATCAGACATAAAATTAGGATACAATTCGTCAGTGTATAAAGACCAATAAATGTCCCTTCGCAGCTCTCTTTACAAAGCTTTTTTTTTAATGAGTAAAGAATGTTTCTTTCTAAAAACAGCAGCAAGGGATTTTTTTTCTACATCTCAACTTGGAACATGGATTGAGTTAAGGCCAACCATTGATGAGCAGTTCATCAAATTCTGTTGCAAGTTTTTATAAAATTATAGGAAGTAACAGAAATTCACTTTTCTACAGGTATATTTGTTAATTTCTGGATACAAAGCATAAATTACTTCAGCAATATTTCTTTTTGTGAACTCTCTCTTTACGTGTAGATTCCTTTTTGCTCGAGCAATATTGTAAGGAGGGAGCGGAGGGGATAAATTTAAAAAAATTGGCTTTCAAAGATAATACAGCTGACTATCCATGCCTGTTATTTTAAGTGCCTAACTAGATGGAGTCGAGTCGTTAACTAATATCTTTTCTTTTCTGTCTTTTAAATTCGAAGTTAACTCCCAAGTATTCTTTAAAACCTTTACTAGTAAACAACTCAAATTTAAATTATTTGAACTGATTTTGTGAAAAAATAAGGATTATTATTATGCTTTACTTTGATAAAAATTATTATTATGATATGGATTTTGTTAAATTTTTTCTCATTCATGAATAGATATTTTTCATCTCAAGTTGTATTCACAAGCACTTCAAATGCTTACTATTAGTTATTTATGGAGCCGGATGGCCAAGTGACTAGCACTCTGGAGCATGATGCCACAGGGTTGAAGTCCTGATGGTGCCATGGATGTTTATAGTGGATGGCATCGATGTTCGGAATCCACTTTAAACCACAGGCCCCCCAACTAATATGATTGTTGAGCGTAGGGCTAACAACCCTATTCGGTAATAAGATAACATATCCTGTTTCGGAATCCACCATGGATAGTAGAGCGGGGAGTTAGTTAGTAGATGGTTCTTTATAACCAAAAGGAATCTGGACCACAATGGCCCTTAGAAAAAGAGAGCCTGCAGTCGATTATTCTCTGTACTTTATTAGTTCCATAAAATAAAAAATGTTTCGTATAGTACAACAAATTGAAAACCATTAGAATTATTTTAACTGTGAACTAGATGACTTGAAGAAATAGTTTATGAATTTAGTGTAATCTTTTTTAAAAAGTAAATTAAACTACAGCGTTCAAAATTAGTAGAATTCCCATTTCTTAGTAACTAACTTTGTCATAAACGAGAAATACCTCTGAAAAATTCGAAAACTTTGCACTTTTGGGGAGGGGAAAACGAAAGAAGAAAAAGTGAGAGAGGGTGTCAAATTTCAAAAAAAAGAAGAAAAGAAATAGAAAAAAGGAAAGAATAGGTGTTCACCTCGACAATTCAAACACACACAAATACTTCGGCGAGAAACTTCGAAAACCTCACATAACAACGAGCACATGTTCGAAAAACCGTCCCAAGCGCACATAATGCAACCATTGTGCCCCGTCTTCAGAACATTCGAACATTGCTCTGATAGCAATCCCGTCCAAACACGCCATCATTTATCAAGATCCGACGTTCCTTTTTTTGACCAGGGTTGAAAATGAACCGATATTTTATATTCCGATAATACTCCGGCATTGAGCGTGATAGATTTCCTGCAACCCCCCACCCACCCCCAGAAGAAAATTCGAGAAGGGGAGGAGAAAACGTTGTGATATTTTTAAATCCACAGAAGAGCAAAATGGCCAAAAAGAACAATGGCGTGGCAGAGGTGGAAATATTTTACTGTGTATTTTTCCCGCCTCTTTTGTGGATGGCAGCACTGAGAAATGTCCGGGGATCATGCATCATGTCGGAAGAAAAGTGAAAAACCGGGCGACTCCTTTCCAATCAAAATAAACGACTGTTCGAAGAAGGAATGCAAAATGTTGCAGATGGGTGAGCGTACAGTAGATGGAGATGAAAAATAAAAAAGATACTTCACATTTTTCTGTTTGCTAAATCTCGAGGTTTCAATAGTAAACAACGAAATTCTAAAGAGAAAAAAAAAGAACTGAACAACTTTTATTCTAGAATTTAAAGCAGTAATTACTTTAATAATAAGAGAAGAAGATCTTAAGAGAACAAATGCTTTCTTTTTAAGCGATGAATTTTACATATTATTTAAATATATATTTCAGAAAACTATTACTAATATTTTAATATTATTATTCTAATTATCTTTGCCAATTTTTGCACAATTTTGATCATGGAATTTGATGTACTAGAATTAATTTATTTCGTTAAACATTCTCAGTTTTTTCTAATGCACAGTGAAAAAAAAAGCCAGCTATATCTGATTTTTTAAACTTTTTAAAAATTAATTGTTTGTTTGAAATCTTAGTCCGAGCAAGGAATTATCAAATACGTTACAAGGGATAACAAAAAAATTGCTCATTGATACATTAGTAATTAAAATTAATAATTCTTAACAATACAAAATATAATATTTAATTAAAAGTAAAATTAATAATTAACTAATAATAGCCTTTGCTATTTAAATGCATTCCTATCTTAAAAATTAAAAAAACAAAAAGAAGAGAGATACATTTTTAAATGTTAATAAAATAAATGAACTAATATAAAAATACAATATTTAATTACCAAATATAACTTGAAGTGAAAGCAGCTATTTTAAATCAAAAATGCATAAAAAATTTCACTTATTGGAAAATTTTAGGGCATCGTATCTCTTTCATTTAAAATGAAAAAAATCAACAAAAATTAACTGAAATGTCCTGAAATTAAAAAATTTTGCCTTTTAAGGACTTTCTGTTAAAGAATTTTTTTAAATCATTTCATTTAGTTTCTATGTCCTTTTTTATTTATACAATTTTCATTTTATTTAAAAATTTATAGCTATTTTTAATAATGTACAATTCTTAGTAACAAAAAATTTAAAATCAAAGTTTCTGCATGGCCTTAAGACAGAACTTAATTAAACTTAAAAATATACTATTCTTACAGAATATTTTTTATATAAAATTAGAAAAAAATACAACTCTTTTAATTATTTTTTTTAATATATTTTTAACTTTTTATTTTACATATGTCATGCACGCGGTAATTTAAAGAGGTAATAAAAGTGAAATTTGTGAATTGAGTTATTCTATGGAGCCGAATTAAGAAGTTGTTCTAGAATTAGACACTGCATTGTCTTAAAAAATACTTTTAACCAAGATGAATGATAAACAAACAGTGGCAGATGTTTTTTTTGTGTAACGCGTATTATTGCAGAGAAGCACAATTTACAGAGAAAGTCCTCACACGTTCGCTACCTAGGTAAATTAAAATAAGACTTCTGTTATGTTTTTAGTTAATCGTTTAAAAACACATTAAAAATTTTAAAATTCGAACAGTATTAAATTAAACCAAAGTAGATTTTGAAATTATAACAAATTCGTATCTATCAAACATGATTTAAAGTTTTACATAAAGAGTGTTCAATTTTGGCTAATATCTTTTTTTATAAATATCGATTAGATTTTAACATTTAATTAGTTTTGCGAATTTTTAGAGACAAATTTCTATACATACATTTTTAATACATTTTATTGATACTAACTTATACTTAAATTTCTTTTTTTTTTTTAATATACATTAATTAGAATTGCTACAACGTTAAGATTTATAACAAAAATATGTTCCTCAATTTTACAAATCTTATTAAAATATTCAATATAGTGATATATCGAGTTAATTTTTTTAAGCTATTTGCTTTAGAAATAATAAAAAAAGCTTTGCAAACTTTAAATATTTTAAATAATATTTCAATTAAAATTAGCATTTCAAATATTTTTTAGAATATCATTTAAAAGTCATTCCTTATCATTCTTCTCTTTGATCTTTTCTGGAAAAAAATAATAATAAAATAACGAAACAGCATTTCCAAAGTCACCACGACATAATAATAGATGTATATTTCGTTTATTTTCCGGTGATTTTTTTTCCTTCTATTTGATTAAATAAACTTCTTCAGTGCAAATAAGCGAATTAATATGAATGAATCTTATTAAACCCATGAAAGAAACATTAATACATTTAAATCAATAAAAACATCTTGAGCGAAACAATTTTTTCTATCGAAATAATAAAAAAATAACTTGGACTTAAAAAAAAAAATTAAGTATCAAAGTACATCATCAAATGATTTCATAATTCATTTAACGGTTTCATAATTTTCTGAAGAACTCAAATTAACGCTAACCGTGTTACACAAAACCTTAACCGATTATGTTGGCAAGGGAAAGAAAGAAAGGAAGGGGAAAAAAAAAGAGCATCTTTTCATACACCAATAGCTTCAAATTAGCACTTTCAATTTGAGAATCCCCATCTTTAAACTTCTTTTCCTTTTCTTCTTTCACAAAGCATTTTGTTGAGCATTTACATTTTGGAATAAAAGCGAAAAAAGAGGGGACCAATAATAGAGAGGAAACCATCCAAGCTGTGTGAATCAGTCCAGAGGGAAGACAAGAAGCATAACAATCGCAGGGTAGCATCTGGTTCCTAGATACTGCCTATGAATATGAGAAAATAAGACCAGTACCCTTTTCACCCTAGGATCCTAAGTGAATTTGTTTGAAAAGGACCCTACAAAGGGCCAGCTGCAAGCCAATAGATACAAGTGGCTCGCAGGGCAGGTGCTGGCGTGTTTTGCGGGTCGTCACACAAGGGGTGGGAACTGCTATAACGGAATCTATTTGCTCTTCGGGTTGTAAGAATTGGCGGTACATTTTAGGGCACAATGCTTCTTCTGCCTTGCAAAAAGAAGGATCTTGTTTTTTTTTCTGTATGTGTGTGTGAAATCTGGTTTGTGTGTAAGTAAAAAGTATGCGACCGCTGCTGTGCCTTACATAAAAGGATTCAGTGTGCGTAATATTAGTTTTTGAAAAAAAAAATGTACCGCAAAGAAGCTTACAAGAATACATCTCATTATTTTTAAAACTTTTTTTGTTTCTGTTTTTTGACAATTACATGAAAGTAGTTTTTTAATGAAAATTAGCTAATTCATCTCATTATTAATGATAAAAAAACGAGAATTTTTCAATTTAACTTTATTCTTCCTCTAATGCACTCATTCATCAAATAATTCTGAAATCAATCTCGTCAAAACAACGAAAACGTTTTGGATGAACATTGCAAAAATACCTTTATTTCATAATTTTGGGTTATTTCTTTAGTTCTTTTCAATCTCTATTTCTTGAGTTTTGTGGCCTCAACTTCATAGTCAACTGTTTTGTAGCCTATATTCCATTAGCTTTTTTTGCCTATATTCCATCAGTTTTGTTGTCTCCATCTCATGTTTTTACCTCTACTTCGTCAGTTTTGTGATCTCTGTTTCATTATTTTTTTCCCTCTATTTCTTCATTTTCGTGATCTCTATTTCATCAATTTTGTGGCTTCTGCTTCATCAGTTTAGTAGTTTCTGTTTCATCAATTTTGTAGTTTCTATTTCATCAGTTTTGTAGTTTCTATTTCATGTGTCTATGGGCGTATTTCATAAATTTAGATTAAATGTAAGCTTGACGATTATGATTTTATTGAATTTGCTAACTGACTTCAAGGCACTGAAAACTTGAGACATCTTTAAATTAAAGCTTTAATTTTTTTTATAAATTAATTTATCTTAAAACTACTCTGAATTTGTTCATATTTAAGCATAACTCCCTTATAGTAGACCATAACTTATTGGATTGTTAGTAGTACCAATATTCACTGAACAGGAGCCAATCTGTAAACATGATCTCACGGTCTGATGGCCAACTGGCTAGCGCTCACCACAGGCTTCAGATTAGAATCATGTCGTTGGCAGCATTGATGTTTGACAATGGTTCGGAATCCACGTTAGACAGTAGGTCCCGGTCTAATTAGCCGAAAGTGTGCAAAAAATGACCGTAGAGCGACAAAGCAAACAAATCTCTACTAGTTTTTTTTTTTTCAATTTTTCTAAATTTTTACAGAATTTAAATTTTTCATATAATTTAATAGAAAATGTTCATGAAAATATTTCGTTACCTCTCTTTAAAAAAAAATACTTATTCTAAAATTTGCTTAATTGGTTGAAAATAGATTAAAAACAAATAGTGAAATTGGATCACATAGTCATGTTTAAAAGGCAAGTGACGATTCCAGCCATTTGAACTCGTCACTTTTAACAGAAAAATTATACATTATTAATTTACAGGTCATTATATTGCTTCATTTGATATATCGATCTTTTTTATGATACTTAATAATCATAAAAATGAACAGGATATATTTAGTTATTTGCGTAGAATTTTTTCCCAAAGAAAGAGTCACATACCTACTGAATTCTACCATTGACCCTGAATCCATATTTGAATCTGCCATATGTTGTTGGATCATTGAATTTCGAGAAAGGATTCGTTTAAGTAATAAATCAAACAGCAAATGCCCTTCATAGAAGGAACTGAATGGTTTGCATTCGACTAAAAGGCCATTCTTTGTGGACAAGTGTACAACCATCAGATGTGGTGAGTGGCTTGCGATTGTTAAGATCTCGTGCACCTGGGAGGGATTTGATCCTTTGAAAGGTGCATCAAGACTATAAATCCTGTCTTCTCTGTTTCGGAAGTCATGCGGATTGTACCCCACTTTATGCCATTGTGGGCTCCAACAATCAAAATGTCTTCAGTCGGGATCCTTCTATGGATTTGTGCACAGGCTGTTTTGAATGCATCTGGTTTTTTAGAATGTGAAATCCATCCTTTGCCTGGGAAGAAAAATATGATGTACACAAAGGTGGGATGCAAGTTCCCATAAGGTAAGATCAAAGAAGAAATTGAAGAGGATCAATCGCATAACTATTAATGAAAGATCAATTATTTGCGCTGTCGTGCACATACTCTTTCGCCTGGAGACATTTCTTGAGCTTTGTTTTCTTCATTTTCTTCATTCAATGCCACAAATGAATGAGCATTTCTTATACAATCCTCATTAATTGTAATCCTTCGTTATACTACAGCGGCTTGGTAGCCAATTGGCTAATGCTCTGGCCTTTGGGCTATCCACTCTACCTTGCCTGCCTACCTACCATCCATGCTACCGTAGGCTTCAGGTTCGAATCTTGGCGGCAGCATCGATGTTCGTTAATGATTCGGAAACCACGTTAAACTGCAGGGCCTGGTCCAATTAGTTTAATATGTGCGAAAAATGACAGTCGACCAAACCTTCGTTACATAACGCTCATCTAGAGACTAAGAAAGCATGCGATATATATTTGGAAATCTGATTTAGATTCTAATTTTAGTTAAATTTTTAATACTAGGTATTCATAATTGAAAAACAGTATTTGAAAGAAATGGCGTCTTAATTTAAGAAAATTAAAAATATTCTAACCTCCCTTTACTTATTCTTTTGTAGTGTTAATTTAAAAACAAGAACTTAAAATTATGTTCATATAATTTTGTTGTATTAAAAATATTGGTGGAAATATTAAAAGCACTACATAACAAAGTAAACATTGTGAAAATAGTGCAGTTAGCTTAAAAAAATAATTTTAACTTTTATTTTAACTGCGTAAAAAGCATTTTAGCTTAATAAAAATATTATTTTAGCTTTTTAAAAATTATTTCAAAGAGAAAAGGACTTATGTCTTTGTCTCAGAGGTCTCTCAACAATCATCCAAATGGTTTTGCATTCCTAAGGAAATGATCGGAACAATCTCAGGTTAAATTTTGAAGCCTTTCTAAATATAGTAATAAGGTAGTTAAACTTCAAAAATATTAGAATATTTCTAATATTAACGAAATATTAATGGCATTTAAAATAAATTCCAATCCTAAAAATTTGTACAATTTTTGCAAATGTGTAAAAGGGTTCGATTCCGACGGTACCATGTGTTACGTCGAAACCCAACTTCTCCCGTCTGGGGGAGGTCAACGCCCTATGCCCGGAAAACATCCTGTTTGTGGGGGTGTCTGGCAGGGGGTGAGGGCCAGGGAGAGAAAGAAGGAATGTAAGTAAAACGAGTTGAAACTTAGCGACCGAAGGAAAAGGTTCGTGTTAGCGGTCCATCCATGAGTTGCGATGGCTGCATAATTCATTGAGTTCAACCCCAGCGACCATCAAGAAAGGTTGCTTGTGGCAGTCCATCCATGAGCGCGATGACTGCATAAATAATTGAGTGTAACCCTCAAGAAAGGTTATGTGGGCAGTTCCATCTTCGAGTTTGATGACTGCCAAAAATAAAGGAGTTTTATTTACATACAGTCCACTGTGTCGAGTATTATTTCCATTAACTGAGTATGTGTCATTTTTGGAATTTGTTTCTTGAGTCCGAGCTATCGAACACCATGCATTACATATTGTTTTGAAAAACAAATAAACTTTGTAGAGAAGTGACAGAATGTTTAACAACGACAACCGAACTGAGTTTTCTAAGTTTTATTAATACGACAATTCACTGCTAAAACTTCTTTCAAAAGTACTTGAATAACTTTTGCTTTTCTTTTAGTAGGGACAATGTAGTAAGCCTACCAGAATGCAGCCTGAGAAATATTGAATTTGTTAAATTTCTGTGATATCAGCTACCAATGATCTGGCAGTTAAGTGCCCGACGCTACAGAAAATTTATTTTAAGCTAAACCGAATTGTCTGTAACTTTAGCAACAGGGATTTGTTATAAGGTGTGGGCTTTTTTTTTTTGTACAAAACTCTAATTTAGTTTTAAAATTTCAGTTTATTTTATAAGGATCTATCAAACGCTGCAAAAAAAAATAATGAAAATCATACCTTTTTGTATACTATATAAAAGGCTACTAAACTTACGTTACTTATTTTTACAATTTAATGAATTTTGGTAGTTTATTACTTTCAAATTAATATTGCTTTCAGCTACCTTTCATGATCATTTTCTCTTTCTATGCAAAATTTAAAACAACTCACGAGGAAAAAGATAGCCATTATCCAATCCTATTGACAAATTCAGTAAAACGGATTTTTTACTGCTTTTCAAGGATTACAATCTTTTGCCCAAAACTCGTGTACAGCGAGTACATCATGCTTTGGCGTCTTTTCTAATTCCTGCAGGAAAAAAAAAAGGCAACCCTTTCTCAAGAATCTCGTCTCGCCGCTATTCAAGAGGAGGCCTTCTCTAAATATTTTCGCAACATTTTGAACAGCGCTTTCATAAGAATTTTGAAAAGACCTAAAATTTGTTATTTAGGAGATAGTCTTTGTTCCGCTGAATAGCAAGAATAAGGTTGCGGTTATAAATTCATAATGCCTTTGAAAGCGAAGAGTATGTGGTGGAATACTAATATAACTATTAATGGCCCCCGCTTAGCATTTAACTTTTAAGCCCATCTCCCTCCTAAACATTGGACAGAGTATGAGTGTATTTTTTTTATTATTATTTTCAAGCAACTTTCCACAAACTGATTTTTGAAAAGTGATTTTTAAAGTATAAAAATAACTACAAAAATAGTTTTATTAAAAAATAATAATAAAAGAAGTGAAGTAAAAGAAAAAAACTTTAAATAGAGTTTCCTTTTGAACAATGGAGGGAATATGTATAGCAAGAAAACCCACCGATAAGTCATTAAAGATGGATTTCTATGTTCACACTAAAGAGTTCCAGCCAATAGGGTATATACTACTGTGTCCAAAAAGTAAGACCCATTTTCAATTTAAAATTCCCGGGTCTTAAGGAATTTTAATTTTATTTTTTATTTTTTAGGTTGCTGGCACTATTCTTGACATCTGTGGGAAAATTTGACGTGAAAATATGAATTAGAGTTTGAGTTACGCTAGGCTTAGTGAGACGCTGAAACTGATTCCGGCGATTTTTGAAATGTCTGAATTAATTCAGCAAAGAACTTGCATTCAGTTTTGTTTGCGGAAAGGTACAGAATGTCGCAGAAGGCGTTCGGAGAGTATTCCTATATGGGAAAAAAATGTTTAGAAGTGGTATGAACAGTTCAAAGAATCAGAGAACGCGTTGAAGACGAAGAGCCCTCTGGTCGACCATCCACCTCAACCGACGAAGCTCACGTCCAAAAAATTAAAGATCTGGTGCTTGCAAACCGTTGATTTACAATTAGAGCCCTTCCTGATGATGTTGGAATTTCAAAAAGGATAGGTCAATTCCATTTTGGGAATCAAAAAAGTCAAATCTCGATTAGTACCGAAAACATTGAATGCGTCAGCTCACACTGTATTGATTCTTCGTGACTTTTTCGCCAAAAATGAAACGCATATCGTTCCGCAACCACCGTATTCACACCGTACGACTTCTGGCTAGTCCCTTAACTCAAAAGACCACTCCGGGGACACAGTTTTGAGTCGACTGATGAGATTCAACGTGAATCGCTGCGCGCTTCGAAGGCCATCCCTGCCGATGACTTTTTAGCATGCATTGAGGATTGGAAAAAACGTTGGCATAAGTGCATTGTGTCCGGAGGGGATTACTTTGAAGGCGATGAAATAAATTTGGAAGAATAAATAAAGAGTGTTTGAAAAAAAAAATTGGCCTTACTTTTTGGGCACGGTAATAGTTTTCTGTCAGTCGGACATAAGCGATAAACTGAAAAACATCCCTAAATATAGCACGTTTTTATTTCTTTAGTTTATATTCCTGAGTTTATTAAAAAAAATGATTTTAAATAAAATGAATTATTCGTTTGGGAAAATTAGGGGTTTTATTTTCTAAATTGTTTTTAGTGCTGGTTTGTTGCGTCGTCGCAAAAACGAAAAATGTGATGATGGCGAAATTTGCCTCCGGGTAACGGAAAAGTACCAAAACGTGTATCTGAAATAATTAAATTATTACAGATACGCATGCGCAATTTCCTATGAGCATGCGCGCTAGGTAGAAAAAGCTACCGGACGTCCAAAATACGGTATGCAAAAACTCTCTATTAATGCAATACGTAAATAATAAACGTTATAGGAATTTTTGTTTTCATTTCGGCTTACATGTGAGTTTTGAACTTCGGTAATTTTTTTTTTCTTGATAAAAGCACTCTCAGTTTATATTTGAAAACGTACTGTATTTATTTGTGTTTTAATTAGCTTAATAAGGAAAACTTAACTTAATAACAATTCGCTATTCGAGAAGTATAGAAAGCGTAATATAACCCTTTAAAAATCGAAAATGGATCTAGTACCATTCTAATATCATTAGTAAGAAGTCAGCGCTAAGGATCATTATGCAACCAGATGGCACAGGTATTTAACCATTTAAAATTAAGACATTAAAAAAAATAAAAACTATAAGAATTTCTTTCACTATATTTTGCTATCCATCAGATAAAAATGATAATAAATCAAGAGAAAAAAATTGGACCTATAAAAGTTACAGCTTTTAAGTTATGTTGGATATAGATTTAAAATATCATAAAATTAGCAAAGTTTGGCAATGTTATCCATTCATTTGTCGAACAACACCAGAAAAGAAGAACCCGAATGTGGGAACAATCACTTTCATGAATCATAAATAAAAATCCGAACGCAACAATCAACAATGCCTCAAGAAACAAAATGAATCATTAAGAGCGATTCCATGCTGACTCATCAGACCGATTACGCAACCCAACAAATGAGACCATCAAGGGAAGAGGAGGAGGAAGGAAGAAAAGGAGAATCGCGTTGGACAAACAGAGTTATTGTCGGCACGGCGAGTATCATCACAAGAGGCTCTATCTGTTATCGGGGCGGGGTGCCTCTTGGAGGACTCTTACAAGTGTTATCGAACTTGAGCTGAATGCGGCGTTGTGAAACCTTGTTCTATGTACAAAGAGGTGCGGTTGACTCTTTTTTCATGGGTAGCCGGCGATAACAACTTCGGCCATTATTGATGAGTTAGAAAGCCCAGATAACTCGAACACTCTTTTGAGAATGGAATCAAATGGGCGATAACAGAGAAATTTGAAGGCTTTTTTTTTATGATTGAGCGCCTTGGTTGAGTAGTAATCTGGCGGGAATAAGTAACTCTCAACTCTTTGACAACTGAATTAAAATCGTAATAATAATAAGTAGCCAAACCCTTGATTACAGTAAAAGTTTATGTATAAAGTTTCTCTTGCAATTAAACTTAACTTTTAGTTTTTAATCTCTATAAATTACAAAGACAAAGAGAGAGAGAGAATCTTTTTTTTTTCAGAATAAAAAAACGCTTCGAATGTATTAACAAATTTTAAACAGAAAAATAAAAGTTTCATTTTTAATTGTTTCATTTTTTTTACTTCAATATTATATGCTTCACATAATAGGAAAAGTTTCCATAATTTCATCTGTAATAGAAATAATTATACAAATGACTCGATTCCAGATTTACAAACTTCTAGGAGGAATAGGGTGCAATTGGACAACTATGAGTCACTTAGTAATAGTTGGCATTGAATGAGGGTGGGACTTCCGAACAGTCTCGCAGAAATTCTTCATTTCACACACTGATATAATTGCAGTAGGACACCTAGTCGTACGAACGTTGTACCAACGGATATACATATACGGCTTACAGTGCTGTAAAATAAAACAAACGAACATTGCAGTATTTTTTTTTTTTTGCAACTGTATTCAATCAGGAGTATTCCCAGTCAGATAAACTTCGACATCTGAAAATACCAGCTATCTAAGATGAGTTCTTTCCAAGAAATATTTATGATTGAATCTGAATTCATGAGCAATGATTGAATCTGAATTCATGAGCAATGATTGAATCTGAATCATTGCTCATGAAAGAACAGTACTGACTTTGAACGTAGTGCTAGGTCTGTACAGGGCAATCTAAATTACAATACTCGACATATTGCGCATTATACTGGGATGTGCCTCTTTAGTGTCTGGTGAATTCTATGTGAATAATATGTGCACCCCTTTGTTATTGTTGACCGTATTATATTAAGTATGTTTATTAGCAAACTGCATATTCATTTACATCTTGTCACTTAATTTCTGTGTAAATTACCACATCAAGATAGTCTTTCGGAGCCTAAATTACTATGTGATTCTGAGAGGCAACCAGACATTAACTCAAACTGACAGTACACTATCAGTTTGAGTCTCATTCGCAACCTAGTAAAAATACAAGAAAATGCTGATGCGATTCCATTGATGGCATACACTACAACACACGAGTTTCTGGGGTTTTCACCAATACCATTATCAATTGTAAATGACAATTAAAGACTCGGCAGTTGTGGAAAAATTTGGTCTCGTCCGTTAATACAATTTTTACATTAACCATAGATATTGAAGCTATCGATTTATTATCTCTAATAATTTCGTTTTTTGACGGAAATCATTCAGTATTTACTAGGCATGACAATATTAATTTTTAATTCCTTTAAATTTTTTTTTTCAATGAGTATGAAAACGGATCTATAATTTTAAAGTAGTCGTGAAATAACATTATAATATTTCGCTGAAACAGAAGTTCTATTATTATTTCATTCTTAAGAGAATTAGTTAGACTCGATTTTTGGCTGGATAAAACAATGAAAATATTAATTATAAGTTTTAATTGCAATATTTGTTAGGTGAAAAAAATTACTACTAAAGTTTCTTTTTTTTTATTTTAACGAACTCTAAAAACGCTGAATTTCTACTTATACTATTTTATAAAAAAATTATTTATTGCTAATTTATATTAAACTCATGTTTGTGAAAATTGCAACGCCATGAAGGACTTACGCGAGTGAGCTGAAATTTTCAGGAAATGCAAATTAGCGCATGATATGCAAATGATTAGAATTTCAAATCCGTAGCGCATGCATATGCTGAGCAGCGCCCTCTGAACGGCGAATGGATTCGAATAAATAGACGGCTGTAGCGAGGCGTGTATGGTTATCCGTGGTTATTTGCTAGTGGTAAACGTTAGCTCAATCGTTACTTATGCCTCTTCGACGAAAGAGAGCGAGATTTGAACAACTTACAGAGTTTGAACGGGGGAGAATCATCGGCCTTCGTGAAGCTGGATTGTCTTATCGCGCAGTAGCCGCTCGTGTGCAGCATAACAGCAGCACAGTGATGCGCCTTTGGAAGCAGTGGACGGACGAGTGTCGGACAACTCGGAAATCCAGGAGTGGACCCCGAAATGTGACGTCAACTCGCGATGATAGACACCTGGTCTGCATGGCACTGACGGACCGTACAGCTTCCTCTAGACAATTGGCAGCACAGTGGTTTAATAGCTACAGGTGTTTCATCAATTCGTAGACGTCTGCTGCAGTGTGGACTGCGCGCAAGGACTCCTTTATACAGGATCCCTCTCACGCTAAACCATCGCCGCCTGCGGCTACAATGGGCCGCTCAGCATAGAGACTGGCGTGCTGATTGGCAGCATGTCGTGTTTTCTGACGAATCCCGCTTTAATTTGTGGTACCGTGATGGCCGCATTCGTGTCAGACGCTATGCCGGTGAACGCCACCTTCCGGAGTGCATTATCGAACGCCACAGTGGACGAACACCCGGAGTTATGGTCTGGGGTGCCATAGCATATCACGGACGATCTCAATTGCTAAGAATTGTGGGCAATCTGAACAGCAACCGGTACATCAGTGAAGTTCTACAGCCCCAAGCTGTTCCCTTCCTTCAAAGCTTGCCAGGCGCTGTATTTCAACAGGACAATGCCCGCCCTCATATCGCTAGGACTGTTCAATCCTTCTTTGCATCGCGGCAGGTACAGCTTCTTCCTTGGCCTGCGTATTCCCCGGATATGTCGCCGATTGAACATGTGTGGGATTTCGTTGGTCGGCGTCTCGCTCGTGATCCTCGTCCTGTTGCTTCTGCAGACGAACTTTGGGTGCGCATACAAACAATATGGAATGCTCTTCTTCAGGCAGACATTCAAAATTTGTTTGACTCCATGCCACGTCGTGTAGCAGCACTTATTGCGGCGCGTAGAGGCTACACAAAATACTGATTCCGATCTCTTGTTATTGTTTGTTTGCTTTGAACATTTAATCACTTATTTGTACCACTACCACTCAATTGTGTATTAAATTTCATTCAATTATGACGATTCCTTCATGGTGTTGCAATTTTCACAAACATGAGTTTATAATTAGCAATAAATAGAATCTAAAAAATTATAATTAAGCTAGTACATTATTTAGCTTCTTTGGCAAACGGTTAAATTCCTAAAATAATAATTTTTCTCATTTAAAATAAATACTTTTCTTGATTTAAAAAAAAAAAAAAATTTAAAAAAAATTTGCACTTGTGTTTCCAATAAAATAACACCAGCAAAACGTTAAATTGTTTTTCGAGATGACAATTTAAATTATTGTGTTATTGCAAAAGAATAATGATGTTTTTGTGACGAAAGATTTATTTCACATAATGTGACCAAGTGGTACTATACTCAACTAGTGTGCAGGGAGACTGGAGTACTAATCTACTGAATAATCTATACTAATCTGTAATCTACTACTAATCTGCTGTAATCTACTGAGGACGCTCGTTGCAGTCCCTGCTTTTGAAAAAGAGGAACTCGAAGACAGCTGGGGCTGGGTGCATAGACACAACTCGCATCTGCACTCAGAATAGACAATTTTCTGGATTTTTTCCCAAATGGCGGGCAAACACGAAGCTGTTATTCTGATAATTCTTCGGGCTGACAATAGTCTTTTTTTTGTCGTCCATTGGCTCACAGTGGAAGACAAACATGTCATTTTTGCGTTAATTTGCATTTTTGCTTTAGTTAGTTAAATAATTTAGGATATTTTCATTGTACTAAGAACATCAAGACGTGGTGAAAATGGCTTAATATATTTAATTTCTCCCATTGTTTTAGGAGGAATAAAATTAATTACTGCAATAAAATAGTATTTAAAAACATATTAAACTGCTATTGTTGGATATTGAATAAAGAAAAGGTGTTATAAATTGATTTAAAGATAAAATAAATTTAATAAGCTGTAAATGGCGAATATTATTTTCATTTATAATACTATTGTTTGCGATGCTTAAAATGAATGCCCTAATTCTTTTCATTTTCTTACAATGTATTAAATATTTAAACTTGCAGATATAAATTTGCATGGCACATTGAATTTGAAATGTATTTCTAATAAGCATTTCCTTCTAATTTTTATTCTGCATTCCATTATTATTATTACACATTTATCAGTTGTGCTATATACATTTTAACAGAATAATACTGAGGAAAATTTACATTTTGTAACTAATGAAATTATGCATCATTTCGGAGAAAAACGGGCACCGCATACAACAATTGTTTTGTCAATTGTGCTGTCGGCGCGACAATCCATAAATTATGCAATTTATTTGTCCATACAAAACTCAGAATGTCAAATAACGAGGTGAAAAAAAAAAATATTTTCTCCGATAAATTATTTACAAAGACCAAACAATATCTTGAAACGTACTATTTCATTTTCCAATGTTCTCTTTTCGAAATGATTGACGTTTTCCATTCCATTTCCAAGTCAAGCCACTTCTTGTACATCGATATCCATTGAATAATTTCCCTTTGTTGGATTGCGTCTTGCTTCTGTGAACTGTTTTATTTCCATTTATCCCCCCCTTCTTCCTCTTGCTCTAGTATGACGTGACCAATGAATGCAAAGGTTTCATCAAGTCATTTTCCATCGACTCAATAGATATCCATCATTTTTTTTTCTTCCCTTTCAACCTTAACACCGCATGAATGGATCAGGAATAAAAAGAGCTTTTTACAGATTTGAAAAAGGCTCCTATGGAATACGCCGAAACCCCCTTTTGCTACCAGACGGAATATATGCAGCCATGAATGGCAAAGGCAGCTGGCTGGCAGCTAGCTGCTGTGGGAACTGCATCGGTCCTGTACCAGGTGTTAGATCGACGTCCGCTAACACAAACCGCATAGGAACTATCATTTCGTGACATAATGGAATAGTATTCTCTTATTCTCCTATTATGCGAACAGCACTTAATGTGGCAGCAGCTTGAATAGGCCGGTCACACAGTCCATTGTGTCTTATGGGTCTCCGTGACAAATCCCTTGTAGGCCCAACAAAGCAGGGGCCTTTGTCTAGGCTGCCACAAAGGCCTTTTCCCAATCACAGTGTTTGGTAATAGGCGATGTAAACAAATGTCGAGTGTGAAAAGGTTGGGGAACGGGGACTGGTGGGGGTCTTCAATCTTGCGAAGCGTTCTGTTGTGAATACAAATTCGATTTTCAAAGGTGAGTGGAAAATGCTACTGCTATTGGGGGAGGTTCGGCCCATTCGGGTTTGTGATGGGCGGGAGATGCGGCGATTGTTATGGGGTGTTTGAGGAAGAATGGCCTGGAAAACGGTGGGTGAAACCGTTGCGTAATACTTCCGGGATTAAGTTCATTCGGTTTCGATTAAGCGGATCGTTTATGAGATTGTGAAACAGTCCCCCTCCGTTCCCTTTATCGGGTTCGGAAACTTGAAAGCGTTAGTAAGTAATCTTCTGATAAGCATTTGTTGTACAGTGCAGATTTCAATTCGAGGCGATGGAGTGTAAAGATGAAGAAGAAATTGAGTGTGAAAGCGTGAAATTCCGTTAACATGGCCCAGAAAAAAAATATTGAGGAATAGATCCTTTAATACTGTTTCTTAACTCTGAATATTTTTTAAATAGTTTTCAGTTTTCACATAGAATTCAGAATATATTTCGCAAAGTGGAACCATATTTATTTCTTCAATAAATTATTTTAAGCAAAAATATATTAAAAATAAAAGAAAATGTCAGTTTAAATTATTTTTAGGATCGATATTTTAACATTATAAAAATAATGAAAACGAAACAACAAATTGAGATATTTTATTTTTACGAAACATTAATTTTTATCAACTTTAGTATATTATGTTTAACAGTGTTTTCTGTTGAATGGCTTATTAAAAGCAGGCCGAAAATATGATGCTTAATGAGAAATAGTTTCGTTCAGAAAGTTGACCAGAAATTCATCCTATATTAGAATTCTTAAATCAATATGATTAAATTGTTTAACTGTTAATTTTACGATTAATCTTATAATTAATTGTTTACATATACATTTTTAAAAATTGGTTTAATATAAGCTGAAACATTGCTTTTTAAATACTTCTTTGAAAAAGGTTTCATTAAAAAAACGTAGAGGCTATGACTTACTATTTGTATTATATGATACTCTATTATATACGATATAAAAAGGTAATAATAATACATAATCATAATGTTTGAATAATATATTTTCTAAATTATACTTTGATATTAATAAAAATAAAACTAATAATTGTTTATTAATTAATAGATATTTAAATTATTAATGGTTAATTAAATAAAGTGATTATTAGATGGATTTTTCTTCCAAAATTTTCAATAAATTTTTTTTTCTGAAATTTTGAATGCTGATACTTAATTATTAAACATTTATAATTGATGCAGCAAATTTTGTAGCAGATTTAGAAAGATTTCCAAGATTAAGCATGGATAGCTTGATACACTATATTCTGGAGGGAGGAGGCTTTCAAGAGTAACTGAATTGTATTTCTGTCTTTATTGAGGAAAACTCCAACTGGGGTGTGCGGTTATCGGTTCGTGGATGGCACAATAACAACTGGCAAGTTTACTCATTGCTCAAATCAGTGGCCGTAGAACTCACCATCAATCTATTATAGTCATAGAAAATCCAAGCCTCATCTTTATGCAGTTGTGTGCCAAACGAGAGTTTTTAAGTAATGTCTTTCAACAGTTTAATTAGAGTTTAAGAATAAAGTACTATTTACAGATACATTACACATTAATTTCCATGATCTGTTATTAAATGCATATAAAGGGGGTCTTGAATGAGATTTAAAGGGTATCCTGAATCATAATTTAACAATATGCTTCAATTTATTAGCAAAAAATGAAGAGGAGTTAAAGGTTAAAATGAAAACTATTTTTATAACAAGAAATTATAGAAAAATATTAATTGAAACCCGCTTTCTTTAGTGATGATGAAGTTAAATTTTTCTCTCAATCAAAATTTATTCAATATTAGAGGACAAAAAAAAAGCTAACATTGAAATTATGAAATTAAAGAAAAAATATCTTTTAACTGCTCTGATACAATCAAGGATAAATCGATATTTAGAGAAATTAATTAAAGCACATTTATAATTTTATTAAATAAGTAATTATTATTATTAAGTAATCGTAATCCATTTTAATATTTCTAAAATTTATCTGGTCAAATATTGAAAATTAATGTTTTCTCTAGAATGAAATCTACATAAAAAAATATTATTTATGTAACAATATTTTATTCAAAAAAATTAAATTTGAATATATTCAATCTCTTTATAACGTTCGATTACGAATTTTCCTTTTTTTTTAAATGATAATTCTGTAGAATATTTTAAGAACCAATGATTCATAAAGCTTTATTATTATAAAAAAATAATATATAAAATAATTATATAAATGCATAATGTTTGGCCAATAAATAGCCTTAATGAAAGCCTTAATGTCAATAAATAGCCTTAATAAATAACCTTAATGAATTTAAATAACCCTCTTGAAGGTTATTTTAATTCGAAATAAATTAATTAATAAATTTAATTTATTTTATTAAATAATTAATTAAATTATTTAAATTATTTTATAAAATTAAATGATTCTCTATACTGATGTCACGGTTCTACTTGTGTTAATATATTTGCATATTTCTTATAAAACTAATAACTATTTCTTCTAAATATTATAACTACCATTAAGATTCATTCTCCCTTGAATTTTTATTTGGCGGGCAACCAAAAATTACTAAGTCTTTTGATTAATCAAGCAATAAACAGTAAAAAATTTTCAAAAAACAATTTAATTATATAAACTCTGTAATAAATTTCGTAATTTTCTCTGTCTCTTTAAAATTTTATGTAATTTTTAAAATAATAGCAATAAGGAAAACACATAATTCACATATAATATAGCTCACAATAGCAACTTAATAACATTTCACTATTCGAGTTGATAGAAACAGTAATAAAATCCTTTAAAAACCGAAAATGTGTCATTTTAATAGAGAGTTTTTGTATAACGTTTTTTTATCGTCCGATATTTTTTTCTTCCTAGCGCGCATGCTCATAGGAAACATTGTACCTATTGCGCATGCGTATCTGTAATACTGCACTACTGAGCTATTCCTATGAGCATGCGCGCTAGCAAGAAAAATATCGGACGATAAAAAAACGTTATGCAAAAACTCTCTAATATATAATATATAATACATTGAACATTTTTCGATGGAAATTTTCTAATTCCATTTTTCGATGTCCATGGATAATTTTTCCTAACAAAACTTTCGAATATAAAATATGCTATCCTATTCATTGAAACAGAATAATATCTGATCTACTAGTGCAAAGATAAATGTAAAACATTAATTAAATCCTCTGAAGGATATTTTAATCCCCCGCCTAAAAAATCGTTCTACTAATAAAGATGGACTAATAAAAAGATTCGTAGATAATAGAGAGTTTTTGCATACCGTATTTTGGACGTCCGTTAGCTTTTTCTCCCTAGAGCGTATGCTCATAGGAAATTGCGCATGCGTATCTGTAATAATTTTTCCTATGAGCATGCGCGCTAGGGAGAAAAAGCTAACGGACGTCCAAAATACTTTATGCAAAAACTCTCTAATACCTCTAGGGAAGTCAACTTTCAAAACCTGATAAACAAAGCTCCATGTCTACTACAAAGGAAGGGGATGACAAATATTTAGACTGGAAAATCATCTTGCCGAGCTTTAGGAATATGCGATAAGATGTGATCCCCTGATGACATTCTTGATGTTGCGTGTACAAAATATAGGTGAAGTATAGCAGTGTTCCTTCTCCTGTCTGGTACTGGGTAAAGCTGAATCTACTTCTGACGGCATAGTGAGGAATCCAACCCAGGTATAACGCATTCAGAAACATTCAATGTAACTTTTATCAAATCCTCTGGAAGCTGATTCATTCCTCTTTTCAACTTATTCTATTAAAAAATTGTCAGTTGCACCATGGTTTCTAAACTAGGGAAGTCCAGCTCGAAACCCAACAATTGAAGCTGAATAGAAAACTCCCTTAGGGGATATGAATAATAAATCCGTATCCCGGAAAGTCCTTTCTTTGTGGTCCAGGTAGATGGAGGAAAGAACGTATTCCCCATATATCATCTCATTATACCATTTGTTTAAATTTGTGGCTCAAAATATAGGTACAATGCAGCAGTCCCTGTGGCAACTCGAGCCACGGGTACTTGATAATCAATGCAAAAGGGAAACTATTACACGAATCTTCCCTATCCAATGGCGGAAAGCATCAGATTGAAATTGGAATTGGCTGAGGCAAGACCCCATTTTGAATCGGTATAAGCCGATTTCGGAATTATATTATAAATAGATTTTTATAGATTTATAAGTGAGTTGTGTGTATTGTTGTATTAAAATAAAATAATGATAAGGCATATTGGAGTCATATTTGAGAGGACAGTACATGAACACGCGCCTTAGCAATGATAGTTCATCACATCTTTTTGGTGACCAGGGTCATGATTTCGTTATAATTGCATGAGTACAATATCTGGTAATTCAGTAGACACAGCATTGATGTCTGTTTGAAAAACACTCATAGGCCACTAAAATAATGAAGAAGGATCATCAAATGTATAATGATGGCTAGAGGCAAGAACTGTTAATGCTTCTTAAAAGGCCAATTTGAAAGGTTTCAATCCATTAATATTTTTAACAGTCCCTTCTCCTCTAGGGGTGCATTGCTGAATAAAGGTGAGTTTCCAACGCTTACTAAAATCCCGCAACATAAGAACGCCAGTCATTTGAAAACCTGATCGCCTAACGGTTCAGAGTTCCGAATGGGTGGCGGTTCACAAAATGAAATTTAATATACGATGTTAGCCTACATTTATGCTAAATTTGCTGTATATCTGCCGTTCTAGTAGCGAATAACTTTGCTTTAAAATACAATTCTAAAACATATAATATAACTTTTATTCCATCTTCTGATAACTGTTTTATTTTTCTCTTCACCACTAGATAGCCTTCCATTTAGCCTTTAAAAATAATTAAATTAGCATTCTTTTTAATTAAAAAAAAAACCTCACTACTGGAAATAGAGAGGGGAGGGTGTCCATGATAGGTGATCGCTGTTCGCTAAGTTTTAAGAGGGTGGCAGAAGGATGCGAATTCGTCCAGGCGCCCTCTTGACAGTGGTTGTTTAAATTTGTGCTGCAAAATATAGGTGCAGCCCTTTCTACTCTCATGGTGCACTGCCGGAGAAACGCTGAATCCACTACATATCTGAAAGCAGTAAATGTCCAGGCAAAATAGCTGGCATTCAATCACAATCAATGGAGTTTTAATTAAATCTTCTGTCAGACATTTTATTCTTCTTTACTCCTCTAAAAAAAGTCTAATTTATTTCATAAAATATATTGTACAGCAACTCCGAGCCGCACTACTGGGTAACGCTGAATTTACGACATATCTGACGTTCCAATGACGAAAGACATTACAAAATATATAACATTTAAAAACATACAATGTAAAAAAAAATAAAGTCCACTTGCAACTATTTTATTCTCCTCTGCACCCATAACATAACCTCGAATTGAATTCTTAAAAAAAAAAAAAAAAAAAAAAATTACAAAAATTAATTCCCTTCTTTGTTCAAAAAAAAGAAAAGAAAAAGCCTTGACCCATTACTGGACACGCCGGGAACCTAATGGGGGGCCGGTCTCATTTTGCAAACGGCCCCCTTCTCCAGCCGACTACACCCCCAAGTCCATTTATAATTCAGCGCGAAAAGTTGCTGCTCTGGGAGAGAGGAGGAGAGGAGAGAGAGAGAGAGAGATTGCAAGAAAGCGCGCTTTGTGCCGAGGCTCCCATTGAAAAGCCGAGGCGTAATACGCGCACTTTGAACACATATGCAACAAAAGTGGTGCCCGGGAAGAAGCTGCATGAATAGGGAAACGGAGAGGGGCCTCCCGCCTTTGTGCGCGGCATAATGAAACACACGGGACAAATACGGCCCTATTCACGAGGAATCGCCGGTTATTATTGCTCCGTGTAACGAGATCAATGGGAGCCCCATTCAACCTGATTTGCCCATTGTCTGATCTAAAATTGAAAAGCATTGAGACGAGCGCGCTCAAAGGCCTGTCATTCAAGCCGCCTCAATGCAAGGTAAATAAGCAGGCCCGCGACACTTCTTTACACCCCCTACCTCCCCTCAGTCCCTGTCTTCTTCTTCTTCTTATACAGTCGGGGACCCGGATAATTTCGTTTTTTAAACAACTTGGGTTTCTTCTTCTTCTTTTTCTTCCATCTTTTTATTTCTCTCCATCTCTTTCTATCTATCTTTTTTTTCTTTTCTTTTCTTTTTTTATTTTTAGCGATTTATAAAATTTTTTTTCTTTCTTTCCCGTCGCTGCTGCGAATGTTTATTATTATTTATTCTTCTTGGTGTGCTGGTGCAGCTTTTCACGCGGCTAGGTTTCTCGTTTAACGCTTTTGGATTTATTTCGATGGTGGATGGGAATTGCTGGCAGGGTTTTTTTCTTTACTTTATTTTATATTTATATATATATACATATACATATATATATAGATGGAATGGGTAGGGGGGAGAGGGTGGATTAACTGTTCTTATGAAGATGTTTCGTTTACACTTTTCCGCTTCGTGGAACTGTAAAGTGCTAGGAATGATTTTTTTTTTTTTTTTTTTTTTTTGGTAAGAAGAAAAATGGTTTTTATTTAATCACATATTTATTTACTTGTTTGCTGTTCCGAGAGTGAGTTCTATTTAAAAAAATCACTAAGAGGAAAGATGTTTACGAAAATCCAGTTAAGAGAATTTCTACTAAGTTGTTTTTGAATTTGAAAGCTTTCCGGTAAAATTTCCGTTGTCGTGTTTGAGCTAAAAATATGCTTATGAAATACAAAATGTTAGGAAATATGTCGTAAAGAAATATTATTTTTTAAAGTTTATTTTTATTTTTTTTTAAATGGCATTTAGAAGATTGTTTTTAATATTTTCAATTAATACATTAAATAAAATTTTAAGTACAATTAAAGGAAATGAAAATTTCTTATAATGATAATTATTTTCTAAAATTAAATACTGATAATTATTATCCAGAAATTCGTTAAACAAATAAAATTTTACTTTATAGTATCATAAATTAAAAATAATAAAATCTATAAGTGATTAAAAATTGCGAAATTAAAAGGTTGTGTTTAAATTTTATAATTAAAAAATGCTTTTAGTCTACAAAATAAAAGATTAAATTACTTGCAAAATTAAAAAAAAAATTAAAATCTGTTAAAAAAAATAGCTATCAGGTGGATTTTTCTTTATTGACATCAAAGAAAGTTTCTTATAAAGATAATTATTTTCTAAAATTAAGTAGTAATAATTATTATCCAACAATTCATCCAATAATTAAAATTTTACTTTTTAAAAATCCTATTTCTATGCTAATATTATCTTTTGAACGACATTTATATCACTTATTTTTTATTTATTTATTTGATTGTTTAAAATAAACTTTATACTTTTTTTTACAAAATTACTATTTTACAACATATAATATATTGTTACTATTTAAAATGCTTGATCTAACTTAATAATTTTATTTTTGTTTTAACAATTTATTCAATGTAACCTATTCAAGGATGAATATTTTTATGCAATTCGGATAAATAGTGTATATTAGAAGAAAATAAATATGCTAAAAATAAATTTCACGTATATGATAATAAAGCATTAAAGGTAAGTTAATAATGAAAAGATTACATACATTTTTTATCGTGTTTTTTATTTGCCTACATCACACATTTAGTGACTTGTCTATCATAATTTTGATCATAACTTATTGAATTTGACAGATTCAATAATTAAGTACAATAATAAATCATTTGGTGATGTAGAAAATTCATTTACTTAGTATATTAAGTATTATTTAGTATACAGAGTAAGTTAACGAATTTTTTAAGCAATGTTAAAACTTAAATTAAAAATCCTGTGAATTCTTCGTTTTTATTGTTGAAGGATTTCGTAACAATTAGTTTTCTCCAACAACTACTTTTCAGTTTAAGTAAAAAATGTAAATGTAAATCTACTCATGTGCGTCAATGTTTCAGAAATGATTACATTACATATTGCCGTATCAACTATTACACTATTCCACCAGTAAATCAGATAATAAGCAGGAAAGGATTTGTAAAAATAAATTATAAGAAATTAAATTTTTCAAAGTCTTTTGAGACTGGAAACTAAAAATTCGTTACCTTAAGTGGGGAAGTAATAAATTTTGATCATCAAATGAGAGTGTTGCTGTTGGCATTAATGGTCTGTCTGGTCTAACATTCAATGGAACCCCACAAATTAGATCATATTATTGCTATAAAAGCATGTTGTTCTCTTGTTGATCAAAAAGCAAAGTAAAAATAAATAAATAATAAAAATATGAACTTGATAATTCTTAACTTAGCTCTTGCTAGTTAACTTTTTAATTTAACTGAATTTAATATCAATCGTAAAATTATGGTAATTAAGAATATGTTTTAATCGATAATTCTCTATTTTCAAAATATTATTTGAAGTTATATTAAAATTAGTAATTATTTTTTTAATAACAACAGTAAAAAAATTTTTTTGAATTTGTTACTTCACTCAAATTCGTAACCAAAATTTTCAAAAAGAAAATGTACTAATTATTTTTTAACTAAATACAAACATTTTCTTCGTAAGATTTTCCCTCCACCAGATGGCAATAGCCTTAAAAAATTGACTGGTATCTTTATTTAAACTATTTTTTAAAAAAAGACTAGGTAGAAAATTTACAGTAATTAATTTTCATTTATTTTCCATATTAACACAGATCCACACTATTATATTCTTAAAAATAAATTCTAGCAATTTAAAGATTAAAAAAAGAACTAAATTGGTTATACCCGGATAAGAATGATTGCTTTGTTTGATTATTTCTTATTATTTAAATCTCATCTTTTAATTCTGCATAGATATCTTTTCTTAATAAAATTGATCAAAACTTAAAATGTTTTTATTTTCTATAATCGGACAACGCTGTAACTAGTCCATTATAAGATTATAAAAACAATTCAATTAAAATGCTCATTTTAATATTCAATCTGTTTAAAAATCAAAACACATGATCATCAACAAATATTACATTGAGAAATTCTAGCTATAAAAAGTAATGAAAATGTAGACTCCACTAGTGGCGTCCATTGCAGTCTTTCAGAAACGAAGAGACTCAATAGTGATTGTGACAGCAAATGAAAAGCATTTCGCATTGATAATCAACCTGACATATTGGAGGGTTTCAGGTTTTCTGAGATACAACTGGCAAATGCGGGACAGTTATCACTAAAAGTTTTCCTGTTACATAATCGCTCATTAATAAGCATTCTTTACATACTTAAAAGAAAACTATCACCGATATTTGATGAAATATGCATATTTTAAAATAGAAGCGTAATTACATTATTACATCTGAGGACCGTTCACAGTTTCCAATCCATATGTCCTCACTCCAATCCATAAAGCATCTTATATCAGTTACATCATCCATTAAATCCGCAGCATTGATTCGAATCCGCCATGAATCAAGCCATCGACGTGTCGTCCTCCCCGCAATTTATAACCCAATCCCCCAACCCAAAGGGATAGGATGTATCCTTTACTAATTTAGCCACTGACGCAGACCACAACAAGCGGTCTGCTTTTATGCAAGGATTAGTGCACAAATAGGGACGCCAGATTAAACGTTCTCGCTCGCCTTACTAATTATTATCTCACCTTTCTTTAACGAAGGCGAGCGCGACTCGTACTAATGAGTCTTTAATGGCCGACTCCGGCGAGCACGTAAACACTTCGCGGGTCTCCGAACGTGATGCCATGAATGGAAGCCCCACAAAGGCGTTTTTGAAATTGGAATTCCTGCGAATCACTTTGCGCTAAAGATGCCGTCGTTAGAGATTATTATTCCGTAATGAGACATGGACAATTTTTTAGTGTCTCTTACGTCATTGGTGTGAAAGATGCCGTGTCAAGAATTTATGTATTTTTTTCCTTAATTCTTTTTTATTTTTCTTCACCCCTCATTCTATTAGAATTGGGTTTGCAAATGTGAGAATTATTTTATTTCGTTTTTTTTTTTTTTTTTTTTTTTTTTTTCGTCATTCTAGTGTCAAAAATAAAATAAAAATAATAAAGTGTGAAAAGCGGGAAATCATCCGTGCGTTTTTTAATTGCTTCGAATAGAGGTGTTTATTTAAAGAATTTTAAAATTCGGTGAGAATTTGTCGCCGCCATTCCATTTTGGAACTGAAAAGCAATTAGGGATTTTTAAATCGGTTCCTTTTCTGAGATTAATTTACCTGCCCTATTAAAAATGTTGGTGATACAAAAGATGGTTAAACATTTCGGAACCTTTGCCAAATACTGTGTAATTGATTCTATGATTCAAAGGAATGTTTACGTTTCATTCTAATATGTCTGCTTTAGGAAGGCATAGAAAAGAAGAGAAAGAGAAAATCTAAAGATTCTGTCTTTTAAGATTTAAAAGAATTTCTAATCAAGAATAATTCGTTAATAAGAAAATTATGAAAGGGAGACATTAAGTTCTTCATTTACCTATAAATTCAGTCAATGACTATTCTTTCATGGAGTTCAATTTCATAAATGAAATGTTTTTAATTTTCATAACAAATTGTTAATACATGAAATACCTCTCCTAGATTAAAAAGAAGTTAACTGATATAGGGAAAAAGAAGAAATAAATAATTTTTAATGTTTGTTTTCTTATCATCATTATCCACATATATAAATCATGTGATAGCTTATTTATTGCAAAATACTTTGAAAAGTTATCTAGATTAAAATTAAAAAGCAGCATAAAATGTAAAGATAAAAGACGCAAGAAGATTTCAAAACTTAAGATACGTTTACGTTTTGTTTCTTTGAAATTCCAATAAATATTCACCATTACAATTCACTAGTTATTTAATCATTTTAAATTTTTAATTAATCATGATTAAAAATTTAAAATATATTATTCAATTTAAAAAAATCAATATTAAAAATTTAAAATATATTATACATAAGCTAATAATGAATAATTAAAATTCTTTTATTTGAGATCTACATTTCTCCATTAATTGAAAAAGGAAATCAGGAACAGTTGATAACTATTTAGAATTTTAAACAATGATTTGTTTTGACAAGGGCATATAGCGTTAAAAGATATATTGAAATCATCATAAATGCTCCCGCAGTAAGTTCCATATAAAAAAGTGATTTATATTATTTAATAATGGAATATAAAAGCATTTTACATGCACGTTAGTATGCAATTTTGGAGCAGACAACCATTGAATTAGGGACAAAGACTTGTAAAGCTTAGTTAAACAGACGCCCAGTTTGATGGAAATATAGTTTCTGCTTAAATAGTGGATACACGATATTACAAAATCACATCAAAGCACGTAAAAGACGTTTAATCGCCGATCACAGTACTTGAAAATAAGTAAAGGAATAAATCTGGTTTTATTAATGATGTTTGCGGCAAACTCAAGCGAGATGAAAGTATAAGATGGATAAAAATAAGCATCTAAACAACTTCACAAATATGGAAATTATTAATAAGATTGTGAAAGATATGATAATTGTAACCCACAGTATTGACCACAGTGGTGCTTCGTGTGCTTGGTAAGCCTCCAAAATACAGGTAAAACTGAGAAAAAGTTTTCTAATAAAAACAATGCCAATGGAGGAATAAGACATAGCACTTACTCCAAGTGAAAAGAAACAGACACCAGACGATGCTCAGCAGATGTGTATGACAATAGCACGTCGGGTGTCCCATTTACTGTAGTCAAACGCCTTAAGCAAATGGCTTATTCACCAGTCGTTCTTAATATTGCACCTCATCAACGGCGATCCATTGGTGATGCTGTTTAAACTGCTATGAAGAGTGCAGACGCTGGACGTCTCATCAGAGGACTTGATCCTCTTCATAGATTAGGATAATAGTGTCATTTCAATGTTATGAAAGGTTTGGAATATCATCTGATACAGAAAGGACACAGTTTCATCCAAGTAACATTAGGGAACGAACTTGTGCAAGGATTCTATCTTGTTTATCTGTAGAAAACATTATAGTGAATGGTCATACTGAATTCCATATTTCGATGGATGCATTGTTCACTGAGATCACTATTATCAACAAATGAGCCTTCCGTATGTGAGTATTTCCCAACGTGCCGATCAGTACTTCAGCAGACCTTTCTTTTATGGACGACAACTCAAAATCATATCGAGCTCGTACTGTGAAACAGCTGCTAGAAAGGGAAGATGTCCCTCGAAGGCATTGGAGAACGTTTATCTCTGATTTAAATTCCATAGAATATATGTATATATGCGAGGTTCAGAAAGACAACAATTGGCACAATTATATTCACCCGAGAACATTCTATAAATGAAACAAATATTCACGGAGGAATGATCTTGACAATTGTTGCTGTTGAATGTGAAGAAAGATTGCGATTGAAATAATATGCCTTATTAAAGGATGTCTGTGTAAATGATGTCTATATGAAGAATGTTTATATCAATGATGTAGGATCATATATACAATCATATCAATGATGTAGGATCATACATTATCATTCATACAAACAATTCCAATGAAACTTTTTTCTGTATGCAGGCTACACATTTTTGCTCTAATATGTTTTTATTTACCTCTTAAATAGAAAATAATGTCTGCCTTCTAATTTTCCTTTGTCTTAGGAGATTTTTTTGCGCGATTATCGGGGAAAAAATGTTTGCTTAGGGTTTACCCATTAGTATAATTTTTTTTAGATTGGAAATGAATTTTGTATACAATTTTAAATATAGTTTTTTTTTATACAAATTATCAGATTAGATGCTTAAAATCAGAAAATAAATTTTTTTGTATTGTTTTAAGCAGGCATAAAGTATTGTTTTAAGTAGGAAATTTTTTTTTTTTTTTTCATTTCGACTTAATAATAGAATTAAGGTTTTAAATAATTAATTCTTAATTTTTCGTAAGGAATCTAATTTTGCTTTTACAAATTCTGGAAAATTTGTAGCACAATGTTCCAAGTCCAGGTTCGCTGAAGGTGTGATAGCTGTAATTTATTTATTATTGCTATTATAATATTATTATTTATTATTAATAGCTATATTTTATTTATTAACTATTTTATTACTATCATTTAATGCTTCCAGCTTCATTTCGTCATTTATTGGTGAATAGTTTTATTCATTTTATTTGATTATTTTCATATTTTCGATTTAACGTCTTTTTCTTACTTTTAATTAGTTTTGTGTCATAAAACATTAGACTGATATTAAATTTAAAATTTTGTATCTAAGAACTTACCCTAATTGCGTCAATCTAGGAAAAGATCTCATTCTATGATCTTATGCAAATTTTTTTTTCCTTTTGAATTTTACTGAATTTCAGTTTCATTTATTTCATAGTGATTTTTTTCAATAATATTTATCAAATAAAATATATATTATTTATTGTAGTCTGATAAATCCGGGTTATATTTGAACATAGGGTAAAATAAAAAATAATTGCTAGTTCACAGAAATAAAATGCTTTTATAAATTTGAATATTTACTTTTCTTACTGGGCAAAGACTGAAATATTCCTTATCTCCAGTACTTTAAGTCCCAAATTTTTTTTTTTAAGTATTATAAACACATTTCATTTCATATTTAGTAATACTCGTTAAATAATATTGGAATAAAACAATTAATATTTAATAATTTTTCAACATACTAACACTTCTGTGCTGAAATACAGATGTATGTTGAAATAAAATGTTGAAATTCAAAATAATATAATTATAGAATAAATTTACTATATTTACTATCCCGAAATTTCTGTATTGTGTTCTCATTCATTGTCTATTGGTTACAAATCTTATTTAAATCGAATTCTACCAGCTTTGCTCATGCAATCAACCTTCCAGCACATTAAACTATTTGGCTTGGCATTAACACCAACAGACGATACCTAAATGAGCTCCAAAATCCTCGTTCGGATTCCAAAAGCCTGACTATTCCCCAATTTTCCATTCTTGAAATCTCTACAATAGCTTTTGAACTATACTATAATACTGCCAGAAATCCTATTATGACGGAACAGAACGAAGTTCCTTTCAATTCTGAAAACATACGGCATTCCAAAGCACTGAACAGTTGCTAGGTTCATTCCTGTCCAGAAAACTTTCGGGAGCGTCCACTGTTCGTGGACAAAATATAAAGTGCTTCGGACACAACAATTCCCTCCAAAACACCGTTTCTCTTATTGCACACAACACTTATTGTGGAAGTGACCAAACCTCAAGCGTTTCCACGGTTTCAGAAACTACCATGTTGAAGAGTTTCTGTATTGCTGAGACAATGGGGGAAGGTTGTATGGAAGGGACATCTTTCGGACGTGCGGAGGACAGATACTGTCTGACCGTCCTGACTCGTGCTGAGGACAATAGGCAGTTTCAGGAAACGGGGATTCATCGCAAAACAAATTTTATGCGAACTATTGTGAAATTTCATCAGACATTGACACACAAAAATTTTAAGGGATGCTTATCGATTGTATACATTACAATGCATTGTTATGAGTGCTCAAAATTAAAGGAAAATTGTTTTTAAAAACTTGGAATATAGTTTTCAATCTATTATTATTATTATCACTTAAATATAATTTTGGAATTTTTAAAGATCACTTTGCAAGTTTCTTTTAATTTTACATTACATTATTACAATTTTACATTATTATAATTATGCTATTTTTTGCCTTGTTTAAAAAATCTCTGTCATTTTTTTTTAACTAAAAGTACTTTACATATATGTCTACATATTTTTTTCTAAATGACATATTATATAATATTATATTATTCGACAAATATATATAATATTTTATTATAATATTCGAAATATAATATTCGACAAATAAATACTCAATGAAATTATGATTTCTATTTGGATATTCGCTTAGTACCAATATATTAGAAATTTTAATCATTAATACGTTATTATTTACTGAATATTAAAATCAAAGAATGTCTTTTATTAATTTTTTGCAAAAAAATTAAATAGTTTTTAAAAATATTGAATATAGTTCATAAATAGTGACAAGCTTTTAATTTTTTTTATATTTCTTGAGTCGTAAATATTTATTAAGGTTATGATAAAAGTTTTAAATTATTTATAAAAAATTTATTTATTCACTGATTTGAAATTTAAAAAATTGGCATCATTAATTGACATATTGTTAAACGAAAAAAGAAGGTTTTTAACGAAATAATGTTATTAAAAACATATCTGTTGTTCCATAGCCAGAATTTAAAATTCCTTATCTAGTTTATTCTTAGGATGAAATCCACATTATTTTTTTAAGTTTACACAAATTCTTTACACGATTAAATAAAGTTAAAAAATAGATTTAATAATGAAAATAGAAACAGATAACTTACTTATTCAAAATAAAGTAAATAATCGGATGGGCCTATATGAAGATTCCGCATAAAATTTAGAATTTAATGTAAGAATCAAAAGCATAACAGCAATCTTAAAAAATAAAAAAATAGAGTTCAAACGATTTTTTTTTCTTGAAAAATCTCATTTTCGGTTTGAAATAAAATTGTCTTTGCTTTCACCAGACGATCTTTTAGGACAATTTTACATTATTTAATTATTAGCACGTGAAAACAATTTAAATAAATATTATGGATTAAAACGGTTGTGTTAAAATTTAAAATATTATTTATAATAAGGATGTATTAAAATTTAAACTATTATATATAAAAAAGGATTTGAAAGAAATTTAAATAAGCTAATAAGAATAGCTTTTAAAAAATATTTTTTTTTAAAATAAGCCAATATGAAACGTTGAAAGCGGTCAAGAAAACGAAAAACTGATCAAGGACATGAAAGCATTGATCAAGGTTCCGAAAATTGATCAAGGACACGAAAAGAGTGATAATGTTAATAAAAAAAAAAAATTTCCACCTTGGAGAAACCTGTCAGAGCCTTTTTAACCGCGAAATCTTCAGTTTTATTTCCTTGTAAATAAAAAGTTAACAAAAGTAGTATTCTTGAACAGAAAGATACTCTTTTATATACAAATAATCACCAAAAAGTGAAAAATTCCATCATAATTTTCTTCTTTAATGATATTTATTTACTATTTCAGAATTATTAACTATAACTTTGTTTTCCTTATATATTTTAAAGCTCATTCTATATTAATAGAATTTAAAAAGAAATGCTTTAAAATTAATTATTAAATTATAAAATTAATTAAAATTAAATTAAATTAATATTATTGCTCTTTTCTTCCTTTGAAAAATTAAATCTGAGCTCTTCATCACACACATAAAAAAAAAAAAAAAAAAAAAAAAATTGCCAGGACGCCAAATAGACAAGTAAACAAACATAATGACTGCCGCAGTTAGTTGTAGTAAAACGCTATTTCGCCGAAGTACATCGCCAAAAATTACAATAGTTGTTATCGCCAAAGTTGCCAAATAATTATTATGCTAAAAATTTATTCCTAAATTGTTTTTTCGCTATATCTTTTCGCTTTATCGCAAATTTTAAAACTAGGCGAAATTTTATTCCTAAAAGGCTTTTTCGCCACATTTTGGCGCTATTATGCCAATAAATTTATGCCTAAATTGCCTTGAAACCAAATTTTAATCTTTTATCGCAAACCCGGAATTTTACCAAAAAAAAAAAAAAAAAGTACCACGAATACGAAGACAAGTAGAATTATAAATAACAGAATAAATCTTCACTTAAATAATAAATCGAATACTGACATAATTGATTAAAAAATTATTTTAAAAAAAGAATAGGTAAAAATCTAGAATATTTTATTCTTTGCCAAAAATCCATAACCAGAATGACAAGTCGCCAGGCAAACATATAAAATGGCTGCCGAAGTATTTATTCCTAAATTGCTTTTATGACAAAATTTATTGCTTTGTCGCTAAATTTCGTCATTAAGCGAAATTTTATTACTAAATGCTTTTAAGCCAAATTGTATCGCTTTAACACCAATTTATTATTTCGAATTTTGTTTTGCTAACTCCCAAAAATTTATTTTTTGTTAAATAATTTTTAACTTTTTGTCAATAATTTGTTTTCCTAACTCACAACGAAATTAATCGCTATTACTCTAAAATGATGCTAAAATTATTCCCTGATACCCCTACTTACTTTGCTATTATGTCAAAAAATTTGTATAAAGATTTACGATAAAACGACATTATTAAAAAAGAAGAAAATAACTTACATTTCATTCTGATATATTCTTTGTTAGAGGCAGAAATGATTTTTTTAAACCTGATTTTCTAAAGCCTGTCCTTGCATAGCTATATCAAATGATTGATAAAAACATGAACAATATCGCAAAACCACAGAAAAATTTAAGAAGTTCGTTTCCGATAACAAACATTCTAAAACTAAAAAATAACATTTTTCCGCGCGAACGGCTGTCACAAAACTTTAGTTATGTAAACAGCATTAAAATGAAGCATCACAAAACTACAGAAAAATTTAATACGTTATAGTGGCGTTTTCTTCGTTTACTAAAATTCTACAAATAAAAAATAAAATTTTCCCGTGAGAATTCAAATAAAGGTTGCCATAAAACCTTAACTGAGCCAAAAGAAGTTAATTATTTATTAATTAGATATAAGTTATGAATAGAGTAAAAAATAATTTTTGTTGTTTATTTCATATTTTTATGAGTGGCAACATCATAACAATCGTTTATATTCTATGTAAGTGACTGTTATAAGAGTATTTTCAGAATAATCTTTAATATCTCGGAATAATTATTTTTAAAGAGTATATGTTTCCATTCCTATTTATTTTAAATAAAAATTCTGCAAATAACAATCAAAGTAACATTAAAATAGTTATTATGCTATTGTCTGGAAGAAGAAGAAATAGCAAATTTCAGTAATTAAAGTATTATAACCCTAAAACAATTGGCGGAACATTGGCGAAATATCCCGGGTTGCAAAATTGGCGACTTTCAACCCGGATATTTCGATACATTAAGATACAGTATTGTAGATTTCAACCAAAGAATACTCCTTGGAATAGCCAAAGCAAATAACTCAAAAACCGAAACTGCAAATAAAAAGTATGTCAAAATTTAAAATTCAAGTAAAAAGAAAACTCACAACAGCAAAAGGAGACAAAATAAACTAATAGTGCCAATAATATAGTAAATTCAATAAACAAGTTGCAATAATAGAACAAAAATGACGCGTGCCAATAATTCAACAAAAGAAAAAAGAAGACAACAGCAATAATATCATAATTCAACACAAAAATAACAGGGGAAAGTGATCGTTTTAGTTACAAGACTCATTTTATATCGTAAAAAAAAAATTTCCAAAGTAAAATATTCTTCTTTTTTAATTTGGTCAATTTATTTTTTTACTCAATCATCCATTTTTAAACAAATAAAAACGTGACCTTGAAGCTTTTATCAAATTACTTCTGCAAAATGGTATGATAGATGTTTTTTTTTGTGTGTCTCTTAGTTATAAAAAAAGCTGTCGCAAAAAGCAGATAGCAAAAGAAAGATACATTCTTCTTGAGACTGGAATTTAATTTCCATTGATCAAAATACTAAACTAATTAATAAAATGTTTATAAAATCTTACAAAAAAACAAACACAAATTTTAAATTATAAATTGTTTTTATCACTTCTGTGTCAATATTATCTACACTTATATCTGAGCTACGCATATAATACGCCAGCATATTTGTGGATTTATAATTTTTGTAATAAGTCTTGCATTGCACTAATATACAAATTAGTAATTCATTAATTTAAAATGATCTTTAGTAATCTCATTTTTAATTATTTAAAGAGCATCTATTATGGTTTAAGGATAGAATTAATTCCAATTCTTGTGAAAAAAAGATAATGGTTCGGTCATTTTGCTTCTGAAATTGTATACTAACATGTTTTATGACAATATGTTTTACTTGCGTTTCGTTAATTACATGAGAATTTTTTTCCCGTATAATACGAATGAGGGCCAGCTCATCGTTTGAAGATATCCTGATAGACTTGCTTAAGGTATACTGTAAAGTACTTACAGTATACTTATTATAGGTACTTACCGTATTATAGTTACTTATATTATAGATACTTACAATATACTTATACTTGGAAGTATATCTTACTGTATACCCTAAGGTATACTTCCCTATAGGGAGGCAACTCTAACACTTACTGAAATATTGCCAGCAAAACTACCAGAGTTATGTGATATGCAAATATCTAAGGAGATAGAGAAAAAATGCAATTTAACTACTCATGATTCTTGATGCAATTTCGTAAATCTGCATATGTGGCTTATCAAGGCACTAGCCATATTTTTTTTCCAATTTTAGAATTTAAATTAATTGAAGACATTAAATTTGTAGCATTATCCCTTTCTAAAAAAAAACACCAACAGTTTTATTTCTTTATTATTTTACACATAATTTCTTCTAACCAGAAAAGACTAAAATATTTTATTTAAGTTTCCAAAAAAGCATTAAAATAATTTGCAATTGTAAAAGTAGGCCATCATATTATTTCGAATACAGGAAACGTGAACAATAACGCCAATGTTGCCGTGATAATTTGTTCTGAGAAACCGTCCATTGCACATCCCACCTCATATTCAAAAGGGCTCGTTGCAATCATCCCCTGCACCCTCCTGAGAAGGTATGTCGGGCTTGTCCCTTCTGAAGTCCAAACTTCGGTCACACGAGCAAGTGGCGGCATAAATGGCGTATCAATAGGACAATGCCGTGAAAAGGATGGACAAAATTCCCTCTGGAACAATGTTTCCCATTATGAATCAAGGTGTCAAAAGCATAATTCCTTGCACGCGTCCCGTGTGTTTGCTTATAGCGGAATCATTCGTTCAATGAAAGGGGAACGAGTAGGTACGAACTCCAGCATGTACACATCGTCTTTTCTGTTGTCTTTGTCGGGCAGAAATGAAAACAATGCAGGTTTATTGTAGCGTTTCGGGCATTGAAGTTTCTGTTAATGGACAGAGAACCCGTATTCGAAAATTATTCAGAAATGTTGTTCTGGAATTTATCTTAGCACCAAACCCGTGTCGTTGTCGGCAGAAGTTGGTTATAATGGTTTTTCCTAATTATAAATGTAATATGAAACACACAAAGATAATTTATTTAGCATGAAATTACTTATAGTTATATTGATACTATTAATAATAACTTTTAATAATTCTAATAATAACAGTAATTTCTTAATGTTAAACATCTAAATAGGAGCCTGATGGCAGAGTGACTGGAGTAGGCTTTAGATTCGAATCCCTGTGGTACTATGGATGTTCGTAAGGGTTCAGAATCCACTTTAAACAGTAAGTTCCTGTCTAACATGACTGCAGAGAATAGGGCTGATAACTCTACCCCGAAAAAGAAAACATCTCATCTTTCGGAATCTGCCAGTAGGCAGACGGCCTTGGTCCGCCATGCGGCTTTTGCGCCATTTAAGTAGAAGATACATCTAAATTTTACCTACTGTGAGTTTAAATTGACTTGTTTTCTGAAAAATATTTTTTAGTTAGGCTACATGTCAACTGCGCTAAACTTGAAAAAAATGAAATGTCGTCAAGTTGGCGATAAGTATAATTTTAACAGTTGGCGATATTGACGAGGAATTAGATAAAATTTACTAGCTATAAAAAATTAACTAAAAATCAAGGGATCAAAGATATGTATTAAATCCAAGAAAATCTTCTCAAAAGTTCTACATAATTCAATGATGCTATAAAAGGTTTTCACACAGGTAGTCCCAAGAATTGAGTTTTTGCTTTAATTTATGCTTCTGATGAGAAGTTGGCGTTACTATTTTTGCGAATTTTTTGAAAAGTGATTCGTGCATTTATTGCCGCTTTTTTTAATTATTTTCATTAAAGAGTATATTAAGCACTATTTTTGTAACTAAATTTACTCCATTTAGTCTATGATTGTGCAATCATAAAATGTGTAAATAATATTATAAATAATATAATCATAAATTTGTAAATATAATATAAAGTTCTATACTCGACGAAATCCACATTACTATTTTTTTTACTCAACATTGTATACTTTTAATGCACAATTACGAGCTTTTTCTTGTAAACAATATGAAATAGTTACAAACCTATTTTTATACGATAGATATGTTTTCTTAAAAACTGTGTGCAAAAAAATGTTTCGTCTATCAATTGTACAGAAAAAGGGAAGATTAACTCCAAACCTTAAATATGATCTACTCAGGATCCGGTAGAAATGCGCGCAGCTAGCAGGCAGTAAGGGTCGTTGCAGTCACAGGTTTCAGAAACAAGAAGACTCGATGGCGATTCTTTCAACGTGTGTAAAGCTTCCCGCATTGAGATTCAAGCTGTTTGGTGAGAGTTGAAGTGCCCTCCCTCGTTACTCGTCAATGAGAAGTTCGTGGTATACAAATGGGAAACAATGTCAATGTTCAACCAAAAAAATTAAATAATAAAATAAAAAATATATAAACAAAAATAGAAATATAAACAAAATAATTAAGAAAACTTAACATTCGTTAAAAAAAAAATCATTTTTTTAATCTAAATTTTATGTTAAGGGCTTCATTTCATATATAGTTGCTCTCTTAATAATCTTAGAGGGTTCGTACTCTTAATAAATTGATTTCAATACAGTACTGTTCTATACATTATAAAAGTTATTATTTCAGAACAATAGTTTTTTTTATAATATCTTGAACCCTTTCTTAACCAAGATTATTTTAAGAAGATAGTAAAATTTATTTTTTAAAAATGAGTATTCAAAAAGTATAAAAAAAAAATTACCTCACAAAAGTCTTCTCTGCATATTTCAGGCAATTAATAGAGAGTTTTTGCATACCGTACGTTAGTTACCGTAGGACGTCCGTTAGATTTTTCTCCCTAGCGCGCATGCTCAGTTTCCTATGAGCATGCGAGCCAGGGAGAAAAAGCTAACGAACGTCCTACGGTAACTAACGTACGGTATGCAAACACTCTCTAATATTTAGTAGAATCCACAATCATCCACAACAGCTTTTAAGTGTCTTGTCATAGAATTCAGTATTTTTTTTTCCATCAATGACTTTTCATTAATGTTTTTAGTTTAATTTTCATTTTAAAATCGTGTCTTTGTACTTTAGTTCTCTTCAAATATGTTCTGCGTTTAAACCCAGAAACTAAGATAGCTTTCCTCGAATTCGTGGCAATTACAGAAACACCAAAAGTGAACGTCGAGAACAGTGCATCTTAATAAAAAAAGGTTGTTTCAAATACTTAAATTTTGGACTGATAATTTCAAATTATATTTGAAAATATTAAAATAAAGGCCATGGTTCATTAGGCCATTAATATATACCATATTTTTAGTCCTGTTACTGACATGCACCCGCACGTAAAGACAATCTGCTGCCATATTTTACTGTTCCAACCATGTTCTTGAGATTAAAATCCTCATTTTTTCTTTTCCATAAAATTATAGATCTATCGGAATCAAAAATGTTGAATTTGCTTTCATCTGCAAGTAAGACATGATTTCAATGTGCTTATTCATCATTATCTTCAAGTAAAATTTAAGATTTGAATTTTTTGCGTTTATGAAAAAATCATCTACCAGATCTCTCATATAATCTTGTTGATATGGTCACACGTCGAACAATTTCAGATGAAATTTAAGAAGAAAATTCTTCAGTAATTTTAAATTTTTAACATAATTCAAACGTGGATTTTTCTCAAATTCTCTAACTGATCACGTTGAGTTAACTTACTTTTCTTCCTTTATTTTCGAATCCATTATCTTTTTTAAAGCATTTTGTCACATATCGCACTATAGAATGAGATAAATGAACGAATTTAGCGATATTCCGAATTAATTTACTATAACTATGACGAAAAATAATCCATTATTGAATGCTGTTCTTCATCTCCTTACAACTATGAGCTATATTTTAATAATAAATAGAATAGAACGAAATAAACAAAAAGTTACAGGCAAACGATTTTTTAAATGTCACCAAAATTCAAAAACAGAATATAATTTTATTTATGAATTTATCCAAAATGTACACTTTTTTTTGAATGTATGGAATTTATCCATACAATCACTTTTGTGACGTATTCTTCAATTTTATAAAAATAAAATTACTTTCTTTGAAAAAAAAATATTCGGATTTTTTTTTAAGAATTTCATGAAGATATGAAAACTTAAACTTTATATTCGAATTCAAGTCCATGTTACGGGCCTTTTTCAACAAATTTTTTAAGTGTACGAATATTTTTGAGTGCTTGTTTTATATTATATGTATTTATGCACTTATGTTTGCCTGCATATAATGAATTTAAAAAAAAGCATATTCATTTAAATTATTTATTAAGGATTCTATAACAAAAAATTTCGTTATTCTTTATCGGTTTCTCCCAATAAAGGCAAAATTTTTTGGTTTTTATGAAACTAAATATCACAAGAACTACTTGATATTATAGCCCTATAAAAAGAATTAATTAATAGTTTATAAAGCGAATTTTAATTTTGATTTATTTAAAAGAAATGTAATTGCAAAATAGGAGGTAGTGTGTTGGCCACTCAAACACCAAATTCAAAAGGCTAAGAATGGTTTTTTTATACGCAGTCAGATATGCAATTGACAGAATTACAAAACGAAATTTGTAAAAATTTTCTGTGTTATTACGAGAAATCAAATTCAAACTGCAAACAACTGCTGGTTTTTTTTTAATGCACAGTCAATTATGTAAGTCGGAAAATTTTGAGTTTTCTCAAATTATTAATCTTTTCCCAATTCGATTTTCAATGTGTTGCATTAAAATTGAATAAAAATTAACACATTAATACAAAACAAAGAAGAAACTTTCCTTCATCTGATTTCACCGTGGTAAATTAATTATAAAATCACGTGCCAATCAACAATTTTGAAAATTTTATTTGCTTACTAAGGGCAGATGAAATGCATCAATTTTTTTGGTTTGGTTTTTCGCTCTACAGGTCATTTTTGCACACTTTAGGTTAATTAGACCGGGACCTACATTTTAACGTGGATTCCAAACCATTACTACTACTACTACACCACATCACTGTGCCTAGACCTGTGAGCCTTCTCTCATCTACACAGTTTGGGAATGATGTAGGTGAGAGAAGTCTGATTGGGCTCCTTGACGCTCTTACAATCATATGAAAATGGGATCTACGCTTTAAAGTGGATTCCGAACCACTACAAACATCCATGGCACCGGCGGAACTCGAATACAAAACCTGTGATACCAACGGCCAGAGAGCTAGTCAATTGTGTCATTATAACATGAGTCATTGAAAGTCATTGTACCAAATGCCAGGTAATATAACTTCAAGTGGAAGCCGCCACAACGACAGATATGTAGCAAGTACACCGTTTCTCAGAGTGCACGGGAAAGGAGCTGCTATTGCACCCACGTTTCGTAACCACAAGGATAAGCGATAGCGAAAGCAATAGCGAAAAAAGTGAAAACCCTCAGAAGGAACTATGGGAGAATTGCCACCTTCCACCCTTCATCGCATTCAACCAAAAATATTTTCAACGTACGGATTTATCGTGTCTCTTCCTGGCATAGATGCAGAAGCTGCCTGTTCGACTTCGCTTTGACAAGTTTTCGAATCACACACCCCATAATTCAGAAACCTAACACATAATCCACTGGCTTGCCACTACTCTGGAACATAAGAACTCCTTCCAACACTTTTATTGCGCTATAAATATGCATCTTGATTTGCATGAGATTCTGATATTTTGTCTGAAATCTGCTAATTATACAAAAAGTTAATCAAAAGGATGCATTTATAATTTTTCAAAAAACAAGTAATAAAAAAAATTTAAAAAAATTTAAGTCGATTCCTACTTTTTTTCACTATATTGCAGAAAGTCCTTTATAAATAATTTTCATTCATTTTTTTAAGTTTATCAGGCGCCATCTATTGGTAGATATATGCACCTTAAATCTTAAAAAAAACTAAAATTAATTAATTAAATTTTAATGAATGACTTAATATTTGAAAAAACTGTATTAACATCCAGTGTCATCCACTACAAGTTCAAAAAAAAATGTATTTGAACTGGAGTGGATGAATAAGAAGTATTTTATGAACGATTGAAAATTTAAACAAGATATATATGGGGAGAGTGGGAGCAAATAGAAGGAATTGAAAAAAAAAAAAACACTTTTTAAAAAAATTTATTATATGGCACATACCATTATTCCTCAGACGAAGGTGGGATTAAGAGAGACGTCTTCCCAGACGCACTCGATACCAATGAACGAAATCCGTGCCCCCCAAGAACACCCCCCTCCTTCATTTTAATTCAATGTTCCCGAAAACGCTTCTTCGCTTTGTTATCGGCGGCCGTCGAGCCGTGTCGTCGCTAATTTGCAAGTGAAAAGAATCTCGAACGATAGTCCGGATCTCCGGAAGTCGCCTGTTTGGGAGCTCTGTTCTTCCGACCGGGGATCCCTTTGTGCTCCCTTCTTGGCTATCGTCTGCTGCTTTCCTTCCTGCCTGTCCGTCCCTCGATGACCCCCTTCCGAGGGGTTGCAACCCCTGCCGCCCTCGCCAGAAACACCCCCTCTGTTCGCATTCTTCTTTTTTTCCTTCCAAAGAAACACAATGAATTTGACGGAGCGGAATTCTATACATTCGAACGCCATTTTCTTTCGATTTCACTTTGTAAATGTGTAGGTGTTTGTTTGGAAATGTTTTGACTGCTGGGCTTGCGGTTATTGGAGGCTGCCAATAACGGATTCCATTGCGTAGTTTGTCAAAGCTTGCTGGGATGGGGGGGGATGCATTCATTTTTAAGTTGCCATTGTCTTAAGTGTAATGAATTTTAAAAATCATTTAATGCTTTCCTAATTTCAAATCACTCTAAAAACAGTGTTAGAAACATCAATAATGGAATAATTATTTAATTATTACATTATTGATGTAGTAAATGTTTTATAAAAAGTGAAATTTCCTCTTAAAAAAAAAGTAAATGTATTTGCATCTTAAAATTTGTTTTTTCTTTAAAAAAAACCCATTGAAAAATTCTACGAATATTTCAATACTTTAATACTTTTTATAATGAATTTTAAATTAAGATTTTTCAAAGAGTTTTGAGGTTAATTTAACAGTATGATACTCTTCATAAATTAGATTTCAAATAAAAAAAAGTAAATTATTCCTCAAAACAGTTTAATTAATAAATATTTTTTATTTAATAAGAAACTAACATAAATTTAGTAATTCATATAAATCCATATTTCCCAAAATAAAATTGCCCCCCCAAAAAAATGAAATTTAAAAAATTAATTTTTAGGTGGTGTCAAATTTATTTTCAGATTAATCATACTTAATAATTAAATATAAAATCAGAAATTCAAAAAAAGAACCCATTTAGTATAAGAATAAAGTAAGAATATGTATTTTTTACTATATTTCTCAAAAATTAAAATTTAATTTAAATAATAGTCGTCAGTTAAAAATTAAATTATTCCAAATATTTAATTAATTATTCTAATTATCTAATAATCAAGTATTCTAATTGTCTAATAATCTGTTTCTATTTCGAAAGCCAGACCATTCAAAATGAACTACAGAGCACGTGACTTGATATGGATCAATCGTTATGTTTAGCAACACATATTTCATGCCAGTTTTAAAACACACATGAAATAAAATCATTTGAAAATCAGCGTTTATTTTCAATAAAAATTTTTGAAATGAAAGTTTCTCGTGTTGCACGAAGAGATTAATTCCTTTTTAAATAATATCTCATGCTCTTACTTATTTTTTATTGTATAGCTTCGCGTTTTGGGAGACGTCACAACCAGGACATGTTCAGAAATGATAAAAATAATAATAATAAAATATATAAATAAATATTCTCAATATGTTGTTAAATATTTAAGCATTCAATTTTATAAGCATTAATTATTTATTTTAAAACGCGATTAATTATTTATTTTAAAACGCGATTAATTATTTATTTATTTAACTGTTTTTGTTTATATTTATCTTAAAAATATAAACAATAACAGTTAATGAAATAAATATTATTAAGTATGTTTGTATCTTAAAGGTATTTTTATTTTACATTAAAAATGTTATATTTCTCCATAATATTTCTCATAAAATGTTTTATTTTCCTATATTTTTCTTATTCTTTTTTGTCTCGAAATATTATTTTACTTCACATAAATATATTTGATTTAAATATCCATAAAATGTTCATTCACTAAAATGTATTGCAAATGGCTTTCAGACACATTAGAAATCAACTATATTATGTCCTTATAAGCAGCCTATTGGTAATTTAATTTAAAGATAATAGCCCACTTAGTCAGAAAGTTTAGATGATAAATTTGCTTCCTATTATGTGAAACTGAATAATTTCAAATTCTTCTTCTAATCATCTATATATGAATGCCCTGACATTTAGCTTTTGAATCTGATTACATGAGATTTTGAAAACAAAGAGTCAATTTATGAAAATCCACAAGTTCATTTCATCCCCAATATTCAAAATGCATTTCATGTATTATTAACGTCATTAACTATGCGGACAGTATTTCAGGTTAAACAAAGTGAAATTTGTTAAGTTCTTAAAACATAAATAAAATTTGATAGAAAATTTCTAGTTAGTTTAGATATATGCTATGCTAAAAATTAAAATATTTGCTTAGCGATGCAATATAGTGATATCAGTTGAATATTTAAAACAGTAAGTGTGGCAAAAATATACGCATTACTATTTTTTAAAAAGTAGTGATTTAAAGTTTAATTAAATAGTGGAAGGCAAATGATCTATAAAATGCCAATATAATTTAATTTGACAAAATTGCGGAATAGGGGCCGCTGTGATTTGGCGTCAAAAATTTATTTTCTTTAAAGTGCGCCAAGAAAAGGATAGTGATTGTAAGCGAAGCGAATTGCAAACAGTACGAGAAATCCGGGTTACCACATTTGGTGACATACCCTTCAGTTGGTGCTACAAAAACATCGCCAAGTTCCAAAGGCCCCTATTTTAATTTAGATAAAAATATGCTTTAGTTTCAATAACATTATGCATTTGTCAACAATTATGCATTTGATGTGATATTGAAACAAATGATTCAACATTGATCGTTTCCAACATCAAATATAATGTTTAAATTAATATAGTGTTTATTTTAAGAATTAATAAATAATAATCAAATTAGTTCTTGACTTTTTCTTTCATAAATAAAAAATAATTCTAAATGTTTAATACATATGAATGAAAATATAATAAATAATAATATAAACGTATAAATATCTAAAGCATATAGCAAAGCGTAATATTTGAAACAGTGTCTACAGCAAAGCCGCCAGCGGATTGAACCTCAGCCCTAATGTTCACCAGAGACGCACGTTACCTCTGAGCCACGAGTCGGCTTAAAATAGGTAAATAACACAGACACACTTATTACTAATTTATTGCAAATCTCATTAAAAAAAGCAAATTCAAAATATAAATTTAGATACACTCTCTCTCTCTGTGGCTGGTAATTTCGATAAGATTAAAGATCCAAAGTAATTTAAAAAAACGTAAATGATGTTCCAATCTATACAATGCGAATAATCCCATTTACTTTGTTTTTTGCAAAATGTAATAATCAAAAAGAAATATCATCACCAGCACCTTTTTCCCTTGCCCAGCTTTAATTCCCCAACTCCATCTATCCATCATCTGAACTCTCTCACTCCCACAACAAAAGACCCACCTCACAACGGAATTCTCAAATTGGAACATAAAACCATCACGGGATATTCTTTACCTATTTCTTCCCCATTTTAATTCTTCATTCATGAAACTCAATCTCGCGCGCTTGCGGTTGAAAAAGCTTGCATTGGGCGAAAGCTGCATCCATTGCAAAAACAGCGTAAAAATCGTTCTACAAGGCTCGGAGGTGTAATTTATTCGGATATGTATTGTCGCCTCTGAATGAGACCCATGGGGACCCTTGAATTTGTCACCCCCTTTCGTTGGTAACCCCCCGTCCGATTCTTGTTGCACAAGTAGGGTTGGAGGGATTTCAATTCATTCTTCTTTCGGATTTGAGCCTTCTTCCGTCCTGCATTCAGAATTGCTGTTAGATATTCATGCGAAAAGTTGCCATTTTTTTTTTTTTTATTTGTGACAATGGGAAAAAACCCCGAAAAATTTGAATTGGTAGAATCGTATTTGTTTGTATTTTAGTCAAAGGTTATGAAATGCAATGTAATTATCATTGAATAAAATCATTATTTCTTTTTGTCGTTCTATAAATAAAATTGAAGTTAATGAAAAAAATAGATCTACTTCAACATGAAATAATACCAATGTAAGAGAAAAATTTTATTTTTGCTCTAGTTAGCTATTTTGCAAAGATTTTCTTTCGTCCTTTATAAATTATAAGCAAGCCATTTCTCGTTACAATAAAATGTATAGCTTATTATTATTATTATTTTTTTTTTATCATACTGGAATTAATCGAATTTTTTTTCGGAATGTCTGTTTAGAGAAATTATTATTCGTCGAAAATGGATGTTTTATTTGTTGAATAAAAGCATTTAATTTTGAACAATTGATTTAAAAAAAAATCATCAATATCACTAATTTAACAACTTTTTTGGAAAAAAAAATTATTTTAATTTTAAATATTAATTTTAATCTTATTTAATTCTTAGAAATTATTTTTATATTCATAAAACAACATCACATTTATTTTACGAATAATTACTATAATATTTTTTAAAATATGTTAATCTGTATATTATTATATTTTTTTAAATATCTTTTTTAAAAAATAATTTAATATAATATTTTAAATATTATTGATAAATAATATTTTTTAAATATATAAATTATTAAAAATATAAATCATAAAATATTTTTTATAATAAGTAAAAATATATATCAAAAATATTGAATAAAAAATAAATAAATAATATATTTTTTAAATATTGAAATTCAAAAATAAACTTGAAATTTTTTTAAACAATTCAATCAATTCTTTTTTAGATAGGACAATCAGAATCCTACAATATTTTATAAAATTAATTAATTTTATTAAAAAAATTTATGTAAAAACTAGCAAAAGAAAAGGAGACTACTTACATGTTATTATTATTAATTATATTATTATTATTTTTTTTGTTTAACTTTTTCGTGTAAAAAAAGAAATTAACAATTCTGAGAATAACGGTAATTTGTAATAAAAGTATATGTTAATTTCAAACCGAAAAAATGCTTTATTATTGCTGTTATACTTTGTACTTCCTACTATTAAAGAATAATTTTTTTATAAAATAATTTTCAAATTTTTTTAAAAATAACCATAAAAATTATTATTATTGTTGATTATTATAATAATTTATTTACTCTGATTAATTTTTTTAATTTTGTTTATTATTGATTACTATTTTATCCTTCTCGAAATATCATCCACTTGAATAAAAAGTTAAATCTTTACATGTTGTTTCACTGCAGTAACAGTGTAGCGAGCTAGAAAGCAAACTAACAGAACAATATTATTTCACTTCAAAAAATTTAGGGGAAAATTTTATTCTTTCCCCCCATTTTAAAAGAAAATTTCTCCAAAGTACTTTTAAACGTGTTATATAAATTGGAATTTTCTAAAGAAGTTTTCTGTGTCTATAGTATACTGTGTAACAAAAATATCCACACACATGTTGAAATAATGAAAATAATATAATATTAAGCTTTTTTTAAAAAAGACACCACATTTATTTTACACGAAAAATACACATTTAAAAAAAAAGTTTTAAGAAATGAGTTTTTTCACTTCAAAAGTATTTCTTCCTCTTAGATTTAATTATTTTTTTATAAATAATTAATTTAATACTTACAAAAATGTATTGTAGATCTCATGATTTTCTGAGTGTACATTTTTTTATTATATTTTTTTACTATTTTTATTTTATTTCTTGTATTTTTTTTTATTTTTGATGATTTAGAAAATTGCAAATCTTTGTTAATTCAACAGTAATAATATTTAATAGCTAATAAAAATTTTATGTTAAATGTTATTCTTTTTTTTAATTTGTTCCATAATAAATTATTGAGAGAAACAAATTAAACTGAAACTCATATTTAAAAATTAGACATTTGATTTATAAAACAGGAAGGCGTTATATAATAATTATTTAGAAGAAAAAAAATTCTCAAACCTTACAATTCATTTTTTTATTCCATTTTTATTTAAAAGTTAATCCTGTAATCCTTCTTTAAAAAAAGGTAAACTTGCACAAAGATTTTATCATAATTTAAAAAAATAAATCTGTAACATATTCTTAAGTAATTAAGATAACGAATTTTAAAGCATTACAGAGCTTAAGCGTAGAAAATTGAGCATTTAAAGAAAAAAATTATATATTAATTTAAAGTTATATATATATGTGTGTGTGTGTGTGCATGTATGTGCATTTATATATAATATATATATATATATATATAAGTTAAATATAGCCAAATTTGTCAATGAAATGCAGTACAAATGAATAACGTCAATAGTATGCTAAACTGACAAAAGCTCGTCTTCACTTTAGTGCTGCCATCTATTATTGAAAATTAACTATAAAGTTTAAAAAAATGTAGGCAAATTTGAATTTACAAACCACAATCAGAATTTTAAAAAAATCCTGTTTTTAATTGCAGGCTATAAATTTTTTTTTAACATTTTCTTTTTCAAAAATAATTTCTAGTTAATTTTAAAAACGAAAAGGCTTAAATTCAATTGAATATAAACTGTATGACAAACTAGCATATGCATATCTGTTTAATTTTGGAGGATCATTTTAGAAAAAAAATTATCGATACAGAATTAAAAATTTGAGATTTCAAATAACTGGTCTTAAATAAAATAAATTTGCCACATATATACCAGAAGTTTTATAATAAAGAATTATACATCGAATTTCGACAGATTTTAATGTATAAAATATTAATAATCTTAAAATTAAACTTAAATTAGAAATTAATAAGATTTAGTTTAGATTTTTATATTTTACAATAAAAAAATTTAAAAACTCTTTCTCTCAAAATTATTTTATACATTTAAAATCATTCTTGGATGTAAAATGCATATAAATAAATCTATCGTCATTATAAGAAATCTCTTCGGTTTTTCTATTTCAATTTTTAAAACAATTAATTCATTCTTTCTTTTATTTATTTTTTACACTTTCTTTCACAATAATTTTTTATCAAGTAATTAAGCACTGCCACAGTTATAAAATTAATTACCAAACCTATGTTGCTATAAAAATAAATTATTACATAATATAGAAAATTTTATTCACTTTCTAAAAATATTAGAACAATATAATGCCTTGTTATAACTATATAATGTTTTGCTATAATACATTAAAATTGCAGATTTTATATAATTAAATAAAAACTTAATTTTTAAATTTTTTTCTGTGCACCAAATAAAAAAAAATTATGAGAAAAAAAAAATGGACTTCTAGGTGGTATAATTAATTATTAGAGAATTATTCCATACTATTAAGGTATCCGTTATTTTTTTTTTCCGTTGTTATGCATACGTATCGAATATATTATACCTACTATAAATGCGTTTATATAATGGAACTACAATGGTCCAACCACTATATACACTCATGTCCATAAATTAAGGATAATGAACTCGAGGGCGACCTGTGCTGTAACATCTACTCACATTACCATCATCTTGGAATCGTTGCCAAAGCCTGGAGATGACACTCTGGGCTATTCCAAATTCCTCGGATACTTCCTGCTGGGTGCGTCCACATTCCAGTCGGCCGCTAATTCTACCACGTAAAAAATCATCCAAATGCTTCCTTTGTGCCATAACTATGCGGTTATTGCACTGAAAGGCTTTTAAAGCGCCTGTGAACAATTTTACTTCTTTGCCACCATTCCTTATATACCCCTCTCTTACACTCTCGTCATTGTATTATCCTGTACAATGTACTATCCTGTAGTTTGCATATTCTTCTTCAAGATGTGTGTGATAATTCTGCAGGTGAATTTTTTATTTTAGAGCTCAATTTCTGCGTGATTCTGAATTATCCTTAATTTATGGACGTGAGTGTATGAAAGAAAGATAGCGGCAAAACGATGAAGATGATGACTATTTATGGAGTGCGTCATCCTAAATTAAAGCTTATAAAATAATTTTAGATAGAAATTGTGAAACCTCTATCCTGCATCGCAAAGTATTTTTTAGATTCATAAAATTAGATTTATAATTCAGGTAAGAAGTTTCAAAGCCCATCTACAATTATAATCAACGAATTACAAAAGTAGGTTCTTCACCTACTTTTAGGTCTTAAATACATTTTGTCATATCGTTCAATTCCTTAACAAAACTATTTAATATTAATTAATTCTAAAATGGAAACTATTTAGGCTTAGTAGATTTCAATTCATGTGATATAATAAATTTTGTCCATAATAATGTTTCAATATTAAACTAACTACATTATTATAATCGAATAATTCTGAATTTGATATTGAATATTGATGTATAAATATTAAATTTGTTTAAGAGAAAATTTTTTTCATCGGAAATATAGTACCAAATTCAACTACAATTGCTTAATTCTAAATTGATTTAGGCATAGTAAATTTTAAGTTGTATAAAAAAAGTTTTGTTCAATATATATATATATATATAACCTTTAGGAATAAATTTAATCGAAATTTAATTAAAGTAACAGAAATAATTATAATTACAATTTTATAATAATTTTTATTCTTTGAATTTTTTGCCATTTGTTTTCAGAATGAAATATTTAAAAAAAAAATAATAGTTCTGAGAATAAAAATTATAGAAATTTTTATTACAAAGGAATTATTTTATTAATGAAGATAAAAAAATTTAAATTATTATAAAATAGTTCTTATAAGAAACAAAATAATATATAAGAACAGAATGACAGGTATGCCATTTAGCTAGTTATTTTTTAAATCCAGTATTGCAGCCCCTTCGATGGGAAAAAAAAACGTTTATTATAGCACATACGGTATTGAGTTAAAAAAAAAGTTAAGAAAAAGTACCGCCTTTTTTAAGGCGGTACTTTTTCATTTTCATTTTAAATTGTTAGCTTATTACTTTTTTTAATTCCTTCTATTAGCTCACACTCCCAATATATATCTTGTTCAAATTTTCAATCGTTCATAAAATACTCTTTATTCATCCACTCAAGTTCAAATACATTTTTTAAAACTTGTAGTGGATGACACTTAATGTTAATACAGTTTTTTCTAACATTAATTCATTCATTAAATTTAATTAATTAATTTTAGTTTTTTTAGATTTAAGTTGCATGTATCTACCAATAGATGGCGCCAGATAAATTTAAAAAAAATGAATGAAAATTATTTATGAAGGACTTTTTGCAATATAGTGGGAAAAAAAGTGGGAATTAATTTAAAAAAAAAATTTTTTTTTATATTAATTGTTTCATTTCAGGTCGAAATTCCTTCCCAACTGAAGTTAAATTAGAAATTAATAAGATTTAGTTCAGATTTTTATAGTTTACGATAAAAAAAATTTAAAAACTCTTTCTCTCAAAATTATTTTGATACATTTAATATCATTCTTGGATGTAAAATGCATATAAATAAATCTATCGTCATTATAAGAAATTTCTTTGTTACTTACGAATCATTGACTAAGTAAACAAACAAAACAATAACAATCTTATACATGACAATATTGTTATTTTAAATTTCGATAAAAACAAAATTTTCGCATTGTTTTTCATTGTCAATTAACTGTAAAATTTAAGAATATTTTGAGATGTAACATTTGAACTTTTAATAATAGCCATGGTGGCAAATTACACTCATGTCCATAAATTAAGGATAATTCAGAATCACACAGAAATTGAACTCTAAAATAAAAAATTCACCTGTAGAATTATCACACACATCTTGAAGAAGAATATGCAAATTACAGGAAACCACCAGTTGGCACGGATAATACGTCACAATGACGAGAGTGTAAAAGAGGGGTATATAAGGAATGGTGGCAAAGAAGTAAAATTGTTCACAAGCGCTTTAAAAGCCTTTCAGCGCAATAACCGCACAGTTATGGCCCAAAGGAAGCATTTGGATGACTTTTTACGTGGTAGAATTATCGGACGTCTGGAATGTGGACGCACCCAGCAGGAAGTATCCGAGGAATTTGGAATCGCCCAGAGTGTCATCTCCAGGCTTTGGCAACGATTCCAAGATGATGGTAATGTGAGTAGATGTTACAGCGCAGGTCGACCCCGAGTTACAACGCCGAATGAGGACCGGTATTTAGCAGTTACTGCCAAAAGAAACAGACGGAGCACAGCATCAGACCTGTCTCGACAGCTCTCTTCAGCTACCAGTACGACAGTTTCAAGGCAGACAGTGTACAGACGCTTAGGGCACATTGGTCTATATGCTCGTAGGCCTGACAGATGTGTTCCACTTACCGCAACTCACTGTTGCCTGCGATTAACCTGGAGTAGAGAGCATGCATTGTGGACACCGCAACAGTGGTCTGATGTGATGTTTTCCGACGAGTCCAGGTTTAGTTTGCAGTCTGATTCTCGCCGGACTTTCATATGGAAAGCGCCAGGTACCCGTTACCACCAAGAGAACACCATTGAACAACACCGTTACGGGGTGTGTAGGATGGCTCGTTTGGGGAGGAATTATTCTTGGTTCCAGAACTGACCTGCATGTTCAGAGTGTAACGATGACAGGCCACATCTATCGGGATGTCATTCTGGAACAACATGTACTTTTGTTTCGGGGCGCCATGGGTGCTGAATTTCTGTTTATGGATGACAACGCCCGTCCTCATCGTGCAAACATTGTAGACGAATGCCTTCAATTGGAGGATATCAGCCGTATGAATTGGCCAGCATACTCACCAGACTTGAATCCAATAGAGAATGTGTGGGATATGCTTGGCCGACGAATTGCAGCCCGTCAACCCCCTCCCACCTGTCAACCGGAACTTCGGAGGGCATTGCTTGATGAGTGGTGTAATATTCCCCAAGAACAGATTGATAATTTGATACTCAGCATGCCTAGGCGTAGTGAGGTCTGTATTGCATCGTCCGGGAGACATACTCCATATTAACCATCATACTAACCATGCTATACTGTTTTTTGTAAATAGGTTCTTTTTTGAAATTTGCTCCAGGGAGTAAAAATTGCAATTTTTATTAATTATGTCTAACATATAGCATCTTTTTTGCTCTTTACCTTTTGTTTAATAAATAGACTTTACAAATAAGTCAAATTTGTTTTGCTTCAATCTCTTTCTTTGCCTGAACTTCATTATCCTTAATTTATGGACATGAGTGTAAAACAGCTAAAAATTTTCACTTTGTAATTTATCCGTTTCACTCGTAAAAAAAGTTTCATGTTAATATTGTATTCAATAGTTACTGATTTACAATAAACTAGCAGATGTAACACTAGTTTTCCTAACCAGTTTCTGTAATTTGAGAAGATATTATCATAAATCTACTTTACTTTGATAAAATGAATGGAAAAAAAAAAAAAAAAAAAACATAAATACAGAATTAGATTTCAAAATCGATAAATCGTGTTTTAAAAACCAATTAAAAATTAGAATTTCGAATAGTCCCAGAAAAAAAAATTTCATGTATTATATAACTGTATTTTTAGAATAAAAAATAATATAACAAATTAAATCTATTTAAACATTTTTTTTTTTTACACAATTTGTTTCAGTTCACTTGAATGAATTTTTTTTGTGACTTATGTTACTTTAAGGTAAAATATTCTTTCTGACTAATTAATTTCCTAATAATTTTTTAAATGTAATTAAAAATTAATTAATAATATAAATGATTAAAATTTACTTACAACTAAATTACGTAATTCACTTAAATTACAATTATTCAATTAAATTACTTTAAATTATTAAAAAAATTTACTTACGATTTGCTTCATACCCAATTTAAAACCAGATAGTTAAGAAAACTAATAACATGTTTCACGAGAGATTGCCTGAAATACGTGCAGATAAATTACATTTTTAATACAATAAAAATAACTTTAATTTTACGGTAAACAAATGTTTGAAAACTTATGATTAAGCAATACAGAAAGTAAACAGAGATCAAGCGTAAGAGAAAGTAACAACATTTATATCGTTTTACATATTTTTATCGTCTGGTTAAATGGAATAAACAGATAGAAATCGTTTGGTTATTTGGAATAAACAGAATATTCGGAATTTCCGCCATCTTAAAACTAACTTCAACTGTAAGATGTTGTCGTTTTTGTTGTTCATCATAGCAATTGCTATAGTAGTCTTCTTTATTCGAAATAAATATCTCAAGTTTAAAAAAAATAGAAGCGATAAAGCTGCAGCTGCAGTTTCAGATGATGCAGCAGAAAAAAATTCTGCAACACCTAAACAGAAGAAAAACACGCAACTTCCTGTAATGGATTACCAAATGGTGCATGGAAAACAAAAATCACAAAATAAAGCTCTACCATAGAGCACATCGATCTAAGGTTTTCAATTAATATGCCAAAGTAATAAAATATTAATAATCCTTATAAAAGAACATTCTATTAAAATCCCTTGAAGGACATATCCTTGAAGATAAATATATAAAAATTTATATGGAAAAATATTTTAAAAATTCCCAATAAGTGATTATTATATTAGTGCAATAGCACAAAATTTTTTACTGGTTTAAATTTTAAAGCCATAAAAATTTCTGTAAAAATATTACAGCTATATTTCAATGAATTGTCCACGTTCAGATTTAAAATTTCATAATTCACCAAAAAATAATTGTTCGGTTTCATTTTGCTTGAACTTTGCATATTTTGTAAATTACATAAATTTTGGTTACAGCTGGTTTTAAGAACAACATTTCATTGTAAAAATTTCAAAGTGTTAATTGTTTGTGTCATTTAACTGCATTTTCTCTAAATAAAATACCTAAAAATGTCTCTGTCTTTAGAATCATACCAATGATTCAAACATGGTAATAGTATACTTCACATGAAATATTAATTTTTGCGGAAATTTAAATCATCACAAAAGTTCTAAGTTTCACAATAAATTACTACATCTAAAGACAATCTAGCAATAGGTTTAGAGCAATGGTCTTCAAATTTTTCGATTTACTAAAACTCAGAGGGTATTAAAAGAATTATTGTAATATGTTCTTGTAACAAATAAATAAATATTCCCATTTAGAATACACATGAAAAATAAAAACCCATTGATTTATGAAAAACAACAAATATTATTATTATTACAAAGGCGGGAATAAAATAGCAAAACAGGAACTTTTGCGATTTGGCGACAAAAATTCTATTCGCTAAAGCCCGCCAAGCAAAGGCCTGCGATTGCAAGTGAAGTGAATTGCAAACAGCCCAAGAAAACCTTATCGTTCAGTTGGCGCCACAAAAAAATCGCCAAATCCACAACGGCCACTATTTCGTGATCTGGACAAGGTTTTCTATCGGATCACACGGATCTAAAATCACATGTCGTAAAACGCATATCAATCGAAAGGCTGATCTCCTACCCATTTAAGCTGCTGAGGGGAATCTACGATGTTTGGTGCCTCTGTTATTTATTTTGACCATTTTTACAGCTCTCGCTAATAATTAGAGTAATGAGGGAAGTCAATGACTAATTTGACGCGAAAGTGAGGGGCATCAAACATCGAATAATCCCCACAGCTGATTGGCGAGCAAGATTTTAATCCGGTGGAAAACCACTTTTTTATTATAAAAAATATATATAATCATGTAAAAAGTTTTAAAACGTTAGTATAAAGCAGTGAACTCCAATGTGGGGTACGTATACCAAAAGAGGTAAAGCAAATTGGTCTTTAAGATGTATGGATGTATTAAGTGGTCCAAAGACAAACGCTCATGATCGCATGCAAATGTATGAGCATGTATCAAGTGGGTGTACATGTAAAAACAAAGTAAAAAAGTTAATCTTGGTGTGTAAAAATAGATCATCATTCGATTGCGGTTCTAGCATAAATGATCAACACGAAAGAAAAAATAACATTACAATCCAAATTTAAAGGGGAGAGGGTACTTCATAATGGATAGTGGGGATTAAAAACTGAAAATCACGATTTAATAAGTTTAGCAACGAATACAATCTCCCCATTTGATTCTACATACCTGTGTGAAATAGCATTTTCTACAATAATTAAAACCAAATACATAAATAAATTAAAACCAAATCTTCGAAGCACATTAACGGCGTTCATGATTGCGAATCTTCGCATCGAGCCACATTTATCCGATATCATTAAACAAATGCAATTACATTGCTCCCAATAAATACTAATTAAAAATATAAATTTGGAATTTAATTTAAACATATGTATATTGTTTAAAATTTGTTTTTTGACTATGCACACACATCTATATTACTGTATTATATATGGGATTAGCTATTGTCTTAGGGGGACACGATCAAATAAGGTTTAGAGACCGCTGGTCTAGAGCAACAATAGAAAGATTACAATTAAATGTATAGATAGTGAAATAGATATATTGATATGGACAAGGATATTCATTTTCATTGATCTTATTAAATTTAGTACCTCTTCTCTCATAAATGCACATAATAAATTATAAGCTGTATATGCAAGCACTAATGTAAATTATATATAATTAAACTTCATATAATTGGTACATTTTTTATAATTTTATGTGAAAGAAGTTATTAGTGCCAGCAAGATTACAAGGTAGATCTGATATGTATAAGAAGCTACCAAAGCAACCTACCATCTCTCAGTAATAGTCCTTTCAAAATCGAATGGTGAAATCTCACATTGCCCTTTAAGTTCCCTAATGATTGCATTCTTTAATATACATTCTGAATCTAATATAATACTGCTCTATTATCTTTAACTCTATTTTAAAATAACTACTTATTTTGAATTTTATGCATTTAAAAATAATATTTTGAAAAGAGACCGAGGCTTTCACCTACATACATAATTCCTTCCTTAACTGTAATAACCTTCATAACTATCCTTCCTTGACTCGATTGTTGCTTTATAAGAAAAGCTACACTGACAAATCATTTTACAACTCAAAATGGAATGGAGACTTAACTGTACAATTTTGGTTAATTCTGTAGCCAAAGGGATCCATTGAAGCAAATGGTTTAAGAATCCCCTGCCTTGAATATTACATCTTATATAAACATAAAATATTGTATTCTGTGCTTTATTTTTGGGGAGAGATGAAGCAGAAGTTGAATATTAAATTTAATTTGATTGAAAGAATTTTTTTTTAATCATTCAGCCTTCAAAAATCACACAACAGTAATGAATAATTTTTAATATTTGGCATTTCCTTCGAACAGTGTTTTTAATGATAGTTCCATATTTTGATTTAAAAATGGCAACCGACAAGAAATAACATCTTGTACAATTGAGCTGTTTCAAAGCATTTGATTTGTATGTTCTAAAACACAGAGAAAAGAGTTGAAATGAATTTACACTTATTATAGTAAACCTCACATGAAATATTTAAATGCTTTCATATACTTTGTACTTCAGGCTAAAAAAAAATTTAGTAAAATAGAAAAATTACAAGTATAAAATATAATTATGTAAGCTAATTTATATGTGCATATACACCACACATTAATACATTTCACACACACACATACAAAAAAAGAATACCACTTTACTATTAAGACTTATAGCCTGGAACTCCAATATATATACATCAAAACATATTGCAATATCATCATTAATCAACTGTTTAGAGAATTCCATATGTTCCAAACAAAGAAAAGAACCCAAGAGTATTCTTTTAAAAGACGATACCCAAGAAACGTTTCTTTGCCAGTACTTTTTTAACCTATAATCTTCCACCTCATTATTAAAAAAATAGTTCTTAACACTGTGGGTGTTTTCTCTCATTTTTCTTCCATGAAATAGTAAATCAATCCATGAATTTCTACACCAACATCCTACTTTTCATGCTGAAAATTAACAACCCCTACCAGTAGGCAATAATTCCACCCCCTCAATTACTAAAAGTATACAAAGTAAGTCAACCAATCATTTGCTTATTGGCCATATTATAAACAATCATGAGGTTCTACAGCATGACTCGATTGTTGCTTTATAAGAAAAGCTACACTGAAAAAATCATTTTACCCACTCAAAATGGAATTTTATTCTGTCTACTCCATGTTATTGGAATACTGTTACTTGGATTCAGTCATCAAACAAGCGCAATTAAATTATTTATAATATCCTGAGGGTACATATTCCTTGATAAAGCTAGACTCAGCATGTTATAATTAATTTCTTTTTGGTTTACAGATTTTCTGGACATGTTTCACACTCCATTATTGTATATTATGTATAAATATTTGTGCCCCTTTTTATCTGTCAACATATGATTTTTATTTGTTCAGCATGTTAAAAAATAGTAATAAATAATTTTTATATCAGATATGAATGTTTCTTTACTAAAAATATCCATCAACTTCACTATGATAGAAGCAAATTTCCATAATATACCTAAGACTTCAAGAAACAAGAAATTCTCAACTTTTTTTTTATTTATTTAACTAGGACTTTTAATTTTACAGCAAAATAGTAATCTCACTACAGATTCAACCATAATATTAATTCTTAACCATTTATTCGACGTCTGTATATTTTTTCAAAATCCCCTTGCGTTAAAAATTTGAATTCACTGAAAATTGCCATGGCTTTTTAACATTTTGCTGTTGAATCTCAAATTTGATTTAAATTTTCTGTTTACATCACAAAAAGTTTGATGCAGTTTATTTTTTAATTGGGTATGTTTGATCCACTGAATGAATATTATTTACTATAAAAATTAAAAATAATGATTTTTAAAATATATAGTTCAATTAATCAAATTGAAAAATATATTTATCTTATTTTTAATACATATATGCCCAATTTGCTTAATTTTCAATTAGTTATAGTTAAAACAAAGTCCAAGATATTTATATACTTTATGATTTGTGCATTAAAATTTCATTAAAAATATATGCATTTAAAACTTGCTTATTTTGTGAATAATCAATAGCAGAATCACATGATAAATTAGAAAAAATATACTTCTATAATATATTTCATATTCACAATACTGGCCAACTGAGTTTAATTAATCAAAAAAATAATTCATCAATTCAATAAATATTTATAGGCTTACTTTACAAGTAACAATTCAAATCATAAAAAAAATTAAATGATAAATTTAATGTAAAAACATTATTATGATGTATTAAATATTCTTCATACAAATAAGTGTAAAAACTTAATCAAGCAAAATAGATTAAAATTTTAAAGAAACAATAGCACATCTTTTCTTTTTACAAAAATATTTTATTAATGCATAAAAAGTGTAAATCAAATATTATTGAATTGTCGTATTTACAAGAAAATCACGAACAAAAATAATTGCACGGAAATTCATTAGAAACTATTAATTGTTATATGAATAAATAAACTTGAAAGTTTTTATTTTTTAAAAACATTTTGCAAAGGCACATTAGGCTAAGGTAACTCGTTTAAGACTTTCTTCTAAAGGTGTTACTGCCTCACCACTTAAGATGCCTTGAAAATTTTTGAATCTGAAAATATAATATGATAAAAATAAATAAATAATAAATAGGAAAATATAACTATTTAAATGCTTCAAATTGAATACAAAATCTAGAGTTAAAACTGAATAAAGAAACAAAAGAGGCACAGTACTTTAATCTATGATGTTTTAATATGAAAAAATATCTCTGTAAACAAAGTTGCAGGGTGGATAAAATAAGGAAATAAAGGAATGGAAGGAATTATACAGACATTTATTAAAAAAGAATGATATTACAAAGTTTATGTGTTCACAATGGATCGATTATAACTGAAACAAGCAACAAAGTTTACACTGAAAGTCACCAAGGTTTCTACCAAAGATATAGTCAATAGTGGCTTTCCCAAAGGTCTATTGGTGACAATGAGTTCACTTCAACCCTGGGCCCTGCATTAATATTGTCTATCAGCATATGTTTTTTTGGATTTGTCTCAAGTTTCTCTAACTTCTGTAATTTACTTTGTCACATTTTATTTCCCCTCATTGCATATAAGCTGGCATTATTAAAATTTCATCAAAGATTTCCCTTATTTTTGGAGTTCAGACATATAAATTTTATTTTAATGTGGCTTTAATCGTTACATTTAGTTAGATCTTGCCAAAACCTTTCAAACGAACCTTGGATCTTGAAATACAACAGCAGGAACCCCCCCACCCCCCACCCTTAGATTAGAATCTTTTGCCTTCCTCTACATAATAATATATTCAGATTTTCGAAATTATGTACAATTTTGAAGTTGTTAACAAATCAAATTGGACATGAAAACCTAACACTCTAACCCTAAACAGATCTTATATACATGCTTTTCACATCAAAATTACAATGGCTGGACTGTATTAAAAATATTATAAAAATTTATGTAAAGCATAAAGGAGAAATATTGTTTTAAATTTTCTATGAAATTTTTTTTTTTAAAAACGGAAAAAATTATGGAATAGGTTATGATGGAAGCATTCCATGTTAAGAAGTAAATCTATAACAGAATTAATAATGAACAAAAAAAATATAAAGAATTTTTACTAACACTGCTTCATATCGTTTCCTTTCTTGTGGTGAGACTGAAGGTTTCATATCTCCAAGGACATTTAATAAATGTTTCTGACTTATCACAATGTTTATAGAACCGCTATGGCGATTAGAACCTCTCCTTTCCATAACACCACAAAAGTTTTCTTTAATAACAGTTATCTAAAAAGAATAAACAAAATTGTTCACATTCACATTTTATAGTAAAATAATAAAAAGTCATTAAACAATATTAGAATGGAAGAAACGTGTTCCCAAAAAATTACATACACATAAATCATAACTAAAATGCATATTATAAGCAATATAATATTTAATAAGAAATATTCTTATATTTTATTAAAGAAATAAAGTACTCAATGGCAATTCAACAAAAATAAATTAATTCATTTATGCTTATAGTGTGTTAATAAGACAAAAAAAAAAAGATTTTCTATTAAATAAAGCAAAAAAAAATATAAATTTTCAACAGCAAAATATAATTTGTATTACATTTGATTTTAAGGTTTTAAACTATATTTCCACAAAATATCATTTACAATAAGAATTTAAAATAAGAAAACAAAAATTATTACTAGTTTTGAAAAACAAAATTACTTAATGATTTTCATTTTAATAGGAAAAATTTTAATATTCAAAAAACAAGAAGAAAATCGAGAATAAACAAAGACTAAGAAATCGTGCACAACATTTATAAAAGAAAAAAAATAGTAACTATGTTTTTATATAACTTAAAACAAAGCTAAAACTTAACTAAGCAAATTTATTCAAATTACATAGCAAAAAGGATGCAATAATCTAAAAACTCAGATTTTAAACAATAGAAGCATTAAGTTCATATGTGAATATTTGTTTTTAAGTTTAAAAAAATAATTTAGTTCTGTACCAGCTAAAATTTAAAAAAAAATCAATCATATAAATAACATGTTTTAAAAATACAGAGAAATCGTACTTCTTGCACAATTTTTTGCCCATCTTCATATGTTGGTACTGCTAAACCACCTTGTATAGTAGGCATATACAATAATTTGTCACTAGCAATTGAATAAGTCATATCTTCTGAGCTGGTTGAATATCTCCCTAAAATAAAAATAAAAACTTTAATTACATCTTATTAATTGATAAAACAACACAATAATCAAAATATAAAATATCTGCCCTTGCGATCGCATAACAGTTAATAAAAATTATAAATTTTTTTTAATGAAATCTTATTATGCAATGACATCAAAAAAGTTGAACATACAGAAAAATATAAATCTGAATATAATTATAACATTTCCAATTCCCTTTTTTAACATAAATGAAAAAGGTACTGTTTTATTTATTAAATAAGAAATTAGTTTATGTTTCAAAATCGCTTTCATCTATGATTTATTATTTAATAACAAACTTACTATTTGAAGAAGTCTGTGAATCATGCAAGGCTTCTATGTTAGCAGTATAAAGTAATGCTTGCAAATCTGCACCAGAGAAATATTCAGTTTCTGCAGCAATGTACTCAAAATCGATATTACCACTCATGGCTAGCTTTGATGAAAGACAATGTAATATTTCCAATCTTTCCTCCTTAAATGAAAACATGTATATACATGACTTATAGAATATATTAATCATGATATATTAATCAATGCACATTAAGAAAAAAATGCATACAAATTAAAATATTAAAACTGAGTACAGCTTGCTGAAATATTGCATACACAAAACATATAATTTTGTAAGATTTATGCAGAAATGAACTATTAAAAGTTTAAATAATAATAATAATAACTTAAAAGTTATAAATTGAATTAGCAATAATTCATTGCATTAACTATTATATTTATTTCTGTTGCAATTACATTTTATTAAACAAAATAATTAAATCTGAAACCTTTAACATATCAAAAATTTTCTTTACTTTAAAAAGAGTGATAAAGAGAGAGAGAGATCTTTATTTCCCAGTTCTTTAATTAAAATATGATTAATACAACATTAAAAAGGAAATAAGCCAAATAGATTAAAAAATAACTTGTATAAGATCACAATTAGTATTAATATTACCTAAATATTGCTAATCACAAAAATAAAGTTTGTTTCAGCTAAATTATGACCATTTTACATAACTAAATAAAAATAAAAGCATTTCATAAATAAATAATACTTAAATGATAAATACATTTTCTAAAATTCCAATAAAAACTCCCTTTTAAACAACTGTAAAATAAAAACCTTTTTCATTTATCTTTCAATGAAAAAAATTATAAATTATAATCAGATAAGTAAAAAAACTCAAATACCTCATTAGGTAAAGGACAAAGTAAACATTTATCTAATCGCCCAGGCCTCAGAAGGGCTGGGTCAATTAATTCTGGTCGACTGGAAGCAGCAATAACATGAACTCCTAACAAAGATTCAAAAGCATCAATAATAGTAACAAATCAATCTCGATTGAAGGAAAATTTGTTCTAAAATATTCATTTATATAAACAATTAATTTTATAAGCATTTTTGATTCTTGTAACAATTAATAATTACAAACACTATTAATGATAAATAGCACAAATAATAGCAATTTATAAATAACAGTTATTTGGGATAATTTCTATTAACTAGACTCATTTCTTGCAAAATATAAAATAAATAAGTCAGTCAATTCATCAACAAGGATTAAGATATTGCAGGGTGATCACAGAATGAATAAACAAATGTTTTGATTCAAAATTATGCTAAAATAGTAAATAATAGGGAAAAAGTACATTACAAAAGGCCAGGAAGAGGAATATATTTAAAAACATATATAATTATATGACAGGATAAATGAAAAAAAAATGTATAGCAAAGAATAACAATTATGTAAAAGAAACATTAATATCAAATAAAAAATTACAAATATAGCTTAAATAAAGAGATTTAAACTTAAGGAGAAGGAATGAAATTAAATATATGTTTCAAAATTACTGAAAATATTTTCAGACAGTAGAAATCCAATTGCTCTTGAGCAGTTGATATTTATTTATAATTTACCCCATAGGGGCATTCCTATACATTCTCCTCATTTTATATATGATTAAACAGTGAAATGTTCATGTCTAGCATCTTTCAATTCAGCATTCTTGTACGCTTTTTAATGATCCTACAAAGTAACAATTTCCTTTTAATGTTTTCTTAATCTCAGCCATCGGTGATTCAGCTGAATAATTTGAAGTAGTCACATGAAAATATCTTCTTCTCCCCAAATAAAGATAAGAAAATCCACTGAGGCAAAAAAGACATGTCTATCATTATTCTTTCTACTTGAGATTTTCACATATTTTATTTTTTTCCACCATAATATCATTCAAAATGAAAAATAATTTAATCTCATCATTTTCTGGGCTATTTCTTTGTCAAGAATAAATTTTTCTTAAAGCATACTAATAGCATTTCCCTTATTACTTGGCAATTGGCAAATCACATATTTAATATTTAAATGAAAAAAATGAACATAAAAAAGAAGAAACTTGATAAATGACATATTTTGCCTATATAATATTTGCTATACAATATTTTGCATACATACGGAATTTCTTTGCATTGATTCAGCAGTATTTTATGTTAGACAGCTATTTTACTACTGTGCCCAAAAAAGTAAGACCAGTTTTCAATTTAAATTTCCCTGCATATAGTATTTCAATTTTTTTTTTTAGGTTGTTGGCACTGTTCTTGACATCTATGTGAAATTTTACGTAAAATATTCATTTGTGCTTAAGTTACGCTTCGTTTTGCGAGATGTTAAAACTGATTCCGGCGATTTTTGAAACGTCTGTTCAATCGACTCAAAATGGTGTACCCGGAATGGTCTTTTGAGTTTAGGTTAATAGCCAAAAGTAGCACAATGCAAAATTAGCTGAATACGGTTTTTGTGGAACGATATGGATTTCATTTTTGGCGAGCTGACACATTCAGTGTTTTCGGTACCCATCAAGATTTGACATGTTTAAGGCCCAAAACATTTTTTAAAATGGAATTTTGATTTCCAACATCATGAGAAAGGTCTCTAATTGGTAAAAAAAATTGAAATACCCTATGTCTGAAAAATTTAAATTGAAATTGGTCTTACTTTTTGGACACAGTAGTAACTGGCTAATAGAAGGTATCTTTTTTTTTTTTTTTTTTTGTACAAAATCATTACAAAAAATATTAATAATTTTTTGTAAAAATTTTATTCTTCATAGAATGATTATACTTTAATATTTAAAAAATTTAATATAACTAATTCAATTTGTACCACCAATTCCATCAATTCAATTTGTACCATCATATTCCAAGAAAAAGTTTATCAGTTTACAGTTTGTTTTAAAATAAAAAGTAATATAAAAATAATAATACCTTCTAATGATTCCACTCCATCAAGCTGAGTGAGTAATTGATTTACAACACGATCAGTAACACCAGTACTATCATGACCACGCCTAATAATAATTTTTTTAAATAAATTATTGAAACTTCAATTTTTATTAACAACTTTTAACAACATTAAAATTTTAAGATTCTTTTGTAGTTTGAATCTGCTATAGAATATGCAAATTGCTATTGTTGTATTCAAATTCAATAAAATATTTAAATCTTTGAAAAAAAGTAGATAAAAAATGAAACTAAGAATAAAATTTATAATTTAAAAGTAGGTAAAAAGAAAGCATCAATCAAAGCAGTATTTTCGACTGATGCGAAAACGAAAAACCGACAATTCTTCTACATCTTAGCACACAATTTAAATCAATACGAAATAATTTCAAATATACAATAATTTAAAAAATAATTTCAGTACAAATTTTGATAAATGAAAATATATATTTTCTACTAATTAGTATTAATGACATATTAAAAAATTTTAAAACAATCAATTTTTAAATAAAAATATTGTATACTTCTAATTTATTGCATTGAGCAGGCAAAAAAAATTCAATTATACTTTTAATTAAAACGTATTTACTTAATATTTTATAAAAAAATAAATTCTTGTTAGTTCAAGCAAATTAAAATTACTAATAACCTTATATTTAAATAATAATAAATCAGAGATAATAAGCAAATAATTCTGTGAGAAGTTTTCAAAGATTCAATACCTTCTACATGCTAATAAATATATTAATTTTAAACTGCAAACATTCCAAAATAAATTACCAAATTTGTATTGATAATTACTTTTAAGAATATGCTAATATATATATATATATATAAATATATATTAAATCATGTTACATGTATAAATTTATAATAATGGAAAAACAAATTTGCAGGAAGAGAGAAATACAAACAGGTTCTAGTTTTTGTCAATAAAAAAGTTAAACACTCATATATTAGAAAAATTCTAAGTTTTTAAATTTATTTTTAACCGTTGTATGCGAAACATAGCCCAGCTTCAGTAAATAACATATATTTAACTTTTTTAAGTTTAACTTAGAAAATATATCTTTGAACACTAAAATTAAAATTTAGAAAAATTCAATTTAAAAATGTTCAATATATTGTCAGTTCACAACAGACGATCATAATGTTTCACAATTATCTGAAGAATAAAACTTAATAAACTAAATGAAAAATTTTTATAACATTTTATTGCATAAGCCTAAAATTAAATACTAATTAAAAATTAGATACAAAGTTTTTAAAATATTTTGAAATAAAATTTAAAAAAAATAATAATAACTATCAAGATTATTACCAGAATTTTTTACAAATATTTCAGAGCTTTATTATCTAGTTTAAAACATGCTAAATGACCAAGTACTTTAAAAATTAAAATTAACACTAATTAATATAATACTAAATAAAAATATAGTATGTTTACCTTGGAGCTATAGAATCAAATTCATCAAAGAAAAGAATACAGGGCTTGGCAGCTGCAGCTCTAAATAATATATACCAAATACCATAGAGTAATAGTAATATATACCAAAAAAAAAAAAAAAAATTATCACCCATAGCACAAATTGACATTGAATAATAAATTAAAATTTTCTCAATTTAAATTTTGTTATCATAAAAAAATAATTGGATTAATTTATAAAATAAAAGTTAGGTACTTTAATTAATCAATTCCTTTCAAATAATTCATTTCAGATAATGATCCTCTGCATAAAAATTGAAAAATGTTATATTCATAAGCAATAATTAATCTGCTTAAACACAATATCAGCAATTAGAAATAAACAGTATAAACATTAAAACTCAAGTTAATATAGATTTTACACCTTCATGAAAAAAAATTTATATCTTATTCATTACTATTATATCTAAATATAACCAAAAAAATCATTATTTTAAAGCCCTTAATATGATATTTACAATTAGAAGTAAAAAAATTATTCAATTCACAGTAAATAAAGAAATGAAGTTAGCTTTCCCTAGTTGTAGAATATAAAAAAAATCTAATAATTTATAAGAAATTCATACCTTTTAAAAAGTTCCCGAACTGCCTGTTCACTTGCACCTATATATTTAGATAACAGTTCAGGTCCCTAAAAATAAAAAATAAAAAATATGAGTAAAACAACATGTAACATCTTTAACTTTTCTATTTTATTTCAACTAATTATCAATCAGCTATTTTAAAATTTCTAAAATAGTAAAGCAGTACTAAGTATTGTAATTATTAGTAAAATTCCTTAGCACTTTCATTGAAGCTGTTAATATTATTATTAAAATTATATAAGGTATCCTTAAATAAATTATCTCACTACAAAATTATGATTTAGAAATAATTAGTAAGACATTCTTAAGATTTAATATTAAAAAAACCTAACAAAATTTCATTTTACTTAATGAAAATTATAATTTTTATTCATTATTGCACAGCTGAATGTTTACTTTCTTTGATAAAACAATACAAGATTAAAGAAAAATTTCAAGAAAACAGTAAAATTAAAAAGCTGAAAGACCTAAAAAATAGTTTTAAAAAATATGTACCTTTATACTAATAAAATTCAGACCACATTCATTCGCAATTACACCAGCTAACATAGTCTTTCCAGTGCCTGGAGCTCCATACAATAAAATATTTGTTTGAGGTTTTAAGGAATAACTTTTAAAAATCTGTTTATACTAAAAATAATAAAAACATACCATAAAATTCATAAGACATGCAAACATTTAATATATATATATAGAGAGAGAGAGAGAGTGTGTCTTAAATTCATGCAAACTTGAAAAATTCATAATAAAGGAAATAATGCTTGGAAATTTTTTTTTAATTTCTAGATTAAGCAGATTTTTTTAATCAAAAATTAATTTTTAACACTTGCATAAACCTTTTATTACTTTACTTACCTCTCACTTTGTTCAATTTCAATTTCAGCAATGGCATTGTTCAAGTCATCCTTTTTTTTTTTTTTTTTTTTTTTTTCTTCTTTCTTTCTTTTTTTCTTTTTACAATTTTCTGCTATTGTTTTGGCTTTACTCATCAAAATATAACCATTTTAAAATTACTTTGTGATTCAATAATTTATTTATTTTATGAGTACAGAATCAGAAAAAGGAAATCTCAATTCACAGAGTTAAATTTTTCTTAATCGACAGCCATTGTTTTTCTCGGTCTAATTTTTTCTTATCTCTATTTAATTCTTCTTTTTTATCGATCTATTTTTCTTAATATTTCTTATTCGTTTTTTTAAAAATGACTTATATTTAGTCTATTTTAGTGTGTTTTGATAGAGGGAAGTCTTCAACACAATCAATATTTTTCCCACTTTATTTTCAAAATTTTCAATATGAGGGTAATAGAGAGAAATGAGAAAAAATTTCATGAAAAATGAGATTTTCAATTTTTTTTTTTTTTTTTTATGAAGGTAAAAGAATAAAATTTTAGAATTTAGTAATAAAAACTACCCTTTTTTAACATAATTGTAAAATATTTTAGAGAATGCAAAATTTTTAAAGTGGGAAATTATAAGGGTTGACGATATAAAAACAATTAATTTTCTTAAATATATATATTTTTTTTAATTTTTTAATTCCTTTGATTGAATTAAACAAAATTTATATGTATTTATATGCTAACCCATTTATATGCCCTTTAGTGTAGCACAATTTATACAAATTTGACTAAAGCTATTTTCATATCCACTTATTACATACTATAACTTCGGAGTATTAATATAGTTAATTTTCAACATAAACAAATAGTAAAATTTTGAAAAAGATTAAACAATAATAAGCAAAAATAATTTAAAATTTAAAAATGAAAAAAAAAATTCAGTTAGAGTAATATAGATTCTCCTATCATGAATTTAAACTTATTAATTTTTTTTTTTTTCTGTAAGTAAATTAGTAAGTTTGCCTATAAACCTAATTTTATAATTTGTTCTTTCCATTCAAGTCAATGATTAAATGTACTATCTAATATACATTCTAAATTTAAATACAAATATATTATATATGATTTCTACAATAATTTTACTCAAAATATGTTTAACATTAAATTATCTAAGAATTTCAAAGAAGGCATTTATAAATGCATTCAGCACATATTTTGAATGAACATACTTTAATTGGCCACATAATAATTTGTTGTATGGTTTTTTTAACTTCTTTCAATCCACCGACATCATTCCAAGTCTTGTGATCATGAACTTGCAAAGGAATACCTCGTAAGGAAGATGGGACGTAACCTTCCAAAGCCATTTGGAAGTCGTCGGCATTTAGAGTAATTTCTGCTACTCCAGGAGAGTTTGCTAAAAAAATAATAAACATATGGTAAAAACAACAATCAATTGTCATGTGAATAAATCACAATTTATTTTATAATAAAAGAGAAATTTTAAGTAGCAAATATATAACAAACATTTTCAAATTCTGAAATTTAAATAATAACTTTTTAATTCTTTTAATACTTTGATAGCAGTTTTTAAAATAATGTGCTATTTTCCTTAAAACTCCAAATTTAATAACAACCCTTTCTAATATTTATCAACAGTGTAATCTTTATCAACAAATTATATCAGAGTGATTCTTTTTCAACAATTGAGGCAATAAATTTCAGAGGAAAATATGTAATTTTTTTTTTCTAATTTTCAAAAATATAATTAAAATGTGTAGTTTCATAGATACCTTAAGACTGAGTTGATGAACCAATAACGAAACAATAACATATAATTAATTTTCATTCATATATTTTTAAAACATAATGCCATTTATATTATAAAAACATCTAGCAGATGAATAAACTACAAGTGAAATCGTATCTAATATCCTTTTTTAATTAAATCATTGTAATGGTAGCATTTTAATATTATCAATTACATTATATTTGATATAATAAAAAGTAAAAGAATGCCTCAATAAATGGTACAAATTAAAAATAAAGGACCCCAATTTGTAACTCTTAATACAAAAATTCTTAATTTAAAAAAAATTTGATGTTGAGTAGTTTGATATTGCAGTTTTATTACATGAATAAAATAAATAATTTTACAAAAAATATATATATTTATATTAAAACAAACAAATTGGCAAATAACATGATAAATCTAATATATTTAATTTACAATTAAACACTTATGCTGTTTTAATTTCTGAATGAATGTTAGTCATACGGAAATTATGAAATAAAAGCTGGCAGGTTTCATCAATTAAATTTTAAAATTTTAATTTTATTTCATCACTAAGTTTTAGTAAAAAAAATTGCAATTTTTATTTTATTAAAATAACTATTAGAAACTTTTTTTGCTGATTTTTGATTATGCATAGGATAAAAATAATTACATCAGAAATTAAAACAAATTCTTCAATACTATAAATTTAAACTAACAAGAAGTATATAAACACAACTTTTTTTAATAAATATCAATAATACTTTTTACAATATATACCTATATAATTGAAGCATTAAATAAAAGCTATTTTATGAGAGTTCTGTTATTGCTGAACATGTTAAAATTGTTTATTAAGTAATATAACTTTAAAAATACCATCTTACCCATTCTAACCCAAGCAGCATGTGTGGCTCTATCTACTAAGCAATCTAAATCTTGTGCAACATAACCTTCAGTTTTCATAGCAATATTCTTCCACTCAATCAAGTCAACTGTCTTTCCTGATATATGTGATTTACTAAGAACTAAATATTTCAAAATTTCTTGTCTTTGTTCCTATAAATTTGAATTGAAACATAAAAAATAAATACTTGTCAGATATGAAAAATTAACTTAAAAATTTTCACTCAATAATTATATTTTTTTCTTGATTTAAATCAAAGATATCATTATTTTTTAATTAAAAACTATGACACAACTGTAAATTGGCCATACATACAATATTTGGAGGTTTAATATCTACGATGCACTGGAATAAATGGAGCCCTTTTGTATTAACTAAATGAGGATGAAGTGAATGAGTTGATTGAGAAGTCACAAGAACTGCTACTTTGCTACAGCAACTACTGATTTTGTTCATCAAATAAATGAATTCTGCAAGAAAATAGTATATTAAGTATGAAAACAATGTATTTATTTATAGCAAAAAAATTAAAGACAATTTAAATGAATTTCTACAGAAGCCTTTAAAATATATGATATGCAGCTAAACTATGAAACAGTTAAAATAAAACTTATTTAAAAGTCCCAAATGTAGAAAATTAAAAATACAGCGATGTAAACCCAAAAATGAGACTTTTCAGTATTATCTCTGACAGTTTCAATACTTTTTTTAATGCTTACCAGAAATGGTACATATGTGGTGAATGCATCACTAACTTCCAATCAAAATGACTACCAACATAATCACAAAATTCACACCAACGGATAGAAATATTTAATATGCATTTACACGTGTTTTTAATTTATGCAATGTATTTGATTATGTATGCTATTGATTTATAACACCATAAAGATATTAAATATTATAATACTTTGAACATAGGAAATTTGTAACAATCTACAGCAAAAGATGTACTACAATTTGTTAAGTAAATTAAGTTAAACTTTTTATATGAAAAAATTTCAAAGGAACCATTAAACTGTAATTTATTTAATTAACGAATTGCACATTTAATAACCCATATATTTAAATATAAAATATATAAATAACAATGTTTAATTTGCAATAAATAATTTAACAATATGTAACACTCACTTTGAGCAATACTAGCAAAATAAATTCCATCTGGTCCAACTTCTTGTTCATGAGAAATTGGACAGCTTGCAATGTAATCAAGATCTTCAATTAGTATTACAGATGGTTGGCTATGAACTGCTTCAGTAATAACATCATCAAATTTTTTAGCAATAGTTTCTACACGTTTCCCTGATACAAAGAAGCAGTTTTATTAGTTAAGTACAGAAATACAAAATTTTAAAATTTACAAATGTTAAATAACACTTTCTAAATCACCAATAAGTGTCGCTTTTTTAAAATATTTGAAAACTTCCAAAAATCTGGTATATCTTTTTAGAGCAGCTTTAATTTAAAAATTCATGACAAACTTTAAAATATTTTAATTGTTAATTTGTGAATATTTGTAAGTTTAAATTTTATTTAGAGTTAAAATTTCAGCATATTTTACCATATTTCTTTCATAAAAAAGACATCTATATCATTAGAACTAACAACTATAAAAAAAAAGGTCAAATTAATGAGATTCTTTAAAAAGAAAAATATTAGCTATTTTTTTACATACTAAAGAATCTTAAATATGAATATATTGTCACAATTACTTGTGGTTTCAAATATAAATTAATTTATTAATGAATTCAATATTAAAATATTTATTTCACTTGAAGTGATTTTATTTAACATTATAATGTTTCAAAAATTAAATTTAAAAAATAATTTGATTAAAATTTTAAAAATGAAAATATTTTAAGATTAAAATATTTTATCATCAAATTAAAATCAATAACAAAATGAATTTTCCAGTATTGTATTGCAAATAAAAGAATTTAGTTGTAATTAAAATGTTTACACAACAGTTATCAGAAAAAGAAAAAATAATAATTAAAAAATACTGTAATATATTCATTTTTATTTATTTATTTCAGAAACTCAAATTTTCTATAAAATAATGGAGAAAGCATTCCCAAATAAAGAAAAGGGCTTTAAATAACTTTATTATAGAAATATATTCACCTTTTAATGGGAGACATTGGATAATTTTAACAAACACATGATGTGGATGGTTTGATAATTTTTTACATAATGCCTGAGCAAAGGCACTTTTTCCAACTCCTTTTGGGCCACAAATCAGCATGCAACCAGAAAACGTAAATGGATGGAATGATATGTAAGATAAGGGACGAAGTTTTAACCAAAACTCTAAATTCTCCAAAGCTTCATCAGCTAGTTCTTTTATACCTCTGAAAAAAAATGCCCACAATTTAAAAAATTTTAAGATTAAGAAATATGAAATTATTAAATATTAAGAAGAGATGAAAAATACAATTTCATTTAGATGAATGTTACTGTCTTTGTTTGAAAATAATGACAATTCATGTTGTGTTTTATTTACCAAAAACATATTTTTCAATCTCATAACTGAATTTTATTCATAAATATTTCATACAGTTTAGAGCAGGGGTCTCCAAACTTTTCAGCCTTAGGGCCATATTGTTTACTCCAGTAAGTACCAAGGGCCAAAACCATTTTAAGTTTTCTGCCATTATCTATAATTTCCAGTTAGGTGTTATGCTTAAGTTAAATTTTCTGCGTATTATACTTGTCATTAAGCTTTACCTAGCAAGTAATAAAAAAAAAATCGATCGAGTTATTATCATTCTGTATTTTTTTATTTAACTTATTACAGCAACAATAAGCTATTCGCTGTCGCGGGCCGGATTGATGACACCGGCGAGCCGTAGTTTGGAGACCCCTGGTTTAGAGCAATTAATGTCAAGCCAAAACTCAATTTTAACATTTTAATTCATTCTTAATTGCCTTATGAATTTTTTTTAACATCCATAAAGTATTAAAATATTTTATCCATATACTTTTTCATTAATAATTCACAATTTTCATTAATTAAATAGTCTTCATATATAATGTATGTATATATGTATATACAGTAGAACTAGGGATTGCAATATCGTGCCGAAAGTTCAATACCGGTATTGGGTATTTTTTAGATCTTAATACCGGGATACCGGTTTTAATACCGTAGTAGAAATGTTAGAAAAAGAAAGAAAACACAGGTGTTTTTTTTTTTTATTTGCCAGTTTTATTAGAGAATGTAAACATCACAAAAAAATTTATAACTTATAATTTATAACAGTATATAAAGAATCACAAAAAAGTAAAGGAACGTCTTATTTATTTAAATCACAAAAAAGTGTAAATATCACTATTCAGTCTGTGATACTATTACCAATTTTTGAAAAATGATTTTAAAAACATAATGCATCAATTGTACTATCATTAAGCCTGGAACGTAAGTTTGTGCAAAAATTACCAGCTGTCGAAAACGCTCTTTCAGCATCTACGCTAGTTGGTGGTACTGTTAGCCATGGCGATATACTTTTTCCAAGTATTTACCTCTAAATGCCTCATCTTCAAATAAATCTATTTCTCGTCGAAATTTTTTTTGGATATAGCTGATTTTTGTATTGTATTTTGGTTTGTTGAAATTTTTTTAGTTATCGCTAATTCTAATTTTTGTTCAAGAGACAATTAATTTACACTATCAACATTAGTGTCATTATAATCTTCGATAACTGTACCGAATTCTTTTGAATGGGGATAGGTTCTGAATTCTGAATAAGAATTCAGAGATAAGAATAAGAATTTGACAAATAAGAATTCACAGATAAGAATAAGAATTTCACAAATAAGAATTCACAGATAAGAATTCTAAATTTCTAGTAAATACCGAAAAACCGGTATTTAAACTTGTGAATACCGATATTACAAAACTGTACAAATGGCTCAAAATACCGGTATTCGGTATCCCTTATTGCAATCCCTAAGTAGAACCTCTTTAAGTCGAACCTCAATGAGTCGAAAACCTCCAAAACTCAAAAACATTTTTTTGTTCCCTTCCCTTCAAAGCCCCAAAACCTCCATTACTCGAAATTTGAACCCTCTATATGTCGAAATAATTAGTCAATCCCCACAAGCCATTTTGGTATATATTTTCCCTTCATAATTCGTAAAAAAAAATTGGACATCTGTATCTCGAACATTAGCAATGTTTGATTTTACAACCTTTACAACTCGATCATTTGAAACTAATTACCTCTATAGCTCGAGAAGAAACTGAGAGTAATGATTTAGTTGACATAGAAGACTCCAATAATATAACATGTGCTCCATGGGTTTCCATCAAAGTGGCAAGAACAGCATTAAATGTTTTACGGAATTTCATAGAGCAAACTAACAACTCGGAAGAAAAAGAAAGATGTTTATTACCTCTGTAACTTGAATTTTTATTTATTTTACCTCTCTCTTATTTCTACTTATTTTAACTCAAAATAAGTCAGAAAGAATCTAAACCTCTACAAGTCGATTATTTCCTTACAAAATCTGTGTAAGTTGAAATCCTCCAAAAACTTTATAACTCGAATTATTTGGCGTCTCCCTTGAAGTTCGACTTACAGAGGTTCTACTGTATATATACATATGTGTATGTGTGTGTATTTCTTATAAATTAATATAAATAAACATGACTTATAGGCATCAAAAGCGTAAAAGAAAAGTAAGAAACACAAAGTACATATATCCATGCACAACAGCTGCTAAATTAAGCATTGAAAATATAAATACAAAGCTCATTGATTTAAAAAGAAGATATCTTAAAGTTTCATCATACTATAAACTGCAGTACAAAAATAGAAGCAGCTCATAATGTTCTTCTTTCTTCAAATTATAACTTGTGTGCTTATATATTTACATATACATATATTATTAGAAAAAAAGGATTTTATAATTCAGGTTAATAAATTTGTTATCAAATTTAAGTATGCTATGTTAAGAATATAATATAAATGAATAAAATTTTAGGTTTCATTCCTAATATTAAGATTACAATAGAAGGAATTTTTTTGCAAATTTCAATATTTCATTCAATTTCTAATCTAATCAAACACACAATCAAGACTTTTACAAAATTACTTACTTTAACAATCTTTAATATAATCACACATTTACAGAATGGCAATTACAACAATGCATTTCTTTATCATAAATAAATCCTATGTTGGGCAAATATACTAACAAAATATTACTAAAAAAGTGATAGAAAATATATTCAGGAGAATGAAAAATGTAATTACAGCAAAGCACTCAGATTTTTCCACAGCAGAATGTCTCAAGCACAGATTCATAGAAGCTTTAAAAAAAAAAAATGTATACTCCAATAGTTTTTAATCAGTAAACAATTTCACTTTGTTCAGCTGAAGCCATTAGACCTTAACAAAGACAATTTCTTATACAGTCTTGTACTTATAAAAGCTGCTTAATTATCCTTTGTTCCTGTCACTTTTTTTTAAATCTAGATCAGGGGTAGCCAACTCAAATAATCTTGTAATGTTCCAAGATGTGTGAGCGTCATGAGTTTGCATAATATAATTTAATTATTCTGTGAACTCATAAATAAAACAGTCAATATCTGTCAAATAATTGCTAGAATATTATTTTAAAATCAAAGTTTAATTTTTTCTCATAATTTTTGATAGTTAATTTTTGAATATACGGATGCACACATAATGTATTTTTTTAATACATTAATTTTTCCTACTTTGGACATTATAAAATAAGTATACTTTGTAAAAGTGTGATAAATATCACAGGCCGGAAAAATATTCAAAACTGGCAGCTGGTTGGCCAGCCTTGATCTAAATACACTGCCCTCATGCAAGTAAATCATGCTGAACTCAAGATTTAGGCAGATGGACTTGTTCATTAAGTACACTACACTCTTTGCATAAGAGATGAAAATTAAATATAATACACTGTAATATAAATAGATCAGTACTTCTGTTATAAGAATGAAACTCATCCAGAACTTACAAACCAGAAATCGTTTTTCTAAATAATTATTCTTGTATAGAATTTGATAAGAAAATCTTTTAAGAAATTCTGTTTGAGGGTTGGATTTTTTAAATGTGAATAACATCATTGGTCTGAACTTATAATATCTGTACCAGAAATAGAAGCAACAAATATAATTATCAAATTTTTGTAATAAATAAATATTATTATATATCATCCAATATAAAAAAAATATTTAAATTTTTGAAAGCAGATAATAAGTAAAACTTAACTGTCTTACTTAAAAAGTTGGTTTAGAAGAAAAGAAAAAAGAAACTTACCCAAGAGCCTCCAATCTTATGGCAGGAATTTCCAAGTATAAACCATCATCCTTTTGTAAATAAGGTCGTTCTACTTGGATGGAAACGGACATCATAATTCCAGATACAACATGAATATCTTGAAAATTGTCAGGATTAAGGTATCCATATTTAGGATGTATCAAACTGGATTTCTTTTTATCAGTATCTGAAGTATTAGGGGATACACTACTTACAGATGAATAGCTGCTGTTAAAAGTTTGATTAGAATTTTCTTTCAAGCTAATAAAAAAGTGACATTTTTTACCTAGATTGCAAAGAAAATAATTGTAATAACATCAAATAAATAATTCCAATCATCTTTTAAATCCAGAAACAACTTTTTCCTTACCGAAAAGTCTTATGCTAAACAAGGTTCCATCTGAAATTACAAATGATATATCCTCTTTGTTGTTCCCAAATGCCCACTTTTGAAAATTTGTATATAAAATTTCATTTGTAATATTTGGTGGCTGAAATAGAGAAATTAAAAAAAAAAAAATTGTTGTTAGAAATATTTCTTAATATATATATATATATATATTTATTTATTTAAATATTTATATAATAAATTATAAATCAAATTTAAGTAAACTTTGTTAATATGTCAAGGGGATAATAAGGTCTTTCTCTTTTCTAAAAACATTGTTTTTTATATTACTCTCGAATTTTCAATAATTAAAGAAAATTAAACATGAACCTTGTAATAATGAAATAAGGACTAAAAATTCATTGCGAGGAATATACATTCAAGAGCCAAAAGATTATGACCACCTGCCAATAACGAATTGGCCCACCTTTGGCACACAACACAGCTTCAACCCGCCTTGGCATGGATTAATACCACCACTTAATACCAGTTAAATACCACTTCCACCTGATCACGTACCTTCCACGTCATCCAAGCGAGTTCATTGCAAAATGTAGGGGTGGTCATAATGTTTTGGCTCTTGAGTGTATGTGTGCATTAATAATATTTTAATATTTCTTTTCATCATAAAATAAAATAAAAATAATTAGCTTACAATATGCAAAGATTAAGATTCAGTGTAAGTGAGAAGTAAGCACATTTTTGGCAACAAATTCAAAGAAATTTTGCTTAATATATACAAAGGTTGTACTTTCAATAATAGCTACTATCAATAATAGCTATTAATATGAAATGGATACATGGTTTAAAGTAGGACAGTGCAATCTGATACTTGTAAAACATAAATTTATGACTATAATAAATGTGAGAGAAATCAAAAATTGTTATGTTGTGCCATCTTTGCTTATTTATGATGGTAGATGTTTCTGTACTTTTTTAATATTTTTTTTTTCTTAACAACTTTTATTAGAAAAAATAAATTTTATCTGTAACATTTCTTTCTTATCGAATGTGCCCTAAGAAAACGGAAAGATTGAACATCCCTATTTTTGCAGTTTTATAGTATTTTAATGTAGGCATTATTCTTGTATACAACTCAACAAAAGAAATATAAAAGTCACGTTATTTACCAATTGAATTTACAGTTTTAATAAAAAAGGCCTAGTACCTTACAAATTTCTGAATTCTAAATTTTTGAACTTAAAATTCTTTGCAGGCTTCTTGGAAGACCTTGTCATATTTTTGGAATTCAATATTTTTATCACTACAATTAATTTTTATCCAAGCCCACAAATCTTATTTTAAAAACATCACAGTAATACTTTCAAATCAATGAGCGGCTGCGTTTCTCTAGCTACACCATAAGTAAATGATACAAGAAATAAAAAGTTAATTTGTTTTGAGAAAAATGACATAAAATATAAATTTTGTTACAATACGTCTTTACAATGATCATAATCAATTTTAAAAATGTTTTAAATTTAATATAAAATATTTTTAATTAATGAAAAAGAAAGAAATTAAGAATATACTTTAATATTATTGTAACAATTTAAAGTTCATAATATAAAGAAATTTTTAGTTTACACTTTACCAAGGGTTCAACAGGATGAAGCATAATAGTATTTATACAGATTGGCTTTGATAGGACACCGACCAAATGAACTACAGAAGAAACTTCTAAATTGAGACACTTTTTAAGTTCTCTGGGAACAACAATAAGGCCTTTAGAATGAAATAAACTTGGAGGTAAGCCAAATTCATCTTCTTCAGCTGACTGTATAACCATCACAGTGACACAAACAGACTCAAATGACATCTGTCTTTCCTCAATATTACCATTCTTACTTTTGCTTTTTTCTTCTTTGTTACCTGTCCATAATTTTGAAGAAGGATCAGTTGGTGATTTGAAATCTTTATTAGGCTTTGATTGTTGTCCAGAAAGCTTCTTTTCTCTTTCAGATACAGGATAACAGAACTTCTGCAGAATTGCTACAAAGCAAGGTGGAATTTGACCAGCACCAAAGAAATCCACATAAGTATTAGAGCTGATAAACACTGTTGTTGCCTGTACAGCTGTAGGTAGAGGTCTAATATTAGGTCTTGTATAAGGAATAACACGCAAGGTGAGTTCAAGATTTAAAGGCCAAAATTCACAACTGTCATTTAAGGACTCATTTTTGACTTCCCCTGCAACAGGGAATAAAGAAGAAATGAGACTAAAAGCAAGAGAAACAGTGCTTTTAGTCTCAGGATTTGAAGAACAACTATCACTTGAAGCACGATCTTTGACAGGAGTGCTTTTAAGTGACAGATTGCTTTTCCTTTTTTGTTTCCGTAAGTGTTGAAATTGCAAATGATAAGGTGGTGACTTTACAAAGCTGGGGGAATCTGGACTTTTAACTTCTTCTCTTCCTTTAGGAACAACATGAACTTCAGTAAATTCAGCAAGCAGTACAGGTCGATATGATGGTTGTGTTTGGGCTGTACATAAACAAAAGGGAAAATATTTGAAATTAATATTTAAAAATATGAAAAAAAATTTATTCAATTAAAATAACCAATACTAATCAAAATGCAAATTAATTTTTCTAAAATGAGAAATGAAATTAAAATCTAAACTATTTCTAAACAACACATTAATAAAATCAAATAAAGTAAATTTAGAACAGAGCTATAATGAAATGAATGAAAATAATCTGAAATGCATTTGCAAAAAAAGAAATTTTGAGAAATTAATATTAAAGAAGAATTTTTGGTAATAATTTCAATGCAAATCAATTTTTTAAAGTAATCAAAACATAATTTTTAAATAATAATTCTATTTTAATAAGTTTAATTATTTAATACAAATATTGTATTAATAAATATTATGAGAAATGATATTTATTATGGGAAAAGAATTTTTTTTTCATTTATTTTAACAATAAATAGGAAAATATACATATAAATGTAATTATCAGTTACAATCACTCAAATATCAATTTAGTCTTATATTGTATCTCAATACTAAGCAAGACAAAGTCACGAAAAATTATTTTAGGTCTTTATGTAACTAAAAAATTTTTACATATTGCATAGTTATCAATTTAAAAGTAAATTAGTCCTTTAAAAATGTTGCAATGAAAGAATATAGATTGCTAATTTTAATACGGAAAAAATATTTCTGAAGTATAACAATCAAGTTAAAAAAATCTTAATATTAATTTTTAGAAATGCACTATTAAAATAAAACTCCTTGAAATTTAATATGAAAAACCATTTAGATCAATTATAAATGAAATCAGAAGAATGGGAGAAATTGGGAATGTTGAACTTCGTTATTTAAAAACAGTTAATGAATTTATTACACTGAAGCAAAATCAATCTAAATCATTGTAACACATTTGTTTCATGCAAGAGTAAATAATCTTATTTAAAAACTTTTCAAAATCCTTTTGTTAAATTGTAAACAAGCTAGGCTTAACAGGCTTAAATGAAATTATAAAATGAAATTTTTCAATACATGTCCAGTGAATCTTTCTAAGCAAATGCATTTGCAAAGTATGTAAACTGTATTTAAAAATTAAAATACATTTGTCATATAGAGAAATTAAAATAAGTACACTTACCCACTTTAACATAAAATGAAGTATTATCAACCCATACAGGGAATACTTGATCTTTCCATACTACACGGATCTGGTTCATTAAATCTTTCTCGATGTATGTGGCATTTAATTCCTAAATGAAAATTGTTTTAATTAACTACTTGCAATTCTATAAAGCTCAGCAGGTTTAAGTTTAACAAAAATTTATATTAAATAATATTTTAATTGGAAATATATAAATTGGAAATCTGCATTACACGTATAAAATTTATAGATTAAAATATGTGTAATGCATATTTCCAATTATATTTCCTATATATATATACCATATATCATATAGATTTTATTATTTATCATTTCACATATTTCTAATAAAGAATTACATCCATAAGTAAAGCTACTTACATATTGAAAACTAAGGAAAAATAAATATTTTTATTACTATTGTGTATTAATAATATAGTACAATAACACACACAACAACAATGAATAACAAATAAAATAATTAGTAAATAAAAATATTCTTTCCATTAAAACTTAAAAACTGTTTATTTAGTATAATTTTTATATAAGTATTCAACTTTTTTACATACTAGTACTTCCCAATCATCAGCAGTTAAAGGTTCTAAAGTTACTTGGTCAACTGTGGGTATGTTGGGTAGTACTGGTTGTAGACATACCTGTAATTAAATAGAAAATTAAATAATAGGTGACAAATTTATCAATACTTATACAGTAGTATTACCTATTTATTAGAAAAAGATAATCGATATGTCTTATATAAATTATTTGATGAACACAGTAATTGTCATTAAAAGTAAAAAAATGCATATTTAAATAACATGGCTTTAAAGAAATAAAAGACAAAACGAGATCAAAAGACCAGTTCATGTATTTTATGAACTTATCTACAATAAAACATGCTTTCATATCTTATTTCTTGGAAAATTATTTATTATTATAATTAATAATTTAACTTAAAATGTAATTAAGAAAATGTTTAACATTTAAAAAAATTGCATTAAAATAAAAAATTTCAAATGTTGTTTTGTAAAATTTGTTAGTTATAAAGATTTTAAAAGTTTAATTTAAGAAATTTGCTAAGAAAGTTTAATAAGAAATTTCAGAAATATTTTTAAAGAAAAAAATATACGATTTAAATTTTAATAAAATCACTGAAAATTAAATCATTCAAACAATGATATACATATTATTTATTAACTTTTATAACAAAACAATGCATAAATATTTATCACTTCTTAATTATATAAATTTAACATTAAGGCATATATATTTCACAATATGATCATGTTATAATCCATTTTCTATCATGCTATAATCTATTATCTATCATTTTATAATATATTTTCCAAAATTAAGTAACATTTTATTTATCAATATAATCGAAAGATTTTCAAAGATGTAGCATATGTTGTTATTACCTCTTCATTTTCTTTTAAACTCAATTTTTCAGCAAATTTTGTATTTATAAGGATCTGTGGTTTATCCTTTTTTGCTGGTTTATAAGGCAAACAGGAAACATAAGCTTCTTTGTTATTTCCCGAAATAAGGTTAAAAACATGTATGTCCTATAAAAACAGAGTTTTGTTTAATATATAATTACAAGCTAAATTTCATAAAAATATTATACATAAATTTAAAATAAAACAATTTACAAAAATTATAGAATATCACACTATTCTTGAAAACGTTTTAACAATTCAAAGAAATATAATATAAATAAATAAACAAGGAGTAATTTAAACTAGAAAATGAAATATTGAAAATATTTTTTTTCAGTATGGAAACATGAAGAGATACATATTGTCAGTATCCAAATGTTTCCTTAAAATTAACATAAATAATTTTTAAATAAATCACTTAAAAAAATTAAATTTTTTTTTATTCAAATAATTTAAATTTAATTTTAAATTAAACAGATTCATTAAATTTTAATTTAAACAGATTTTTTTTAAATCTGTCTATGATGAAAATAAAGATGAAGATATAACTGAAAATAAAGATTAAGAGATATAAAATTTTTTATTCAACTGTTACAAGTTTTGAAAATAAATTTAAATATATTTCAATAACACAAGGTAAAAAAAATATTTAATGGCACATTTTTATTTTATCACCTTATATTTATATTTTAATATTTGAAACACATTAATAACAAAATAAATTATAGTACTTCCTTATTATTATTATTGTCTTTTTAATAAACTATCAGTAGCTGTCTTAAAAAGGTGACAATGACACAAAATGAAACTACATAAAGCTAAGACGATATTGGTACAATTTAAATAACAGGTGTATTAATAAAGAATCTAAACTATTTTATAAAATAATTTACTTACTTGAAAATTTAAAATTAATACATTATTTTACTAAGCATTTATACCTTTTTTTCAAATAACAAAATTTTAAACAAATTTCAATAAATGAAAAATGAGGGTATATTAAAATAAAGTAAACTATTTTACCAATGATTCATTCAGGAAGAAATCTGGTACATATACAAAGCATGATTTTGTTAATGACAATCTAACAGATGCTGTTTGAAGTACATTTGAATGGAAACTATTCATACTGTTAATGTAATACAGCAAATAATCTCTAAACGAAAAAAAAAAATCCATATAAAAAACATTTTAGTTTTAGATAATTAATTAGGAAAACATTTCTTTGTTTTTTCAAATGTATTTCCTTCAAAAATATATATTAAAATAAAAACAACATACTGTCTTTGAAATTAAATAAAAGAATAAAGATATTCTAAACTAATAATCATAGACTCTAATTAAATTAACAAATGACAAATACCATAACAATACAATATTCTACAATTTTTACAATCAATAATAAAAATTGTAAACGTTACAGTAGTAAATATAATTTATAAATACTTTCAGCTTGGTTAAAGAAATTATAAAAAGAAACAAATATAAATTCAGATATTTTTTACAAAGAATAAAATTACTATGAGTGACATGTGTCTACTCTACTTATGTAAGTATAATTATTATGACAAGTACATACAAAATATAAATACCAATTTTAAAATGTTTTTAATTAATTGTCATGTGCTTTTATTACATAATTGATAAAGTAAAAATATTTTATAATAGTTTAATAAAAATTAGAAAATGACAGTTTGTTAGAAATAATAAAAATCAGAACAAAATAATTATTCTAATATTATCTTGTTTTGCTCTTCTCTTGTTTGTTTCATTTAGAATTTAATAATTTAAGAAAATGTCACAAATTAAAATATCTTACCAAATTATTCTAAATATTGAAAAGCAATAAACAAAAAGTGAAAGAAATTAATTTTAGAAAAGTAGAAAAATCTTCAACTTCGATTCACATCCGTATTCTAGGTTTTGTTTACAAACAAATCTTCCTGTTTCACTTTCTCATGGTCCGCATGGACAGTTGCTTTGACTATGAAAAAAAAAAAAATTTAAAAATCACGTGACGTATTTGGTAGGTCGTGAATCAGTCTTTTTATCTGAATGGCCCTAAAATTTCCCTGTAATTTTTGAAGACAATCAAGAGTTTTAACACGAACTATTCTCTTTGACTTTTTTTTACAGGAATATTTATCAAAAATATCTACTACTTATTTTATTAAAACTTTTTCACATATCACAAAAAATGTATAGTAAATGTAGAATTATATAGTTAATTTTTGTAGAATTTTGCTTTTTAATACTAAATGTTGAACATGTTTTATTGTTGAAGACGTCACAGCATATTTTGTGGATCATATAAGATAAAATTGTATACTTCATTCCTGAATGTGTGCGCAATTCATCCAATGTATCTGAATTTTTTTTCCCTGTAATTTTAAAATCACAGACACAATCGCTACCATTCACAGCAATTCCTTCTTTTAATGCTCGACTTCTAAGCATGGAATTTTTTCTTTTGACACATTCTTTATTGATAATCATTTTTTTTTTTTTTTTTTTTCTTAATTTCAAACTAACATTCATTACAACTGTGAAATCGGCTATTTGCAGATATCAAAGAATACAAGATAAATAAATATGAAAATTATTATTAAATAATGATAATTAAAAATATGATATTAATTTTTCTAAAAACACTTCTTTGTCACCTTGCACTGAAGTTTCAAAATCTTGAGGGCCTTTCCTTCTAATTTTAAATTTGTTATCATGAGCAGATGCGAATGAGTCCATCCTATAATTATGTTATTTGAGTCCAGATAACAAAAAAACAACACATTTTTCCCTGACAAAAAGGAGATCGCAGATAGCAAAGAAGCCTTTTGAGGTATTTTTGCTCTTGAATCAGAATGTTGGGAACCCTGAGTAAGAAACATGTCTGCAGTTTTATATATATATATATATATATCGGGTTCGAGTCCCGGCGGTGTCATAGATGTTTGTAGTGTTTCGGGATCCACTTTAAGCATTAGGTCCCGGTCTAACATGATCATAGAGCATTGAGGGGGTATTGTTACTCCGTGTCCATAGCTTATCTCCAAGCTGCACGCACCTCCTGGGTAGTGCTAAGTGACTAACGTCGGTGCAGTGCTTAAGGCATCAAAACATCAAAAGACAAAGACATCAAAGACAAAGGTGTCTTAAGGCATCAAAGACAATTGTCTAAGTGTTGCAGTTGCATTAGAACAATATATATATATATATATATATATATATGCATATATAATTCACAAACATTCTCAGATATAAATCTTATCGATATTCTAATAGATTCTTATCGACATTTTTCACTCTTTGTATGAATCTTATTGATAATTTTATAATAAATTACTTAAAATCGATATTTATTTCTTTTATCAATTTCCTCACTTTGAAAAAATGGTGTTTTTTTTTTTTTTTTTTTTTTTTTTTTTTTTTTTTTTTATATATATATTTTTAAAGTTTATATGTTCACTTTTACTGCGAAACCTTTTTTTAATCAGACCATTAATGATGTAAACTCAGACAATGTGCTCTTGTTTCAACTGGGCAGTAAATTCTTTGTAGGGAATAATCTTCAGAGGATCACCGGGCTGGAGAGAGGGGGGAGGTAGAGCCGGTTCCCCTGACACGAACTCTTCTGATACTTGCTTGACGGCTAGAATACTTTCATTCACCAGATGAGCATGACTTTTCAGCATGAAATGCTTTTAACACGTAGAAGGTGCACAGCCATTAAGGCTCATTCCTACCGAGGCGAGAGACGTGAAGATTCAAGAGGCAAGCGAGAAAATTTTTTCGACCCCTTCACAGCGAAACGTCAGAAATAGCATTACGCCTAGTGAAGTTCCGCTTCGAGTTGAAAGTTGGTCAACTCGGAGAGGTGCATTTCAAATCGGTTTCAGGCGAACGTGGTGAGGCTAGTGATTAGTCAAATTTTTTCGCTTACATCTTCTCGCCTCAGTGGGCACGAGCCTTTACACTTCCGCTCTCTTCTACTCTCTATTCTCCTCCATCTTTAGATCATCCTATTTCTTCTCCTCATCTCTTCTTTCTGACTTTAAATTTTTTCACTCCTTTAGATCTTCTCATCTCTCCTTCCCTCTTCACTTTTTAAATCCTTCTCATTTCCTCTCTGACTCCAAATCCTTTTTCCACCTCCTTTAAATCATCTCCGTTTCTTCATCTCTCACTTTAGATAATCTCATCTCTTTATCTCTCACTATAGATATTCTTCTCTCTTTCCTTTAATTTTCCTTACTTCTCACTCTTTCATGGCTCTTTAGATCATCGTTTTTTTTTTCTCCTCATACTCACCTCTCAACCAATTCCCTCGCACCACTCTTCTCTTCATTTATCATATTAGACTACATTTCTTCTACTCATTTCTCACTCTCTCCTCCTTCTTTATAACCTCCTTTTTTTATCTTTCACACTCTTACTTATTATTAAAAATTCCTTATATAATCAGAAGGATCGAATTTTTAATTTCTTCTCCATGCGATAATTGGACACCGATCTATCGCGCATATGCCCTTTTTCCTTTCCCCATTTACCATTTATTGGAGAGGTTTTAGTTATTATTTGGATTTCCATTGATGGAAGTGCCAGATGTCTATGAAAGGTGATCCTCGTTTTAATTGTAAAGTGTGCCATTTTATAACTGGCATGCTGTAAAGATCCACTTTAGAGCTGTTAAATCATTAATCAGTCCTGACCTTTAAAAGTTTTAAAGGGCGACCAGTGTGCCACATATTTTTATCCACAAAGAAGAATTGGAATGAGGTATGCTAATTAGATAATTGGGTCCATAAAGACCACACAGACCGATTTGTTAGAAGAACTTTTTATTACTAATTCTAAACAAACAAAAAAATATTTTGTAACAATGTAAAAATTCAATTTAAATACTAAATTTAATGCTGTACAATACGTAAACTCGATAGTTTTAATATTGAGAATGCTGTACACTGGCTGAATTTATTGATAACTTTAGGAAGGCAGACAATAGAGAGTTTTTGCATACTGTATTTTTATCGTCCGTTATTTTTTTCTCCCTAGCACGCATGCTCATAGGAAACATTATCACAGATACGCATGCACAATTTCCTATGAGCATGCCCGCTAGGGAGAAAAAAATATCGGACGATAAAAATACGATATGCAAAAACTCTCTAATAAAGTATATAAAAAATTACCTTTTAGAACAATGTACTGAAGTAATGCCTACTGGTAAGAATTTAAATGATAGCTGCCCAAAACTTTGCTCTCTTGAAAAAAAAATCACAATTGAAGGTGGTAGACTATCACAATCATCACGTCACATTCACTGATTCGAACAAAACTACGTCCAGTTATTTGAAAGAAAGACTCTCTACCTCAATGATCCCGCATAGTTATAATCCTGCTGTTTAAAGTAACATCTAGATGGCAGCACTTGAGGGCGAAGCCTTCGCACTTTCGACCATCTGTCGATCATAGCAAGCATTTGTTCGCTATTGCGTAATGGAATGGAACGAAACTTTTGCAACATGGAACTTTATTTTAATGAATAGAACTTTTGAACTAAGCATTTTTTTAGAACTTTAATTTAATAACAATTTAATTTTATGAATTATAATGTTTGAAAATATTTTGATCCAATTAAGATTCATTATACATAATATATTTTTATAATTAAGTTTTAAGATAGTATTTCTTCAGATAAAGTTTATTTTTTATAACTCAATATAAACTTTAATACGTTCCTCAATCCTATGTAGAAATATATTTTTTTGCATAGCCATTCTGCTTTTCTTTTGTAATATAAAACTAAAAATAATATGACTTCATATGGATATTTTAAATTATTTTGTTTAGCAATAAAATGATGTTGTTGAATTGAACTAATTTCATATAATTTTAAATATAATTAGCAGAAAGTCCGAAGCATAAATATATTTTTTGGTTTCTTTAAATTACATAATTTAATATTTGTTTGGTTTTACTTTAGTTTATTGTTTTCAATTCAATTTTTTTTCATAAATGCTACTTCTAATTTTTTAATAGAATTTAAAATATGCAGGGTTTTTTTTTTTTTTTTTTTTTTTTTTTTCAATTCATTTTGTTTAATTGTAATAAAAGTAAATTACTGCTTTATCTTGTTTACATGTTATGATATATATAAAAAACAATATTTTCATATAAATAAAAACGCCAATTTGTTAACAATTCATTTTTCTGCAATACTATGTTAAAATAGTTAGTATTTTGTCAATGGTATATTGACGGAATACTTGGGTTTTCTGCATTCTGTAAAATATGCTTAATTGTAAATGCAAGTTTTTGCACTATTTTTATTTTATTCAAGATATTTATATTATTATATTTTTAATTAATCATCAATCTGGTTAGATTATTTAGTCCCGCTTGTAGATGTGATTCGCCACATTCTATATCGAGATGTTCTTTTCTTCAACCAATTCGTTAATAAAAATGTACGATGTTCTAGCAAACAGCATTAATTAAATTGTTCATAAATGTATTCATCATCTTAAGTTTATAATTCTCTTTATTTTTTTATATTTCAAATACATTTCTTTAATAATCAAAAATTGATGTGAAATATATAAAAAAATCTGTTAAAAATATGATAATTTTATTTTAATAAGAAAATCATGAAAATAAATAAAGAAAATTTTGAAAATAAAGCATAAGCCTATATAAAAGAATATTTGAAAGAAACGAAAATATAGTAAAAAAAGAATATAATCATAAATTGAAAAGTTGAATATTTGAAATAATTAACTTTAATTTAAACAATTAATATTAATTTAAATTAATTAATTTAATGATAGAGAAAATTTCTAAAACAAGACATTTATTGAATTGTTCAATAGGAAACATTAGTAACATAAAAGTAACAATTCTTCAATCCTGTCAATGTCTTCTGTGGAATTGTGTCGAGTCGAGAGAGTGTTTGATTTCAATTAATCAAACACTCTCTCGATGAATTTCTAATAATAAGTTATCTTGATGATTTAGATTATTAAATGATACGGAGTCGTCGGCAATTTTGAAAGTCAATCTCTAGATGTCTTATCATAGTTACTAGTGTCTTGAATGGTGATATCCATATTACAGTACCAAACAATGGTTTTAGCATGACTAGGTCTGTCCAAATCATGAAACATGAGAGGGGGGAGAATCAGCAAGTAACATTATATGCACGATACAAGTGGATTAAAGCTAACTAGTTCTTCAAGGAATTAGATGTTAAGTCAGCTCAGAGTTGCGTAGTAATTTCTATGCAAACTCTAAGCCGATGTTTATCCGAGAAATTCCTCTTCTTTCGGTAACCCATAATGTGCATGTTCCTCAACATAGTGCAAAAGAAACATCATCTTTCATGGAACTGGAGAAAACATTCTTGGTCATAGAATGGGGTTGTGTCTCCTCCAGATGAGATTCTCGAATCGAGATTCAATACATTCAGCAATTATCGTCTTCATTCAGAAAGAACCTGAAATTTAGCTATTGTTAGCATAAGAGAATTCCACCGTTTCGGTGGAGATGAAATTCTTGAGAGAAGTGGCAACCTGTTATAAGGACGTAAATCCCTGCACATCTTCGATGTGAAACCACAGTTCTAAAGGGAGAAGGTTCTTGAACTTTGTGTGTGGTTATTCCAGGGAATCCTATTGAAGAAATTTATATTTTGAAAGATAATTTAAGGACACACAGAACTCAAGTGATCAACAGTTTTCTAGATATAGCCAATGTAGTCATTGTGCCCATATCTTAAAAAGCATGTTTTAAATGCATTATGAAGAAGCATTGCACAATGTTAACCCTCGTAGAGGCGTTAAAATACTTGCTTTTAGAAAAGTATTGCCACAAGCTATGCTCAGTAATCTCATTTTCTATGCTAACGCTCATTTTACAACTTATCCAGCTCTGCACATTCTTCATTACATGAACAATCAGGGAAAAGTAATGTTTTGGCCATTTTAGTTTCATTTGTATAGTGCAAAAAAAAAAAAAAAAATGTTTTTTTTTTTTTTTTTTTTTTTTTTGTAATATTTCTATTGATTATTTCATAATATAGGACAGATGACCGGTATCTACATGAATGGCACCTTTAACAATTATTATATGAGGGTTCATCGATATAAGGATGAGATTCTTAAACTTTTTATAATCTCATATGTGACAGTAATTGGAAATGAATTCATTATAAGCCACAATAATTGCAGGTCATGTCGTTCTCATTTGGTAGACAACTTCTTTAACGACAAAAGAACGGGGTATCTAGCAAGTATTGTGATCAAGAACTTATGAAAACATGTTGGTTGCTCTAGACAGGCGAATTAGTGGCCACCTACCACCCCCACAAATGGTTCAAAAGCTGGAAGGAACTATTTTTGTAGAGTGGGAAAATATGTCCCAGTCCTTACTTAATATCTTGGTAGATCATCATAACTGACTCGGGTGAACCAAAGCCTTCTGCTGAAGTTTCCTCCAGGGCAGCTTATTTTTTTGCTTTAGTTAGCCAAATGTAGCCCTTATCACTTTAAAATCTGATTCAACTGAATCAACCTCTTTTAAGATCAGTGAAGAGCTTCTAATGCTAGATATCTCACACAGATTCAGCCTTGCTGTTCTTGTGGTTTAACAGTACTTCAGCTAAAAGTGAATCACTCGCAAGAAATCGATTTTTTTTTTTCTGAGATGAACACAAATCGCGTACATTTCGTTTCATACCATAAGACTTAATCAAATGAACAGTGTTTTTTTATGCACGAGCGATTTCTTTTCTCGTGCAGCTCGCCACGTCTGTGACGCTTTTCATTCATCAAAACTTTTCTTTATTCCAAACATCATTAAATTGTTTTGAATTTTCAGTCAAAAATGTTTTAGACAAGTATAATGAAATTTCGCTTAGAAATGTGAATACATCAAAATGAACAATTTTTATCTTTTTAAAATAGCTAATAAAAAATTTAAAAATTATTCTTTAAAAATATAAAAAAATATAAAAAAAAGATTATAATTCGAGATCACAATCAATAAAACTGTGATTGAATTTCGAAATTAATTTTAAAAATAAAAGGCATTGAGAAAATATACATCAGACAAACTCTTTGTTTCTTATGTAAATTATAATTTTCAATGACTTTGTTGTTAAGTTTTAAACTTATTGACCGCAACAATTGAATATTTTTTGTAATTTTTGTTAAAGGTAATTTTTTCAATTTTCAACTGCAATTAAAGATTTGACATGAAAAATTCCGTGAAAAAAGATAACGACGATGTTCATGTTTCTCACGATGTTTCGCAACTTCTTAATACAACTTAATTACAATAATAACTAATAATTAATGCAACTTAAAGAAAATTGCGAGTAATTTGCCTTTCCACAAAACAACACACGCAAGATGTTTTTCTTCTTGACTATATTTTAAAATCAGTTTTGCCAGATAACAATGAAAAACAATTGTCTTGTCCGAGTAATAAGCATAATGTTTAGAAATAGTAACTTACAATGCACGCACAAAGACGGCCAATGGTTAGAAGTATTAAAAGTAGTAGTGAAAGCATTTGTTAACCTTGTAAGGAAAAAAAATTCGTTGAAAGAAGTTTTTATTTTAAGAAGAGAAAGAACAGTGGTGTTATTAGTGGTTAAGTTGTTGACATTTCTATGTTAGTAACTTAACCTGTTGTGATCATAAAGATACATGGTAATCATAAAGATGATGGTGGACTATAGCGCAGTGCCCACCATCCTCTTTATGATGGTGGACACTTCTTCAGTGCATCAATGTTAATTCCTACAATCATGAATAAAGAGTTGGCTGCTATTAGAATTTCTATCTGCAGTTTCTTAGCTGTGATGTATTGAAAAACACATGGAAAATTTCAACCGGTCAGTTCTGATGTCGATTCGATGTTTTCTGTCACTTTCTACATCAAATCTACTCGTTTTTTCAGGGTGGTAACTGCAGAGTCTCTTCTCAGGAGGTGGAAGGGGCTCTGCAGGGGAAGGGGGAGGACTACAGCTAACTGCAGAGGAAAGGGAGCCTCAGTTTTTTGTATTAACTAGTGCCCACTATCACTGGACCATATGTTATGGTCCAGTGATAGTGGGACCAAGCTGATTTCATTTTACTTTTCAAAAATAAGAAATTATATTTTTTGGTCGCGAACAATTTTTTTTAAATGCTAAGTATTCGGATGAATATTAGCCTTATTATTTTTTTTGTAATTTCCTTTGGAAACATTCAAAATTTTGGAAAATTGCTTACACCTCAAAATAGGAATTTTTTTATTGTTACACGTAGCATTTTCGTATGTAGCATTATCGTATTTAGAGGTTTAACAATAGAAAAGTCAGGTCTCGCAGAATAGGTTTTCAATTTAACTCATATGTAATAGGTCTCCAGTTTAACTCATATATAATAGATCTCCAATTACCAACTCATTGATTTTTACTCATTAAATAAGTCTTCATTTTAAATTCATAGTACATCACCAATGACCGAATATCGAATTATATCAACCTCTAATAGTGTAAAATTAATTTGACATTAAATAAATTATTCTTCAAACAAAAAATTTTCATCAAAAATTTTTTATCCAGCATGTTTCATGATTTTGCGTACACGTAAATTAGAGACCTATAACAAATCTAGATTCATGCTTTTTTTATGTCTTGAAAATAATTAAGTAAATTTACACATTTTGTCGCGTACATTTATGAAAATTATCAAAAGTAAATGCCATATCGACGAAAAAAAGTCTCGAAAATAACTTCAGATTTTAAAATGATTTTGGATGTTACAATCATAAAAAAAATTAGACCAATAAGGAAAAAAATCCAATGTATTTAAAAAAAGTTTTTCAACATTTATTCATTTTCGATACAAAATAAAATCATCCACAAGAATTTTAAGAAAAGGAAAAAAAAAAAAATTATCTATGGAGCAGTCGTATTCTTTTCTCCAGCTAAAGTAATATTGTAAGAAGAAAACAGCTCTTTCAGACACTCCTAAAAATGAAAAAAGAATGCAAAAATATTAATATTATAAAAATACATTATTTAAATTTTTAGAGTGTTTACTTACTGAATAATCTATACGTACACATAAATAAAAAGGATGCATGTACGTGTGTATGTTCTAGCACAACTCAAAAACTAAAATACGTAGAAGTTTTTTTCTTTTCTTTCCCATTATTACCTTGTTCTAAATATTCGCAGTCAAAATTTATGAACATATTTTATTGATTATTTTTAATTAAATAAAAATCTTTTTTTATTGCAATCAGATTTTCATTCCGCCATGTGGCGCTAACCTATAAATGCTGTGTATAAAGGAATGATTTTTTTCTTCAATGGTGCAACAGCCCCATGGTAAATCAAGGTCTTCTGCCTACAGGCAGATTTCGAGACAGGAGATGTTTTCTTCTTACGGGCTAGGGATATCATACTTACGTCCAATCCTCTACAGTCATAATAGATATGGACCTTCGGTTTAAAGTGGATTCCGAAGCACTACAAATATATATTAAACCCCCGGAACTCCAACCCGCTACCTGTGGCACCGAGAGCCAGAGCACTAGTCACTCGGCCACGTCCTCAAATCAAATAAAACGGATCATCAGAACAGATCAATGTCCTCATATCAAAATAACAGGCATCAGAAGATATCTTGTTTACGAAAGAACACTTTATAAAAGTTAACAATTAACTAAACAATTTTGAGTACTCTATAGTACAGGTAAATCTTAGCTAAATCCATTGGAAAGTTTCACTTCTACTATAATACTTCTCAGTCTTGTCTAATGTATCACTGGCCACAAATATGACTAATAAGGGCTGAGTTTCCTGCTGAATTAATTTGTACTGCTTCTTATTTTTCTTGTAAATAATTTAGAAGCAACGAAGGAAAGATGCCCATAACAGACCAAAAATAAATACTACTATGACCCTTCAAATGATTCCACTAGAAACTTGCAATTTACAATATTATTTCCCATATACGATAAATATGCCAACTTTTAATTAGTCCCTTACTTGAATACCTAAGTCTGAAATTTATTATTTGTCAATTCTATGAATAGGCAAAAGAAGGGCACTATATTTTAAATGGAATCATAACGATGTTTGGTTGATTTTTTATGTTTTTTTAAGAATCGACGAAGTTACATAGTTAATTTTAAAAATCATATAAATTTAAAATCGTAAACTAAGGTCCCTGCGCCCAACCGGCATAAAATGCTGTGCTTCCGAACCAAGGGTGTTTGGTTCAAAACTAGAAAAGAGAAACAAAACCGAAAATTTCCTTGTTTTTATGTTGAAGATGGGCAGAAAATGCCCAGATTTTTCCACTATTCCAATGGAATAGTGGAAAAATCTTTCTGTCGGACTATTTATCCTTCTACCATTATTCCAATCAAAAAACTTTTTATTAGACTATTTATATTTCTACCACTATTCCAATGGAAAAATCTTTCTATTGGATTATTTAAAATCCTTCTATTTATCTACCACTATTCCAATCGAAAAATGGACTATTTATATTTCTACCACTATTCCAAAAAAGCTTTCTATTGGACTATTTATCCTACTACCACTATTCCAATCGAAAAATCTTTTTATTGGACTATTTATATTTCTACCACTATTCCAATGGAAAAAGCTTTCTATTGGACTATTTATTCTTCTACCACTATTCCAATGGAAAAACCTTTTTGGACTATTTATCCTTCTACCAATATTCCAATGGAAAAATCTTTCTATTGGACTATTTATCCTTCTACCACTATTCCAATGGAAAAATCTTTCTATTGGACTATTTATCCTTCTACCACTATTCCAATGGAAAAATCTTTTTATTAGACTATTTATATTTCTACCACTATTCCAATGGAAAAATCTTTCTATTGGACTATTTATCCTTCTACCACTATTCCAATGGAAAAAAATTTATCCTTTCTATTCCAATGGAAAAATCTTTCTATTTATTTATCCTTCTACCACTATTCCAATGGAAAAAGCTTTCTATTCCAATGGAAAAACTGGATTTATCCTTCTACCACTATTCCAAAGGAAAAATCTTTCTATTGGGCTATTTATCCTTCTACCACTATTCTTCTGTTGGATTTCCACCAAAAGTCCTTGTGTTGGAATCTTGGAGAAGGGTAGGAACCCTTCAGATGTCATGCCTGCAGTTGCTAGTTCTAAGTTATGAAGGTGAAATGTGCCTCCATTATTGCAAGTTCCCGGTATGCCCCTTGGATAACGTTGAACGCCGAATCTGCAACTTCACTACTGTTCTAATGTCAAATGACTGAAGTCCGGTATGTGATATCCGGCATATGAGAACAAAAGCTTACATAAAATAAGGTACAATAATTAAATATGAATTGCAAGAAATTGAACAAAACATACATGTACTGTTAAAGAAAGAACATGAATATGAACCCATTAAAAGTATTTCTGGAAGTAGACGAAGACAAGTTTTGGAAAATCAGTTGTGCATTTACATACTTGTTGATGCAATATGCATTTATAGGATTATTTAATGAAACAAAATATCTTAATCTGTATTTCTAAGGTACAAGAAGATAAATCAGATGAAAAGTAAATAAATTTCATACATTGAAGTCCCTACATTAAAAACTCTTCCAGTAATTATGCCTCCTGACAAGAAAATACTGCTTTTAATTGTAAGTTTATATGATCCTATGTGCTTTGATTACATTTAATGTGTAAAACTGAAGAGTGTTTTACAGAAGAAATAAAAACTATAATTCTAATAATGATATTCAATTTGACTTCAAGGTGCATTTTATAGACTTTACACAAAAATAGAATTTTCTTCTACTCTTTTCGAATACTGGCTGTGTCTTGGATGTTTGTTAGTGGTTCGGAATCCACATTAAACTGCAGGTCCCGGTCCGTCTAATTAGTCCAAAGGGGGCAAAAAATGACCGTTGAGCGACAAACCAAACCCAATCTATTCTTTTCTTTTTTAATGTGGAGACGAATTCTCAGTACATTGCCCATAAATCCACCAACTTGTTGATATTTTTATCATCACACTCTTTCTTAAAACCACTTGTACATCAACGTCCTTTCCTTCAGATACAGTGGGTAAGAAGAATAAATAAAGCCTACTGAGAAAATTTCCAGTAATAAATGCCGCTTACATATTAAAAGTTGTACTGGAGAAACCCATACAAGTTAATTTAGACAGTCCAATTCTCAGTACGAGATTCTCTGTCACAATCTCCAATAAGTTTCCACATATTTCAAATCAGTGGTCCAAAGCAAAATCGAGTCTTATGTGTTATTTATTACAGATTACAGACTATTACAGGTCCATATATAGGGCTAAATAGTTTGTATCGTACTCGTAAAAATGGTATATAGATATAGTTAAACAAACGTATCTCCTCAGAAATTTTGTTGTACTATCGAGTGATTTTTTTGTTATATTTTCTCGAAATTTATTCATCTGAAATTATGATGAGAAAGTTTGCAAGAAATTAACATAAAAAAAACCCAGAACATTTACTTCATTATATCACACAGCGTAATTTGGGAGTACATTACGCAACATGCTGTTGTCGTGTACTACGACTTAAACAAATTTTTTTTCCTTGAAACATTTTAAATGTCCTGTACGAAATGAATACAACCTTGAAAGATCAAGTAGTAGATAGTTTTCCTGAAATTACAATTATTTTAATATTGTTTTTTTTTTTACCAGTGATCAAAAGTGCAGCAGAAGTGTTGCATTTTCACAGAGAAGATTATGATTTCCACCGATTATCTCCTGGAGATAGCATCTTCCCGAGATAGACAACAATAGCGACACGCAATTTTGGCAGTCCAAGAACCAGGAAAAGTGAGAAGCAATGCATCAACTTTTGACTCGCTAATTATAAATTCTGGGATTCTGAACATTGTCAGGATCTCTAAGGCAAAAGTATCATTGCGTGTTGAATTTGGTAAATTTTTAAGTATAAAAACCACAATCTGCGCATAGTGTTCTGCACAACAGCAAGAAACGTTCTATAAGGTAAGTTCTCTTGTTTTGAAATCTATCTTTAAAATATCTCTTAATTTTTTGTTCAATTCTTATCAGGAATTTGTTATAAGGATATGAGATTGTAATTTGGATTAAATTAGAACTAGATATTAGAAAGATTTATATCCAGATTCGGAGTTACTTAAAAGTTGAAAATAGGTTCTTTATTTACAAGCAAGTTCGGAGAGAGAAAATGAAATTATTTTTACCGATTGTAGACTTGAAAAAGAGAATACCGTTGCTTAAATTTTTTTTTTTTTTTTTTTTTCTGTTTTGAAAATTTTTATTTACAGATGATTTTATTACAAAAAAAGTTTCATATCGACATAAATTCTAAATGATTTTAGGCTATTCTAATTAACTAACTAACTCCCCGGCACTACAATCCATGATGGACTATGGCCGTCAGCCAACTGTCAGATTACGAAACGAGATGTTTTTTTTAAGGGGAGGGTTGTCACTCCAACGCTCTATACTAGAATGTTGTAGTAGTAGAACACTGTATACTAGAAGTTGTAGACTACTACTACTGTTGTAGAACACTCTATACTAGAGTGTCTAGTATATATACTAGACCGAGACCTACGATTTAAAGTGGATTCCGAACCATTACAAACATCCATGACACCATCGAAACTCGAACCTGAAACATCTGGCACCGAGCTCCAGAATATTATTTTAGGCTGTTCAATATATCTAAATAAAAATAGAAAATTATACTAAAATCATTTCGACAAAGAAAAAAAAAACGAAGAAGAAATTTCTATATTTGTTGTCGTTATAAAATAAAATTATTTTTATTTCTTTGTTTATTTATTTTCTCATTTTAAAATACTAAAACATACTTAAAGAAAATTAGCCATAACCAGAGAAATGTTTTTGTAATGATTTGCTTATGTCCTACAAATGCATGTTCATTATTATTATTTCCTATACTTACCGTAGTTTACAATAGTAAAGTTCAAATTTAAAAAAATAAATAAATTGTTTTTTAAAATGATAAACAATGTATATATATATAACGACAATCGTTGTTTGATTGATTTTTCAAAGGAGTGAACAAACGAGAATTCTTCTGTAAATTGCGCTTCTCGGAATTAAGAAGGATTATACAGAGAAACCTTTATCAGTTTTTGTGATCAAAACCCTCGTCCTTCGTACTCCTGCAACCCTAATACATGCACATATGTATATATATATTATATATATATATATATGCAAGTATTTGGGTTACAAGAGTATGAAGATATATATATATATATAGCAATTCTTTAAGTTAGCATAAACCAACAGAATGCAGTTATTTGAAGACAATCTGAAATAGCTAAAAAGTTAAGAAGGGAAATAAAAGATTCGTGAAAATGCTGTAAACTAATGATTAATGAACTGTTCTGTTAAAATGGAATTTTGTGCTATTACGATTGTTAAGATTTATGAAATCAAATATGTGACTAGGACTGAAGTAAATCGTGCCACGGGCTGAACCCGGCCCCACAAGACACCTGTCGGTCATCGTTACTTCAAGGAAATTTAAGATATTCTTATTTTGTGTTTTTAGAATGCATAAGTTCTTTCAGCGACATAACATCATTAATTATTTCAGATTTGTATTTGCATGTTAAAGCATTCAGTATAGCAAGTTTTTATAATTATCTACCACCTTCAGTCGTATTACAAAGTACCTAAATAAAAAAAACTGATGTTTGTATATTTATCATTAAAAAGAAAGTTATTTTAATTATTTAACAAAAAAAAAAAAAAAAAAAAAAAAAACACTCAAAATTTTCTAAAACCATCAAATGTAACAATAATACCGACAAAGCGATATAAAATAAATTTATTTTTAAACTTGTTAATTAATTACATTTCTTTCTTTTGTTAATAATTTACAAATTGATTATTGATTCATACCAAAAAATATTAAATTAATATCGTTATAATTTTCTTGAAAGATCTAAAAAATATTTAATTTATAATTAGAACAAAATTTCAAAAGAAAAAAGCTCTTATAACATGGAGAAATACATTAAAATCAAACTGTCTTACTATTAATCAACTTTTAAATAATATCCACATAAAAATAAATCCGCTTTTAAATAATAACTGTACAAAATAAATCAGCTTTTAAATATTATCCACATAAAAATAAATGCGCTTTTAAATAACATCTGCAAAAAAATAAATAAATTTTTAGATAATATCCACATAAAAATAAATTCGCTTTTAAATATTATCTGCGTAAAAATAAATCTGGTTTCGTATAATATCCGCATAAAAATAAATCAGCTTTTAAAAATTATCTGCGTAAAAATAAATCTGCTTTCATATAATATCCGCATAAAAATAAATCCGCTTTTAAAAATTATCTGCGTAAAAATAAATCTGCTTTCATACAATATCCGCATAAAAATAAATCCGCTTTTAAAAATTATCTGCGTAAAAATAAATTTGCTTTCATATAATATCCGCATGAAAATAAATCCGATTTTAAATAATAATATCCGCAAAGTCCATTTATAAATGACTATATAATTACTTTGCCGATTAGAATGGAAAGACCCTGAACAGCGTGTCGCTCTTCTTCCTCTGAATCTTCTTCTTCTTCTCCACCAAAATGTTCTTCGCTGTTGTCATCATCATCATCATCATGATCGTCCTCCTCATCAGAATCTCCGCGCATCTCGAATTCAAGATGGTGGTGCTTCTCCTTAAATTGTTGAACGCACTCGCTAACCTTAAACGATAAACAAATAAACAAATTTCAAAATGCAATTGGTTTTGTAAGGGCACACTTGATTGAATATTTATGCAACAACAGTCATTTATGACAACTATTTTTTTATCAAGGCACAATTGATTTAAATTTTATCAGCAGCAAACGTGTTTCGCCAATTTATAACCTTTGAAAATCGATATGAAATTGGTATATCTTATAAAAATGCTACAAAGTGTATTACAGTGAAACTCACTCTCAATACCAAAATTACCTTTTTATTTTATTTTATGTTTAGTACAATATTTACTTGGAGGTATTATAAAATTTAGGTGTATTATGAAACGAAAACACTTCTCCCAACAAACCAAATAAAACAAACAAATGTAAAATTAAATCGCATAGGCTCAATACTGCCTTTTTGAAACAGTCCGTGAATTTTTACAGAGACGCTTACGTTTATCGAATGCATTGCTAGTCTACATATTTTTAATTTATTTTTTTATAACTGAGCCCAATTGCAAGGGAATTTTGGTTCACAACTCTATGAATTGCGTAGCCAATAATGTATTCTTGTCTCATCCTTCTCTGCTTCTAGATGTCTCTTCTTATTCTTATGTTTTTGATAGTTATGTTCTTTTGCTCTTATGTTGACAATTATGTTCTTATGCTCTTATGTTGACAATTATGTTCTTATGCTCGTATGTTCTTGATTTTTATGCTTCTTGATACTTTTTTGTTCATATGTTCTTTACATGTTTTTTTGGTCTTGATTCTTATACTCTTATATTCTTGGCACTTATGTTCTTATATTCTTGATTCTTACGTTCTTTATGCTTCTTCTTAGTTCTTATACTCTTATTCTCTTGATTCTTATACTTTTATATTCTTAACGCTTTTTCTTAGTTGTTATGTTCTTGATTCTTATACTTTTATGTTCTTGACGCTTCTTATGTTTTCTTGATTCTTATGCTTTTAATGCTTCTTATACTCTTATGTTCTTGACAGTTCTTCTTAGTTCTTGACACTTCTTCAACTGTTATGCTTTTCCTATGTTCTCGACTTTACTTACTTCCTCTGGCCTTTCTTCTTCTGAATTTGACACTTCGTTTTATGACACTTCTTCGAGCTTTTGTAGCCAATGTCCCCTTCATCTCATCCTATCACTGACTTGATTAATGTACCATATTTGTAAGCATCTCTGAGATGTTTTTTTTCTTTCTTCTCACATCACTCAAAAATGTATAACGGAATACTGCAATATTAAGTCGGCAAAAATGATAAAAATTTATGACTAACCGACAAAAATGGACAATGCATATCCTTCTTGCAAATGAAAATTATCCTTCCATTTGGATGCATACATAAAAAAGGGACACAAAATATAATTTTATTGTGGCAAAACTGAGCATTGAAGATGCACTACTGTAAGCGATACTCAAGAAGGCAACTAGTTCGTGCCCAGCAAGATGCCATTTTTTGTTTTATTTTATTTATTTTATTTTTTTTGTTGCTGTCGAGAATTGACAATACGATCTTTCTATTTAACCGCAATTCATAACTTTAAAAAGTCTCCAAGCAATTGGGTACACTCATGAAAATTAAATACTATTTTAAGCACACTATCGAAAAATTTGATTACAGCTGGCACAAAACTTTATATTAAAATCAGTGTGAGATATATCCACGTGCAGCTCTTGTGGTGGCACCAAAATGTTCAACCTTGGTTAAGACAACGATGAGTTTATCAAGGTAGACACGATATTATTATCCTCTTCATCGTTTTTACACAAATTTACGGCACTCTATACACATTCAAATTAAATCTAAATCTTACACTATGAAGATCTTTCAATTTATTTGCTTTTTCAAGTTCAAATAAAATATTTGTAACTACTCTCCATATTTTATCATCTTTCTTCATTGAGATTCAACAATAAATATTTGTAAAACAATAAATGTAATTTTTTTTAATTTGCAAAATATTATAACACGTTTTTTAAGAGGCTATAATATTCACTCGAATATGTTTACGTACATTTTGAAAGTAAATTGTATTTTGGCATAACTCCCAGATCATTTCTATGTAAGTGCCAGATGTTACATTCAAATACTTGGCTCCACACTGTTTCCATACGACTTGTATCTAAAAAAAAAATTAAATAGAAATAAAAAAGATTGGAAAAAAATAAATAACAAAATGTAGAATATTGGATTCTAAAATCTAATTAGGTGAAATTATGCTAGTTTTAATAAATTAAAGATCAGGATCAATGAAAATGTCATGTTTTGCATATCAATTGAATATCATGTTCTGTTATCAGTTTTGAATATCACGTTCTGTTATCAGTTTTGCACATCAAAATCAATTTTATTACTTTTCTGTTGGACATTTTCCCCTTTGATTAAACATATGATTTATTATGATATTTAAATATATATTTTCCTAAAAAAATTTATTAGATATTTTTAAAAATATCATTGACTTTTAATTCTAGGTATCGGTGTAAATAATTAATTATATTTCTTTAATATTACGTTCTCCATTATTTTAACGGCGCCAAAAGCTCTTCTTGAACTATTAGTGGTAGTGGCCTTGTCATATTAGTCATGTGACATGTATGTTGACGATTCATTGGGGGGGGGGATACAGTAACAATAAGAAAATATCTAGAAAATGAAACTCAATTCATTTAAAATAATTTAAATTACCTACTGCCAGATCTCAGATATTTATAATATTTTCGTGAACAACTTTAAAACATCAACATAAAACATTTAACAATATCATTAATTAACATTTTAAGACATCATTAATTTATAACAATAATTGGTAAAAGTGCATTATCCCACAACTTTGACTTAAGATAGAAAATCCGCCAAATTTGGTGCATTTGGCGCAATTTATAATTTTAAGTTCGTAATACAGTATGAACACCATCTGATTAAAAATTTATAAAAACTGGTTTTAAGTAACGGTAAATTAAAAATATATGTATATATTTACTGCAGATATGAATTTGAAATTTTTTTTTATTCATAATGAACATTGCCTTTATTCATTTTAGTCACCTTTATTATTTATTATCAACCCTATTATTTATTAATTAAAAATATGGTTGTTAATATAATAATTAAATTACCTCTAAGGGCATCATATTCATGCATGTAATCAATTCGTCTCGAAATTTCGTATTATTATTATCTAAAAAATATAGAAACAAAAATTGTTATGAAGCAGTTTGTATATAAAGTACACCAATTTACGACAGCTTTTAAGCAAAAAAAAAGTATTAAAAAATTTATAATTTAAGATTTTTCCCATTAAAAAATGCATAAAGTATCTTAATGATCATATATTAATATAAAAATATATTTGAATAAAATGAAATCAAAGACTTTGTTGTTATTATTTCACAAATATTTCTAAATGATTGAACACATTCCAAAATTAATAAAAAGAAAAATTGATTAGAAAATAAAAATAAGAAATCTATATTGACAATAAAATAATAAATATATCATTAGATTCAAATAAAATAATAATTTCATCCATATTTTTGAAATATTTATTATTAAAATTTCAAAAATTAAATAAAAAAGGGGTATAAAAACTAAAGGGATTTTGAAATTCCCTTAATATTTTTAAAGACAAGTGTATAAATATTTTAAAGGAAATTTATGATTTTATGTCAGGCAACATTAATAATAGATTGGGCAGCTGTAATTACAGATATTCTAAATACATTTTATTTAAAAAATACTTCTGATAAATATAAAATAAATTTTAACATCTGAACTCTTTAGGTTGCATTAATATTAAGTTTATTCTGTATCATACACATGTTACTGTTATTTTAATCTCAAATAATAAATTCTTGAAACTGAAAAAAATTTAGTATAAGTTTTAAGGAAATCATTTTTTTCCCCAAAGGTATTGAAATATTGAAGAATGAAAAATATTATACGCAGATATTTTTCGATATTTGCAATATTTAATCATTTCTTTAATTCATTTGCAATTTTTTATAATTTTTTTACTACTGAAAAAGTATTCAAATTTTTTCAAATACTTTAGTAACAACGAATTTAAGATAGAAAAAAAAAAAAAAAAAAAAAAAAAAAAAGGAATTACAAATCATCTCATTTAAAACAAGCAAATTTAAATTTCAAAATTTCAAAATTTTCTAAATGAGATATAATAATTAAATAATAATATTTTTAAATAAATGAAAAATAAGAATAAAATATTCATTTAATAAAGTATATCATTATAATATTATTAATTGTTATAACTGAAATTATTAAAATGTAATTTTTATTAATTTTAATATAAAACTGAGACATTGAGAAATGCTTTAATAATTAAAGAAATACTAAAAAATATGACCTAAATTATCAAATACCTCAATCAACTTTAGTTTGGGTTTTATTTACAAAAACATATCCATAAAAATTGCTAAACAAAAATTTAGAAAAATTTTAAGAGGTTAATTTTCAACATATTACATGTTAATCATTGTGTAGTTTATAATTAATCATTTTATATCTTCCATGCTATTGAAGCAATCATATATACAAAAAAAAAATATTAATCATAAAATAGAATTAGAGAAAATATTAAAACTTTCACACTGTAATTGCTTTTAAGTTATAAAAAAATCTAATTACCATTATAATTTTAAAAATTTGAATAAGTTAATCTATAAATTAAAAATCGATATCATTTTCTTACCACATAGTTGATCACGTATTTCGTCGCTTATTGTAAAATTAGAGAAAATATTAAAACTTTCAGACTGATATTTACCTTTAAAAAAAATTTTAAGTTATAAAAAAAATCTAATTGCCCTCATAATTTAAAAAAATTTGAATAAGTTAATCCATAAATTAAAAATCGATATCATTTTCTTACCACATAGTTGATCACGTATTTCGTCGCTTATTGTAAAATTAGAGAAAATATTAAAACTTTCAGACTGATATTTACCTTTAAGTTATAAAAAAAATCTAATTGCCCTCATAATTTTAAAAAATTTGAATAAGTTAATCCATAAATTAAAAATCGATATCATTTTCTTACCACATAGTTGATCACGTATTTCGTCGCTTATTGTAAAATTAGAGAAAATATTAAAACTTTCAGACTGATATTTACCTTTAAGTTATAAAAAAAAAATCAATTGCCCTCATAATTTTAAAAAATTTGAATAAGTTAATCCATAAATTAAAAATCGATATCATTTTCTTACCACATAGTTGATCACGTATTTCGTCGCTTATTGTAAAAATTAGAGAAAATATTAAAAACTTTCAGACTGATATTTACCTTTAAGTTATAAAAAATCTAATTGCCCTCATAATTTTAAAAATTTGAATAAGTTAATCCATAAATTAAAAATCGATATCATTTTTCTTACCACATAGTTGATCACGTATTTTCGTCGCTTATTGTAAAATTAGAGAAAATATTAAAACTTTCAGACTGATATTTACCTTTAAGTTATAAAAAAAATCTAATTGCCCTCATAATTTTAAAAAATTTGAATAAGTTAATCCATAAATTAAAAATCGATATCATTTTCTTACCACATAGTTGATCACGTACTTTCGTCGCTTATTGTAAAATTGCCACTCACAAAAGTGAAAAAGACCAAACTCAACTGAAAGAGATGGATAATTCGCAGTATCATTTTCAGATCTCTAATAGAAAATATCCAGCACTGTGATTAAATTTGGGGTGAGGTTAAAAAAGTAAAGCTATTACTGAGGTTTATATATAAAGTTTTCAGCTAAAACACATGTTATATATTTTATTCAAGGGCAACAGAGTGGCCATTTGGAATTTAGAACAAAGCTGCGGCTTTGGGGGAAAATATAAATATTGCCCTTTATCACAACACTAGTTTGGTATACATTTTAAACTAAAGGTACATTCAAACTTTAGTATTACTTAGTCTAAATAAAAGAAAGAATAATTAAAATATTATCAATCACTAAGCCTTCATAAGGAAAATGGAAGGTGTGTTGTATATGTTTTGATGAAAAACACATCAGTGGGTTGCTTTTCAATGGATTCGAATACTACTCTAATATATTAACATTTCTAAAATATTCATTTTTGATATGTTTTTTTTATTACAAAAAATGCATTATTTTATTCAGTTATGATCAATAGAAGCTGACATTCTTTAAAAGAAACTTATTATGGATTTCTTTCCTTAAAATTACAAATAAATATAATATTATAAAAACATTATAAGTGTAATACGTGTGTTTATTAACTTTTTCATTATCATTATTGTTATTTATTATTATTATTATTGTTTAAGCATATATATTTGGATTTTTTTTCTAAAATTACAAATAAATACAATATTATAAAAACATTATAAATGCAACGCATATTTTCATTATCCTTTTCACTATCCTTATTGTTATTTATTAGTTATTATTATTATTATTATTTTAGCATATATTTGGAATTTTTTCCTTATTACAAATAAATGCAATATTATAAAACATTATAAATATAATACATACGTTCATTAGCCTTTTCATTATCCTTATTTATTATTCATTATTATTATTATAATTTAAGCGTAGATTTGCGATTTTATTTTTCAAAAGGGTACTTCAAAAATTAAATATTATTTCTGTTTGGTTATTTCTGCTATGTTGAATATTTTTTTTAAATATTTATCTCAATTTTATTCAACCATAAATGAATGCCAAATACTTAATTATTCTAATCATTCTCACTCGTCAATTTCTGGATGTATAACCTTATATTTTCTTAATAAATATTTTTTATTTCCAATGACAGATTATGAACAGTTACAGCAAAAAAAAGAACAACGAAAAAAAAAAAAAAAAAAAACCCGAAAATACAACAAAACATGCTGAAACAGAGTCCATTAATCTAACAATAATGCCAAGTTGTTGCAAGATCTTTTAGCCACTAAAAAGTGTTACCAGGTGCGCCACGGGGAGGTAGCTCCCCTTCTTAATAAATATCAATATTTGATTTACTACAAGTGTATAGTAAACTAAAGTGCTAAATTTCTACAAAAGATAAATAAATAAATATTTTAAAAAATAGAAAAATTTTATTGATGGTACTTTTCCCGCACCAAAAATGTACTTTTCAGTACAAATAAAATCTTCCTGTTATGCATCAGCAAGTATTTGAATTTTGTAAATAGGAAAGCATACTGAAGGATTATCGAATTTAATTTACACCAATAAATATGAATACGTCACTTTAATGATATGAATACGTCACTTTAATATTTTGATATAATATTTAAAATAAAAGAATATTTTAAAAAATAATCAAATTTGTTTAAATTTAGACTAGAAGTTCCAATTGCCTCAAAAAATTCTCTATTGCCCAAGAAATAAACAATATTCCTTGTTACTTTAAATTGTAAATAATACTTGTAACGTGTGTGTCCTTTAAAGAAAAAGATTAAGTTTTTTTCTACAGAATGACATTTAATCAATCCAAACAATCCGTGCAAAGGGGAATAAAGCGAGCAAATATGGGCTGGTCCCCTCTGTTGACACCATTTCCTTTGACTACAATGGTATGAGATAGAACCCCGTTCCTCAAATGCACCTGCGCTGACAATTGCACGATTCAATGTGGCGACTGATGAGCGTTTGTTCCTTTGTCATTATCAACACAATATAAAAAAACACTTCATTATTATTATTTTTTACTGAATTTGACAAATAATTTCGACATAGCCTTAGAATAGTTTTCGCATCGCTCAAAATAGTTCGAAGCAAAAAAATCACTAGCGTTAGTTTATTTGTGCTTTTATTGCTTTGTTTTCGTGTACTATTATTACTAAACCATAAAAGTAAACCTTCAAGCTGATTGTGTTCATTTTGACCTGCTGATTATGACAAATGAATTGAATATCACCTTTTGACACGAAATTCAAAGGGCTTTTTCGCTGTTTTGTGTTAAATATAACTGAAAGCATCATAAGGCGCAACATTTTAATTTCATAGCATGTAATTATGCTTAATTATTAGTCGTAATTATTTTTATTCTAACATGTATCAAATGCATCTTAGTAAAAGACAATAAAACAAAACAAAAAATTAAACAATTGTATTTTTTAAACAAAAAAAACATATATTTCATTTTTTTTTTTTTCTGTTGTTGTTCGATTACTTTTTGTATATTTCATGTAGTCAACAGTTTGATTAAAAATTTTAATAATACCAATAATAAATAATTCCCACACATGTATCGGGTATATAAAATAAATCATGTATGAAAATATTTCATACCTTCAAGGTACACTGGCTAATATATTTTTACAAATATAACTAATTCTCTTTTTATTCAATTTTTCTGAGCTCCAGTTTTGCAAATAGTAAGTAAAATAATTCTGACGACACAATACTTAGAAAGCAATGTCGTTGAGTAGACTAAGATATGATCACTACTGAAACATCATGGGTTCCTTAATTTCATTGACTATTGAAAGATTTCATAGTCGATTAGCTGAGATGGTCCAGCATTGACCAGCTAAAAAAATAATAAATTCAAATTTTATTAAAATAATAAATACAAATTTAATTAGGAAAAAAATATAAAACGTATGAGATTTTAAATAACTCTCCTTAAATATTATAAAGTTAATTAGAGCAATGATTTTTATTTAAGAATTTCCACTTTTTTTTTCATTCATTTACCCCTTTATCTGTTATCTTTTAATATTAAGAGTACAAAATTTTTGATTTAGAAAACAAATTGAAAACTAATATTTAAAATTTTTAAATTTTTTTTTTTTTACAATAATTTAACTAATGTCCTCTTTTCACTTTTAAAGCCGGTGCCACGTGATGGAGTAAAAATATGATAACAATAAAAAATTATGTTTTATTATGTTATATTTTATCGTAATTTTTGACTTCGAATTTTTTGGAATGAAATGTTAAATCCAATAACAAAAAAATGAATTTGTAAATATTATATTTTTTAAGTTATATAAGCTAGAATATATCCATTTGCTATTTTAGAACATCCATTTATATAAATGGATAAAAAAATATTTTTCTTTGTATCAAAACGCATGAATTTAAATTTTTAAAATTTAAAAATTAAAATTTAATATTTTATTCTATTTATCTTTATACAAAAAAATTCCAGACTTGTTAGAATGAATTTTATCATATGATGAGGCGTTTGCAAAGATGTTTTACAAATTAACAAAATGTCAACGATTGATGCAATTAAACAACATACTGAAATATAGTTAACCCGTAAACGGAAGGAATTGATTTCGATCACATGTTTTTGTTTAATTAATTTATTTTTGAAAACCCCATGAAATTTTCAAACTTTGCAGATGATGTATTCTGTATCTTGACTTGATATGACCAAGAGATATGCGCTCGTCAATTGGTTGCTTTATCTCAAACTATTTTTATCCAACTGCAACTTTGGAAGGAATATGACAGAGATTAATTTAGAGGCTCTTAAGTCACGATGTGTTCTGTATGACCCAGTAAGAAGCGAATATTAATAATTTTTGACGTTTTATTTCTTTCTATGACATTAGAATGATTATATTTTTCTGCACGCACACGCATTTTACACCCCATCTAGAGGAGAACGAGTCATTCGCGAACCCATTAAAAACTCGCTTGACACAACCCTACTAAGGATCATGAGTCTCGACATCGCTCTAGAAAGAGTCGTTTTTTCAATTCCCTCTATTAGCTCACACTCTCCCAATATATATATCTAGTTCAAATTTTCAATCGTTCATAAAATACTTTTTATTCATCCACTCAACTTCAAATACATTTTTTTTTAACTTGTAGTGGATGACCCTTGATGTTAATATAGTTTTTTCAAATATTAATTCAGTAATCCAATTTAATTAATTAGTTAATAATCTCTTTTTTCTCATAACAAATTATTATTTAATTAATAATTATTAATTATTTTATTCATTCAATTATTAATTATTTTTATTCACTTAATTATTAATCATTATTATTTTATTATCAAATATTTTTATTATTCATTTAATATATATTATTTAATTTTTAAAATAATGTAACTACAAATTGGGAGTAATATAACGGCATCGACAACTGGTCCCTAATTGTACCGAATTTAAAATTTAACTTTTAAATTCTTTTATTTTTATCTTACTTTTTATAAATAGTATTTTTAATCTTTTTTTTTTTGAGTACCTACTTAATTTGAATTTTTAGAAACATTTATCTTTTATACTACTAACAATAATTAAGCAGCCATTAAAATTCCAAGCATATTTATTAATTACGATGAGGAGGTTTAAGGGGTATATCCCCCTGTTGGTACTCCGTGATCGGTACGCCAATTGCCAGTTGCCAGGAAGTAATATAAAAAGTCGTCTGATTTTAATCTATTCAATTAATTATTAATTATTATTATTTTATTATCAAATATTTTTATTATTCATTTAATATATATTGTTCAATTTTTAAAATAATGTAACTACAAATTGGCAATAATATAAAAAGTTGTCTGATTTTAATTTAGCTTATTTTTCTGTATATTATTATTCTTAATTTTTTACGTTTGAAATTTGAAACGATCGTGTTTGAGTATTCTATTGATGTGTTCTATATTTTTTAATCAAAAAGTTTTTAATTAAATTTGAAATATAGCCTAATATATTTGCTTTTATTATTTTTATCGTATGCATTTGCTTTTATTATATTTACTTTTATTATTTTTGCTTTTATTATTTTGCTGTAATTCGAGATTGCTGTTCTTTTTTTTTTTTCAATTCCTTCTATTAGCTCACATTCTCCCTATATATATCTTGTTTAAATTTTCAATCGTTAATAAAATTCTTATTCATCCACTCAAGTTCAAATACATTTTTTTGAACTTTTTGTGGTGACACTGGATGTTAATGCAGTTTTTTCAAATATTAACTCAATAATTAAATTTAATTCATTAATTTTAGTTTTAAGTTGCATATATCTACCAATAGATGGCGCCAGATAAACGTATTTATAAAGGACTTTCTGTAATAGAGTGAAAAAAAAGAAGGAATTAACTTTAAAAAATTTGTTTTTATATTATTTGTTTTTTTTCTGTACATCAAAATACCCCATTTACGACCAGCTATCATACGCAGACTGAGATAACATGGGTTGATTTTCGCGGTCAGGAGGAGACCCTCGGAGCGAAAGTCACTCGCCGTCTGCACGGGCCTTTAGATGCAACTCAATATTTTGCTTTAACGGACTTTTTACTGAGTAGATAACTTGAAATTTGGGGTCTGATGGCCGAGTGACTAGTGCTCTGGTTCTCTGCGTTACAGGTTTCGGGTTCGAATCCTGTCGGTGCCATGTGTGTTTGTAGTGGTTTGGAATCCACTTTAAACTGTAGGTACCGGTCTAATTTGACTGTAGAGCATAAGGTTGTCAAACCTACCCCCTAAAAATAACAACATCTGATGTTTCTGAATCTGCTAGTAGGCAGAAGGCCATGGGGCTGCTGCGCTATTGAAGAAAGTCAAGATTGATAGGTCCCGGTCAAATTAGCCCAAAGTGGGCACAAAATGACAGAAGTTTGGTTGGGTTTGATTTGATTTGATTTCTAATTAGATCGGGACCTACAGTTTAAAGTGGATTGAGAACTATTCACAAACAGTTATGCCACAACCAGGGTTCGAACCTGAAGCCCCAACTGCCAGAGTGCTAACTAATTGGCCATCAATCCAACCATTGAAGAAGATATCTTCAAATTTGGTGTGCGTACTGAAAGTTTAAAACCATAATACGAATCATATATATGTTCGTATGCTGTCTCCAAACTTCTCCAAGAAATAGCAACTTACAGCTGTTTACAAATCAAACTAAGATTGCGTTTTAGCTCTTTTAAATAAAATTTATTCATGAAGTTAATAGAATAAGCCAATAATCTATATTAATTACATAACTTCCTCATGCGTAACACACGAGATTATTTATTATTAAGAGTGCGAAGTAAATTGAATGTTGTAATATCATTATTATTTATGGCCAGTTCAGGGTCAAACCAAACAAAAAAAAAAGGGTTGATGGACAGGAAATGCTTCCCACTGTTTCCAAACCTGACTATTCAAATATGAGTAGAAATACTTGCATGCGTGTTAGAATAGACCCCTTTTTTGTTTATTCATTCACAAATAAAAAACCACTTTCTCTGACAAGTAAATTTCCTATGCTGTCAAAGCATAAAGCCCCGTAAGCGTAACTTCCCTTCCTACGGCTATTCAGCTACAATGAAAATAAAAAAGTCAATTCACACAAAGCCCAGTATTTATAGAGTACCGACACTGCAGGAAAATCGAGCATAATTTTACGCTGCACATAATAGAGGTAAGTTATGTTATGGCCACTTTTCCACTATCTTCAACTGCACTTAAAGATGAATCAACCATTTAAGCAGGTTAGGATAGCAAAAAAGATTTTCATGCTATTTGTTTTTTTAATCATATTTGAGTTTTCATGTTCAGTAATCTATTGAACAGTCTCTGCAAGATTTAATAACCCTGTATCAAGTACGGTTTTAACATATGGATTTGTTTAACAAGCGTGATTTTAGCAAACAGCTATTAATTACACCGTTCTTAAAAATTCGACGTACTTTTGATTCCATACTATCTCACTAGGACTTGATGGCGGAGTGGCTAGCGCTCTGGCGCTCGGTGCCATGGATGTTTGTAGCGGTTCGGAATCCACTTTAAGCCGTAGGTCTCGGTCTCATATGACTTGGACCTGAAAGGCAGAGTGATTTTTAAAAAATTGTAGTGATTTTTTAAAAATTATTAATGTCTCGAGGACTCTTTGAAAACAATACAGAAATTAACTTAGTTGATCATTTAAAAGGGGCATCATTATGGAGTTACTAGATCTCTGGTGCTCGGTGCCCCAGATTTTGGGATCGAGTACTGGCGGTGCCATGGATATTTGCAGTGGTTCGGAATCCATTTTAAGCCGTAGATACCGGTCTCATATGACTGTAGAGCATCACAGAGCCCAACCCACCTCTCACCCGCATCATTCCCAAACTGTAAAGGGGACACTGTGTGATGTGGTGTAGTAATAGTCTCATATGACTGTAGAGCTTTGGGCGTAGTGCTGACAGCCCTTTCCCATAAAAAGAAAGCATCTCCTTTTTCGAAATCTGCCAGTAGGCAACAGCATGGAGCTGTTGCGACAATGACGATGACGACTATCTGACTATTGAAAATTTTATGTATATAACAACATAGAAAATATGAATTTAGCATAAAAATACATGTCCAGTATGATTTTGGTGTAAAATATTTTTTATATAGTTTTAATTTTATTCAAAAAACAAAGATATTAAAATGTCTTGCAATGATTTTGTTGGTATGCATAATATTTCTTTATGTATAATTGGAAAAACTATTTTGAAAATTGTATATATTAGTTAACAACCACATACCTGATCATTTAATATTTATGTATGTATTACCTATGATATTATAAAATATAATTAATATGAAATATCAGTGCAGAATTAAAGATTTGAGATTTTAAATAACAATTAATATAATTAAATAATACAAATTGATTAAATAAACTAATTATTCTTATCCAAGAAATCTCAATAATTTTTTCAAATCTTAATTTGTTTACTTTTATTTTTAAGAATGTATAAAATTTCTAGTTTGGAAACATTTTTAAAGCTGGCACTATTTGATGGTACAAGTAATAATAAATAAGATATTTAATAAGATATTAATGACAATAAAAAAATAAGATATTCATTTAATTGAAAATAACTAAAAATTGTTCGTAATCTTCGGCTATGAAATGTTTTTTAAAGGAATAATGTATTCAAAGAAAAGGGCCGAACTCCTAAGTGTTATAGTTTTTAAATTATGCTGAAATACATTCATATATGTATATATGTATATATATACTACAGGCAATCAGGAAAAACGACAAGTATAGTAACAAATAATGTTTCCATTTGTGGTCTTTAAATGTTAATAATAAATTGCGAAAAAATGTTTTTATATGTTTAAGATATAATAGTTTTACATTTTTTAGCAAGATAGTTACCACAACTTAGAGGACAAAATTCCAAATTTTTAACATAGGGTAGATAACTATTCCATCTTTGTAGAAATAATACCTTATTTATAAAAATGTCATAAAGTAGCTTAAAATACTGACAAAGTTAAAATACGACGAGATCTTTGTTTTCATTGATGAACGATTGCATAGTAACTATTTCTGCAACAGATTCATTTTTTTTTCAATTAGAATATTTTTTTAATTTAAAAAACAACTAAACATACATATACGCATGACAAAGAGGTAAAAATTAATTTCATGTTTTAAAAAAAGAATAATGAAAACTCCACACTATAAGAGTTTTGAAGGACAGAAAATAGTTAGCTATAGAATAGTAAAAATTTTTAAAAAATCTATATACATTTTTCTTACTCGAATTATTTTATAGATATCTAACTACCTTAAAATAATTTTACCAAAATATTTTTGAATATATATATATATTTTCAGACGAGAAATATTTCTACTTCTACAATGGCCAACTGGTGGATTGTCTTGACTGCCTGCGTGGTTGTGGTAGCAGGTCGAAAAAGCCACGAGGACGACGTCGGAGAGTACGGAAAGTACAACGAGTGGAGAAAGCAGATTTGTGGTAAGTTGTTGAAACATAAAAGTCATTATACATAACTAGGTGATTCAACATAATAACATAAAACGTAATAACTTATCAACTTTAATATAATTATTTATTCAAACAAACGCAGTCTTTTTTTTAACACTATTTAAGAAAATCATATTTAAGGATGTCCCAAATGTATAATTTTGCTTAAATAGTTGACTTCTTTTTACAGTTTATACATCTATATATATATATATGGGGCCTGAATGGCCGAGTGGCTAGCGCTCTGGCGCTCGGTACCACAGGTTTCGGGTTCGAGTCCCGGCGGTGCCATGGATGTTTGTAGTGGTTCGGAATCCACTTTAAACCGTAGGTCCCGGTCCTAATAGGATCGTAGAGAGTTGCGGGGGCATTGTTACTCTGCGTCCGTATCTTCAAGTTACACGCGCCCCCTGGGTAATGCAAAGTGAGTAACGTCTGTGCAGCTCTTGCCTTAAGGCATCCAAGACCAAGCTGTCTAAGTGTTTGCCAGCTGCATTAGAAAGACAAAAACAAAAAAAACATCTATATAGATATATGTCCCATTAATGATCGGATGACATATTTTTGCAATTTAGATGTATTTCGTGAAAACTAATACAAATTTTTGATACTAATTTCCCGTCACACTATCTTTTATACAGTCCTTGTCATCTTTTAATGATGCTAAATCTTTTAATTATTAATGTTCATCTCTTATAATTTCTAAATTATTTAGAAGAAAAATTAGTGTTGTTATGACATCCTCAGTGTCCTTCAGTACAGACACCCCATGAGTAATCTATTCATGGATAGGTTTGGTTTGTTACTGTATTGTAATTTTATGCACACGTTGGGCTAATTAGCCCGGGACCTACAATTTAACGAGGATTCCGAACCACTATGCAACCTCCAGAATCCGAACAAGAAGCCTGTGATACCAACAGCCAGAGCGCTAGCCAATTGGCCATCAGGCCGCCTAGAATGGAGAGAAAGGGTAGGCAGCTTCTGTTCCAATCGGAATCTACTCGGAAGACTCATTCATTCCCATTCTGTTCGGAATCCACTTTAAACCGTAGGTCCTGATCCAATGTGACTGTTGGGCGTAGAAATGATAACCCGTACCAAGTAAAAAGAAAACATTTCCTGTTTCGGAATCCACCAATAAGCAGATGGCCATAGTCCAACATGGACTGTAGAACCAGGGAGTTAGTTAGTTATACATACACATATAAACTATATTGGAATTTTATGAAATTAATTAGACGATTAACAGTCAGACATGCCTACTGCAGGAGAACAGTATAGCATCACAATAATATTTATGGTAATGTGATTAATGATATAATATATATATATATATATATAATATAAACATATAGTATATAGCATATGGCCTATATATCCAGCTTAACTTTATTCCGCATATAGCTATTTAACATATGGTTAATAAATTTACTGAAAAAAAACACGTTGCACTTTTAATATAACGCTTAAATTTAAAAAAAAAAAAAAATGAATCAAAGATTATGAATATAAAATAGAGTGAGCATAATTTAAAATTTTTGCAAAAAAAATATACTGATACCTAAGTTATACAAAAATAATATTTTTATAAAACTTCTCATTTATTCTTAAGTGAAAAATAATTTTATATAGCAATTCCCTTTATTTCTCAAAACAATACTTCTGAAGGTGCACAGAAATGGACAAATAAATTAATATAAATTTGAAATTTCTTTTTTAAATAATAATGAATATATTAAAAATAATTTTAATACCATCTGAAAAAATAATTGTTAATTTTTTTATGTATAGAAAAGAACAGCGAAGACATGTTGGCTGAAATGGATTCCTGTTTCTTACTGGAAACCAAGATGGTGAGTAATCCGTCGTGAAATTCTAAAAAGAAAAATCTCTAGTTTTATTTTAAATTAAATTTAAAAAATTCAACATTAAAATAAATATTGATCTTATTCCTTTTTTTAATCTTTTCCAAAATAAAGGAAATGTTTAGCAAATATATTGATACGTTTCAACCCCTTTATTGTAATTATAGAGAATTCTACATTGAAAAATGTCCCATCTGGACTTCAACCTCAATTATCAACTTGAAAAAAACTGCGGGATTTATTTTCAAAATAACCACCCGGCTATAATAAATAAAGCTCCTTAGTTTGTGCGCAGGAAAATCTTTCACATCAACCTCATTCCAAATTATATAATTAAAATTTCAAAACAGTTTCATGGAAAATGTATTCAGAGTAGCGACGAGTTAATCCCTCGTTTATCAGTGTGCCATTCTGACGTAGACGACTCTCAAAAGGCTATAAAAGATGTCACCTACGAGTGTTTTCCTTCTATCCGCAATTAGGTGGAAGCAATCTATGGTTTCACCCTCACTAAGGTCATTAGTGTTAGACAAGCAGATAAATCTCTTGCTTTGCATGTGCACAGAGAGAAAGATATACGGCGTCAGTTTCAAGAATTGAGAATTGCACTCTTTCAAATGCTTTTGTGTTCAATGTTAGACAAAAAGTATAGCCACGAAAACTGATCAATATTCATTGCATTGTGCTGGCAGAAGCACTATTTACAAATGAGATTCTCATTCCTTGTATCAGTGTGAAATTACAATTGTAACCGTGCTTCCTCCTACACACAGGCAAGGGTGGCAACAGGCCTTGTGGCGTTCAGGAGAATTTGGTTACCCGAAAGAAAGCACTACGCAACCTGCGCTCCCGCTGAGAAAAGTTTAGTTTATAGTCTCTCATTCCGACAGGAAATATATTTAACGCAACCATGCGTATTAATTGGACTACAGACTCTCACCCGGACAGAAAGTATATTTCGTGCACCCTACGCGTATCCGAGTTTCGGGTTTTTGGCTTAGAAGTGGAGTCCTTCCACTAATCTATGTCTATGTTAAATATTGTTTGTCTCTAATTGTATGTGTGTGGTGTTTGTGCGTGTGTCAATAAAGCTGCGAGTTCTCCAAACTGTGCCTCAAGTTTCTCATCCCAAACACACCCAGTTACAATCCGGTTGTCCAACCTGCACACTGCACAATGCAATTTGAGTTGCATTTTTAATTTAAAATACCGAAAAAAAATTTTTTTTTCAACTATAAAAATTCAACTATATTTCAATAAAATAATATATATAATATAATAAATAATATATCAACAGATACGCTGGAATTAACCCTTATTTAAATCTTACATAAAAAAGGAGAAATTTTAATTAATCTTTCTCATATATATATTGCTAAGAAAACCTTTTGTAAATAATTGTTTATTTTTTAATAACTAATAATTTTTATAAATAATCATTGTTTACTTTATTAGGCTTATAATGAAAAATTCATATATAATTAAAATAGAAAACGCTTATGTCCCATATAGGCATGCTTTAAAATATTTCTGCGATGACATTTGCTGGCTGCAAAAAGCAAATTATATTGCCAAGTTGGCGATCCATTTGGTAACGTTTGCCGATAGTTGGCGATCGATTTAAAAACATGAAAAACTCACCACGAGACAATTATTAAAAGTTAACGAATTTAGCAAAGCATTTTCTTAAGCAAACCTTTTAGAATATGGGGATAATTAAAAACAAAGAGTTTTCTGAATAATTTCATAGATATATCGACTACTGGATCATATGTAGCTGCTTTTAAGCAGTGAACTGCCATATATGATTCTGGATAGTAACCCATATTTTTATGCTTCCTTTGCACTTTAGTCAAACTCTATTTCTGGAAATGTACTACGTTTTTCTGTGTTGAAAAATCCATAGAACAAAATAATCAAAGGAGCCTCGATTTCGTATTTATATATACCACATATGCATATGTTAACTTTTTAAAATTATCCAAAATTCATTCTTCAAAACAGAATAATGGAAAAGGTAAAATTATTCAGGAATTTGATAAACATGCAATATATAAAACTGCACATTTGCTCTGACAGTAATTAAAATAAATTAATTTAATTATATAATTTCTTCTCTTGCAGATTCAAGATGCTGCCAAAGACTGCATTTCCGAAATCGCCCCTGAAACTCAAGTGTTTACGAAGGACTTCGTCATGGCAGCATGTGAAAATAAAGACATGTACAAAAAGGTGAGTTGACAGTTTTATCTTTCAAATCAGATCTCAAGAATTTAAAAAAGATCGTATTAGTTAATTAACAGTATTTCATTTTAGCGAAAATTAATTCAGGGAGAGAAAGGACAAAATTTAAAATAATGCCGTCGTTTCTTTTTTTTTTTTTTTTAATGAAAAAAAAATTTCCTGGTTAAAAAGTAATTTTAAAAAAGACGTATATAACAAAAATGACATACACTGTTAATAGATCACATTACATTAAGTAGTTTTATTTTGGATAAATTTTATGTAAAGGTTACTAATCTTTTTTAATACGCTTTTATTAGTTTCACCTGTAAGTTTGTTAGTTTGTAACTGACTCTTTGGGCCCTATTTTGCCCTACTTTAAGCGATGCGATTTAATTTATACGTTGTAAACTTATCAAGGACCGACGACACTAGAATATTTTGATAAGTTTATTATCTCATCATGATTAGGATCGCCAGGATTAGTGATTTTATTTTAACTTTTGAAGAGCAATTTAACCCATGTAGAATGAAAGTACCTAAGACATTCAAATCTACGTGGGATAGTGGCACAACGCGCCTGACTACGGATCAGGAGATTCCTTGCTCGAATCCTCGCTGGCTCGGCATATTCGCATTTGTTTTACTCCCAATTAAATTATTGTAAGAACTATAGTTCCAGTCCTCCGTACCGGGACCTTATTTAAATATTATAGTTTAAAAACACGCTTTTAGAGTTAATCAAACTAAAAAGTAAAAAATAATTGTTAGCATAAGAATAAAATGACACGAGAAAATGAATGTCATTGTTCTATAAACGTGGGGTGCTTTGTATGACATTTTTGAACTAACTCTGCATTTCGGAATGAACTAGTGAAAAATTATAACGATTGATATCGAGCATCCCACGCTTTTAGAACAGTGACATTCATTTTCTCGTCAGTCATTTTATTCTTATGTCAACAATTATTTTTTACTTTTTAGTTCGATTAACTCTAAAAGAGTGTTTTTTAGTTTTATTAAACTCTAATTTATTTTAGTTTCACATCTCTACAAAAAAATTCAAATACATTGCTAACAATATATTCGAACTTTATAAATAAAAAATTTTAATCAATGTTTTGTAAAGATCTACAGGTAGCTTTAATACTGGGAAATGATTCAAATGATTTCCATACTAAAATGTATCCTTATTTCAAAAATTTAATATATATGTATATTACTTTCTATTGAATTCTTTTTTAAACTTTCAGTTAGATGAATGTTTTGCTGAATATGAAGCTAATGTAGAATTCAAGAAACAGGTAAAACTTTTGTGCATTGATGAATAAAATCATATTATTGAAATGATCTTTAAAATTATTTTTAATAATTAAATAAAAATCTACAATTTATTAATTACCTTTTTAATAAATAACATATTTTTTTAATTTCAGATGGAATTGCGACCAGAAATAGTAGTAAGTAGATTTTTATTTTTTAAAACAAGAAAATTTGTTGAATAATGGATTTTAGCTAATAATATGTTTGTATTCAAAACTGTAACATTTTTTGATATATATATATTGAATACTAATGAAAAGAAAACAAAACATTAATCTAGGTTCCAAAATAATGAATGCAGAAAAATGCATTTATTTTATTAATTCAATATTTGGGGAATAAGAACACTATAGGAATGTAAAATATTTAATTTAATAATTTTTCCTTCAGGAAACTTAACTTACATTTCATTTATCTGATATCTGAAATTTTTTTTGAAATTTAATCCTCAACTGAATTTAATTCTATCCAAAAGTCAAATTAAATATCACATGATCTATTCCAGAGATATAAAACTGACGCAACCGTTATGAGGGGCATTCTGAATATAAAAAAAATTACAAAAAAAAAAAAAAAAAAAAAAAAAAAAAAATGTACAATTTATATGTATGAATAAACACTCAACCAACTTACTTCTGTTTTCTAAAATGCAAAAGTTACATTATAAAATAAATGTTGATCTTGTCTTGATATGAAGTCATTATTATTTAAAACCACTAAAAATGTCTGGATCACCATATGTATAATAAATGATTTTATGTATGACTATACTATACATCCATTTTATCATATTTTAAAAGTCCGAATAAATTTGCGTGGCGCATCTTATCTAAAAAGGGCAGAAAATTAACATTTGAACTATAAAAAGTTAACCACTTCTGATTTGTTCCTTCTTCTTCTTCAATAGCTCAACAGCCTCATGGTGGGCTACTTCCGTCAGCCTACTGGCAGATTCCGAAACATTCCGAGATATTTTCTTTTTACGGGGTAGGGTTGTCAACCCTACGCCCATAGTTTTATTAGACCAGAACGTACGGTTTAAAGTGGATTCCGAACCACTACAAGCCTCCATGATACCGCCTGGATACAAACTCGAAATCTGTGGCACCGAGCGGATTTATTCCTTAGACACCACTAAATATTATACACTCCTCTCTTAAAACTACAATTTTCGTGACAAAATTGCCTGAAAAGAACGAAGTTTATATCGCAATATAATTTACAATGACATAAAAAAATGATTAGAACACAGATCAATACAGCTATATCACACCATCGCCATCTTAGACATCTCGGAATCGTGGTAATAAATTAAATAGGTTTTTCAATGTGTTATAGAAAATATTGCTTGCTAGGCTACTTGCAACAATATCAATATTTCATTAACTGTGGTTATTAGAGAACATATTCATTCGCCAGTCGACATATTTCATATACCTTTGTTGTTCTTCTTCATTGGAGCGACAACCCTACGGTAGGTCAAGACCTTCTGCCTATTGGTAGATTCCGAAACATGAGATGCTGTTTCCTTTTTACTAGGTAGAGTTGTCAGTCCTATACCTAACAGTCATATTAGACAGGGACCTACGGTTTAAAGTGGATCCAGAACCACTACATACATCCATGGCGCCGCCGGGACTGGAGTCCGAAACCTGTGGCATCGAGAGCCAAAGCGCTAGTTACTCGACCATCAGGCCCCCTATATTATTATTTTGGCCGAGTTATTTAAAATCTCAAGCCTTAATTTTTGCAAGGAAATATTTTTGTTAATAAAATTTGCCAAAACTTAAAAGATTTTATTTTCTGGTAGCCGGACACCATCAGGTGCCTTATATCCAACAACCATATTAGACCGGGACCTACAATTTAAAATGGTTTCAAAACCACTATAACATTCATGGCACCGCCTGGACTCGAGCCTGAAATTTGTAGTACCATGTGCCAGTCACTTGGCCATCAAGCCCCACCATATATCTTTGTTATATGAAATGTCTGGCGAACGGGCTAGGCAAGGAAAAAGCATATTTTGTGGTCAGAGGAATATTGTATATCCTGAGCAGGTGCGGTCTCGTTGTAACATAGCTCCAAGAAGTAATATAGCTTCTCGTTGTAATATTATAGCTCCAAGCTCTTCCTTTGGCTTTTAGAAACTATTGGATATAGTGATTTATGTTGAAAGGTCAATTATAACCAGTACGGCCCCAATAATGACCAAAACAAACTCTGTTCAAGCAGTATGATACTTTAAAATTAGTATAAGATAATAGCGTAGTCTATAATACCATCTGTGTATTCTGTATTCATGTAACCTAAAGTTAAACTGAATCTTCACTTATATCTTAAGATACTTTCCATTTATGAACTTTTGTTATTAATTATATTCAAATGTATTTTTCAATATTTTTTTCAGTCTTGCTATTCGGAAATATTGAAAAAATACGAGTTAGAAGCACTGATGCACTACCTCGATGAAACTTCTGAAAAATAAAAGCCCCGGATGCATTTCACCGAGAAAAAAAATGTATACTGTTGCTAACGGGCACAACTTGCTTTTTTGCATTATTTTTGTAACACAATTTTATGATTAAAAAATAAATATTAAAATATTTGTGTGACATTGTTAAGTTTTTTTCAACATTAAATAAAAAAATTTTAAAATTTCCAATGGCAGGCTACAATAAGTAATAAAACAAAAAAGAAAAGAACACAAGGAACATGAAAACAACAACGAGAATCGAAGGAAATCACATAGTGACATGTTTAGCCCACAAGGGCCCTCGCCTCTCAGTAACGACTATACACAGTAGTAAACAAGTGCAGGGCAGACAGGAAGGTGAGATGAATCCATGTCCTCTCCAAGATTGCAGAGCAGGCCTTTTGGGCTTGCAAATATTTTCATTCGGAAAAGATGATTGGTCATACAATCATGGCCCGTTAGGAGTCTGAAAAGAGCAACAGCTTTACACCCGGGCTGATCAGGGATGTTTAGAATAAAGTTAAACCAGGTTTTAGATGAATTGCCTTCAAAAATTTAAAATTTAAAAAATATATTACCATTATCAGACAAATAGTGTAATAATTAAGATTAAAATCGCTGACGTAAATCTTTTAGTAAATCATCAAACTTGATAATGCACCTACGCGCAATTGATCCACAATAAATCAGTATTATTAATCACAATAAATCAGTATTAATTACAATAAATCATATTGGTACACAATAGATCAGTATTATTAATCATTCGCCACTCGACAAGGGATCCACTCCAAATGAATTTTGTACATACATAACATAAAAGTACGAGGGATATATATTTTTTTCAATTCCTTCTATTAGCTCACACTCTCCCTATATACAGTGGATAAAAAAAGTATTGGTAATTGCCTATAAATGATCATATTTGCTAACAAAGTATGTTTACAAATTTTATTTTAAGATAGAAATTACAGAAAGAGAAAAGACAAACAAATATAACGAAATTTGCATTTAAATATTTTTTTAGTCAAAATCTACGAGAAAATCCAAAATTTACATGATAAAAAAAGTATTGGCAAAATTATGAAATTGACAAAATTATGAGCGAAAACAAAATCAGTATATGTTTAGTACTTTGTATGCATACCTTCTGTAATCTATTTCTCATAGAGGAAACTAAGGTCTTTGTTGTACTGTTGGAAATTTTGTGCCACTCTTGCAAGAGTAAACGTTTGAGGTCGTCTTTACTTGAAATTTTATGTTTCTTGATTTCTAGATCCAGCAGGTGCCCTAAATTTTCAATTGGATTGATGTCAGGCGATTGAGGTGGGGTTTTTAATTGGCGAGGAGCATTGTAGTAGCCATTGACGGGTGAGATTCGCTGTATGCTTGGGGTCATTGTCTTGTTGAAAAACGAATGATGTTCCCAAGCCAAGATTTTGGGCACTGATTTTTAAGTTATGGCGCAAAATGTCAATGTATGTACGTGCTGTCATAATACCCTCAATAAAATTCAGGTTGCCAATTCCATTAGCTGCCATACAGCCCCAAACTAAGACGCTGCCTCCACCATGTTTTACAGTAGCAGTTAAATGTTGCTTTTCCAATTCAGTATTTGGCCTCCTCCACACATATCGTCGTCCCTCACTGCCGAAAATGTTAAACTTTGATTCGTCGGAAAAAATAACTGTGTTCCAAAACTCTTCAGATAAATCAACGTGGGATTTTGCGAAATCTAACCTCTTTGTCCTATTTATTTCCGAGATGAATGGTTTCTTTCTAGCTGCCCTTCCATAATAACTTCTCTCGTGTAAAACATTCCGTACAGTCTGTACGCTGAAAGTCTTTTGCGAATTGAAAGCAACATCTCTAGCTATCTGGGGTGCACTTATTTTAGGGGTTTTCTTAACCTTGTTAATAATGACACGTTCTTCTCTTGTAGAAAATATTCGAGGTCGTCCACTTCTAGTCTTATTTTCCGTTGATACTGTTTCCTTGAACTTTTTTACAACACTTCTGACAGTAAATAAACTTATATTGAACTGCACTCCTATAGCACGATAAGTTAAACCTTCATTTCTGAACCTAATAATCGTGTTTTTAACACTAACGTCCAACTCCTTCGATTTCGAAGTCATTTTACTGCAATAATCGCAAAATAATGCATAGACACTTTTGGAGTAGTTTGCAGACTTTATACCGGTAGTTTCTTATCAGTTGAAACACGTGACTTCAATGTAACAAAATTTGCATAGCAGTTAAAACTTTGCCAATACTTTTTTGACATGCAAATTTTCGTTTTTGAAAGAAAAAATCGTAGAAAATGCAAATTAAAATAAAATTTTTACTATTTTTATATATCTAAGATGTCTTGTATTTAATTACGACAGCTAAAATCGCATAACATTTTATTTATTTGTCAATATGAATAACTTAAGTCAATTGCCAATACTTTTTTTACCCACTGTATATCTTGTTCAAATTTTCAATCGTTAATAAAATACTTCTTATTCATGCACTCAAGTTCAAATACATTTTTTTTTAACTTGAAGTGGACGACACTTGATGTTAATACAGTTTTTTCAACTATTAATTCAGTGATTAAATTTAATGAATTAATTTTAGTTTTTTTTAAATTTAAGTTGCATATATCTACCAATAGATGGCGCCAGATGTAAAAGCAAAATTTCCGCTTTATTTGTAAAGGACTTTTCTGCAATATAGTGAAAAAAAAGTTGAAATTAACTTAAATTTCTTTTTTATATTACTTGTTTTTAAGTAAGCACAGTTTTGATATAAGAAAATAAAGGCAATTATGTTAAGTTTACACGGACGTACACGTTTGGACAAGTATCTATTTTCCACAGAATTTTCACTTCTATTAAGGCATTTATCCTATCGTACGATCAGCTACTGAATTCCATTCTCATAGAAATCTACTACCTGATTTCTTATTCCTTCCAGCACGTCCGCTTTAATATCGTCATCGCCAATAGATTGCTGTTAAAGTGCATTTTTAAGTGTAAGAACAAATAACGTTTAGTTATCCTACAGACTCTCATCCGAAGAGGTCGTATATTTTGCGCAATCAAATGCTCCTGCCAAATTCCGGCTGAACAGTGGTGTCCTTCCACAAAGCTCTAACTTTTTTTTTTTCTGATTTAAATGTATTAAATATTACCTAATTGTATGTGGTTGTGAGCGTAAATAAAAGTGTGAGTTGTAAAACTTATGCCTCCAACATCTCTAAACACCCCCTAATGTAATCTTAAAAATAAATATATTTAAAGCCTTTTAGTTCAGCACAAAAACATTAAAAAGTTAATATTTTATTAGATCCGAAAAATTATGACTGTTATCGTATAGAATCACGTAACAAAAAGATTGTTTTTTTTCGAAATTCAATTGAAAGTTTTTAATGCATGATTCAATTTAATTCAAAATTTTTAATTCACGAGTTCAATAATTCACGTTGAAGCAGTATCTCGATTTCTCTAGAAATAAACTCAAAAGTGTTTTCAAAAGCTAAAGGTCTGATCTTTAAAATAAAGTAATAAAAATCATTTCGTTATACAGTACAGCCTTTTGTGTAAACCGTAGTTTTTTTTCCTTTTTCTAAAGAATTGATGAATGCTATTAACATACTTGTTATACATTAAATAAAATGGTGGTGAAATAAGACCTTTTATTTCTAACAATCTTTAGAGACAACCCAATGAGTGACCGGCAAACGAAGTCAAGGGTTTATTTTATTTACTTACTAAATTTTAACCAGGATTAATTTTTGATTCGCCCTGTTCCCTCAGAATTAAACATAGTTCAGCACAGTTTTTAATGTCTATAAAAAATCTTTTAATTGAATGAAAACATTAGCACATAAAATGGTAATGCTCTTAAAATTATATTTCTATGTATGACATATTTAATAACTAAAAAAAAAAATTCTGCATAATAATTTGACCAGCAGTAATTACATGAGCATTTTTTCAATCCTATTTAAATGTATTTCTATCATGCCTGCAGAAATTACTAGAAACATTTCGTTGCCTTTTTGGATGATTTTATTGGAATTTCAACTACTATTTTATATGCAGCAAAAACATTTAAATACACATCTCCTATATTATGCAACTAATTATGTGTGAAAAAATGAAATTATAAATCATAGGTTTATTAAATTTCTTTGTTGATATATATTACATTGAACATCATTTCATTTTAAGTTATAGTTAAAATGTTACCTCAATATATACATATATATCTGATTAAATTTTTATTTATAATCTATTCACTTACAATTAATAGTTGAGAATTGACGACCAAAAATAATCAAATACTTTTTGAAATAACTTCTATCAAGTGAATGCTTTGTCTTTTTGAAGAAAGTAAAAACACAGATATAAGCAGAACATTTTTTTTTTAATGTATTACACAAAAAAACAATTTTTTCATTCAAGCAATCTACACAAACATACAACTGTACATTCTGTGCACTCACATAAATATAGACACAATAGGTATTTTATAAACATTAAACCATATAATAAATTTTTTTTCAAGGAAATTAACATTTAACACAGTAATAATACCAGGCATTATTTACAGCCACACAAATTACACAACATGCTTTCATTACGACAGTGTGGGATGTTAAATCGCTTCATCTAACATGTATCAGCTATACATTAATAATTTGTATTCACATAATTTGCGATGCAACATGCATCTTTCGATGAAACAATCATAAATTTTTTTTGAAAATTTAAAAATTTTTGCTAAGTTTTAAATTTTACAAAAATAATATTAAAAAAAATAAGGCACGGCTAACACTTTTTGAGCAAACATGAAAACAAATCTAATAACGAATCGCTGAGAAAAGATCCCAGCATTTAGTAAATCAAGATTGCTTTAAATTATCTAATGTATAACTTTAGATAATTATAAAAGCATTTGGAGCTAGCGAAATTGCAGTACAGTTGTTATTTATTGCACATTGACTGTAAAGCAATGCATCAATTATATTGAAATATTTACTATTTTCAAAAGCAATTCATTTTAAATTATCTTCGATAGGATAGCAATGCTTCAGGCTATATAAATATAGTCCAGACCATGGATAATACAATGGCGAAAAGGACAAATGGATTACTTGTTAAGGATGCTAGCCAAATAGATGCTGCTTTGAAAGAAAAAAAAAGTATAATAATTAGTGTAGAACATTTTTCAACTTGTTTCTTTTAATATTGTGTCACTTAAAATTTTTATTTCAATTAAAATCCTTTTTATTAAGTCCTTTACTAGGATTACCTATATCACTCTTTGAATTTGTCCGACTCGACCGCTAGCCAATTTTTCCTTGCACGATCAATGGTCTAAAGAATGCAATTAAGAAATTTTATTAAGAACTGTCTTCTATTACTTGAAATGCAGCTAATTTTATACATGAATTAACTACATATACATTGCATATTTTTGATGCGCTCATTTCGGCATTTGATGCACAATTATAACAAGTTTTAACATCAAAGAGGATACACAGTTTGTGCACTGGCAGCAAAACAATGTACAAGAATGACTCACACCAAGTATTTACAATAATACACAAAAATTAAATGTCTCTAGCAACTACAACAGTTAATTATTTAACATATGGTATTTCTAATAAGATTTTTTTTTTACTAATTTTACAGGTTTGAAAGACAGTAGATTTACAATGAACATAAGATTAATTTCCATTCAAGGAAAATAGAAATACTAAAGTATAAGAGAAAAAAAGCTTAGGAAATTTGACATATACATTCTATTAAAAAAAAAAAAGCAATGAAAAATTTAAAAAAAAAAAAGGCAAGAAAAATATTGTATTAATAATATCTATCAATTGACAGCCTATTTCTTTTCTTTATAAAATACATGCACATAATGAATTAAATGCAAGAAATACTTTAATATACAACATCATAAAATTCTTCTAAATATTATTTAAATTAAAGAAAATGTAATGCTAATTTATAAAGAAATGTATCTGGAGTAATTATTCAATAACTACTTTAAAAATTATTTTTAAATATATCAATAAATACCCCATATAAGAGAATGATTTATATTACGGAGTTTTAGGAGCATTAGAACTTTAAAATTATTAAAATATTAACTTGAAACTACATATGTAAACATTATACATTAATGAAATAATTTTTTTCTCTTAAGGTTGGTTTTCTCCATCCTTACAAAACACCGATGCAATATAAAATGTTACTCTTTTAGTTCCTATTGTATATGAAAAATTAAAAGATATTTCTAGCAACTTCAAATGTGAAATGCACGTCAGAAATTTTCAATTTGCACAGTGAAAGCTTAACTGCAGGTTTTTTTTTTCTTCGTTTATAAAGTCCGACCACAGATTACATGGGATGATAAACATACAGCTTAACAGCAGAAATGGACAAATCGACTTCTGACTAGGGTGCTAATAAGATGTGATGCAAAATTCCTTTAAAAGAAAAAAAGGATAAAAGTGTTTTCCAGTCGTCTTTTTTTAACATTGTGTCATTTAAAATTTTAGTTATTAAGGAATTAAAATTATCTTTATTGCAATTAAAATCCCTCCTCAATGATATTCCTTTCCCTATGAACTGCTCTTTTTGAATTCATCTAACTTATCTACTAACCAATTTTCCATGCAATCGGTAATCAGACAATATTTCAAACCTTTTTGGAGAGTAAAGTATTAAGTTATTTGTCTAACATAGAAAAAAAATAATAAAAACACTACATATATAAGAAAAATAAGCAATATCTAAAAAAATTTACTAAAAAAGTGATAAATATTCTTATAAAATTGAAACAGTATATATTTATAAAATCCATGTTTGTTTAAAATTTACACAGAAATTTTTTTTTTTTTACAAATTTAAAAGAATACTTTAAAAAATAATTATTAACTCTGAACTATTCAACTTTTTTTAATGTATAGTTAATTCACAAATCCTAAAAAACCAGATGTAGCTTAATATACACAACACTATTGCAAATATCATCAAAGTTATAAAATTTATATCAAATAAGTTTATAAATACTAAATTTAATGTTAGTATTTTAAATACTTGTATATTGAAGATGATATATAAAGATCAACTCATGCGTAATTAATCGAACAATGATATTTGTTAATATTTATTATGTATGCATTATAAAAGTAGAGTTTGGTATAGAAACAGCTTTAAAATTACTTTCAGAAAGAACTTTATGAAAGGGTACACTGAATATTTTTTTTTTTTCATATGTTTGAAATGATATTAACTACATATACAAATATTATCAAACAATAATTAAAAATATCAATATAATTCCAATAATCAGTATTTAAATGCATTTTTATCATATACAAATTGTGATATAAGGCAATAGAAATCTTTAAAAAAAAAGTATAAAAACAACATTAAAAAGGTAATAAAAGTTATTGCTTATTAACTTAAAAAGACAGTAAAAAAGTCAGGAAAAATTAGTTTTGATTTTAGTTTAAAAATGGAAGAAATTTGAAAAGTTCTAACAATGAAATATTGTAAAATATATAAAGAAAACATTTCCCACACAATAAATCGGCATGCACTACATTTTATTGCATCACTTTGAGCTATATAAAAGGCATTAGAAAAACATACAAAATGTACAATTTTGTTCATAAAAATGACTTGAAAAAATTGCAACTGTTCACAGATAGGCACACAGGTGAAAAAAAAAAATACATTACAAATACAGTACACTACATGGCACACATACACAATAGATATATCCAATAGTTATCACAGTGATATTCATAACCACATATCACGCTCAAATGAAAAAGTTATTTTGCTCCACATTCCAGCATTAAAAAAAAAAAAAAAAAAAAAAACTGTGGTTGTTAATATCTTTGAAATAAAAAATATATCTGCAACATATAAAAAAAATATTTACAAATAAGAAACATGATTGAAATGACAATGATGAGGTAGCAAAGACAGGATAATATAATGAATCATCATCAAATGCACAGAAATCCCATTAGTACACTAGAGATTTTTTTTTTCACAAGAATTTTAAAACAAAATTTTCAGACTCTTGGTTTTAACCTTAAATAGAATTTTGAGGTGGCTTTTCAAAAATGAGATCAATAATCATGCAAGATTTAAATAGCTCTTTTGAAATCCAATTTTAATAATAATTAACATTTACACAAAATTTTTAAAACAATCAGAAAGTGTGCTAACAATGAAATTTCAATGCATGTTAATTGATGCCCCTATCACTATCAAGCTACTAAACTTAATGAAAAGTAAATACTTTGAAATAATTATAGCAAATGTCTTAATTTCACCTAACAAATGATGATGCTAAAGCAGATGGGCTTTGCTTCTGTGGAAATTTACCATTCGGTCCCAGCCGACACAGTTCATTTGCATCTTTGGAACGCTCGAACATTGCAACCTTGTCCCTAATATCAGTTGGGGGCATTGAAAGCCACTTTCGACTGTCTTCATATGATCGCACAGATTTCTTCTCGGAATTTGATTTATTTTGTAATTGTACAAAGTCTCCCGAAGAAATTTGTTGAGACATACATTTCTGAATTCGACTTGAAACGGGTTCTAAATCTTTATGACTTCTGATTGCAATATTTGCATCAGATTTACTACTTTGGGATTTAATTGGATCAGAAAAGCTCTCCCCAGGTGAACCTAAATCACAATTGGTACCTTTTTCTGTAATGTTTGCACTATCAGTTTCAACTGCTTTATCACTTTTCTTGACATCTTTATTTTGGTCTTCTTGAGAATCGGGAAGAAGGTGATGCTTGGAACCTTCTTTCCGCAATCGAAACTTGGTTTGTACCTTTTCCTTCTCTTCGGCTTCCATTCGGAAACTTTCCTGTTTCAATTTTTCCCGAAGTTGTGCCCTCCTTTCTTCTTTAATGCGGTTAATTCGTTCTCTTTTCACTGCTTCACTTTCTGGGGTTTCATTCAATTTAGAACCTGATGGTGAATTTTCAACTTCACTACTAACAATTTCAGATTTATCTTCCTGAATTTGCACCGATGATTGATTACATACAGACTCTATTGAATTATTTCTTCTGGTTAATTTAGAAACTGGTGGTAAAGGTTCAACATCATGTTTAGTTTGTTTTTCAGTAACATCATTTTCACATTCTATTTGTTTTAAAATACTTTTTTCACTTTCAGATTGTTTCACACTTACATCACTTTCCAAAGATACATCAGCAGTGTCTCTTTCAGAAGTCGGTGAAGGCAAAAAGGCAGCCATTGGGTGGTAATCCTCCTGCATATCTAATATAGGATCTGACCATGGATCAACAGGCTCAGGAGCATTGCCACTATCTGCTTTTAAGGATTGCAACTTTCTAATTTTAAGTTGCGTGAAAAGACTTGGTTGAAGTGGCTTAGGTTTTGCAGTTTGTTTTTCAGGTGTTGCTTTATTACACTTCGAACTTTCACTTTCATATTTATTAGATATTCTTTTAACAATTTCTGACGATGAAACAGCATCAGTCATTTTTGGAGGTGGTTCAGAATGTCGCCTAGATGGTTCAGTAGTAACAGAAGGCTTAGTAGATTGTTGGCTGGCAGCAACTTCAGCTGGTTCTGAAACTTCAAATGTTCTCACAAGTTTGGGTGTTAAATCTCTCAACTGAGGACGCGATTTCATTTCAGTTATTGGAGAATCTGTTACTTTATTAGAACTTGAAACTCGCTGTTCAAATTTCTTACGAACTTCTTCAACAGGAGAAGATGGAGATGGGATATGAATTTGCTTCTTTTTATGTAATGGGAGTTTATCCATCTTAGTCTTAAGAGACTGAAAATCTTGTAATTTTAAGCTCTTTGGTGGATAAACTGGAGATGGAGGAGAATTAATACTGAAAGGAGAACTATCAAACTCATCTACATTGCAGTTTATGCTTTCAGAGGTATTTAAACTTAAATTATTAGACTCTTTAGATTTCAGATCTTCAGCAATATTAGATTCGTATTCAGTATTTTGGTTCTTGGATTCAGATGATGCTGTTTCAGGTACAGAATCAGATGGAAATATTTCCTCCATAAGAAGGTCATCATGTTTTTCACAAGGTGCTGATGGTATTTCACTGGCAGAGGAAATATCAAGTTTGTTTTCTGAAATTTCAACAGGAGATATTTTAGTCTCCTCTATTTCCTCAATCAATAAAGAATCTGATTCCATATTGACAGGTGAAATAGAACCATCTTCATCAGAGAAATTCAATTTATAATCTTGTATTTCTTCTTGAGGTGATTGAAAATCAATTGGCAGATTTTCAAAAGCATCATTTGTGGGTTGAAACACAGAATTTTTTTCAGAATCCGTGAGAACTGGTGAATAGCGCTCTTCCTCAGAAGAACTGTCTTGTGTAGCATGCACCTCAACTAGCACTGTTTCTGCATTTCCATATCGTTCTACAACTGTCCTATCATTGCATTCATTTTCAGTATCAGAGGAAGAAACAGCAGAGTTTCTTTTGTTAATTACAGCTTCATAAAGTAAAATGGGATCAAGAGTCAAATCTTCATTATTAGGAGAAAAGGTGTCGTTATAATCATCTTTAACTTGCCAAATATCATAATTCACAGGATCAAAATTAAAATTGTCACCTAAATTTGCTGTTTTGGAATCCACAGATGAATTTCTCATGTCCTGATCACTTTCATTTAACTTCTGATACTTAACTTGTGCAAATTCCTCTGAAGTCGACAATTTTTGTTTTCGAACATTCTTTTCAGCTTCAGGTTCATTTGATCCTTGGTCAGTGTAGTCCTGAAATTCTGAGCTTTTCATGGACACAGAGTCATCTTTTAGTTTACTTTTATCAGGACTCCACTGAGATGAGTCTTGCAACATACGCATTTGTTCACTTACATAGTAAAAGAGGCCATGTTCATCTTCCTCAAATGATGGTTCAGATATTATATCCATGCTGTTACTTTCAAAATAGGATTCGTGAGAACTCGAACGTGTATGCTTTTGAAGACCAGGAGATTTAGATAAAGGTGAAGACATTTCAAAAGAATGTGAAGATTCAATAGATACCTGAGGTGATGGCTTATTACCTGAAAAAAGGTAAGTTCCATATTAGCAAGTATGAAATTGTAGCAATTTTTTTTTTTTTTTTTTTTGTAATGAAATGATTTTAAAAAATATAAAAGAATAAAGTTAATTTCTAAATACGAAAATAAAGTAGAACCATCTCATATCTTTAAAGGGATGTATTTAATATAAAATTAAACTACTGTAGTTGTGACAATTCTAAAAATTCAATTTACTCTCTCACCAGCACCCTACAAATGTCCTAAAAACCTTATTACAGAAATAAAGGTAAGATCTTTACAATTCTAATATTAAAAAAAAATGTTTTTCTTTATAAATATTAATAGATAGATACCAGAAAAGTCATCATTTGTACTATGTAGAGATTCTTTTAAACAGTGAGCAAGAGATTCTGCACTTTTAACAGTTCGTAGTTTCTTCCTCTGACCAAATGATGCATCCATTTCAACAGATGGTTTCTCCTAAAAAATAAAAAGGATTAACTTTGGAAAATAAGAAACAGTTATACATTAATACCTATGTTCACATTTTTATTACATTACCTGCATGAATGCAGAATGATGTGGAAGTGAACCAGTGCTCGCTTTTCTTGCTGATCTGAATGAAGGACGATTTTTATCCCTTGTGCTTCCTGAATACCAACCTCTAGAAAAGAAGGATTTCCATCCAGAAGGTGATTTCTTTAATTTTGGCAAGCTTTGTTTACTAAAAAGAAACATTTAATTCTTTAATATTTATGAATGTTTTAAATATATATTTTGTCAATACATGACAGTATTGAAACAAATGGCTAATAATAATTTTGATCTGATATTTTCAACCTAATATCTTTAATGAATGTGCATATTATTGCAATAAATAAGCAAGAATAATAGAAATAAAATAGTTTATGTTAGCATAATTTCAAAAAAAAATTATAAAACTAACCTGAAATATGAATTTTAACACTGATCGAATGCTCTTTTAATTATCGAATGTTCTTTAATGATTTGATTTGGCTTCTATTGTACTATTATGCATGCACATATTTACATTAACTGTGAATTATATAATACTTCTTGTAACAATTTATATTAATTGTTATTCTAACCTTTAAAATATTAAATTAAAATACATTACATATTTACAAATATAAGTCAAGAGTACTTTTTTTTTCGTTAAAATTTTACCCAACATTCCAAGTCCATATAAACGACAAAATAAAAAAATTTCTTAACATTCCTTATTTACAGTATTCTATTATTTCTCGTATATATTTTGGTATTTTTCTGTTAGCTGGAAACAAGGAGCAAATTTCATTATCAGATTTTTCGTTTTAGTGGTGACTCAACAAACCAGCAATATAAACAATTACGAAAATAAAATAACTCATTTTATTTAAATAATTTCAAACTTTAGAAATAAAAACATTGTTTATTTAGCAATATGTGGCAAATTATCCCTGCCGTGCAGCTAATAGAAAAGTACCTATGTTTTTTAGAAGATTATCAGATCTGTATATAAGTTAGCAACATAATTTTCTAAAAATATCGATTTGTACACAATATAGGATATACATAATTATAAAAGAAGGATTAAAATGAACATTTTAATATAACTTTACAATAATTTTATCAGGAATTAACTTTGATAATTTAGTTAAAATTTAGTTTGAGAATTCATATATTAACAGAATTATTAACTTTTACCTCAAATTAATGTTTCCTACCTTTTCATCTGATGACAAATGAAATTTCTTAACTTTTAAAAAAGGAAATAATGTTTACTAAAGATATTCTAAATAAAGCATATGAAGGCTAACTTTTCATTCTACAATAACTCGTAAAATAAAATTAATAAAAACTAAATCCATTTATATGGTAAAATTGTAAAAATATATGTAAGAACAACAACAGCAAAAAAGAAATAACTTCATGAATGTTAAACTGATGACAAATATGTTAATTTATGCCTTTTTTTTTTACAAATATGTCAATTTTAGATAAAAAAAATTCCAATATATAGAAAAAAATACACATATTCAATCACTATTTTTAATGTATGAAAAATATGTATAGATATTTACCTAGAAGGCAACTCTATGACAGTATGATATTTAGAAGGCAATTTATCAGGACCACCTCCAACTTCAATATATTTTTGCTGGGATGCTGGCAAATGTGTTGAAAGTGCCCTAGCTCTTGCTTCCTCTAGAGAGAGTAATTTAGTAGGTGTAGATATTGCTAGTGATTTTGGACGAGCTCGTAGTAAACCTAAAGCAATAGATAAAATATATGAAAGCAATGTTCTACATTGAACAAGTTATAATGTAGATACATTACCTGTACAAAATAAAACATTTTGCAGTACAATAGATATCCTTAAAATATGTATGAAAAAATACTTTACCTTCTTGTTCTGAAGTTGATAGGAGTGGCGTTTTTTCATCAAATATTAAATCAGAGAATCTAATCAAATATTCTGTAAGGACAGCTTGAACACCTACAACATGCAAGGCACCAACACCGCCATTTTCAACATCTCTGGATCTAAAATAGAAATTTAAAAAATATGAATACTTTTGCATTATACAGTTATCTCTCTTTAATCTGGCACATTTGGGACCATGGCTTTGATTAGCAATTTTGCCAGATTATCGAGACTCAATATAGGTTTGACAGAGATACCAAAGATTAACTCTAGATAAAACATGTACATATTTAATAGAGATGCCATCTAGTGATCAAGGTCAACAAACATCGAAATCCATATGAAAAAATACATGAGCAAAGGCTTGATTGGTGCAGTATTATAGAATGTGCCAAATTATTAAAGCTGAGTTTAATGCTTAATAGCACAGCATTAAAAACTCACAATTTCATATGAATTACATATATAAGTTAAGGGTGAAAAAACTAGATTAATTTAACAATATTAGGAATCTATGTACACACTTGATTATACAGTTTTTTTCTCTAACATTTTAATTTATATTTTATAAAATATATACATAGGGAGAGAAAATATCTTTAAAGAAAAACTTTAAAAATTACTTCATAATTTAGTTTGCTTATTAATTATAGAAATGAACAAAAACTTACCTCAAAAGATTTGGAGCCCAAACAATAGCAATGTTTTTAGGTGTCATGCCTGTTTCTTCACCATGAGATGCAACCCTTGCAAGATGACTAAGTAAATATTGCAAGGTTCGAAAATGAGGAGGTGGCAACTGTTGAACAACATCTCGAACTTTCAATAACCTAACATCTTCGCTACACTGCATGGCACTCTATAAATTAAAACATTAATATATATCTAGACTTCCTAATAGTTTCAAATGACGAAATGAATTATGGCTATATATAAATAATTTACAAAATCATTTCAAAGCTAAGTCTTCAGTGCATTAATAGCTGTATAACTTTCATAAAGTTAATATATATATATATATATAATTTAAAAACACATACAGAATAATTTTTTTAAGAAAACTCTTTTGCAAACAATTTATAATTTTTCCGATCTTTTGTATTCTAGTAAAGAACATTTTTTTAATTTCTTTTAATACAGTTCCTCCAAAATACAACATAAAAGAGCATAATAATTTAAAATTTGACAGACAATATCTACAATATATATGTATAAAAACAGATTTGACTGACAAATTTAAAAAGATGCACATAAGAAAAAAATACCAAATGAAAAATTTAATGCTAAAAAAAAAAATTCCATCAAAAAATAGTGCTTACCACAAATTTATCATACAGTTGATAGGTCAAAAGTGGATTAGGTAATTCTCTAAAATACATTTTTAACAGAGAAGCAACTGAATGTATATCATGCACAGTAGCTGGATCTCCTAAATTAATTGGTCTATCTTCATCAAAGGCTAATCTAAAAAAGGAATTTACATCAATAAACAATTAAATACTAAATCAGATGTACACTTAGAATCATGAAAAACATCCATAATAAAAATAAAAATTGGTTGATAAAATTCTGTGCCTGATAAATTCAGATAATAAAAACATACCTCAGCCTTTGTATATTTGAACTAACACCAGAAAGTCTATAAATTCCATCTACTATGCCATATTCTTCTATGAACTCTGCACAACATTTCAAAACCATCGGAACTATAAAGAAAGTTAATAAAATTATTAGTTTTATCAAATTATAAGATATTTCATAAATAAAAATTTACAAAACATAGATATAAATATTATAAACATACTGTTATCTTTTGATCATTTTTCAATGCTTGTATATTTTGATTTTAATGTATGTATTATGTATCAACTTATAATAGTGTTGCAATATAATTAATAAAAGTAACTAATATAAATATATAAATTAAAAATTTTCTTCCTGATTCACAAATTTATTACTAAATGACATATGCATATTTACTTTCATTAATGTCAATTTTTTTTTTTACTATTCTGTTTAAAAAAGACAAATATAGAAAAATTTTATTACAAAGGAACATAAGATGTGGTACATTTTTAATTACAAAAAATAATTAACATTTCAAAAAAAAGAAATACAAAAACTAGCTTACTTTCTCTACCAGTATTAAGCAAGTGTTCCCCTAAGTCACAACCAAAAACTCTTTCTTTTAATATACCACTCTGTTTGAGCTTTCTTCGAGATGGACGAGACAAAAGAAATGATCGAAAAAAGGCAATGAGTTTACCATGCCGACGAAACACTGAATAGGGAAAGAAGATTTAGATGTCTCACTGATTCTTCATACAAAAATAAATAAATAAATGATAAAAAAAAGTCTAAAAATTACCTGGTTTAGTAGATGAATTAGATAGTTTAAATGAATGAGGTATTTTATCTCCAATAACTTCCACACATTCAGATGGGAAAAATCCAACCTATTAAAAGATAAGCAATTAAAAAGACTACAGATAAAATTAACTAATTATAATATGAATAAAATAAATATTCATTTTCCTCAATCACTGATAGAATTTAAATATAAATTTCTATCTATTATGAGAATTCTATCTATTTTATGAGAAAGAAAATTAATATTTTTTAACAGAACCAAGGAATGCATTTCATTTGTCGATTCTTTATTTCATTACTTAAAATAAATATAGCTGCTTGAAATGCAAGTAATAACACAACTAAAAAAGAAAGTCTTTGAAATTGAAGCAAGGAAGTAAAAGATAGATGTTTTGAAGTCAGTTAATAAATATGTCATCCAGCATGAATTTTATACTTTGTCAACTATCAATAGAAAATTAATAAAAATAAAAGCATACTTCAAATCCTTTCTTCCCTCTCCACCATGAAGATTCTGCAGGGGGAGGCATATCAATCACAGATATCATGTCCCCCACCTATATTAAATATAGAAGCTGCCATCAGTTTTATTCACTTTGATAAGGTTATATAATTATTACACAAGTAACGCATAAAAAAATGTAAAAAATTATTTATTATAAAGAAAAGCTTTTATTTCTGATAAACGAGAAATAAAAGGCCCTATACAATAATTTGCAGTAAAAAAAATAATCATGCAAAGCAATTAAAAGGAAAGCAAGTTACCCAACCACGTTTTTTAAGTTAAAATTACAATTAAAAAGTATAACAAAGCATGCAAGGTAAACAAGATACTCAAACTACTCACAAAATTTTAATATTAAAAAATAAATTAGAAATCATTTAGATATACAATTTCAAGAGCAGGATATTAAAGCTAAATAAAATTATGAAATAAATGGTATTATCAACAAATCTGAAATCAGGTAATCCAATATTCAGTGCTGAAAAAGTAATAACTACAGTAATAAATTTTCTTAACATTATGCAAAATAATTATTTATATATTAATTCATTAACTTTATATTTTGGCTTTAAATTTTATATATATATATATATATATAAGCAAAACTGAATATGAAAAATTTTATTCATTTAATTATTTTTATATAAAATTACAGCCTTCTTCAGATAAATATTTTGAATAATGATGTATCATCAGCAGAGAGAACTTTCTTCCTTATTGAGAATAACTTTTTGAATTTATACATGCTAATTAATTTGCTATTGCTATGTAAACAGTAAAAAGAACTAAAGAATGAACTAAATTTTTTAGATAAAATAATTTGCACAATTGTAAATGTTGAACATAATAACAAAATACTCATTAATATTGCAATAACAAAATGTTGCTTTTTTAAACTCTTATATGAAATAATAGTATATTGCAGACATTTCTTTTATTACATATAAATCCATTTAAAAATCATTAAATAAATTTTGAATTTTTATTAATTTTATTTTATGAATAGTTTGTAATTAGTTATCAATTGTTAAGTAGGAAAAGAAAAATTTGCTGCTAGAAAGAAAAGGAGCAGCTAGACACTAGGTAGAGTTATTAAAACAACCAAAGCAGATATGGTTAATATTCCATAAATGTTTGACCTGATAACAAAAATAATGTTTGATTTTCATACTTAGAAAATATTTTCAAAGACAAAAATTAACCACATGGAAAAAGTTAAACAGCTTGCAAATCTCTGCTTTAAAGGTAATTTAAACTACATATTAGAACTACCATTCAAAATTGAATACATCAATATTTATCTTAATTTATAGTTAATATAATAAATAAATTAACTGTTAAATCATTGACATATAGAATGTTTTGATTTCACTCCACAGTTGGATAAACTGAAATGAGCATAGCATAACTCTCAATTTATAAATTAATAACTAAAAGCCATAAAATTATCCCAGAAAAAAATCTTATATTAAAAATTTCAAAAATATATTATCAGAAATAAAAATAAGAACATAAAATATAATTTTTAATGACAATCAAATTTATTGCAAGATTAAATATTATTAATAGTTAAAATATCACATAATCTATTCAGACATTAAATTAAATTAAAAAAAAAAAGAAAAGAAATAGTGAGTAAAAGAATGCTTGCACAGAAATCATTGAAACAATAAAAAAATTTTAAAAAGAAAAGAAAAAATTACTTAATATTTATACAGCATTGCTTCCTTAAGTGCATTACTCAAATCTTTTTTTATTTCTCCATATGCATTATAGTTGAATCATGAATACAAAAAGGCAATAGGATTTGCACATTGCATATTACTTAATGATCCAAGGGTCTTTTTAAAGCCACACCAAAAAATATGTAATATGTACAAAATTGAATCAACAAAAATTATTAAAACTTGAGTTTCATAAAATCAGTTAAATTATTTTACATTAATATCAACTTAAAAGTTATTTAATAAACCCAGAAATTTATAGTTGTCATAAAATTAAAAATTTAGTTATAATAATTTTGATTAAAAACATATGTTAAATCTTTTTCATAATATTTGTCTACATCCATAATATTACAGGAACCTTCTGCTGCCACTGATTCTCATGATGACTTATATGGATGGAGTAGAAGACAGTTTGTCAAACCTTGTCCTATTAAGTATTTGAATTCTGCTACTTTATGTGCATTCTGTTTATTTATTGGCTCCTAAATGGAGATATACCACCCATCTATCTGAAACTGAGGCCAAAGAGGCCTGTTTTAACAGTCATTCAAGTCTTGGCTAAATCAATAAGAATATGTTTTTCTCGAATGTGAGTCAGCAAGCACAGCAAACATATGGGTTAGAATACTAGCAATATTAATCAAACCAAATCAGAATAGTTTAGCAAGCAACAAGAAACAAATATTACAATAATCAATAAATATATAAAATACATGAAGATAATGAGATTGTAACAAAATAGTCAGAAAAAGATGACCTCTGCATTCTAGCTGATGGGAAAAAACAAATATGGTGAAGAAAAGGAATGGAGGTAAATATGATTTGAGCCTCTCAATATTAGATACACTAACATATTTACAGGAGTAATGGGGAGGGATTTTACAAGAGATTTTCACATAAGTGAAGAAGTGATATGTGCCCCTAAGATATTAAGGGGATGTTACATGTTGTTGCAACAGATTCTAAATCATTTTTAGTTTTTCACAGAACAGTGAGCATAAGGATTGGAAAGAGATTACAAGGCTTTTAATCATTATAGATATAATTAATTCATGGATAAAATTAAAAAAAACATTTGCATTATAATTTTTTAAATAAAATTATGATTGAAGAGTTTTTTATTTTTTAGATACAAAAAAAAATATTTAGAATCTAGCTATACGTATATGTTTGCAATATATATCTTTTTTTGTGTGTGTGTGTGATAACTTATATCAAGGACGGAAATTATTCCTAAAATATCAGATCTTAAAAACCATTTATGGATTATTTTTTATAATCTCAAAACCACTTTAACATATCACACTGAACACTTTTACTTTGGGATATTTGATTTATTATATGACACATATACTGTGAAATATTCTTAAGTGAATATTTCATGTCAAAAGTATACACAAAAGCTTATTTTGCATTGACATTAGCAAAAATATTTTTATTGTGAATTATACAGATTTTTTATAAAATTCACAATGATCTAATGGGCATGCCAAAGTAATTTGTTTTCTTGGACTTAAAATAATACTATTTTATATTTCTCTTTGACAAGGTTAATCTGGAATTCGGTAAGAAAGCAATTAAAACAACATGGGCTTGTGGGATTCAATAAGTTAAAGTCAAATTGTGATTTTTAAGACAAAAAGAAAAGATCAAAGTATTCAATATTAATAGATATATATAGACATTGATAATGATATTCAATCACATATGAAGTATTTTTGTGATTTGATTCATATTAAATTAAATAATAAAGAAATAACTTCAATAAATTTTTTACTTCCTTCAGAATTATAAAATAAATACTAGCTTTTATTAAGTAACAGAACCCTCTGCAATATTGTTAGATATATTACATGCATTTATGTATAACTAAATAAATAAAGAGAAGCCAAAAAGGATTTAAGTAAACTTATATAGTGACAATATATTTAATAATAATTCATTTCCCCTGTTGATCAGTACGTTAAAAATTATTTAAGAAAAAAAAAAAAAAATTTAAAACATTACCAAAGATTAAATACTATAGATTTTCAGGAAAATATAAGAAACTAAGATCATCAAAACAAAAACAAAAAATATTACTAATTTAAAATAGAATGTTTACAAATATTTCTCACATCACAAAATCAGTATATCCTTGATTATATACATATTAAACATCCAAATAATCTCATTTACTTTCAAAATTAAATAAATATTTTAAATAGAAAATTAAAAAAAAGCATAACCAACATAAATATAGTGTAGCAATTGCAGCATAGTTTTTTACTTAATTTCGGTCGATAAGATTACAAGTCAAGAAAAATTAAACGTTGACTAATACCAATTGATAAATTTTAAATACTCTGGTAAACAAATATCAAATTTCATAGTTAAAAGTGGGAAGATATTTCCTTTTTGTTAACAAGGAACTTAAAAACGAAATACTCACTTAATATTTAGACAAAACACAGAGATTGCAAAACCGGGTTGAACGAATGAGCGGCAGCTTTTTGTCAATAACTTTCCGAGCCCCATATCACATACGAACCATTGTAGCACTTAGTAAGCACGTCCATCGGACAATAAGGGGTCTGTTTAATGCTCTGAAAATCCACTTGGCCTTATTTAAAACGCCGCAAAACGTGGCACGGTGTTAATGTAAAAGTGGGAAAAAAACCCAGCCCAGCCGAATGCCTGGAAACCGATTTTCACACTACATTCCATGCATCGAACTGATCGGAGAGGTGATAAGCTGAAGGCAGTGATTTGATGAGACCGTAATGTACGAACATGATTTCCTATTTTCTTAAAAACACTATGAAATATCAAGATGCTACAAATCAACACGCGCGACAGGACGTAAAAAATACACACACTGAGGTTGCTACACGGAAAGACATGGGTTTCATTTCATGGTCAGAAATAGGAAACATCGCCAAGTTCGCCAAATGTGACAGGATCCGTTCCAGAGGTAAACATAACTGTGGCGGAATATTTATTACGCTTTGGAGGTGGCGTAACTAAGGGAAAACCTCACGGAACAGAATAACGGTTTGCTTTACTTGGCGAGGGGTGGAGGGGAGTGTATAGGAATTCTTAAGGGCATCTTTCCATTCTTTTAGATAAAGTTGCTCTTTTTAGTGAGACAATTTCAATGTGGGTAACAACTGCGGCAAAAACACTCGAGAGTAAAATTAAAAAAAGAATGCAAAGGAATACTTTAAAAATAAACTTCGTCGGAAGCAGACTAAACAACCACCCGCGAAATACCGGCTTTTGCAGGCACTAAAATTTTTTTAACATTCTCCGTATTCTGTTTATTTCCCTCAAATCTTAATATGGTTCTTCATCAATACCTTTCGAATCCCATTACCCAAATATAAAATTACACTTACAATAACAAGGTTTTTCATTAATACCTTTTAAACCCTATTACCCTAATATAAAATTACATTTACAACCATATTGTTTAAGACTAAATATCAGATTATTATTATTTTTTATTATAACTATTTTAAATCAATCTAATAGCAATGGCCTGTATATTATACATCGGATAAAGAGAAAAATGGTGAAGATTCGATTCCCACTACGGAGTATAGTATTTTAAAAAATGACACGATAGAGTGTGTAACAGTGTCTTGCATCGACTGTCGAAATGATTAGTCTCCGAATATATCTATATAACCAGAAAACAACAGACATGCACGCCAAACAAGTGATCTTCAAAAGTATTTTCCTTGAGGATGCAATGTAACAGGAGCGTTGTTACTGCATCTTGTTAACGCTGAATCTGTTAGCGGCAAATGACGAAATCCCGAAACGGTATGGCACGACGCCAGAGCAGGAGGGGGAGAAAAAGAAAGCAGAAACGATTTTACAAAAAGGTTGCTGTCGTCACATTATTATAAAAATTTATTCACACATGCTTCTAATAAACTTTTTTCTTATTTTTAATAATACGATGAAAGCATTTCACAAAGATTTTAAGAAACATTATTCACATTAAAATTTACAATTTTACTTCCTGGAGTATTTTAAACACTTTATTTACTGTGATAATCTTTTGCTTCGGTAATGATCACGATGAAGCAACGAAATCACCAAGTCCGGGTTTGATGCCTTTTCCCCGAAAATATTACCTCTACGCAAAGTGGAAAATCTCGCTCATTCAACATCATATTGAAAGCTCAATAAATTGTGCGTTCGGCTGTTAGTTATTCATTATCATTCCGAAAAATTAAAAAGATTTCGAAAAGGATAGAGAAAAGAAAATCTACTGAAGTTTATTCAAAAATACCGGCATCTTATAATGTAACAACGATTTGTTATTAACGACACTAACAATATCCAGCACTTGAATGACATTTTAAATGGACAAAAATAAATTCATGGTTTATGGTTTGGTTTGTCGCTCTATGGTCATCTTGTGCACACTTTGGGCTAAACAGACCGGGACCTACAGTTTAACGTGGATTCCGAACCACTAACAAACATCCATGCCACTGCCAGTATTCGAACCTGAAGTCCGGGATACCAAAGGCCAGAGCGCTAGCCACTTGGCCACCAGGCCGCTAAATTCATGAGATTATGATCTCTTGTAATTGAGGTTATGAATTACATAAAATTAATTAAATGTATGCAATACCAATTTAGTTTAAAATGTATCTTCAATAGTATTATGGCAATTTTTTTTTTTTTTTTTTTTTTTTTTGTCTTCAAAAATATATTTGAAACATTTAATTGGATATTGGAATATAATCACTTAATTTTAACATAGTATTCGGATAATAAAGGGCCTGATGGCCGAGTGACTAATGCTCTGGCGCCACATGGTTTCGGGTTCGAGTTTCGGAGATGACACGGATGATTGTAGTGATTCGGAATTCACTTTAAACCTGCAGGTCCCGGTCTCATATGACTGCTGGGCGTAGGGCTAACATCCCTACCCTGTAAAAAAGAAACCATCTCTTGTCTCGAAATTTGCCAGTAGGCAGGCGGCCTTGGCCCACCATGGACTGTAGTGACAGGGAGTTATTAAAAATTTAGAATTCTTTTAACAGTATTAAAAGGCTCTTTTACACTCGGCATTACAGTGAAGAAATGATCGAAATGATAATATAACTACAGATATAGAATTGCAGATAGGAACACATACATTGACTGTTCCTCCAATTTAGGGAAATGCAGATTTGAAAAATCTCATAGAATATGAAATATACGCGCTCGTAAGAGATAGAGCGGCCTGATGGCCAATTTGGCTAGCGTTCTGGCCTTTGGTGCTTCAGGTTCGAATAATGGCAGTGGCATGGATGTTTGTTCTGATAGTGTTTCGGAATCCACATTAAACTGCAAGTCCCGATTCTAAAGTGGTCACAAAATGACCGTAATTTGGTTTGGTTTATCGCTCTACGGTCACTTGTGCCCGAGGGCTAAACAGACCGGGACCTACAGTTTAAAGTGGATTCTGAGCCATTAACAAACAGCCATGCCACCGCCAGGATTTGAACTTGCAAAATGACTGTAAAGCAACAAACCAAATCTCAAATCATAAGAGAAGGAGAGGAACCCCCCTTTTTTTTTTCGTTCGTTTAAATATTTAAAACCAATGATAACGATTTTTTTTTTTTTTTTTTTTTTTTTTTTTTTTTAAATAGTATTTCAATGGATCAGTGAGTATCTTATTAGTGTCAATTTTATTATCAAGCCTGAAGAATATGCAGATTGAGCCGGCGTTTCTTCTTGGTTTAGTTTTATTAAATATTCATCGAACTATTGAAGTTGAAATAAACAATGTAATCGATTAGCTGGCGAAAGAGAAAATAAAACTGAATTTTAATTTATTATAGTAATATAAAATAATATTTATGTAATTTTATTTCAGAAATTAAATTTTTATTTTTTGTGCAATACTTCTTAGTTTTAATTTCTTTATGTATTTGAACCAAATTAGTGCAATGCAAAAATAATAAATAGAATTTTCGACTTCAGATACCTTTTCCATTATTTATAGTTTAGTATTACATATTGAGCTTTCATAAACTGTTACAACTTATATTTAAGTTCTTCTCCCCCTCCCTGTCTAAGACAAAATCCTGAGTGTTTTCGTTCGTTTCGTTTTAAATATTTATAATAGCTAATAAAAAAACTTATCTATTAACTATCAAAACAAATCGGTTACATAATTATATTTGTATATGAATAAAAATTATAAGAAAACAGATAGCTTCAGAAGATTAAAAATAAAAAATCTGTAAGAGTTAGAAAGGAATCGGTCAAAACCGATATTTCGGTCTATTTTAAAACGGAGGATTCCCCAGGCATTAATCACGCTTTTGAAGACAAGATTTCCAGTAAGTGGCAATATTTAGCCGTAAAAGAGGACCATAGCTGGTAGTATATGAAAGAAAGAAAGAAGAAAAAAACGTGCAAGGTCAAGCATCTCAGCAAGTTATCTTTGCATGCTTTGCCCGTTCGTCGTCACCAACCGATTACAGACAATGAAACTTGAGACGGACCGTGCTGCAGCTCACCGGAAGTTGACGATGGAAACGCGGGAAAGCTCCAAATCGCAGGCCGAAAAGGCGGGCGGAGGATGGTGGAAAAAAAAATTCTTCCAGTGCTAAGTAGAAGGAAAGTCGTCTGAATTGCTTCATTCAATGACATGATCACTGCTCACTTGGAAACGGAATAACAATCCCCTTTTATTCATGGTAAAATTCTGAGACCGTTTAAGAAAGGCGAACCGCAAAAGCTAATGTTACGCAAAAAGGAAATGATCCAATGAGAGGAAACTTGGAGACAATTTTACCTATTTCTTCGCATTGAAATCTGTGTAATGAAAGGAAATGATAAAATCGAATAGAAGCGCCAATTTCTGAACTTCCAAAATGTCTATAATGCAACGCCTAATTTTGAAGATAAAAAAAAAAAAATTTGTGCAAGCATATTACGTCTTTAACAGAATAAATATATTAGTTGACAAACAGTAAAAACTGACAATTATAAAGTCACGGAAAAGTTTTAAATGGAGAACTGTTTAACTTGCAGTTTGTTGAAAACAGTTTCAGAATATTAGCCTGATGAGATGTCATATATACATATATTTACATGGTGAATTATATATTTGTTATGTTAAAATATTTTTGACAATTAACATATGATACACGAATTTGTTCTGATTAAATCTCAATCAAAAACTCACTGAATAAAATAGTGTAAAAACATTTTTGTAAATTTTTAACAAAGAGCTATATTGAGGTACAATGCGAAGTCAAAGAAAAATGTATTCGAAATACTGCATTTACTTAAAATATTTAACTCAACAAAATAATATTTTTTATTTTTTTATTACAAGAACTGAATCTAGCATTCTGACTTTTTGGCCGAGAGAAAATTGTTTCCGAAATAGTGCATTATTCGTCATTATCGTTCATCGAAACTATAATCATTCAGAATATAATTATAATCATAATAATTTTAAAAAAAGAGGCAAAGACACCTATAAAGCGATGATTTTCAAACAAAGGCCCGCTGTCCCTTAAGCGGCCGCAAAGACGTTTTAAGGAAACTACGAAGGAATCAGTTGAAATTTTGGGTTATTTGCTATTGGTGTCACGTCCGGTTACTTTTTTTTTTTTTGTGAGATTTTCTTTTAAAAATGTTGGTGGCTATACTTTGACTGTTCTATTAATAGATTATTATTAGATACAATCAATTTAATATCTGTAATATTATTAAAATGTCCTCAAATCCTTAAACTTTTTTTAAAAAGACCGTCACGTAAGAAATCCTGTAAAAGGCTGGTAGCTCATAAATGCAGACAGTAAAGCTCCCTCGATATTAAATTAAAAAATAATAATGACACTACTGCTAAGATATTTAAAATTATTTGTAAAAGAAAAACTCGAGGACATCTAGAACATGAGTATCTATGTCTTATTAGAATTCGGATTCAGCCTCGACAATCTTGAGAACTTTGTAGTTCTCAAACTCAGTCTTCAAGGTCGAAAATATAGGTTAAAGTTATTTTAATTTACTTCCTATAGTAGTAGTACAATGTACTATTGACAAATGCTCGAGTTTTAATGCCGGGGGAAAAAAAAGAAAGAAAGAAGGAATCCTTTGACAATTGAGAAAAAGTGGGAGCGGTTTCTCCTTCCCTCACTCAATTGTAAATGGGCCCTTTTTACCGCGAAAGAATTTCTTTCAATTATTACTATTTTTTTTTTTTTTTTATCGGACGAGGGACAAACATTTGAGAAGGAGATGGATTTAAAACTTTTCAATAAAAATGAACAAAATTTTATATTGCATACATAAGTCAATGGGAGGAAGGGAGGATGAAGATGAAACTCCTTGGCCAGAAGGCTCTATCACATAATAAAAGCTTTCTGTTTTTATTTGTCCTCTAATAAAGAAATTTTCTTTCTTTTGCAACGGAAATAAAAATGAAGAATCGAGATTTAAAGAAAAGGCTAAGACACGATTCTCATTCCGTTGGGACAGAATAAAGAATTTTTATTCTAAATAATAAAAATTTACTGCACCCTTTCAGATTTTCGAAAAGTTGTAGCATAATTTTGTATACATAATCAAATATTAAACATGCCATGTTTCCTGTAGGAGCAAATTCTAAATGTCATCAGTATTTGAGTTTCATGTAGGTTTAGGGAATAATAAAAATTTATGCGGGAGAAACTGAATGACATATGAAAGGGAAATATATGAAATAGTACAATTTCGCCATATCGGGAAACAGTGAACATACAATATACTGAAAGTGAAATATAACGGACAGCTTTATAATCGATTCATGTCTTTTTTTTTTTTTTTTTTTTTTTATCATTCAGCCTATAATTGATTCATATTCCCCCTTTTTTTTCCAACAAAATAATTTGGTTTGTCGCTTGTGCACGGTCATCTCGTGCACACGAGGTCTAAAAGACCGGGACCTACAGTTTAAAGTGGATTTCGAACCACTAACAAGCATCCATACCATCGCCACGACTCGAACTGAAGCCTGTGATACCAAAGGCTAGAGCGCCAGCCACAAGACCGCCCGACAAAATAGAGCTGGTAATATTCGAATACGCGATATACCGAAGAGCTATCGTGCATACAAAATTGACATTTCTAAGGAACAGAGCCCGCATACAACATCTAGATAAAAATTTACGCATACTTATTAACGTAACCAACTTGGTATCTTTATAAAGATTTAAATAAATTTCGTTTCATGATATATTTCTATTTATTTATAATTTTTTACTCATTTCATTCATTATGTATCTATGACATTCGGATTATGAATATGACAGATTCATTAATCTGTTAATATTGCTTTATCCTTCCATTGACTTAAAAGTTTAGGTCTGCAATGGTTTAGTTATTATTTAGTAAAATCTTTGTTTAAAATTAAATTTTAATATGTACTTTATTTATTTTTCTTTATTCCTCACTCAAAGCCGTTGTCAAAAAATATCTTTTCTTAAAAAGTGGGGAACAAGCAAAGTGTTGTTTTGAATACACAGGAGTGCCTAAAAAAGGCAGGATATGTTCCTTTAAATGGTCAAATTGTAACATCCTTCAGCAGTGCATTTCTATAATGCTCAGAGCAAGGTCGGATCAATGCGTAATTACTCAGCGCAGTCCGCACAACAATCCACCGTGAAATAAATTACTGTAAAAAGCAGCGAGTGATGTGGAAAAGTAGGTTTTTGGATTCTATATAAAGAGAAAAAGGGAACGGAGAGTGAAAACGTCCTTTGTACGACTTGACTAGGAATGACTTAATTATCGCTGCATTTGGAATTAAAAAGCTGTTCAACGTTTAAAGCAAGAGGGAAATTCCCGTGTCGAGGTTGCCATACTCTATTGCATCCCTATTGTTCTTGCTGACATGCACTGCTTTCGTGATTTTTATTGAGATTTATTGCACTTGAAAATGTATCAATCATCTGCAATTTAAAAAAGATTAATTTCAGCTTCAGCTTTTTAAAATTTTTTTTTTTTTTTTAATGCGAACTTTCTTAATATAGCACTCCATTTTACTATAGATATATAGTTAATATTTCTGTTAAAAAAACTATGGCGACATATTTTAATTGTGCTATAATAAAATAATACAATTCGTTTACAAAGCTGAAATTCTGTGTAACGATGCTAAGATTATGAATTCAACCTATGACATATTCAACTCTAGTATCAGATATATCTTAAAAGTGAAATATTGATAAAACTAGAAAAGTTTAGATTACATGAAAATTACATTAATGAAGTTATTATAATTTTAACCTATTTCAAATTTTGTTTTTAATTCAGTATAATACTTAAAATAAAGCAAAAAGTTACTTAAAATAAAGCAAAAGTTACAACGAATTAAAAATTTGGTTAAAACTAAGCGTTTAATAAGAGTTAATGTACTAGTACTAACATAAGTTAATTAAAACACCATAATAAAAAATACTATTATCAAAATCATTAGTGTTTTCTATAATAGTGTGTGAATATCGCGATAAATTTGTTCTAGGGGATTTAAAAAAAACACTTATTAAATATTACATAATGATAATAATAATGGCTAAACAACCATAATAATAACGATCAAGACAACTATAATAATAATAATGACCATGACAACTCTATTTACATAGAAGTAAGCATCTTAGTAAAACATCGAATCATCATAACAATTGGCTGTTGTTTACGGCACGTTTTTTACTTACGGAATTATGATCTTCTCGAAGGAGATTCAAGAACCATCCGATGAAATTGTATCATTCTGGATAATGATATACATGTAATTATCCACAAACAATTCTGATTGGAAATTTTCTCCTTCTTCTTTGATTTTTATTTATTTATTACTTAAAACTCATGTCCAGACAAAATCTTTCAAAAAAAATATTTAAAAAAGTGTACAAAAAATATCCCCCAAAACAAGCTTCACGTCTCATTTTATAAACAATATGTATATATGGGGTTTCCACAGTAATTAAAGCGAAACCTTAAAAGAAGAAGAAAAAAAAAAGTCAAATGTACACATGAACAAAAAAAGTCATACCACATGCCTATCAAGTTCCCGTTAAAGATATTCAGCAGCGCACGGAGGAGGAGTAGGGGTGAAAAAAAAGAAGTAAGAATACTGTAATTATAACTGGACAAATCATTGAAAGAACAAGAAAACGTTGATTTGAAGGATGCTCTCTAAATGGAGTGACATATTATGACCAAGGTTTGAGGAACGTTCCACAATGACCTTCATTCAATTTTGTTCCGCTTTAAATTTAATTCGGAACTTATTATTACTTTTTTTCTATACAGTAGTTATTGAAATATGCCGCAAATGGTTCAAGATGAGGAAAAGATTGGGACAGGACATTGAAACCAATGCCCGAGTTTTATTTTCAATGTATCAAATTGTTAATTATTTGTCGAAGGCAGGATATGTTGTGGTCTGCGTTGCCATGGTAACGTAAAAATAATGAAAACAGGATTTTTTCCCCCCTCTTCTTCCTGAGGTCATTCAACTTATTAAATATGCATATTCATGAATTCGAATATTAATGAACAATGAATAAATATATAAATGTTAATTCTCATCGGAATATCATGTTTACCAAACACGCACATTTTTTTTTCTTTCTATCAGACAAAAAAAAAAAAAAAAAAAAAAAAAAAAAAAAGAGAGAATCATTTGTAGTGGATGACTGAATTCTGACCAAACCTACACTAAAAACTATCAACAGAATTAAAAAATATAACAATAAAAGTACATAGTGTAGTAGTGGTGAAAAAAAAAAAAAAAAAAAAAAAAACTAAACGAATCGAAAGCAAAGAAAAAGTTAAAATAATAAATAAAATAAATATTTCGCTATCTTCATAATTTTTTTGAATAATGATAGTAAAATTATATCAACAGAAATTTTTTTAGATCATTGAGTATATTTCTACAGCTGGGATGAATAGATAGCGGCTCATCTCACTGATTTTATTAAGTAAAACAGAATATAATAAGTTATTTTGAAAGATTTTCAAATTTCGAAAGAAAATTAAAACAGGAGATAAGACTCAGCATTAGTTTATTAAAAAAGTAAGCATTCAAATATTAGAAAAATATTCACTTCAATGCTTTCTATATTATTGAATAAAGATCACATTTTCAATCTAGATACAAAATTTTCAAGTAGTAATTTCATATTTACAATATTTATAGTCAAAAACATATTCCTTTTAAAATTGCGTTAAAAAAGGTAAATGATGTTGTTACTAGATAATGCATTAATATAAGAAAGTTTTTTTTGGATCAATATATATTTCTAAACAAATATTTTTAAATATGAATTTTTAAAAAATGGATACATACTATTTCGTCAAATCTCTTTTGCGCTTGATTATCATAAAAGTCAAATCAACTCATGTAATATTGCACAACAAATTCATTAATTAGTTTTTTATGATTTTACATTCATTTTTTAATATACATAAAGAAATGAGATATATATTTGTTGAATATCTGATTTTAAAACTCCTAAATAGTTCTCTTTAAACTGTAGGTCCCGGTCTGTTTAGCATCATGTGCACAAGATGACGACCGTAGAGAGACAAACCAAACCTGAATAGTTCTAATTATTTTTGTAAAACTTCCAATAATAAAAGTTGAAAATTATAATGAAACAGAAATAATTTTAATAACCAAAATCTGAAGTAAAAAATAAAAGTCTTAATAAAAATTAGGTGCTTAGTGTATGATCTGAAAATTGTAATTTATATTTAAATGCTAAAAAGCAACATTCCCATCGTCATTCATTATGTTTTAAAAGCCACCAGAGAAACTGGCAGACTTCCTATTAAAACAGAGATTGCTACCAACTGACAAAACAGAAAACTTAGATTTTTTTTTCTCTCTCTCCTCTCCCCACTTTAATTTTCTTCAAGCCAAACGTGGAATTTGTGCCAAAATCTGATATCAGGATCACACAACCATTCATGAAATCAAATGTTTAAACAACACTTCCTGTATAGTTGTAAGTTGCTAAGGTAAGGGTCATTGGCTTGCTAAAATAAATGTTCGTGATTCATTCACGATATTGTAGCAACTTCCTTTCCATTCAAATGAAAAAAGTTCTCGCAACAGAGTGCGAAAAAAGTGCTTAACCTTACCTTAAGCATGCAGAATTATATAATGAAAAACCAACTGACTGCTGAAGGATTAACTTTAATCCTCCAACCAAGTTCATAAAGCAAAGATGTTACCTCCCATACGCGTTTCGCTTGAAAAAAAAAATAATAAATACACCCTGCTATGTTTCGGAATTTTAAAAGTATTGCGTTTCGCAGATTTGGTTGTAGAGTAGGAAGGCTACCAGATTCTTGCCAAAGCTTTCAAAAGAGGTTAGAAATCGCATTTTAAAGGTTGATGTCACATTTAAAACTGTCTGAAATCGCAGTCATACCGAACACTTTTTCCGAAGAAGTATTTCGGGTTTAGCATGGAGGTAGACAAAATAACACAAATAAATCTGAATGATCGATGGAATTCTTTTGAAGCAAAAAAAAAGTTTTTTTAACTATTTATTCTGATTGAAAATGAATTCAGAGTAATATAAATGTCTGACATAAGATCGTTAACATTAATTTATTACTGTTTAAAAAAAATAGAACGGACGTTAAAAATTGGAATTTTGTTTCAAACTGCTATTCATCAATTTAGACTTTTTTTTTTTTTTTTTTTCATAACTTTTCTCAATTCAAATATATAGAGCAAATAAAAGAGAAATACGTTAATTCTACATTTTATAGCTCAACAATAAAATTAACAAGTATAGGTAAATATGTACAAGTTTATTTAGATATACCTCCTCTCTCCCCCCCTCCCCCCGTTTAAGTTTTGATTGGTTTGGTTTGTCGTTCTACTGTCATTTTTTGCACACTTTGGGCTAAACAAACCGGGACTTAAATTTAACGAACCATTCACAAACATCCATGTCACCGCTAGGATTCGAACATGTAAGCATGTGGTATCAAAGGCCAATTCGCCATCAGGCAACTGTGTAAATTTTGAAGAAAAATAGAAACAAAATGCGCATTACGACAATCAAATATAACTATCCAACTATTTCGTGTATATATGCATGTATCTCAAAAATAATTGTACTCTAGTATAAGCCTATTTGTTCATAATTCCAACATCGTTGTCACAATGCAAATTATGCAGTTGTACAATTGTGTATAATATTCGTGTAATTCATAATTCAGCGATTTATTTATTTCCTTTTTTTTAAAAAACCTTTAAAAAATTAATAGAAATGAAAGAGCATCGTAGGATATGAAAAAAATACATAAATAAAAGTGTGCAATAGCAGCTGTGAAAAAAAAAAATTTCCTAATACGGCATTCTAATGTACTCAGACTGCAGTATTCCACATAGTATTTAAATTGAGCTTTGTTCATTTTGAAGTTTGATAGGTTTTATTTTGACGTATGGAAATAAATTAGATTTTCCTAAAGATATGTGTAAAGAGAAGTCAGATTTCGAAAACCAAAGTAAGAAGTGAATGGAGTTTGTAAATCAAATTAAGAATATATATTTTAGCAGGAGGAGAAAGGAGATGGGTCTAATTATATTTATATGAATATGTTCAATACTTTTGTACCAGATATAAAAATTTAATAGATTATTTAAAATTTATTTGAATTTGATGGACTTTATACAGTACTCATTTTTTCACATGTTCAAAATAATTAGAATAAAGAAAGTGCTAAATTTTAGGTTAACATTACCTATTTAAAAAATGACGATTTACAATATGATATTGAAAACTAACTTAAAATTCTGATTTCCATGCTCACTTTAAAAAACACATAACTTACAAACTAACAATAATTTACGGAACAATTTTTCATGTTTTTTTATAATTATTATTATCAATACGGCTTATTACTGCAAATTATGGAACCATACTTTGAATGTCATAACAGAATGAATAAAAACTCATAATCAATAATTGTGCGCAACAGAAGGTCAGGGTCATTTTTTTCAGACTGTGTCATCCAACAGAATATGTAACCGCTATTAATTATCAGTGACACGGACGCATCACGACTCATTACTCGAAACCTTCAAGCGAAATTAGGCAGTTCGTGTTTATCAACGAACTAATAGAGCGATGCCTCGTCGTAAACAGTAGCGATGAAAAGCAATGTCTGAGGACTGCCAAGATGTGCGCACATGGCAAAGAATCTGGATTCCTAACAGAGAAACAAGACGGTTGAGTTTTAAATAAATTATATAATACATTAGATGCCAGGAAAGCAGTAGGATGATTTAAAACTTAGGTAACATAAAAATCAAGATTCAAATAAATCTATCATAGCATTTAGAGTGGGAATAATTTAATATGTAGATCATTATATCCACCACATCGCAATTTTTTTCAATTACAGCTGTTTTAAAGTCTTTAGCTCCAAATTTCAATAATAATAATAATAATTATGGGAAAATGATTTACAATCAGAAATAAAAAAATATTAAGACTTCATTTATTTATAAAGTAAAGATAATTTGAACAGGTGATATTTCGATTTGCAAATAATAATTTTATTTTAATTACCAAGACTTGGATCCTATCTGCAAATTACGGAAATATACTTTTAATTGTAAAATTAAATCTATTTACTAGAATCTATCTCAATTGAAATTATTTCGTTTAATCATAAGTATCAGTGAATCTTGTTTTATAACAAGGACATGTAAATTTTACAACCCTATTATATTCTTTGGAGCCTGATGGCCGAGTGACTAGAGCTACAGGTTTTGGGTTCGTGTCCCGGTGGTGCCATGGATGTTTGTAGTGATTCGGAATCCACTTTAAAGCCGCAGGTACCAGTCTCGTTTGACTGTAGAGCGTGGGGAGACTCTACGATATGACAACTCTACATCGTAAAAAGAAATCGTCTACTGTCTAGAAATCTGCCAGTGTGCAGATGGCCTTGGCCCACCATAGGGCTGTTGCGCCAATGATGATTATAATCTTTCAGCTTCTACCGGATTTATTTATTTATATGAATATTAAAACTTTTATGACTATTAAAAAGATAAATATAATCCATATTAGATAACGCATAATAATCTTGCATCCTATATGAACATTCAAATGAGGTTAAAGTCGTCATAATACTATTCGCTCTTGAGAAAGAAAGAGAAAGTGAAACACTGATGACTATCAATTTAAACTTATAATGTGTTTCTTTATTCCGATTCATCTTTACGTAACTAAACAAAGTAGTACCAACTTAAATAAACATCTGCCGCTTATTAGTAAACTTGCGTGAAGGGAACTTGAATTATGACGGATGTCCAGATTATTTTGAGAGCCTCGCTACATTTACTTCAAATAACGATAAAAAAAAAAAAATTAAGGAAAACAACACAAAGAGCCAATAAGGGCGATAACCTATCGTAGCATGGCAACCACACATCGGTTCTTCTATCAGAGAGCCCAGTTCACAACCGGGTGAGACCTACTTCCGCAGAGAGGGGGAGAGCAGGGATGTTCGGAGGGTAGAAGAGCCCAGTTTCCTCATACAGAAACAAGAAGGGGAGGGGGCGGAAGGGAGATCGGACACTTCTTTTGATGAAATGATGGACTATCGTCGTGAGTCATAAATTTTAAGAGTTGGTTTGTTTTTTTTTATCAGTTTTTCCCCTCTTTCTTAGATTGTTACGTCAGTTTTTTTTTTTTTTTTTTTTTTTTTTTTTTTTTTTTTTTTTTTTTTTGCTTTCTTAGTGGAACACTGTAAAACAATTAGTTTCCGGGGAAATAAAGAGGAAGAAAAAAACTTCTTATAAGAAACCTTTGTAAATTAGTTACGGTTGTCGTTCAATCAGCCAACTACCGCTTCGTTGAAAATAAACTTTGTGCTATTTTATTATATATATATATAATTATTATTTTTTATTCTAGGTCAATGGGAACCGTACTTATGTTTAGCTGTAAGTAGTAATTATATGGTTGGGGTAATTATATTTTTAAACATCATCTTCGTTTTGTTCTGTTTTATTTTTTAACACTTAAGATGAGATATCGACTTTAAACGAGCAAAAAAAAAAAAAAAAAAAGACTTAAAGAAAAAAATTTTTGTTTTTGATAAATTAATTTATTATAACCTGGTAAATCTTTGACTACTTTCTAATTTAAAAAAAAAAAAAAAAAAAAAAAAAAAAAAAAAAAAATGATAAAGTTTACAATAAAAAAAATTACGTTTCGTTTCTTTGAAAGGTATTAGATTATAAAAAATTTTTAATCACTCAAATGACTCAAAAAGTCAAATAGAAATTTTTTTTTAATAATGCATATTACTCTAATTACGCTATGAATAGAAAAATATTTTGAAATAGGCACATTCTAGCATAGATATTAATATAAAACTTGTTGTAATAATTAGAATAACAACCTCTGCAAGATAGCATACAGGTATAAAATTTTTATATTATCTACATTTCAGATTTAGATAAATAAATAATCTAAATAATAAAACTTCGTACTTTTTTTTAAGTAATCTTATCTAAATGATACCTTTTTCCTAACATATTTTAATACAAACAACATTTTTAAAAATTCTTTTATAAACAGTAAAAATAAAATAAATAATTTAAGAGATGTAAGTACTTTGGATTTATTGTTTAAAAAAAATTTTTTTTTTTTTTAAGTACTGTATTTTGGTATTTTAAAAGAAATTAATAAATAAGTTTTTTGTACAAAATATTCAATTACACAATTGATATTTTACGTCTAAATTAAACTCAAGATAAAATTCACAGTTTTATAGGCTAATAATACTAACCAACAAGCATGTTCATATTTAGAAATACAAGTAATTCAAATCGCAATTTAAGATATTCAAAATAAGGCTATTTTCTCGCCTTAACTATTAATTAATTTAGATTTTTTTTTCAAAAATTAAATACTCTGAAATATCCCACGGGCACATTTCGCTTTTTCACTGAAATACGCTATTTCCCCATGCGGTTGAAGATTTCAAACGACTCAAGTAACCGGGAAGAAGAACTTTGTTATCTTTCTAACAAAAAAGTTGGTTTAAAATTTTCGATATATTTTTTCTAGGAAAAATAAATTACAGTTAGACAACAAAATCTAAGGCGCGTAATCAAAATCATCACACTTAAAATTCTTAAACTTTCAAAGTATTGCACAGTTTAACCAAGTTTTTGATGGGCAATATTCAATTCTTCCCTCTCGTACAATAAATCTTTATTATTATTTTTTTTTACCAATAACAAGAATCATTTTTTCATGAATAAAATAAAACATGTTTGTGTAAAGCAAACGATTACGGTAAGAAAATTAGAAATACTATTGAATATTTCCGATTACATAATTAGGGATTTTTTATAATCTTAACAAATTAAAAAAAAAATTAAGTTATAATTTCACTTTCATTTTCAACCTACATTGTTGTGATTTTTCTTATCCCTTTCATCGCTTATTAGTATAAAAATTCATTCAAACATCGGCATTAGAGTTGAATTGAATTGTTTTTAGATACACAATAAGAATTGATTAGAAATTTATAAATTGGCCATTAAAAAATATCTATAAAATGATTTTTTTTTTCCTAATGCAGCTGGCAAATAAACCGTGATCTTTTTATGCCGTAAGGGCTGCACCGATGTTACTCACTTTACACTACTCAGGGGGCGCGTGTAACTTGATGATAAGCCACGGACGCGGAATAACACTGCCCCCCGCAACGCTCTACGATTCTATTAGGACCGGGACCTACGGTTTAAAGTGGATTCCGAATCACTACAAACACCCATGGCAACGCCGGGATTTGAACCCGATACCTGTGGTACCGAGCGCTAGCCACTCGGCCATCAGGCCCCACCCTATGTAGAATGATAATTTCAAAAAATTCACCATTTTTAACTTGTATGTGTGTTTGAAAGCTTCAAGTAAAATCATTTCACACACATTAAAGCTCTGCGTAATGAATGGGATACGAAGGATGAGTTCCGAAGCTAAACGACATAATCTTAATGGGGTGAGTGTGTGAAACAGAACAAAAAATATTTAAAAAATTATCAGTAGTGGGTTTTTTTTTTTTTTTTTTTTTTGTTTGTTTGTAAGACTTAATTATAAATATTTTTCATTACATTAATTATAAAGTTATTAATCGCTAAAATCGATGTTAATTCATAAAATATTTAAGAAAAATGAGTAATGAAATTATGCTTGCGATAAGAAAAACTTTTCCGCATTTGACAATCTTTTGGCTGATTTTTTTTTTTATTTTTATGAATGTGTGGGTGTGTTTGAAGATGTCATCTAACGTCACTGCCTGTTCCTGCTTCGTTCCGCAAGACATGGTATCGATGGCATTTCGTCTTGTCTTTAAACTTCTGTCAAATTTTAAATCTTTTTGAATAAACTGATATAGTGGCCGTAATATTCGACGTAATATTCATAAAATATCAAATATATTACTCTTTACATAACTGCATAATTTGCTGTGATATGAATGAATTTTTAATTTGAAAATATTAATTTCAAAAAATCTCAAAAAATTATAATGGTACATAAATTTGAGAAAAACAATCGCTATTGTAAAGTATCAGCATGCACTGACGAAATGCACAGTGAAATATTTTTTTTTTGTAAATTCATAAATCTTATTTTTATTTTTTAAGAGTTTGCTACATATGACGATAATATGTATTTATCTTGTACCACTATTCAGTTTTTATTACTAGGATTCACTTTTTACAATCAAAATAAATTTCTAGATCTAATCAGACAAATCCACAGGATCATTTGTGATAACCAACATATTGTGGAGCTATCATATATTCATATTATGAAGCTTTTATATGTACTACAATTTTATATCTTTAGAAGAGCAAAGCGAACTAAGCAATTAATATAGATATAATTTTATAAAAAGCATTACATCTCAATCACTTAAATGCAAGCTTTTAATCCGAAATAAGTAAGAATATATTTTTGAAATTATTGATTAAAAGTACTTAACCCAAATCTAATTTATAATAAAATAGAATGAAATATTTGTTTTAATAATTAAGTGAGGCTACATGGAACTATTAATTAAGGTTCCAAACCATTTTTAAGAAGAAAAAAAAACTAAAAATAAAATGAAGGGGAAACAAATGTTTTGAATTTCTATCTCATAAAAGAAAAGGCCAATCTATCACGATACTTAAATTGAAACGATTTTAAGTAAAAAGAAATCATTTAGGAACTATAAAAGCTATAAATGTAGTGATAAATACTAAAAAATGCATAGCAATCTATTGAAACAGGAAAATAATTAGTAGTTATATCTAAAACCATCACCAACATATTAACAGTTTTTGATATAAGAATATTTTAACAACAGATGGCACCACGTTTCTTCAGACACTATATCGGATTTCTACATATAATATTAATGATTATGATGAGCCTAGAATAAATCGACATGTATAAATAATTTTTTTTTCTCTTTAATTGATATATTTTATTTTAAATTTCTCTATTTTAAAATTTATTTTAAAAATGACTTATTATTATTATAAATAATTTATTTTAAAAATGACATTACTTATAATCATTTTCTATATATAACATTTTAAAGCTAGTTTAGATATTTAATTTCCAAAACATCTTTAAGAACAATTTTATGTCAAGAGTCCTGTTCAATAATTAAATGTAAGATGAAGAAATAAAAAAAAATTTCTTGAGACTAAAAAAAAGAAAATACTTGTTATGTTCATTATATTAGTTATTGAGTTTATGGTCAAAGTTATACACGGGTTTAGTTTGACGGTCATTTTTTGCACACTTTAGGCTAAACAGACTGGGACCTACAGCTTAATGTGGATTCCGAACCACGTATAAACACTTATGCCACCGACAGGATTCGAACCTGAAGCACGTGACAATAAAGGCGAGGGCAACAGCCAATTGGCCATCAGGCTACTGTGCTACTGTTATACACAGGATCACATTTAATCTAATTATGAAGTATTATAAAAGTATTTCAAGAGCTGGGTTTATTAATATCCATGGTAAAAACTTCAGAGCATCTACGCCAAAATTTTTAAATTAAGAAAGATTTTTGAGAAATAGAGCTTATTCTTATTTAAGAAAGCTGTTTACTTATTTTACTTTATCCTCTGAAAATACAGGCTCATTAACAATCTTAATTGACATTTTATTATTTTCAATTCATTTTTTTTTTTTTTTTTTTTTTTTTCCCCCTTCTATTTCCTTTTGTTACCCAACTCTACAATTCTTCTGAAATAAATCATTTCAAAGAGAGTTCTTTTACCTTTTAAAATAGAATATTTTGTACCTATTCTGAATGAAATTTCTGTCCAAGTAGAATATGATTGTTTTACTTTGACAGCTAGAATCTTGAATAATTATCACGAAATACTTGCATATGAAAAAATAAAATTAGGTAACAATAACAATTAAAACCTGAAGTTTTCATAAGGTACAATAAAAAGAAATGCATAAATGGAAGACTTACATATATGAATGTATGCATCTAGTAGTATTAATTTATGTTATTTTAATACATTATTTAAAATCCATATAAATATTAGAAATTTAAATTAAAAAGAAAACCTTTGGTGGGTAAAACTTATGCCCTTTGAATTGTTAATTTGCACAGCTAACCACAATAACATGGAGTCACTGCTAGCATAGTGTATTACAGAATATAAATGCTTACAAATTTCAAACTTGATATTCTTAAAAGTTTAGAGAGGCTGATTGTACTATCATTCAGTCAATTAGCATTGCAATGATTTACATGTATCATGCATTTCAATCAAATTGAAGGCAGAAAGTCCTAGTCAAGTATTTGTTTATTTAATAATTCAAAGTAATCCACAAAGAATCTATAATTTTAAGAAATTAAGTGATCAGATCAGAAAAGTATTCAGTATGCAAAACTAGAATTCTAATACTTCCATATATAATTGAGTCTTTTAAAGTTGGCACTATCATCAGCACATGCATCATGAAGGCATCATGCATCATGAAGGCATCATGCATCAATCAGATTACTAAATAGTATTTAAATATTACAAAAAAAAAAAATTTAATTTAATAAACAAGATTAACGCTAATAATGGAATCTTTGCCACATCAATTAACTGAAGAACAAGTTTGAGAACACAATCTAATAATGTACAAGAACTATTGATAAAGGTTTTGTGGAAAATGATTTATAATTACAATTTACACTTAAAAACTAAAATAGTAAATTTTTACTGTAGGTAAATTTAAACATTTCACTCTCTTTTTTTTTTTTTTTTTTTTTTTTTTTAAATGTGAAAAATTTTTCATATAATCTAAATTGACATTAATGATATATAATTAAAAATTGTAAATGTATGCCATATTAATTTTTAAAGTAATAACAAATGTTTTTATAAATATTGTGATAACTATGTTATACTCAAGAAAATAAGAATTCTAAAAATTTATTTATATAATTAAATAGATTCAAAATAAATTAATGAAATTTTCTATAAGCATAATTTTTGTTACAAACATATTTGCTACCACATAAATATAGATTTAAATATATCATGTTTTAAAGAATTTTTTAGATTCTTATTATTGAAATTTTGAGCTATATAGTTGCTATCTTTTATATGCATATCACTTTCATTAAAATATATAAAAAAAATTCAGAAGAAACTTAAGAAAACATGATCCATTTAAATCTTACGATAACCGAATTTGACAAAATATGGATGATCTGTTCCTAGGAATTTTCCATTTAGTATAGAAAATTGCATTTCCTTCTTATTATATATTTCACTGAATATGTGGTTTTTTTTTTTTTTTTTTTTTTTTTTTTTCCTTTTATAAAATGTTATTTTTTACAAATGTATTTATATTTGATGAACCCTAATTTTGATAAACACTTTTCCAATAAAAACATTTTAATTTTTAATAATTATTTTAAATTATATGATATAAACAGAAAAACAACATGAAAAATTTTCACACAAATGAGTTTCTTTCAAAGCGGTTTTAAACCGCATCTATCCAACTAGCCCCCCAAACAATTGATTCGTCTGTTTCCATCATTAAACCGAATGTTTACCATTTCACATGATCCTTGGTAGGACTATATTTATATTCAAGATATACTATAAATTTTGAAACACTGAATTTAACATACATCTAGCAATTGTAAGCATTGTTCTCTTTGATCTACATTTTACAAAAGAGTTTTAGCATTAATAAATAATAGGTTTCATAAAAATAAAAGGAAATACTGGAATTATTGCATGTACCACATTGAAAAAAATGTAATAAACTTTACTAAAATTACTTCTGCATTAATTATTTTTATTTTGTTATCAACATTTATTTGAGAAGAAAAACAATATCATAAAATTGATTACATCAAAAAAAGTGTATGGAAAGTTGTAAGATAATCATGTTAAAAAAAAAATTCACTTAAGAATATGATAATTTAGTAAAATAATCAAAAAGAGTATCAAAATTGGTTAAATAACCATAATGGATGAATCAAAATTCGAAGTCTGTTAATACTAAATAAACATTTTGAATGAGATAGAGTGGAAGAGGAGGAGAACCAATTTATGAACAGGAGATGCTTTTAATGATATGGTTCAATCAAACTCACAAACTAAGTTCTTCATGGGTTTGCAATTCAAAAGCATTTTAACCATTTAAAAAGTCAAACACATATATTAGCTAATTAAATTAATTGAAATCCACAACTTTGATATTACATAAAGCAAGACTTTGAAATTAAATCTCATTGTACAACAAAGACTCCCTGAAAAATATTTTTTTTAAAAATTACGCAGAAAATCTCTAATATTACCAGCAGCACTTACATTATTTTTTAAATTTATAAGGCCCCAAACATATTTTCTCTCAAGTAAAAGTACAATACTGTAAGCAAATAATTTTAAAATCTCTCATTTGATACAAATAAAAAAAATCATAATCATAATTATATTATAGAAAACAATTGCCTGAAATACTGCCATGTAAAGCAACCGTATTGTGGTCACTATAATATATTGCAATAATTTTTTCTTTTGGAAAAAGTTAATTTCAGTAATAAATTAGTTAACATGAAACTAAGACAATTGATAACAATAGATGCTCCATCAAAAACCAAATTCTTACTACTTCACAAAAATTTTGAAATCCTTTATTTATGAAATCCTTAAAACTAGAAATATTTGCTTGCAAGAATAATTAAAATTTACTTGTGTATACAGTGATCCTGACTGATGCTGAATAAAAATAACTTCAAAATAATACGCAGAACAAAAATTATTCCCTAACTTCCTATCAACAGCAGAGGAAAAAAAATTATTGTAACTTACTGCTATGTCAGAATGTTAATAATATGACAGTTAGTGACTTTTAGTCCCTTTCTAATATATAAATAAATTTCATAAGATATTGAATGGTTGGCTGCCTGCAACTGCTGTTGAAGTCATTGCTTTCAGAAAAAGGACACTCAATAGCGATTATAATCTGTGTATAAGCGTCTGGCATTAATTACGAAGCTGCCTAATGGGAGTTACCCGAGTTTTTCCCTATACAAAATCCAACATGGGACAGTTACCCCTGGAAAGCACTGCCTTCCTCTCATCACCCATCAATGGGCTGTTCAAGTTATACAAAAAGGCCACTGATGCTCAACAAAAAATAAAAATGAACAAGATAAGAAAATTTAATAGTAATATCTACTTTTCCTCTTGGAATTTAATTTTTTAAACATATTAATTTAAACTCACATCGAATGAAATTTCATCTGTTGCTTGGGCAGAATAAGGCACCACAACATAAGAAGCTGCAACTGCCGGGGTGTTTATAGCTTCATCAGTAACAATAAGTCTGTTTCCTCGATTATCGAGCTAAAAAGATAAAATTATATTGATTTTTCTCACTATTCTGAAAATTAGATTGCATAAAACACTAATGTTAATTTTTTATTGAATCATAACATCACCAAAAAGTTTCATACATAGAATAAAATTTTTAATTGAAATATAAACAAGTTCACGAATACAATGAATGCAAATAAATGTTATATTTTATTTAAATTATATAATTGACAAATTAAGCCATATAATGAAAATTAAAAAAAAATGAAAAATCGATAATCATGAGAATTAAAATTTCCCTAAAAGAAAACAATTTTCAGCTGATCAGCAATCATATAAAAAAACAAACTTGATTTTTTTTTTTTTTTAAATACTTGTATCATGCTGGTTATAAATTAATATTGGATATTTACCTCAAACCAATTTAAAACTGGTCCACAACTTATCAAACTTCCAGCCAATTGAGAAAATCGTTCTAAATATTCGGATAACAGATTTCTAATCTTGTCCTAAAAAGATAAAGAATTATTAAAATGAGATGAATTTATAGTTATCAAATAAATTTAATTAGCCACTTTGTTCACAAATTCAATGAAATACAATTATAATCTATTTTATATATTAAAATCCTAAGAAAACTTATACAAAAAATTAAAAGTGGATTTTAAATGAATATCAATAAAAATGTTTCTTAAATCTGATTAAGGTTTAATTTGATATTTAAAGTAGTATGTAAAAATTAACAACTAAATAGTTAATTTAAGCCATTAAACCAATTGTTATTCAAAAATCAGACTCCAAAGAAATTTGAAAGTAATGTTTGAAAAGCTTCCACATTAAAAAAAAATGCAACAATGAAGAACAAAATAAATAATCAGATAATATGGAACGAATTATTATGGAAACTATTAATGTTTCATAAAAAGGTCATGTCAGAGATCTCAATCTTTTTTCCAAATATAAATATTTTTAAACAAATTATTTTAAAATTTCGAATTTCAGAAAGCATTGTGTGTTAAAATAATATACAGAGAGAGCACAAAATCTTGTCTTGATTATAAACATTTATTACAAAATAACCACTGAATGTATAATGTAATTCTGGTATCAATGAATAGTTTACTTTTAACAGGTTTTTTTATACAATAAATCAGAACAAAATTGATATTGAAAATGATTAACTTAAATCAAATTTGTTTTTCTGAAGAATCAACCTTTCATAATGGCAGGAAAAGGTAAATAATTGTAATGCCAGCATCTGGGGATAAAAAAAAATCCATGTCTCTGCACAGGTAATGAGAAAAAGTGCTAAAGTTAATTTTTGATGCAGCTTCATGCATAACAAGATTATTGGGTTATTTTCCTTCATGGCAAAAAATATTATTGCTAATGTTTACTTAGACTTATTGGAACAGTTCATTGAACCTCCTCAATGATATTCCTTAGTTCATAAATTTCTAGATGAGAAATTTCTGAACTGGTGTTGGAATAACATTGGGAGACCATGGTTGGCTTCCCAACATTATTCATCATAATTTTTTCTTTTATATATATCAATGGGACATATCAATGGCTGAGTCTATTGCCTCAGTCATTGCCGGAGTTAAAGAACCTTAAGTCTACGATAAAAAATGTTGTTGTGTATACAGACACAGACAACACATTAAAGAATGCAACATGTCAGAGAACAGTTTAGACATTCTCTGAGCTACCAAGACAGCACACATTGAAGTCTACTGAAGTACAAGGTCTTATTAATAACTTTATAATATGTACTAGCAATGCATTAAAACAAATTATAATAGTCTTAACACAATAAAATTTTATAATCAGAACAAGACTTTGTGCTCACCCAGTATATTTTTATGTTAACTAATAAACCTTCTTCAATGATTTCTTCAGCCCCTTGGTGGGCCAAGACTTTTTGTCTACTGGCAAATACTAAACATGAGATGTTTTTTTTATGGGCTAGGGTTGTCAGCCCTATGCCCAACTCTACAATCATATTAAACTAGGATCTACAGTTTAAAGTGGATTCCGAACCACTACAAACATCCAGGTCATAGCAGGGATTCGAGCCCGAAACCTGTGATACTGTGCACCCAAGATATGAATAATAAAATAAGTTTCAAAATTTTTGAATAGGAGTTTAAAATAACTTAATCCAGTTATAATAAATGACGAAAGACTGATTATAGCACAAGAAATTCAGAAATATTGAAAATACCCCCCCAAGTATTTTATTTTCTCTAAATAAGAAGTGTATTTTATTACAGTGAAATGGATATAGAACCCCAAGTACCCTGGCATTATAATGCTTTTTCTGTCGCATAACTGACATGTTATTGGCAAAGACCTTGGGTCAAGTGCATGGCTTAAAAATAAAATAATCACAGAACAACCTATGAGCCTCTCTATCTTCATCTTTCACGAACAATAATTTTTTAAATATTTTCAGCTAATTTGAAATCTTTGTTCAATACTAGAATGATAATGAATAAATGAAAAGCATATTATTGTACGTTAAAATTGATTAAGCATTGTTGATTCTGTTGTTTATATATATATAGCAGTAATGTAAATTGAGAACATATATCTAAATTTAAGAATACACTTTACATTTAGAAAAAATATTTAAATAAATTACTTCGTTCTCTTCATCCCTAGATTCATCTTGCAGGTTTGGCAACTCTTGTAATAGGCTGTATTTTCTGTCATAAACACACCGATGAAGTTGTGTATCTAAAAATACAAAATTTTTATAGCTTCGTCTAACAACCCATTTCTTGCTGTTACTGATGACGGTAATCAGGAAGCACAAATGATCTGTTTCATTCTCTTTATTTGCTGATGAAGAGCACAATACTGATGATTTACATGGATCACTCTGTTTATCACACAAAAGAACCTAGAAAAAAAAAGCCAATTTCAGATGTCAATAACACAATTACAATAATGCAAATTACATTTTCATGAGTTGAAAAAACATTTTCTTACTAAGAAGTAGAGTTGTGTGAGTGCATAATTACACAAGAATAAAATTTTACAATGATATTTCATAATATTTGATACTTTTTATGAAATTGGTCTATGTGTGTCAAAAACTATAACAATACAAAGACCATTTTTTTTTTTTTTTTTTCCAAATTAAGTAAAACGAATTAAAGAAATAACTTAATCAATACCTTTAATTTTTATTTAGATTATCTTTTTCTTCAGAAACGTAAAGTATTTTATAGTTGTGTTTTTTCGTCTCTTTTGGGTAAATAGTTGTATTTTTTTTATTATTTTAAATGGTTTGTATGAATTAACTTTACATGAACATGGGCTAATTTTTATTATATAATTGCATAGAAATGTGAAATGATCTTTTGTAATAAACTTACATAATATATTAAATATTCTCCTTTTATAACTTTACTGAATTTTAATTTTATTATTTTCATTTGTATTTTCTCGTAACATTAATACAATAAACAAGGCTACTTATTCAAATTTTATTTGTTAGTATAAAATAAACATGAATATTGCATTTTTAGCAAAAAATAATTTTTAAAAAGTCTCACTTTTATAGGTCCAAGTTCAACGTTTTCATAATGGAAATGAGCACACTCATCTAGCTTTGGAAATCTGGTGTCCCCTGAGCTTGAAGGGCTCCTAAAAAAGAAATATATAAAAAAAAAACTTTTAATCATTTGAAAGCTAATATTTAAATTTAAACATTACTGTCTGTGTAAAATAAAAATGAATAATGATTTGGAAAAAAATTTTCCAAATCATTTTTCAATCATTTATCATCAATTTTGTCAATCATTTAAGCACATAAATGTTAATAATAATTTTTAAGAAGCCTAATAAAATCACATTTTAAATAAAAATGCAACTATTTTTCAAAGTTAAATAATGCATACATAATATTTTAAAGGTCTTCATTCAAGGACTTGATGCAATTGTATATTTCATGGCTAATCCTAATGAAAAATAATTTATTTACTTTCAATGAAGAATATCAGATTTAAAAAGTTTTTGACCAAGTAAAAATTTTTTTTTTATAGATGAATATTACATTATAAACAATGTTTTAGTATAAATTACACAGAAATAGTTTTCATTAAAAATTAATCATGGAATTCTTAATTAGAACAAATCATCCATAAATACATTTATTCTTTATAAAAACTGATATTTTTATCTTCATTTTAGCATATCAATGACATTTTGACATTGTTTTACTATGATTTCCAAAGATAAAAATAACAATACCATATATTTAGAAACCACAACACAGCGATTGTCAGTATCCATTAAAGAAAATGTTCAGAATATGTATACTATTTGTGAATTGCACATAAATTTTAGTGATAAATTTGTGATAAGCAAAATGAGAACTAAATATCTTTATTCTGATTAACCATAAATGTCTTGAAAAGAAAACATTAACAAACAAAAATAATTTTTTAACTTTATTATTAAATAATAAATAACTATTTGGATTATTCTTTTTATTTACTGTATTTAAATAGTAGGGGGTTTATAAACAATATATAATGCATATACAACTGTACTCAATTATTTTACTTAATTATTCACACTTTTCGAAGTCTTAATAATAAAATGTAAAAAGCAAAGCATCTGACTTAGTATTCATAACAAATTTTTAATTGCATCCCACTAGATAAAATATTCAAAAAATAATACAAGTCAGAAAAAATATACATAAGGATAAAAATATTACCTTGTAATATGTTTGATTTTTACATTTGGAGGAGCCATCAGTGGGCTATCGAGAATCCTTTAAACGAAGATCACCAACAAAATTCATACCTGAAAAAAAAAAATAATAAATAAATAAATAATGCATTCCTAAGAAAAAAGCAGCCAACATTCTTTTTTGTTTACATCAGAATATACACACCTAAAATTTCGAAGTTGAAAAAAAAAAATGTATATATTCATAATTCCATTCATTTCACTTTCACTGATTTGCATCGGGAATATCTAATGAAGGGTGTGCGCAAACTTGCACTTTCTTATTCCAGCAAACTGTAACGAAGAACTAAGGTGAAACGTGGGCAATGCTTTCTTGGCATGCCTTGAGCGGCAGATGAAACAGGATTGTAAATAATGCGGGAAAACCGTCTCCTACGTTATTCCATCCAAATCAACCTCTAATATCGTTAGCGAAGATTTTTTTTTTTTTTTTTTTTTTTTTTTAATAATTTTGTGTGTATGTTTACTTTGATACTTTACTTCTTCTCAGGAAAAAAACATCGGATTTTTTTTTATTATTTATTATTGGAGATAATTAATAGTTTTTTTGGGAAAAAATAAAGGTTAGAAAAAGTGACCACAAAGAACAAAATGCGAATCGTTTGACTTAATTCTATTATCGTTCTTAAGAAAAAGTAAAACACCGCAATAAAATAAAAATTTAAAGTCTATGTTTATAGAACTTTAAAAAATAATTATTAATAAAAATTTTCATAATGTTCTGATTTTTTTTTTTTTTTTTTTTTAATTTACATACAAATTAAAAATTACACAAAAAAAATAACATTTAAAACACGAAAATAAAAGTATTATGATGGAGGAATAATAATAATATCGTCTGCAAAATAAATATATATTAAATATTTCTAATATTAAAAAAAATAGCATTCAATTGTAGAAAAAATAGCATTCAATTGTAGAAAAAATAGCATTCAATTGATTTTGACATTCCTCTAATTTTAATTATCCATTTATACAATTTTATTATCGTAATTGATAATGATATAACGAAAATAATCGCTAAAATGATTTTATAATAATCAAACAGGCTACATTGATGTTTCGGTGTTTTTATTTTTATTTATTTTTTCCTCTTATTAACTTAAATATAAATATTATAAAATAATCTTTCTCAATAATTCACAAAAATAAGGCTCTCATAATACATGTGTTGCTAATAAACATAATTTGCTGAGCAAGACCTAAGCACCTGCATATGTGGTAGAAAGCGAAAATTATACAAACAATTTTTGATATATTCCATTGAAATACTCCAGTCGATTATTGAAATCTTTTCACATAAAAAAAAAGATTTATGCTTTTAATAAAACCAAATGTAAAGTTAATATTATCGTAATAGAGGATTATTATATGTTATTTTATATATAATATTATAAAATTATTATATGACATTCCTTATGTCCGATTTGTAGGTCACTTAAATTGTTTAAAGATATCTTTTTTAAGTGCAAATTAATAATCTGCAAATTTCTCACCAAATATACAAGTGTGATCTTTAGTCATGGCGACATTCTAACTATAAAAATGACATAGAAAATTATTAAATATCTAAGCAAACTATTTTATTTTATTTGATTTAAGAAAAAAAAAATATTTCTAAATTATTGTCCAAAATGAGTGCGAAACATGCAAATTTGATGGTAAAATTTGCAAGATTTATTAAAACTTAAAAAATATTCTTCACTAATTTTTTTTTTTTTTTTTTTTTTTCAAAATTAAAAATATACATATTTATAATAAACCGTGATGCATTATTTGTAATAAACTTAAATTCTTTTCATGCGCAATATTTAATTATCTCTACTTTTTTTGGAATTATCTTGAGAATATTGCGAATAAGTGAAATTTTTTGTGAGACTCCGTATATGAAAAAAAAACGTTTATTTAATTGTCTATGTTCCTATTTAAGGAACATATTTAAAATATTACAATGGCATGCAACTAGGTAACTATAGCATTTCGAAGAATGTTGACGAATTATAAGCAATTTGCTTTCAATTCTAGTTTGAAAGTGTTTAAAAAAAATAATAATGGAGCTTATTAAAATAAAACTATTTATTAGTGGAGAAATTTTATCTCTTATTTTATCTTTATTGTCTCTGCTTTTTATAAGCCTCAGTGCATAGAAAAGTCTCTCAACACCTACTTGGTATGCTGCTAAAGTAGTAACGGTTGTATTATTGAAGGATACAATTGAATTGCCTCCTTAACATTTAATTTTAACATTAATTTTTAGAATTTTCGGAAAAATATTTTTTTTTCCCGGAAGTCGGGAGTCACATTTTTAAATCTACTTCACACCACTGTTTTACACACGTTTAATTGTTACAAAACAATTGTGAGGCTTGTAAAAGCTTAAAGAAGTTGAAAGTTACAAAATTAAAATATTTTGAATTGTACGATAGTCAATTTGAAAGGAAAATAAATACTTTTTCCAAAGAATTGCAAAAATTCAACAAAAATTTTCTAAAAATATTCTTTTAAATCCTTCCAATCAACAATCTATTATTCTAACTCTAAAATGATTCTTTAAATTAAAAACACTGCAAATGAAATTTTAAAAAGCTGGGCATTTATAGAAAAATTTTATTAAAGTAATAGCATAAATACTCGTCAGACAACATAAATTTATGATGAATTTTTATATACAATAAACTGTTTCCTACACAAAAAAAGAATCTTATAAGAATCTTATTTTATTATTTATATGTAATTACATTGGTCAGAATTCAATTAATTCAACATTTGAAGAAATTTGTGAAAGCGAGCGATGTCAATGAAAATAATTTAAATTAAAAAAATATTCTTAAAATTTGAAAGTTTACAAATTTTCCATATATATATATATAATGTATTGGTTATCCCAAAGTTATATTTATTTTACAAATTTGAGCCTTAAAGAAAAGATTATGAGAAGAATATTCGACTAGCATTTTATTTTGTAACAAGAAAAAAAAAAAAATCTATTATTTTAAAGATAAAGGATCAAAATAGCTACATGGTTCCAGAAATTTACTTAAATACCTTAAAAAGCTTCAAAATTCCTATAATTGCAGTGCAGTCTAGAATTTGAAAAACTTAATTCCACCATACGTAATACTGAATTATTTTCTACTAGCTTTCGCCTTATTTAATGAATTATTTTCAACTGCGATTTTTCTTAATGTTTCAAACTCAATTGCCTAGCGCCATGTCATTATCCGAGCGATAATATAATTTGTCATTATAATTTGTTTGATCATTATCATTCTTCTTCTCATGAGAGTTTTAGAAAAAAATCTTTTTATCCGCCATTGTATAAACTTAAAAAAAAAAAATAATAATAAATAAAAAAAAAATAAATAAATAAAAAATAAAAATAAAATAAAAAGTAATACATTTCTGTATCAATGAAATACCTCCTCAAAACGCCCGTAAGTTCAGCTTTTTAAGCAGCCTATCTAAATTTAGCCAAGGGGTAAAAAAAAAAAAGAAAAAGAATTGTGATTTATGCATTCGTCTGTCCACCATTTCTCTCGTCAAAATCGAGAAAACCTTTCTTCAAGTTTCGTTAAGTATGAATAACGTGTTAAGCGAAAGCTAAACAATCTCATTATCCACTTACTTTCAGTGGAGATCTCCCTCTTCAAGTTGACTTATTTCTGTCCCTCGCAAAATTAAAGTGGCCTGGCTTGCCAAGAGAGCGCGATTCGCTTGTTACGCGGAAAATGCCTCGACTGGCGCTATTTAATTCGATTGCTTGATTAATGGTGTTCTGCAATTATTTTTAAACCTGCTATGCTCAGAAGTAAAAGGGGACAAAAACATGTTAGCTAATTATCCTTTCAGTTCGTTAGCGAAATAATAGAATCAGATAAAACTATGAAATTAAACATTAATTCATTACGATATGCAATGACTTTGTTTAGATATCTTATTTTATCATCGTAATGAAATGTCTAATTATAATCATGTTGTATTAAAATTCTCAATTTTTATGCATTTTTAATACCATATTTCTAGGACTAATAATGAAATATGTTTTATTTTGTATTTCGTTTGCATATAATATATTATGTAGCTATATATATTTTGCTTTCATAAATCTCTTTTAATCACTGTTTTCATAAGTAACAAAAAAAAAAATGCTTCATTTGTGCTTTTTTTTCTTTTTAAAGTGCATTACTGTGCCCAAAAAGTAAGTCCAATTATTATTATTATTATTATTTTTTCAAATTTATTGTTCCAAAATTATTTCATCGCCTTCCCCTCCGGACTCATTGCACTAATGCCAATTTTTTTTCAAATCCTCAATGCATGCTATAAAAAGATATCGGCAAGGATAGCCTTCAAAGCGCGCGGAGATTCGCGTTGAATTTCTTCAATTGACTCAAATCAGTGTCCCCGGAGTGGTCTTTTGAGTTTAGAGAATAGCCAGAAGTCGCACGCTGTGAATACGGTGTTTGTGGAACGATATGGATTTCATTTTGGGCGAAAATGTAACGAAGAATCAATGCAGTGTGAACTGCAGCTTTCAGTGCTTTCGGTACCAATCGAGATTTGACGCGTTTAAGGCCCAAAATGGAAGTGACCGATCCTTTTGAAATTCCAACATCATCAGCAAAGTTTCTAATTGTAAATCGACGGTTTGCAAGCACCAAATCTTTAATTTTTTGGACGTGAGCTTCGTCGGTTGAGGTTGATGGTCGACCAGAGGGCTCTTCGTCTTCAACGTGTTCTCTGCCTTCTTTGAACTGTTTACAACACTTCTAAACATTTCTTTCCGATATAGGAATGCTCCCCGAATGCCTTCTGCAACATTCTATATGTTTCCGCAAACAAAATTTAATACAAGTTCGTTGCTCAATTAATTCAGACATTTCAAAAATCGCCAGAATCAGTTTTAGCGTCTCACAAAGCCAAGCGTAACTCAAACACTAATGAATATTTTCACGTCAAATTTCACACAGATATTAAGGACAGTGCCAGCAACATAAAAAAGAAAGAAAAAATTAAAATTCCATAAGTCCCGGGAATTTTAAATTGAAAATTGGCCTTACTTTTTGGACACAGTAGTATCCCCGTCACATGATCAAAACACAAAATGCGTGAGAGTCCTCAACTCTTTAGACACAAGCGTGCTGTTGACTCAACGCAACTAATCTACTCTTATCCAACTCCGATACCGAGAAAACAAAAGGAAAAACGACACCAGAAGACGTTGCACTTGCGGCCAACCGCAGAAGCCATCCGATGGTCTTTGCGTGGGTACCCATGGCAAGGCAAGAACCATCAGCATTTCAAGGTCGCGGCACCTTGCGTTCCCCGCTGTCATTTGCTACGAGAAGCCGTAGGCAGGATGACTCGACAGCAAGACGCTGTCCAAGATGCTTTATTTTTGTGCTGCCGTGCCTCTAATTAACTCCATTAAAGAGTTGAGGAATGTTGACAGATACAGTTTAATGTTGTTGGACAGACCTCCTCTGCTTAATGGACTGTGACAAAACATTTGGCATCCTTTTCTTATTATCCACTCACATTTTGGACCACATCCACTTTTTTTTTCTTTTCTTCATTCTCCGGATCGTAAATATTAGGATGGTTCTGGTAGTGTGGGATGGGGGAAGAACAATGCATTGAACCGCGTTTAAACATTCACCCACCAACTCAGATAAAAAGTAAAAAACGCCCAACTTTTCTTTTCTTTCCGAATTGCTTTATTTGGTGCGCCAGATTGTTGTTGAGCATTGAACACACATTTAATATGGGTTGAAATGTGAAGATTTCAAAGAGGACGAAGCTTAAAATGAGAATATATTTGGAATCACCAAAAATAAAATGTGAATATAATGTATCGATTCTTACAGAATGACAGAAAACCGAAACGTAAAGAGAAAAAAAAAATAGTAATGAAATATTTTTCATTTATATTGAAATTTATTTTCTTTTGAAGGAATATACAAACCTATTAACATAAGATAAATAATTTACTGGGAAATAAGCTTCAAAAGCCGCCTAAAATTATTGGATGAATAACACAAAACAGTCTTGAATTAAATTGACAATGTTGAGGCACATAACATAAAAAAAAATTTAAAAAAAATGTGTTTATAAAGAAATAAAGTTTATTTTCAGCATTTCATTTCATATGATTCCGAAAAATTCACTGTATAATTTTAAATTTACTACAATAATATGGTTATTAGTAGCACTGTATGCAACTGCTTACTGAAATTCTAAAAGAAAAACGCACAATCCATCAAATAAAATTCCATAATTAAAGAGTTAAAGAACCCTACTTTTGTAAATAAACAAGACAAAACATAATGAAAAGTTTTTAAGTCAATTACGGTTAACCGACCCCGTTCCAATCATAATTTTCACTTGGTAAAAAAAAAAAAAGAAAATATGATCTTTTTATTTTAAAAGATAATACCTTTAACTTTCGAAAACAGTTTTTAGTTTGTTTCTTAAGTTATTAAAAGTTGAGATACAGTTTGTTTAATCACAAGCTATTGGGATACTAAATTCCTGCATTAAAAAACCTAAACTGAATTATTTAAAATATGTTGGTTTTTTTTTTTTTTTTTTTTTGCTACATTGCCATACAATAACACTCTTAAAATATTTTTCAGATTTTAATTGTATCTTTTTAATGATGCACTGAACCAAAAACTTTCCAATATATTCATTTAAGGATAAGTTTTTGACAAAAATTCAATTAATTTAACCTTCTTTCCTGGTACTTTTTGCTCTAAATGATTCCATTGCCTGTAACTTTAGGATATTATCAATCTTTTAGTTCCATGAATGCATAATGGATATGTATACATTTATGCAAATAAATGTGATAGTTTTACATATTCTTTTAGTTAGAAGCGTTTCCATAAAATATTAAAAAAAAAAAAAAAATTCAATTTTTCACAAATTTTAACAAAAAATATACATATATTGTAATTCGCGTTTTTCAATTTTTATAATATTTAACAATAGCACTAAAAAAATCTCCATAAAAATATTATTTAAAAAATTTTTAGTTCCAAATGAGATTGATTACCTTAAATGATATGCTTACTCTATTCAAAGAAGCTAATATTTATACATACATTTGAAAAATAATACGTTGTTTCAACTCTTATTTAACTTCTGAAATACTACTGTAGCCTTACAGTTGGTACATTTTACGACAGTTGCTCAAGGTAATAAGTTTCTAAATAAGAAAACGAAACCGACAGTGTATAATAAAATAAATGTTGCAATTTTAAGAAATTGCATCGTCATTTCTCAAAAGTGTATCTTTTTAAAAATATTGCTTTTCTCTTTAATAGACGGGTATTGCAATGACAAATCGTGGAAAATACGCAACACTAAAAAAAAAAAAAAAAAAAAAAAAAAATCTCGTGCAATGCTGAAATAGTCCACTCAAAACCTACTCTCGAAATTAATTACTTTTATCTCAGAATTTCGAATAACTAAAAAGAGCAATAGCATATCACACATCAATTCCCATATTTCTAAATGCAGAAACATGTCGTTGTCACCAAAGATAATTTATTGCAAAGGTAGTAGAATAAATGCAATCGAAGAAAAATAGTCCGATATTTAAAGACTTAATATTTTATTCCACGCCTATTTGATTGTAAATTAAGAAAACATTCCCACATAAAACGATAAGAGATTCATTTCAAGTACAAGTGGGTGCGCTTTCGTTTAAATTGAAACATCTGTCACGATTTTCTGCAGCCCACACCGTTTAATTTGAACAGCATGCATGGCGACACAAGAATTTTGATGGACTTTTCTTTATTTTTTCACACTTTCACTGTTTATTTAACATCTTGTTCAATTTATAATAATAATAATGCATTCCCATTGATAAGTAATCGCATACCCTTTTTAAATATATTTTCTAACCAATTTATATTAATACACTATTTTATAAAGCTTTTGTTGATGTTAAATTTCTCTATTAATTTATTTAACTACTTTGTCATAGAAAGCAATACTTTTTCATGAATATATTGCTAAAAATATTATTAAATATGACTATATAAAACATTTTTAAAATTGACGAATTTTATTAGGTTTGGTTTGTCGATCTACGGTCATTTTTTGCACACTTTAGGCTAATTAGACTGAGATTTACTGTGTGAGTGGTTCAGAATCCACGTTAAAAACAACCATGCCACCGCCAGCCTTCGAACCTAAATAAATAAAACTACAGATAAAGCGATTGGTTTGTCGCTCTAACATCATTTGCACACTTTAGGCTAATTAGACCAGAATCTACAGTTTAATAGTTTAAGTGGATTCCGAATCACTCACAAACATCCATACCAGCGCCAGGATTCGAACCTCAAGCCTGAGGTACCAAAGCCAATTGGTCACCAAGCCGTGATCAATCCATGAGATGACTACAGGAACAAATTACGGTTTTGTTTACTTCAAAAAAATCTATTTTAGAGATTTTCGACTACACACACACATTAAAGAACAATGAATATACAAACAAACTATATATATATATATATATATATATATATATTATAAAGAGAGAGAAACTAATAGCAAAATCAATAATAGGGTGATACATTAAAACCACTACCAAGTCATGTGTAATATAATAAAATACAGCAAAAATAAGTAATAAATTTAGAACGACAATTTTGCAAAATCATTATCGAGTCCGCTGTTCTTCAAAAAGAACCTTGAAAACACCTTGAGATATTCTTGAAAACACGTCGCACCCTATTTTGTAATTCTGTGGTGTTACAGGTAGTAACAATGTGACTATTCTCGATTCGAAAAAGATCTTACAAAAATCATCCAAAATGATTGGATTAATGACGCAAAACAATCCAGAAAGAAGTTATCAACGTCTTTGCCGTCTTTAAATGTAGTTCAAACGCTTTTACAGTACAGTAACATTGTTCAAACGCGCTTGGTATTTAAAACAATTCCATCGTCTGTTCTAATAAAACGATTTTAAGAAGCTAATTTAAACGTACTGTATATTTTTTATGTGATTTATTAAAAAGTCATAAGTATAGACATGGAATTGTTTTAAATGGGTCACACAAGAACAGGGGTGGCCAACCCGCGGTCCGCTTTGAAAATTTTTTCCGGCCCGCGAGATTTATCACATTTTTACAAAATATATTTATTTTATAAGGCCAAAGTAGCGAAAAGTGTCGTCGTAGTGTCAAAAAGTGTCCAAGTAGTGTCGAAATTATGTGAAAAAATTAACTTTGATTTTAAAATAATATTCTTGCGAATATATGACAGATATTGCCTGTTTTATTTATGAGTTTACAGTTATGTGTTCGCAGAATAATTAAATTATATTCTTAGTCATTTAAGTGAACACATGTTTCACTTTAAGTGACCTCAGTGACCATCCCTAGATAAGCACAGTTAATTGTTGATAGCAGAGCAAACCACACTCTTAGTTGAAGTTGTTAGCGCTTTTGGTTCAACTCTACACCTGTGAACAGTTTTTTTCTAAAATGAAGTAGACTAAACACAAAACACCCTAAAACATAACGGACGCAACTCCAATTACGATGTGCAAATACCCAAATGGATATCAATTTGCAGAAGCTAAGTTAAAGAATGGAGAAACAAATATCGCACTTGTAAAATAAATATTTTTTTAATGATTTCATTTTTTTTAATGTATTTATAAATTTTTTTTATATTTCATTTTTAGGGTTATATATTTCTTTACAATGTGCGTTAGTATCATTATTATTATATTATCTATGTTTACATGTAAGAATAATAGTAAACACAAAAATAATAACACGTTATATGTGTCAATTTTTCACTCCAAAAAATGTCTATAGTTGTCTAAATCTAATATGGGGGATATATAATCCCGCGGAGTTATGACGCGTTTCCAAAGTGGCTCGCAAGATCATTTGGGTTGGCCACCCCTGCTCTAGATCGAGTCCAAGAACCCGTGTGGTCTCATGGAAGAAGGGAAATGGAGCCGGGCAGCTTCTGTTGTGATGGAGCACTCGTAAGTAGAAGTCTGACTGAAGAATTACAGTGCCTTCAGAGAGCATTTGCGCATTAGCGCAAATGCCCGCATATCCCCGCATTTGCGAATCGTATGGGGGAAACCCCGGGAAAACTCCCACCAGGTAGTCCGACTCAAATGGCAAGACGATGAACATTACAAACGCCATCGAGCCTCCTCGTTTTTTTTAAACAAGTCTACAACAATGCCCTTAGCGGATTGAACTTCAGCCCTAAAGCTCACTAGCGGCGCACGTTCCCACTGAGCCACGAGTCGGCAATTATTATTTATAAAATGATTGATGTGTTTTCCTTACTGTCTAACTCAATTTTAAAATAATATATAATTATTGAAGGGGGGGAAGCAAAGAATTTGCTAGTAGAAGTTATAAAACTGTTATTATAAACATTAATAAATTTTCAATTGTTCTTTAATTCATTCAAATGAACAAAATAAATGCTAAATTTTTAATTAAATTTCTTTGAATACAAACAAATAAAACTCGATACTTGCAATCGTATTCGCAAAACTATTTGAAATTCTTCAGCTACTCGCGTATGTCACGGAATGTAAATAACATGTTGAAGATAACAGATTTTTCCATTTGAAAGTGAATAAAAATTTTAACCATTCGTGACTTACTGCGAGCGTTCTAAACATGAAATCATGAGACGTGATCGCATAATTCTCATAAACGAGGTTAAAGTGGTATCAAAACAAAATACGAGATCGTGAGCGCTTAATTCCACAAACGAAAATAGAGACTTCATCAAAAAATAATAATAATAAAACACATGAATTAGAAATCTCCACTGAAAGGTGTTTATTTAAAAATCAATTTTAAAACTTCAGGTCGAACGCATAAGAAGTGACGAGTCAATTACCACTTCTTTTTGTAGTAAAACCAAAAAAAACTTTTCTATCTGATTTCCTTTTATATGTTGCTGTGAAATAGCACATACGATATATACGGAATAAAAATAATAATACATTCAACACGCATTAAATGGAAAAACAAAAACAAAGCACGGAACTTAATTTTAAATTTATTTTGACAGATAGAAAGTCTTTTAATCCACAAACAATCGTATCGTTTATTAGGGAGGGAAATGTTTCAACATCTATTCTGTAAACTTTAAATTAACATATTTTAATAGGAAAATATCAATTGCTATAACCTAAAATGAAGAAAAAATACAATTTTTTTTTATCCCACTTGGTAGACAGGAACATCTAGACCAAGTTCAAAAACCTGTGTGGTATCAAGGAAGGAGGAAAAGAGGTCAGCTTCTGTTGTCATGGAGCACTCGTAGGTAGAAGTCTGACTAGGCTCCGTGAAGCGGGAGAAGGAGGACAGTGCCTTCAGGAAGACTTTTAAGAGAAACTACCCTGCATTTGCGTATCGTAAAACATGAAAATTTCCACTGGATAGTCCGCCAAGATGCTGAACATCTCAAAGGCCTCGAGTCTCCTCATTTTTTTTTTTTTTTTTTTTTAATAGTGTCTATAACAATACCACATTCCACAATACCCCGCCGCTGGTGAACATTAAGGCTATGATTCAATCTTCGGGGTTGTGGTTCAATATGGATTGAATCATAGCCCAAATGTTCACCAGCGACTCACATTACCACTGAGCTATGAGTCGGGCAAAAATATAAATTCTTCATTCTTATTAAATTCTGAAATGCTCTCAAAATTATAAGTTTAATTTTTGCACTTAAAATAAACATACTGCTCTATGATCCTAGTCATAACTGAGAAAATTATTAAAAAGAAAGAAATTAAAGGGAAAAAAAAATTCTAGAATTAGTTTCCATCAAATAAAACAAATTAAATAAAAATTTTCAAATACATTCAAAGATCTAAACACATGTTAATAAAGACCAGACATATTCTATTTATTCGAAATTGTAAAAAAAAAAGGAGTCTTTAAAAGATTAGAAAAAAGAAAAGAAAACCTTTACCAAATTGTGCTGATAAAAGAAAATAAACAGCACAAAATGTTTGTCGACAAATTCTATTGAAATGTCACTATCAATAAAAAGGAAATGTCACGAATAAAATCCATTCATAGTGATTATCAAAATTACATTACAAAGAACCCGAACATTAGGAGAAAATGATGTCCTCTGATTTCGTATAAATATATGTTAAATAAAAAAAGAAATGATTACAAGACTTTGTTTCCTGTAATATTAAGTTATAACTCAGTTGGCAATTTTTTCCCATGTTTTGAGAAGCACGTCGATTTTAACAATCCACTGAAAACATAATTATTCATTCAATATTCTCTATTATTAAATATAAACAATGCAATTCGATAGAAAAACGCAAAAGTTCCCACAGAGTGGATCGCGAATTAATATCTTAAACTGGTTGCTAACAATTTTAATGTTTAAGGCAGGGGTGGCCAACCCACGACCCGAATAATTAAATTATATTCTACGAACTCATGATGCGCGTGTATCTTGGAACATCTAACATAACAGGTTCTTTATTTCACTTTAAGTGAACTCAGTGACTATCCCTAGATACACATAGTTGATTGTTGATAGCAGAGCAAACCAGACTCTTAGCTGAAGTTGTTAGCGCTTTTGGTTCAACTTACATCTACGAATCGTGTTTTTTTTTTTCTTTTTTCCCCTCCCCGAAAATGAAATTGACCCAACACAAAACACTCTCAAATATAACGCACGCTTACCTGTAACACCCATTACGATGTGCAAATACACAAATTGAGATCGATTTGCAAAACCTAAGTGAAAGAGTGAAGAAACCAATATCGCACTAGTAAAATAAATATTTTTTAATGATTTAATTTTTATTATTTCGTTTATATTTATATATTTTTTATATTTCCTTTTCAGTGTTATATATTTCTTTACAGTGTGCGTTTAATATCATTATTATTATATTATCTATGTTTATGTGCAAGAATAATAGTAAACAGAAAAATAATAATTCATTATGTTTCAATTTTTCACTCCAAAAAATGCCTATAGTGGGTCTAAACCCAATATGGGGATTTATAATTTTATATGCGGCCCGCAGAGTTAGGATGCATTTCCAAAGTGGCCCGCAAGATCATTTAGGTTGGCCACCCCTGCTCTAAAGGACGTAACTCTCATTTGCATACGTAGAGATCATACGAGCAGAAAAGAAAATATTTATACTATACTGTACATTACATGTACTATAATGCATTACATGTCGTAACTATATTATTAATAATGAATGTTTTTTGATACGATTATTGAAAAGAGTTTCCATTGTTAAAGTGTCCTCGGAAGGAAAAAAAAAATTTTTTTTTTAAGAGTTCATTTACATTTAATTTTCAGAGTTTTAGATAGAGCAGGGATGCGAAGACCGCAAGTAACACCTCCACGTGCCTCCCTTTTTCATTTTAATTTTAAAAATAGTACCTCTACTCATTGAATTATTTTTAAAATTAAACAACAAATTGAGGAAAAAGACATAGTGTGATAGTTAATGTGACATCATGTACAAATAAAAAAAAAATTAGCGAAACCTTCCAAATTTTGATGTAAAGAACAGGACCCGGCCATAGTTGATTTATTTTTTTAAATCAAACACTTAAATACTAGAAGATAACTTTTGTGAACAAAATACTTTTTTCGGTTTTACATCTAGGTTCTTCCTTTTTCCCCGCCCTTATTCTTGTGTAAAGATAATCCTATCAGTTAACAAGACGTCGGACATCAGTAAAGTTCGTTTTAAGTATCGACTGTCGTATGTTTCAAGAGTTTTCTCCAATACAGTACATAAATTCGGGGCAGATACTCTTAAAAGTTCTCTTTATCACTAGTCAGTAGGTTGATTGTGGCATAAATATTTAGAACACATGGCACACTGATCCCTGCACGCACATGCAAAATCAATGTAGTTACTAATCAAATTCTTCATTTACTTTTACATATGTAGGAATTGCCCGACTCTTGGCTCAGTGGCCAGCATTTTGCCTCGTAGTCGGACTAACTGGTGGGAGGTTTCCTGGTTTTCCCCCATATGACACGCAAATGTAAGGTAGTTCCCCTAAAAGTCCTTCTGGAAAGCACTGACTTCCTTCTTCAGCGACACGGAGGCAAGTCAAACTTCTACCTACGAGTGCTCCATTACAACAGAAGCTATGAGAACTACGGGTTCCTGAACTTGGTCTAGATGTTGCTATCAATCAAGTGGGATAAGAAGCAACAACATACGTAGGAAATAAATATTAGATAACTTTAAATGTTTTTTTATATGAGTATAGAGAGGGGGAGTGGGTTTTATCAAATGTTTTTGTTTTTTTTAATAATCTAGAGATAACTTGCCAATTCTAAAAACGAGAAAAAAAAAATTATAAAAATTGGCTATCTATTGGGTTGATGAATTGTTTAATTAGATACAGTTAGTTACATTTCATTAAGGAAACCTACAGAGAGACAATAAGGGAGACCCAGGGAAACTAACAATATTTTGAATACTTTACATACTATAATTAGAAAAACCCAATAATACAAAGATTATTGTTAAAATAAATTAGCTTTCAAACAATTCTTGTATAGAATGCGAAAAAAAAAAAAAAAAATTTAACCATTAAAAATACAAAAGCTTCTCATATATCAACGCTGATTCCGCATTCTCTTAGATGGCACAGTTTCTTTCACTTGCATCCGCCCACACTTCTATTCACTAAACCAATATTTTATCCACACGTCTAAAAGAAAAGGTGGAAAAACTTACAATATATCCCACACCCTCTCTAAAGAAACAGAAACTTAGTTAATCGTAACAATGTAATTACACTGAACAATAACTTTCCCGATTACAATGACGCACCTGAACAACACCGCACACAATACCAGTAATTATTCATACATAATTGGCAATTAACTTATACTAACTACACTTAGATCCACGAGTTAATAGAGAAACTAAGGGGGTGGGGGAATATATTTTTTAATCAAATTATTCCAGGCTATCTCGGCACCAGGTATACAAACTTCTAGAAGAGGTCGGGTACATCTGTTTCTTATCCCACTTTGTCCATGAACCTATGTGATGCTGAACATCCTATACGCCATCCAGCCTCATTTTTTGAAACAGTGTCTATAACAAAGCCGCCAGCGGATTGAGCCTCAGCCCTAATGCTCGCAAACTACCGAGCCACGAGTCAGGCATGGTACATCTACATTATTCGGAATCACATGGAGTAGGAAATGCTTCCGGATGTATACCGAAACACTAGAAATGAAAGGATACTACATAAGTGACTAAGCGTTTTATTAATAAATATACATCAACAAAAGCAAAACTGTCAACAAAAAGGAAGGTGATCTACGGTACATGTCGTTTTCATGCAGAATTCTTCAAACGCGGCAATGGAATATCATGGCATGGCATGCCATAGATCACGGATTTGGATTGTCCTGTAGACCTAATACAGCTTTTCTCATTTCTGGTGTCTGTACCGTTCGTTCATGACAGCCTGGAAAGAACTCCTCTCAGATAACCATTGGCACAAGTATCCGAAGAAGATATAGCTGGACATCATTGTGCGAACAAGCCCTGTGCAGCTTCGTAATATGCATATCCATTAGTTTCGCATTCATGTGATCAGTTATTTCACTACCGCTGCATCAGTACTAGAAATAAGTTTCTGTGAAAACGTTCAAGAACAGCGGTGCGCCCATGTGATGCAACCTATCGCGGCTGGAAAACATTTTCGACCCAGTACCTCTTTGTGATTCCGACTCTTATGCGTGTATCTTACTTCTTCTGGATTAAAAACCTGGTACTGAGACAACGTAATCCAGTAACAGAAATATCTTAAAAATACTTTTGTTGTGACACACAACAGGAAGGATTAAATCAGTCTGTCATCACTCAAGTGAAGCACTTAGATTTATCCAGCATGGTTCTTAGTTCTTATTTATTGAAATGCTCCTAAAGCTCAGTTGGAATTTTAAGAAAAATTTAAATACTTGTATTTAAAAATAAAATCTCCCTGTCTTTTTTTTTTTTTTTTTTTTTTTTTTTACAGAGAGATTTATCAAGATCATCAAATAGATCATTTTGTTTGGAGATAACAAAATTATGCTACGCATTTAAGTAATCAAAGAAATGAAAGAAACTATGTTATGCATTTATCATCAAAAATTAATTAATTCATATTTTGCCGTGCGTTAAAGAACTTATCCCAATTTTTCGATTAAATTACAAATTAGCAAACACCAAAAATACATAACAGAAACGTTAATTTTAAGATAATTTACAACAACACCCAAAATTGTCAATTATATGCACACGCGAATTATATTAGATATTATTTATATGCAAATTTATTTAAAGAACTTCCTTACAAGATTGGCGAAAGCAGTATTGTGTAGAAAGAAAGACGTTGATTATAATCTTTCATTAATCTTTTACTTTCTACATTTGTTCTGTTCCATGTATCAAATAAGTAATGTAGTTTCTTTTTAAATATTGTTCCAGTAATTTTTTTTTCCATGATTAATATAATGATTTATAAATTTATTCGATATAATATTCAATATAAATTCAATTCATGAATTCATTTGTTCAAGAAGCTTAATTTGACATTTTATTTATTGTAAGATTTGGCAAAACAAAATGTTCAATTATATAATTAGTTAAACACGTGGAATATTAAAATTTCAAAATTATACCTTAAAAATGTTTTCTAATCAATAAAATTCAGCTCAAAACTGGTTCGATGTAATAAAAAGGTTATGCCTTAATTGAATTTTCAGTTAAAATTCAGCAATTTTTTTATGCAATTACACTTAAAAGCTTTAGAAATCATTGTTACGCAACGCAATTCTTTTAAAATTCCTTAAAATAATCTGAATCTTTCTATAATTATATTTGTAAAGAATATTCAAATATTTCAAGAAAACTGATGCCAGATGTAAAATCTGAATTTAATTTTTAAAATATGAGATTAATTAGTCACTTCACTAAATAATTTTTAAAAAACATACTAATATACTTAATATCATTTAGAAGATTTCTGCGGTTATTTTTTTAACTTATTATATATAGTTCAAAGAAGAAGATAATTTAAATTGTCAACATTCAAACTAATTATAAAATAATTAAAAACTTCCTCCAAGAAAAAAAAAATTAAAAATCAACAATGATTTATGGAGCCTTCTAATTATCTCGCCATCAGCTGCTTTCTATTAAGCTTCACAAAAAAGTCTTCTATTCCGCTATCTTCTAAAAATACATTCTTCACACGAAATTGCAACAAAGTGCGATGATGTATGAATGATGTAATTTTTTTTTCTGCGTGAAAAAAGTGTGACCGGAAAAGCAGATAGCGGTAATCTAAACACAATCGGCATCCTGTTCCCACAACCGATGAGTAACGTAATAATTCGAATGATTAACTTTCTTGCTTAAAAACCGAGATTAAAAATGCAAGAATAGAGCCATCATTATTGAAGAGATGGCAATATAAGGAAAGAAGCAAAAATCATATGCATGATAAATGGAGGTGATTAAGTAAGTACTTTCGTAATAGATTGAAAATCATCCATACGATTTCGCAATCGGCTGAGACATGCGAAAACAAAGTGATATATTTTTATCAATAACAGTAACATTTTTTTTTTTTTTTTTTTTTTTTTTTATCATTGTAATCAATAAAAAAATCAGGTAAACTTTTGGTACTGATATCTCACTTAAGGTAAATGCAAAAGAATTTTTTTTTTTTTTTTTTAAATCAACAGATAAGTGAGTGATTAATCAATTGATAAAAAGATTAATGCGATTTTTGAAATAAAGACCATTTTCGATAAAAATGTGACTTTCAAGACAAAATATAATTAACATTTATTAAAAACTAATACTGATGCATATTTATTTTGGGCGCTTCATAAAAAATTGAATTCTATAATCTAAAAATAATGACCAAGCAGGCGAGTGATTAGCGCTGTGGCGCTCGATGCCACAGGCTTCAAGTTCGAATCCTGGCGGTGTTATGGATGTTTGTAGTGGTTCGAAATCCACTTTAAATCATAGGTCCCGGTCTAATATGACTGTAGAGCGTTGGGTATAGGGCTGACAACTTTACCCAGTAAAAAGAAAAACATGTCTCATCTCCTAATCTGTCAATAGGCAGATGGCCTTGGCCCACCATGGGGCTGTTTCGCCAATTAAGGAAAAAAGTAATGCCCGTAATAGAAGAATTGACGATTTACCACTATTTAACACTTGTAATTGACAATTTAAAAGGAAAATAATGGAGCATTGGTGAATCAGGTTTACAATGGGTTACAGCATCTTTTCGTGGCATTTTTTATAACATAAAGATTGTCACATTTTGCACACTTTAGACTAATTAGACTGGGACCTACAGCTTAGCACGGATTCCGAATCAATAAAAAGCATTCATGCCTCAGCCAGGATTCAAACTTGAAGCCTGTGATACCAAAGACCAGAGCGCTCACCATTGGCCCATCAAAGCCGCCCAGGATCCTTTGAAGAACAACCTGTTAATCCATTGATATGATGGGTTTTAAAACTATTTCTAAGTCAAAATAAATGAAGGGATATTTATACAATACTAGTAAAAGACTGCACCAGTTTCAGGGTACGGAATTAATTTTCATAATATACAGCAGTTTCTTCCAAAATGACAAGTGCTAAAAGCTAAGTTTGGAATTTCAGCATCGATGCATGGGACTCTGTTTACTCTAAGTTATTTTTGCAAATGTACTTGGTATAATATAGCCATTGTCCCTCATACATCACAGGCGATGCATGAAGTTGGAACGAACCACGAAAACAATAAGTGAAAACAAACCACGAAAATAAATATAACTCTGAAGTGAACTGTGTCAGTTCTTTCAATAATTAAAATGACATTGATAAATTGCATTCTTAATGTGCGTTCAAATCCGTTGAACTAAACCAATTGTTGAAAACATTCAGATACAGTAGACAACAGGAGGGTGCATTACAATATATTGCAGCACATTGTTCTTAGTGACCTGATATTTATTTATTACTGGCAAAAGCCATGAAACTTTGAATAAGAAATGAAAGCGAATAAGGGCAAACAGAGCACTATCCGAGCAGCAGACCTTGAAATAAAACACATTGGCAGGCACAGCGAGACAAATGTCAAAACTTCCGATTTCAAAGTAGCATTACTAATTGAAGTTAATCACACTTGCATTAAAAAAAAGTAGGGGGGAAGGGTGTAGAGATACTAGTTTCACGGAGTCAAGCAAGGCCACTCGGAACACAACTTATTCATGCCTGACAACAAACACCACCACCTCCTTCCCTGCGGGGAATAATAACGAACTCAAACTTCTGAAATTCCAGACGCTGTTTTGTCGGCCAAGACGCTACGCATGGTAAAAGCTTCCTTAACCTTGTTTCTTTTCGGCAGTGCGCACCAGTTTGGGTGACAAAGAACAGTATGCTACAATAAATAAATAACCGAAAAAATCTAAATACAACTATTTTCTAAATTTAAATTCTATGGCTTGCGGGTTGCAGTAAATATAGTTAACGTTAATAAAAACTTTTACATTCATTTATAAAAGAAACCTTATAGAAATTGAGGTTAAGAATATATTTTTTACAATAGATATTATTTTAAGAAGTCAGAAGGTATGCGAGTGGATTTTTAACTAGTTCCAGGTCATAATATTTAAATTTTCAACAACACTATACAAGATTAAAAATTGTGTCAACGAAAAGATTTGACTTAAATTTTAAAATAAATTTTGATGGTACTGCATACCATCAATTAAACCAGTTTGGAAGAATTGTCAAATTCTATAACAATTCACAACGTTTTTATAACCAATTATTGGCTTTGGGTCATTAATATGAAGTTTAGCAAGATGCAACATTTGGGAAGGAATTTCATGCACTTTATCCACCAAAAGAATTTAAGCGAACTATCCTCATCAACGTATAATATTGAAGAAAATTTGTAGGACTTCAACTGTCAAAATGAGATAGTTGGGAGTTCTACAATCTCCAACTGTCAAAACGAGACATGGCAATTGTTGCGACAAACAATTGCCACCAAGAACTTCTATAACTCAACAAAATTTCAAAGTAGCGATTGTAACGCCGGTCAAGAAATGATTTGAACTGGATTTTACTGGGTCATGAGTGAAGTTCTTTCCTAAAATAAACTTTACATGAAATACATATAATTTTAATGAATATCACATTTAGTTAACAATAGATACTCAACCACATAACAAAAGTTCTATTGTGATAATTTATATAATACGAAATTTTATTTATACGTAAGAATAAAATTTAAAAAAACATTAATAAACGTATAAATAACAGTATAAAATCTATTTTATACAAATTTTAAACACATTAGTTTATTTAAAAAAAAAAAAAAAAAATAGTCCGATATCTCTTCAATGCGCACAAACAGAAAAGGCATCAGGGAAAAGACAAAAAGCAGAAAAAAAAAACATTCATTACAAAATGTTTATTATCTTTGTTAATTAAGACACTTTCAAACAATCCTTAAATATTTTATTACATAAACTAATAATCGGTTTGCAACCAAATTTTAAAGCATAATGGAAATTGGAGTTAGATCACTTTGGATATGAAACAAGAGAAAAAATTTCCTTCAGAGGAAGTTAGAAATTTTAAGTTACAGACATGAACAATCACAATCAGTGAAAATTGTGGTTTTAAAAAATTAAAATTTTCGTTTATTTTAGGCATTTGTTGACATGCAATTCTGAAAGTGGGATGAAATGATTACATAATCATTATTTTGAGTTAACGCACCTCAGATGGGCTGAATGATTAGCACAATGCAATATCAACCAAAATAACCCATTATCTAGGGAATTGGCCCCAAAAATAGCAGTTAACACTTATCGTAAATGATGAGACAGCAGCAGTAGAAGCACGCAGAGGATATTCATGAAGTTTTGACGAACGTCAATTTTTTTTCCACGAAATTAGTTCGTTCGGTTTAGTTCAGTGACATGACACATATCTTGATAAGCATCGAAGAACTCACCGCTTGCCACTCCCAAAAATTAAAGGTTCGCTCCATCTACTACTCCATGCTCACACGATACACATCGAAGACTTGTCTTCAAGAATAACATTTCAATCGCGACTGAAGAAAACTGGATGATCCAGATGAAAAAAGAATGCCACGATTTAAATCATGAAAACTCGATGTTTATTTTCGGTTTCGACGTTTATTTAGAAAATTAGCATCACATTGGCACAGGTGCCAACTTCCAAACCACAAAAATTTTGCAGTGCATCATGGTTAAGGAATACTTAATTTAAAAAAAAGATGAATGGTTAAAATAGTACAAGGAAATGCATTTATAAAAAGTGGCATAAAAAGTTTTAAAAAATTTATTGCTAAAAAATTAATAGCAATATATAAGGATAGAGTAAGCCAAAAAAAAAATTTCAATTTAAAATTGTGGAACCTCACTTTTTTCTTTTATTGAAAGAATTAGGATTTTTATTGCCATTTAATATACATAAATAATTTAAATCTTTTGTGCAAATCGTCGTGTTTCTAAGTCACTTTTTTTTTTTTTTTTTCTGTTATCTTTTGGTTTTTATGTTGTATTCTAATATGGGTGGATGGAAGTCCGTTTGCTTTAGCATGAATTTAAAACTATAACAGAAGTTGTTTAGATTATTTATATTATCAATTTATATTATTTAAGATAGTTAAGTAAAAACTGCAAACATCAAGCCTCAACCTCTCTTCTTCACACCAAAACTACTTACTGAAAACTAAAAACGTTTAGTTTTCTGTAACCGCGAAACGCCGAGTTATATCTATTAGTATTGGTATAATTAGTAATTTGTACCCTTTTTTTTTATATAAAAATTGCATTTATTTACATTTTACTAAAGTATTTTCAAATTGGCCATTAAGTGTTTAGAACTACATCTAATTTTTAGATGCGAAAAATTAATAAGTGTTAGTTTTGCATGTAAAATATTTTTAGAATTATTATATTTAAGTGGTTAAAAAAACATTTAACATTAATATAAATTATGAACGCAATCACTTCAAAATTTGTCCATCGAACTATTAATGTACGGTACTGATGGTTCAATTTTAAGAGACGAAAAGTTCACTGTGTCAAACTTTATATGAATGAATAAATTATTAAAATGGACATTTTAAATGCCTTTATTAAATTAAAATGTAAAACTATATTTTAAATACATTACAAAAATTTAACAGGCACAACATTAAAAATTTAAATTCAGGTATTTTTTAAAATACCTAAATTTTCATTTAAGATTATATAATGCATAAGCATAAATTATAGAGACATATTTCTTAATACAGTCAAGTACGTAGATATTTTTTTTAAGAGCTAGCGAAAAATCAATCGCTTACAAAATATACGATTCATAACAATGAATTTTAAATTAACAAATGTAATATTCCAACTGCTGATATAAAAAAGTTAACATCCCACATTTTGAGATATGACACTTACTCTAACATCAAGGAATACAACATAAATAACCATATACAAAAACAAAAAATGTGTTCTATTTTTATTTCCAATGACTTAACCAGAATTATTTCTAGCATTGACTGAGGATCTCGTTTTCCTGTCAGATAAGTTGAGAAAAACTGTCCATATTCCTTGACAGTTGGAGACAAATGGTTCAGAGCAGACCACAAATTTCCCAAAACACAGACATTTGAGAACTAGGCAAGGATTTGCTGTTTTTGTATCAGCAACCACAATCTTGCCAAGTTTGGTATATAACACTCATACATTGCTGGAACCCAAAAGAAAGTTAAAAATTCAATCTGGTTTTCGATAAACCGCGAGGAGTCTTTATGCGATACTGTAAAAACACAAATAACTGTACACAAATAAAATAGCGAGTAGTGAACATGTGAGAAATCCCCATTCGAGAATAAAAAAATTAAATTTTAACAGCTTGCGCAGGCGAATGAACTTCAGCCAAATAAATCTGCAGGCAGAAATATGCTTCAGTCTCAACTTTTGGAAATAACTGTAGACTCAAAACGTTCGTAATAATGAAGCCTTCAAATAACATGAAAAATAAGTGGTGTAATATGAATACCATGGATGGAACAGGATTGGTATTTCTATTTTTACTAATATTAAAACCACGACTTTTATTTTCGAACATATGATATTATAACATTCATACTAATAGCCAAAACTGGTTTTTATTAATCATTATAATTATTAAACATATAATAATTTTTAGAATTAAATAATGCCTATTCTTTAATGAGATTAAAAATATAGAAACAATCTAATAAACAGCAAATATTTTGTAAAAAATGCATGTATTTTACTTATTTGAATTCTGTACATATATTAAGGGTACAAGTACGTATATTAAATAACAAATGAGAAATAATGTAGTTTATTTCATATATATTATTACATTATTATTATATTACTCATATATATTATATTATACATATGAATTCTATAATGCAGTAACTTCAGCCTCTCCACAACATTTATCATCATCAAATGTCTTAGTAACTTCAGTTTATTTTATATGACAACAATGAATGCTTAGAATTTTTATTTTATTAAAAAGTATTCAAATATTAAAAATAATATTGAATGATCAATAAGTAACAAATTTTGTATTTCTTACTTAAATAATAAGCTTAACTTCGCTTTAAAAATAACTATTTGTATTATTGTGGGCCAAGTGTATAATGAGTGATCTGTTTTTTAAGATTTTGTATACAATACTTGATATTTTATCATCAGAAGGACAGATGTTAAACCAAGCCTTTTTTTTTTAACCTGTGGCATGATTGTACCAAATCAAAAAAGCCATTGTCTAATAAATGTCGTTGTTGAGAGAGAAATCAGGAAATATGTTTCTTCGATTTAAATTTTCTGAAGGAAATTATATCGAAATTAACTTAAATTTAACTCATCCTCACACTCTTAGCTGCCGAGTCCTATAGTTAAAGAACCATTGCTATTAGTGATGCTAGATGGTAAGCAGAAAGCGGATTCTCAAACTTTTGTAGATTTCGCATGTGGTCTCTTAATAACGGTTCGCAGACCCTTGCAATTACCGGAAAATATATATATCAAAGAAAGAAAATCAGAAAAATCGTTTTAGTACCATTAACATATTTATTATTTAGAACAAAATCAATTCATTTATTTTGTTTTCAAGTACAAAAATTATAAATAAAATATTTAAAAAAATGTTCTTGTAAGTAGCAAATTAAAGCAAGCAACTAAGTAGCAACCTTAACATCAATTTAACAGTTAAACTGGTAACACTACAGAAATTAATCAATTGGAAAAACTAGATTAAATAGGCGTATTAAATAAGATAATAGAACAACATCCAAAGCATAAACAGAAGGGAATCAAATCTCATCAAGGGAAAGAGATATCAAGGGGCAACGATAGTAAGTGCCCAGCAATCGCGAATAACCGAAAATTTCAACTAAGTGATTTCTTCCTACAAAGGACCAAACATCCTAGTTTTAGAGCTCCTGATTTAAATGGCAGTTTTTCAACTTTGAACAAAAATAACCCATATAGTTAGAAGAAGACAAAAAAATCTTCCAAAATGAAACTTTGTAACATGTCTAGATCCGTACCACGAATTAATAGAAGTCTGGAAATTCAATAATTATTCCTTTAAAAAGAATGAAGTAAAAGAAATACTTTCCATCTTTCAAAGCGTGGGTCCTCATCAGCTCAACTTTTAAAGAACATTTACGTCGCCGAGTTCCAACGCAAGTCATCGACTCCAACTCAATAAACCATGTCTTGGATGAAGAATTCGATGAATATGTCAACTGCAAGCGATAAACTATTTCGGTGCACGCCATTTTTCGAGTCTAATGCGCCGTTTTGTTTGCCAGGAACTGAAACTGGATCCCGTATATTTTCCACGCGTTTTATTTATTTATTTTTTGCTTCTTTGTTCGCTTTTATTTCACAGAATGCTTTTGGAATCGGAATACGGGTTTCGTTCCGGCTAGTCCTGGCTGTAAATTTATTTCGCTCTTTTCTCAAAAGGCTTCGAAAGAGGAACGCTTCCGCTTTCAATCCGTTACTTCTTATAATTGCGCAATTAGCCGAGTTCGCCTCTGGTAGACATTCACACAGCAATTTCGTGTTTTTACAGCTGTGAACCTTAAGAGCGAGTTATTGCATAATAACGTAGAGGAAGTATTTCTGATTCCCCTTTTGTTGTGTAATGAGCGTGACTTTGTGCAGTGGACTTCTTGCGGACATGTCCTTTTAAGCAAGATCGGAACCTCTTAAGAAATACTGCGATGGTAAATGTAAGAATACAAATAAAAATGTTACTAAAAATTTGTGAAATCTCAAATATTAATAAATGTTTCAAACCATGTCTTTAACTCTGACCAAATTGGACAGTATTGTCAATAATTTATTAAAAAATCAAATATTTGCTCCAGACATTTCTTCATGGTCTGTTTTTCTAATTTATACATCCGATTTATGCATGCGATCTCAAACAATATGTTAAGTAAAATCAAAACAAACTGCCATCTAATTATGCAGAATGAGCAGAAAGTCTTGCAAAAAGATTAAAAAATTTATTGTGTGAAAATTATTATAATTAGGCATGTTTATTTGGATGCATTGCAAATACTGTAATACAGTTTTTAATAAGACCACGTATATTTCGGTATATCTCAACATTGGATAAATTAAGTGAAATCTTCATTAATAAACTTACTGTCAATAGCTATATACAGCAAATTAAAAACAAGTGCTGGAATAAACTTCATCTGCGGTAAACATTCTTTTCATCTCTTTCTCTACAAAACAAAGTCCTTCTGTACGAGTAAGTCATCCGACCCATATTGACTTACGCTATTCCCATCTGGGGACTTGCTTGTAAAACCAACAAACATAAAATTCAAGTTTCTTCAAAACAAAATTCTTCGAATCATCACGGAGAAGGGGGGGGACCTCATGGTTTATTGGCAACGAGATTCTACATACCTACCATAATAATGAATCTATATAAAACCATAATATGAAACTCAATAGAAACTTTTTCATGGAGTTACAACATCGCGAAAACAATATCATTAAAACCCAGCTCTTTATTTTAACACAACGAAGACAGATACAAATTTCCATACTCCACTACCAAATGACTACCAAGGTGTGAGCACGCTTTTAACACAAGACGATCCACTACTTCAGTTCACCCAGAGCAATTTTTCTACATTAGTACCAAACTCCAGTTTTTAACCCCCCACCTCTTAAATCTTTTATTCGTTTACTGTAATTTTGTTTAGTGCAGACTTTATTTTGTTTTTGTTCATCTGATAAAGAGTAGATGAGAGCTGCATGCTCGGCTCTTCCCTCCAATCCAGTATTGGATTTCAATTTGTGCTCCCCTTGGAAACTCTGAGAATATCAAAACGATTCTCGCACTTTTTTTAAAGTGTCGTCTGTAACTCGCAGCATCTTTTAAATCCTAGCCTTCAGTTAAACATCAGAAACTGGTGCGGCAAAAACTATGTTCTTGATATAGCCACCAAAACGGAATAATATCAAGAGGCCATTGTGTTGGTTCATTCCTTTCAATCCATTGACTAGGAAATTTCGCGCCTAGGAATTGAATTCGCGAATTCCAGGGAGGATAAAAAAAAAATCCATGGTGAAAATTCTTTGAACCGAGGTGCAACGAACAGTTCCATTAAATCTAAATAAAAATCAGCGGTGATGTTTCTTTCCGTGAAGAAAAACGGTCCAACCACTTTCTTTATGCATGAGGCCGCACAAAACATTAACTCTCACTACCAGTGCAGAAACATGTGGATTTTCTTATCTTCCAAATACAAGTATTGTTTATTTACCTTTCCGCTGTCATTGAAAGGATCATTCAAAGGTAGATTTAAGTAATCGTCTTCGATATCAATTCTGTTCAAATCTATTGCATATACAAAAAGCCCTTATTAAAAGTGAGCTGCTCAATGACATTAAAATTACATTATTTCATGCGATGGCTATTTTGTAATAACTTGTTATAAATAGATACAGAATTGATGTAATTTAGTAATAAAAAAGACAAAGATTTGTGCTCATCCTGTATAGTTATGTTTCTTATCCGGTACAGTTGGTCTTTTCAGACTCACTTTCAAATTTAAAAATCGCTAACGACCCCCACCAACAGTTTGCAAAAAATATACATGAAAACAACATTGTATTGAGTACATATTTTATTACACACACATAATAAATTATCTATGAAAGCATTTGTTAATAAGGACAAAACTAAACATTGAATAAAAATGACCGTAGTATTAACATGATAAAATAAAATTTTAAACGAAAAAAATTAATATTAATTAGAAAACGGCATTTTTTTTTTTTTTTTTTTTTTAACAAGGGGTTTTTTGCGTTCCTCTTGGAGGTAAGACACTGCGATACAAGAATTTTTGGAGAGCATAAAATGGTAAAGCAATAGTATCAAATTAATTTATCTCGTTGTAAATTTCTTAACTAACCATTTATTAGTTATAAATTTCTGTTAAACGTTTTCCTTTATCCCAACAGTTAATACAAAATCATATATCTTTTTTTAACGACAAACAATGTTTTACTCACTTCTAGAGATTTTTTTTAATGAATAATTCATTAATATAATTTAGGGGGAAAAAAGATGATTACATATGCAGAGATGGCAACCTCAAATAAGACTTTTCAGTAGTTTTTTATGTGTGTCAATAGTGGGGCGAGGATATACCACACCTTGCCATCGAAATGACCAACAACTTTACCACAAAATCCACACCTACAGAGATGAACATTCTCAACTGTAGCTGCAATTTATATTATCAAGTAATACAGCATTAAATTGAGGAAATTTTCAATAAAATAGGCTTAAATTATAGAACATTTAACACTTAAACTACCAACATGTGTGTTGAAATTGTTTATTACAGATTAAGAGCATTTTGAAATAAAAATATAAACATTGTAAGAGCAAAATGTCTATTGATATAAGACATAGCTTATTCATTAAATAAATTCATGTATAAAAAAACCTCACGTGAAGTCCTTTTTCATAATGAATGGAAAATGCAATAAAAGCAATGTAATTAGTTGAGCATGTTAATGAATAAGATACAATATTACTTTCTTAATTGCTTGCATAAAATTTTCTATTTTTCGCCAAAACTGGCGCTGTTTTTCTTAAAGTCGATGGAATTTTTTTTTAATTAATCAAAGTTAGCATATTCATGTACAAATGGCTAAATAATTTTAAAATTGCAGATAATTTCCTTTGCATGGCTTTTTAGAAGTATAAACATTTATACTGCGGATTGAATAAAATAACCTAAAAGAGGCAACAAGCCACCAAGAAATATAATCAAAATTAATCAGAACTGTTTAAATAAAATTTTTGAATTTCTGTCAATAAATCATTTATTCTAAATAATCTCACTTTCCCAACTGTGCCCACGATTTAAATCAGTAAATTTGCTACTAAAAATAGTTTTTTAAATTATAATAATGATAAAATCGAAAAGACATTAACCACAGGTTACCGGGAATAGTAAGAGCATTTGTTATTTGATTATATAAAAAAAAAAAGAACGCCAAATTAGTTTCAATCTTTTATATTGACATGAAAAGGTTATTTTTGAATCCTTACACTAAAAAGCACAAAAATAACTATGACAAGATCCGGTTAACCCTTTTTCAATAACCACCATTAGTTTTCAATTATCAAATTTGTTTTCTCTTGTCAAAATGTTTTTCATCCACAAACAGGTGATAAACAAACTTTGAGTTGTCCTCTTTTCCTGATTTTAGCAATCCAAATACAGAAAAACACACCATTTTTTTTCCTACTACAACTACTAGCCCCAAACCAAACAGCCAAAAGAGAAGAAATCTTTATCTGACGAAACCCAACCAAATCAAGTCCTGTCCTGTCTAAAAACACGCCAGATGGATTCTATTGATAACCTTAACCTATTCTCTATTAACTCAATTACCTTCTGGACAAGCAATTACAGATGCAGTTCAATATTTTCACTTGTCAAGACTCGACTGCCGCCGTGCATTAACTGCCCAATCACAAACTGCATCCAGTTCACACTTAGAAGGAAGAAGCAACACATGAAATGAGGAAATTAAGTAGGAAAATAGTATTGTAATAACTAAGAAGAAAGGGGGCCAAAAGCCGCGGGAGAATATCAAGAATTAATGTGCCATTTATTGATGGATAACAAAAATAAATGACTTCCAGTATATTGTGAATATTAAATACTTAATCTGTCTTCGGCAAATAGATAAAAAAAGTTCGTGACTTTTTAATGATATCGCATGATCTTCTCTCTCTATCCAATGGCAGTAGTGATTGGTAAACGTTCTTATTTATTACTTTTCTTGCTCGATCATTATCGTCCGATTAGCAGTTCGTAAAAATTATCGTGTGTTAATAATAAGTAGGAACGATTTTAAGAAGGTGTTCGTCGATCCAGCTATGCAATTTGCATTTCACGCCAAACGATTTAATGGATTCCGCGGTGCATTGACATTCGACAATTTATTGGGTTATCAAGTCAATTAAGAATATCTATACACATCTTACGTTTTTAATTTAGAGTTTAAATATATTATAAAAACATTGCTAAAATATTTAATGAATTTGTGTCATGATAATACTGCATGTTAATTACAATTTTCTAAAAAAAACTGTAAACATAAAATGGATAAATAATTATAATATTCATTGATGATTGTTACCATAATCATCATTTTTTCCCCTTTGTAAAATAATTTAAATTTTCTACATATAATATAAAGAAAAAAAATTTAGTTTCATAAATAAAATTAAAGCAGATTGTTTTCAAAAAATCAATAATGTTATTAATTTGCGGGATATAAAGTTATGAGCTGACCTAAATATTACTTCCAACTGTCAAATATGTTTTAAAAACCTATGTTTCAAAAAAAAATAAAGAAACATTTCATACAAATCGACAAAAAATTAGTAGTTTTAAACATTATAGTACACTGATTTTAGAAATCATTATGGGTTTAGGGAAAAAGGGGGAAAAAAATCTTCAGATTAGAAGATTATATTCGGAGAGATTTAAGCTTTTCTAAGTTATGACAGTTGGTCACCACATGGGAAGACTTCCCATTCGCAAAAGGTCAGCAAAGATATCATATTGCAAGTCCACCCTCCACACTTTTCCCTCTTTTTGAAAAACCGAATATTTTTTTTAAGGGTTTCTACATTACTTATTGCTAAAAGAATAGTTACTAGAATAGATAAATTGTGATTTTCATGGTACCAAATTCTGAAAAAGAATTATTGCACCCTTTTTTATATTATATTATAGGCACCTAAAGATTCCCTTTACGTCAATAAAAGGGATATATTAATTTATCATTAAATATATATCTTTATATATTATATTTAATATATTTAACATAACATAATTATGTTACAAAAATGACTTCCAGTGTTGTGAATATTAAATAGTTAATCTGCCTTCGACAAATATATAAAAAGTTTGAGACTTTTTAATGATATCGGATGTTTTTCTCTATTCAATGGCAGTGATTCGTAAGGTTCTTTTTTATATAACAAATTTTTTTTCTTGTTTGGAACCAAACTTTAATAGATTTTCTTCCCAGAATGGCGATTAATTAATAGATCTTTTATAGCCTTAAAATTACTTGTTAGATATGTTATTCACATATTATATTTTTTAAAGCAAAACATTAATTTTCATTGTTAAATTCCTTTTCTTATATCTTGATAAGCCTTTAGTTTCTAATAAGAAAATGTTAATTTTTTTTTATTTAAGAAGTTTCTCAATTGCAGAACGAGAGACGTATTATAGAATTTCACATTATATCGCAAAAGACTTACCCTATTAAATAATGGAAGAACAGAAGAAATATTCTTACCTAGAAGGAAAAAAAAAAAGATATTATAAAATGTTTTAAATAATTATACAAATGCAAAATGTATAACATTTAAACCAAAATGTAAAATTAAAAATATATATTCAACAAACTGAGTAAAATGAGAACCAAATAATCTACTTTATAAGAATTCAATAAATGCTTTTACTTCTCTTTTAGTAACATATAAAAATAACAAAACTGTTTTAAATAATTACACAAAGAAATTTAAAATATATAACATTTAAACAATAACGTAACATATATTTAACAAACTGAGTAAATGAGAATCAAATAATCTAATTTATAAAAATTCAATAAATGCTTTTACTTTCCTTATAATAACATATAAAAAAATGAATGAAATGAAAAATTAATGGAAAATGAATTTGAAAACTTTATGTGTAAAAAAGGAGACAGGAAAAAAAATTAAGGATTACGATTAATAAAGCGATTATTGATACAAATTAATTAAATTAAACCTAATTTTTATTCGCCAAATCATTTTTCAAAACAAATATAATATTCATTTATTTATCACTCAACGCTTACTTTATCGTTTTCATTTTTTTAAGAATACTTAAAAATAAAATAATAACTAGAACAACAGCAGAAATATAATTACCGATATTTAACAGAAGAATAAATACGCCCAAAACGGCGGGAAAAAACAATGCTTAATGAAATTCGATATGCACGAGATTAAACGGGATTTTTGAACACCGCTCACATATATACATCCGCTCTTTTGGAATACTACCATTATTTTTTTCGAGAGTGATCATATCCAGCAGTCATCTGGAACGAACGGAGGAAACGAGCGCCATTGGAACAATAAGTTCAGCTGTAATTACCGCCATGATAAAAATCGGATACTTCAAGAAATCCAGTGTCTTGGAAAAATGTGAACAATGGTACACAAGAGACTGCAAGACCTTAAAAAGATCTACAAGCGGCCTGAGACTGAAGCTATATTTTTACGCTTAACTGGAGTATTGTACTATGATAATAATAGTAAAAAAAATGGAGCGATGTCATCTACACGGGTCACATTCAACCTTCACTGTAACTTTTGTAGGTTAATCACATAAATGGGCAATTAAAGAACAAACCAAAACATTTATTGGAAATTATCGAGGTTCATTTTTCAAAAACGGTGCTTATCTACGAGAAAAGTTGTGCTCCGGTTAATAAATTATTCTTAATTTGTATCTGCCATGCATTTGTACATTATGCTGGCGAGATCGAGTCATGAAGATATTTTCTACTTATATAAATAAACATTAAATAAAAACAATAATATATCCTAAACAAACGAATGAATTTAACGTGGCAACTATGTTTGAAAAATATTTTTTAATTGCGATCGAAAGGTTAATGTAGACTGGACAAATTTGATACGATTCCCAGTCATATGCAAGAATTTGTGAAATTTATTTAGATTTAAATATATTCTTTTATTTATTTATTTATTTATTTTTTTCAAAATTTAAAAAAAAAATAATATCTACTTAATCATACTGTATAAAGTGAAATAAATTGATGTTCTTTTCAGGTTCAAATCTTTAATATATCTATAATTGTTTTTCTGGAATTATAACGAGAACTATAAATATACAAGAAATATTAATGAGATATAGTATTTCTAAACTAAAAATGAAATAAAATCGATGACGATAGAATAAAGGATAAAATGAATAATAAACTTTGGTAAAATTGCAAAATAGGGGCCCATTTGGATTTGGAGTTAAAAAAATCTTTTCGCAAAAATGCGCCTGGTTGCGATTGTAATTTGAAGTGAATTACAAACAATACAAGAAAATAACTTGTAATGTTTTTTTAAAATAAATTAATTTTTTCCATTTAAGAATCGAAGCATATTTTCAGAATAATTTTTTTAAAAAAAGTTATACTTTCTCTGATAAGGATTGTTTGCTTACATAATATTAATTCCATATTATTATTTAGTAATAAATATTTATTACCGGTTTCATATATTAGGATTAGATACTTTTCTTTTATCTAAATTTTTATTTAACTATTTCAAACTAGTCTGTATTCACTTTATGTATGATGATATTTCATTCATAAAGTTGGTATTCTTAAAAATGCTTGTAACCCTATTAAAAATTATCAAGGCCATTTTAATCTTCTAAAAATAGTATATAACTAAGTTTCTTTAGCTAAGTCATAAAATAATTTTTTTTTTAAGATTGTAAGATTAAAGTAATTAAAAATTGAAGTCATTAATACGCTTTTATTAGCTTCACCTGTATGTTTGTATGTAACTCACTTTTTGGGCTCCATTTTGGGACTGATGGCGCCATCTACTGGCGAGTCAGTCAACTGATCCGCGATCGAATTGCGCTCTTCCTATTGGCCGAAAATTTCGGTGGCTAAAATGAGGCGGATCTCAAAGGCATAGGAGAGCGATCATGTCGAATTGCGCTCTTCCTATTGGCCGACAATTTCGGTGGCTAAAAAGAGGCGGATCTCAAAGGCATAGGAGTGCGATCATGTCGAATTGCGCTCTTCCTATTGGCCGAAAATTTCTTTGGGTAAAAAGTATGTAAACTTAGCGGATAACCGGCCAAGTGGAAAACAAAGTAAAAACAATTATACTTTAAAAAAACTATAAAAAAATATGCTTTTAGAGTTAATCAGACTAAAAAGTAAAAAATAAATTAATAGTTTAAAAAAACTAAAAAATACGCTTTTAGAGTTAATCAAACTAAAAAGTAAAAAATAATTGTTAACATAAGAATAAAATGACTGACAAGAAAATGAATGTCACTGTTCTAAAAGCGTGGGGTGCTTTGTATGACATTTTTAAACTAACTCTGCATTTCGGAATGAAACTAGTGAGAAATTATAACGATTGATATCGAGCACCCCACGATTTTAGAACAGTGACATTCATTTTCTCGTCAGTCATTTTATTCTTATGTTAACAATTATTTTTTACTTTTTAGTTTGATTAACTCTAAAAGCGTATTTTTTAGTTTTTTTAAACTATTTATTTATTTTTGGATACTTTTTTCTTTAGTTTGAAATTTAATTAAATCTTTTAATTAGAAATTCACTTCAGTTTTATCAAACTATACAAATTATATTGTGGCAACCCTTAAAATGTTAAAATATCTAATAGAAGTAAACATACAATAGGTTTCCAGGAATGATTAATGACTCATGAAATTTTAAAAGAAAGACAGAAAAAAAAAAAACTTGTTCGAGGTCGACCTTACGTTAATTACCTGAAAAACCACAAACAAGTCTGTTTTAACAATCGTCCTTCAGTTGAGTTCAGTTAATTCAATCGGTTTCACAAAAGTATTTCATACGTTCTTCAGAAGATAAATTAACAAGATAAAAAATAAGAATGATTTAAAAGAATACGAACAATTTTTCACGATTGTCATATTTACAACTCATTTATTTATTAAAATTGATCATTTTAACTGATAAACTAATTTATTAACCTCATTTGTTTAATTAAAAAAGATAACTAAGTTTTAATAGTTCAAGTCAATACATGCACAAATTAAAACTTTTTAATAGACTATTGTTAACATGCGTCCTATTTATTTTATTACTTTTTTTTTTCCTTTTTTAAAATTCGTATTTAATTATAGTATATTAGTATTGGGCCTAATGGCCGAGTGACTAGCGCTTTGGCACTCAGTGCCACAGGTTTTGGTTCAAGTCCCGGCGGCGCCATGAATGTTTGTAGTGGTTCAGAATTCACTTTAAACCTTAGGTTCCGGTCTAATATGACTGTAGATCGTTGAGCGTCCGGTAAAAAGAAAACATCTCCTGTGTTAAAATCTGCCTATAGTCAGACAACCTTGAGCCATAATTGGGCTGTTGTGCCGATGATGATAATATTATTTTAAAATAAATTCCTTTTTAAAAATTCTAAAAATTATTTAGCAATTATTAAATGATTAGCAATAATTAAGTAATTTAGCAATAATTAACTAGAATATTAAAACTGTTTTAAACTCTAATAAAAAGCATTTATTCTAGAAGGGGAATAAAATTTGAATATAATTTTCTGTAGTAAAATAATATGATTTTCAACATAAACCCCATTCAAAGTTAAATGCCACGAAAACTAAAAAGGAATTTACATTAATGCATGAAAAAAAATCTCGGAAAATATTTAACAGATACGATAAAGAATAAAAGTTACATTTCCAACAGCTTTATCTCAATGTTTAAAGTAACAACCTATAGATTTATCTTAATATCAATTAATAGTACTAAAATGAAATCGAGAAAACAATGACATTTAACTTTGTTTTAAATTTGCAGTTTACAAAACTTACATTTTTTTTTTTTCAGTTAAAAAAGTAAAATATACTATAGAAACACGGATTTCTATAAATAAATATATGGAAAATATATATATTTATCTCTTTATTTATATATGTATTCATCTGCTACTTTAGACATTCTTAAACGATCGATTTTTTTTAAATGATTCTTTCAAAATAGCATCAATACAACATTTATTTTTAAAATCTGAATGCTTCTTTTGAATGTATTAACTAAATATTAGAGTGTGGGGGTTTGGAAATTTTGGAGAAAAAGCCTCTAAAAAACGAATCCATTATGACAACATTGATAAAAAAATTACGAAAAACTAAAACGAAATAGTATTATGGAATTGGAGAATCGTGGATCTCTTAAAATCAGCGCATCAAAATAAAGGATGTTTTTTTTACTTTATTTACAAACAAAAGCAAGCCTCTCTTAGATAGGGTGGTTTTCGGTGTGAAACGCCACAAATCAACTTTCAATAAAAATAGCAACAATAAAAAGGCCACCTGCAGCTCTTGAATCCGCGGATGGGCCGAAACTACTTACCCATATTTTATTTACTTTCGTTGTTTTTTTTTTTCTTCCCAGGTTGACCTCGTTCCGCAACAGTTCCAAGATCCAACTTTTCCCCTCTTCTGTCTGGACGCTTAGTGCAAAATGGGAAGCCCTGCCACTGCCATTTTTCATAGTTAGGATTATTCATTAATTAATTCACTTCAATCATTTCATAGTTGGCTGCATTCACTAATTCATTCACTTCAACCGTTCCATTAGAATAGTTGGCATTATTCATTAATATTATTATTCCATCAACCAGCTCCATCTTACCCCAGATGTACCAATACGTTCACAAATGTCTATAATGCCAAAATTAGCCGAAATTTCGCAATAATTAAGGGATACAGAAACTTGTTAAGAAATGAGAAGACAACATTCTGTATTTTCCTAGGAGAATAGATTTCAGTATGTAATGGCATTTACAATCCAACAATTATTCTTGAATTTGTAATATTTTAATGAGGAAATTATGAAAATCGTAGTATCTGTTATAATTTTTTTTTTTTTTCTTCTAGAGGGTTTCAAATTAATATTTATGTAAAAGGAGAAAAGGAAATATTGGCCTACTACAAAAATGACAAAATTCGACAATTTTCATTAAATGACCTTTTACTAAAATATTAAAATTAATAGAGAATTATCCATAGTAGTAATAATGGGCAATGACAGACTAAAACGAATTCTGTAAGTTTAGTTTGTCGCACCACGGTCATTTTTTGCACGCTCTGGGCCGAGACCTACAATTTAATGTGGATTCCGAACCACCAAAAAGCATCCATGTCACAGCCAGAATTCGAACCTGAAGTTTGTGGTACCAAAGGCTAGAGAGCTAGTCAATTGCCCGAATTGTGTACGAGATATGAAGAAAAAAAGACTATTCAACTGGATTTAAAATACATATTTTGTGTAAAAAAAATATAAATAAAATAAATTGTGGTTCAAATAAGCATTTTTGGAGAATAATTCTGACATAAAAATAATAAATATAACATAATATACAATATTCATTCAGAAGTATTATAAAATACTTTTAGAAACATTTATCTGCATTCAGACCATCTAACACGACAACTTTTGTTACAGACAGAGGAAACTCTCTGCATAAAAAAAAAAAAAAAAAAAAAAAAAAAAAAATTTAAAAAAACACGATCGACAAAGTTACTCAAATTGCCTCTATTTCATACATTCAATTTATTTTGATAAATTGAATACATTAAAGGTCCAAAACCATTTCACAACATTGGAAAGCGCTCAACTCAAAACCTCACGCTAAAATAAATAAATAAAAAGAATATTCAAAACTTTCACGAATTGCTCGCCACATACCAACCAAATCGGAAACGCACGCTCTGTAACGCTAATGCATCCGGCGATGACGTGGTCTTAACTTCGATTTCGGAAAGAAAGAAATAAAAAAAAACTGGCAATAAGTTCCACCGACAAGGGCATTAAATCGCAGCTGCAATGAGCATGCGGCATCGTAATCCACAACCCACCCAGAAAACGCCAGCACTCGAACACCATTGCCTTGCCACGGCAATGTGCACGCGTTTGGCGTATTGCACGCTTTCTTGGGCAAGCAGGTGTTTCGGAGGCACGTACTTGCCCGAGCGTGCTGCAAGGGTCGGGCCCAGCGAACAGGTTACAGTTCTCTTTTCCAACTAATCTCCCGCCAATGCGAAATCGCTGGGGATGGTACATTTAGATGTTCTTTTGGGGTTTACTTATAAGCTGAAGACCAGGGGGGAGGGAAGTCTTAAGACGATCGGTACGTTTGATCTGATTGGGAATTGTACTAATGCTGTAATTGCATATTTCACATCAAAAGAACCGATTAGAATGAAGAAATGGATCGCTTTCCTGTATTTACCGATAAGGTTTATGTTAACATATCAAACAGCTGTTGGTACCTGAAGTTAATCTAATTTTACCTGTTGTCAAAAGTATTGAGTTGTCTTCAATTGTCGACGCAAAGCAGATTTGTTTTTTATTAAATTAATATTTTATTAAAATAATTGCAAGCTATGATAAGCACATCACAATCATTTTCCGGTTATCATTAAAATGAAAAAGATATTGTGGAAACAACATTTAACATTACATTGAATTTTTAACATCAAACACGAATACTGTAATATGCGTTTATGAAAAATGTTTTAATACAGTTGCCTCTGTTAACTTCCTGCCTCGTTGCATTGCCCCTTGGGGTATTTTGCCAGTTTTTTTTTTTTTTCTAAAGGAGTAGAAATAGCACAGCCTTTATAAAATCGCCCATTATATCGCGCATTTCATGAATGCTGTACTCAATACGAAAAAAATGCTATTTCGCGCTATTTTCAGAATGAAAAATAAATAACTTATTTCACAGTTTGAAGAAACCAACATCAATCAAAAGTAATGAATCATGACTTTCAATAATTCTTCCCTGTTTTTAAAATTTACATGACGTTTCATAAAAAACACTTTAAAAAAATATTGAATTAAATAACTAAATTTATTACAATTTTTAATAAATCTTCAGCAAATTTCTTAAAGCTAGTTTGAAATTTGTAATGCATACTCAGGTAACACTGATCTGATGTCTCATATTTACGACTGTAAATAATTTTTTGCCACTAATAGAATAGGATCTAATAAAAACATGGAAAATTTGATCTACGAATAAACATGAATTTATCAAGAATACTTTTCTTATCGAGACAAAGATGAATGATAATGCAGGATGATTATACGAACAGTAAATGAAATTTGTCTAAAAACGTTGGGAATATAATACCCAACATTTTTTTTTTTTTTTTTTTTTTCAAATTCGAAACAAAAATTATATTAATTGAAAAATCAAATTAATTCTACACCATAGCAAAGTAGTTCATGTAAACAAATATGAAAAGTAAAGGCAATTGATTTCTGATGATAATATTCTATACATTTTTATCATTCTTTCTCTAAAATATCGGATTTTACATATTTGCCTCGATATTATACGTTTTTTCCCAATTGCAAAAGATTAAAAAGATATGTTACAGCTATTATTATTATTATTATTATTATTATTATTATTATATATATATATATATATATATATATTTTTTTTTTTTTTTAAACTTTTAATCGAATCTGTAACATTGATACTATAACGTTCCATTGCAATATACTATACAATGCTAAATGTCATTTTATTCTTGCCAAATTGTTTTTGTTAGAAAAACAGAAAACGCATTACGTCTATTTTAAAACTTTTATCGCATTTTAACGTTGCAGTTGTTATCTAAAATCATGCTAATAACATTCTTGGAATTTCTAAACCTAATTAAAAAAAAGACAAATTACACAGTCCAAAAAAGAGACACGACTCAGGTTACATGTTTCCCGACTATTTTTTTCCCCTCTACAAATGATGATGTCCTTGAGTGACTTTCATACGTCATTTTAAAGCCTCTGTCTGTCAAATGCATAAAATTATAAACAGAATGTCAAGGTTTTTTTTTAATATTAATATTAATGAAATTGCATATGGAAAACAGAAAAGGACCTTACATCCATACAAAATTAAATTAAAATTTTACCATTAATCGAATAATAACTATAACATAATTGCCATAATTTCTCATACCAACTTTTATATTCATAGACTAATTATAAGTCAATATTTTGAAAGCAGAAAGACGCTTGCTTTCTTTTGATGCTTCATATAATTAATTATAATAAGGGGGGAGAATGATGTTAGTCGCCTACTAGTGGTTCCCCCATGTTCTAGCTAAACGACTGACTACTTGTCGCCTTGAAAGTTGCCCTTTTAGACTTGCACGGACCATGACTATTCACAGAGTCACCTGTATAGAATAGGACTGGCTGCTACAGATATCTACCCAATTTGCGACTATGGCGTGCCCATGACTGAAGAGCACTTCAACATATGCCCTACCGTAACTGTATCCCTTTTTGTGTTACTGTCAGTGCCTTTAGTTGATTGTTTTTGTAGTTTTTTACTGTATTAAGCTGCTCGTCGACTAATGACAGAGAGGCATAGGATAAAAAAAAATTATAATACTCAAATGAAAAAGTATATAAATATTCAAAATACGTAATAAAATACAATTTCGGCTATAAAAAAAAACCATTTTAAAATTAAATAAAAAGATTCGATTAAAAAAAAAGTGAAAATTTATTTAATTATCAGATTGTCGCGTGATTTACATAATAAAAAGGGGGCAATAATTATTTTGCTGTATTCTTCAAATATATTCATTGTAAGCGAATCAAAATTTTTATTCAAAAATATCCAAATGATTTATTTTTAATTGGTTTCCAGTTTTAATTTTCACACCAATTCTAAACAAAAACGAATGAACTGTTTCTTAATATTGCCTTACGCATTTACAATGTATTAGATCATTAACGATTACTTATCCATTCAATGTTATTTGAAAAAGAAAGAAAATAGTTTAGATAACGAGCAACAACAAATTGACAGAATGATTATTTCAGACAATGACTGCGATTATTTGACAACTACTTTCTTACTTCAAGTTAGTTTCTTATGGCGGATATCGCTACAGTTTGATGTAGGAAAAAAAGTTAATGTGCAACACAAAAAGAAAAACAAATTATAGGAACACAAAGAGCTTCTTTAGTTAGTTTTGTAAAGTACCATTAGTATCACACACAGTTCAAAAAATCTATCAAAATAAATGCATTTTTAAAACCAGCATTTTCATTTTTAAAATCAGCAAGTAAAGTTCTATATTTCAAATTCTACTAATATAAAGGAATTCCCCCTCCCCCAAAATATATTCGGCCTGACGACCAATTGGCCAGCGCTCTGCCCATTGGTATACAACAAACTTTAGGTTCGAATTCTGGCAGTGGCATGGATGTTTGTGAGTGGTTCGGAATCCATTTTTAAACTGTAGGTCCCGGTCTAATTATCACAAATTGTGTACAAAATGACCGTAGAGCGACAAATTTGATGATCCTATTGGAAATTATCTACGCTAATTTTTATCAGCATTTAAGTTTATAAATGACAACAAAAAGAATAATGATGCCAAATAATGAAATTATCTATTCTGCGTATTACTGCTTACCTAATAAATATAATAGCATTTTATTATTATTATTTTTACAGAAATTAATTTTTTTTTTCCTTCAGAAGACAGATTATATATAATCAATATGAAAACAAGTAATATAAAAAGAAAATTTTTAAAGTCAATTCCTACTTTTTTTTCACTCTATTGCAGAAAGTCCTTTATAAATAATTTTAATTTATGTTTTAAAGTTTACCAGGCGCCATCTATTGGTAGATAAATGCAACTTAAATAAAAAAAAAAAATAAATAAAAAAAAAAATAATTAATTAATTAATTAAATTTAATTACTGAATTAATATTTGAAAAAACTGTAATAACATCCAGTGTCATCCACTACAAGTTCAAAAAAAATGTATTTGAACTTGAGTGGATGAATAAAAAGTATTTTATTAATGAATGAAAATTTGAACAAGATATATATAGGGAGTGTGTGAGCTAAAAGAAGGAATTGAACAAATAGTTAGACAATTGCATTTTTCAACAAAAATTAATTTGATGACGGTTGAAAAACCATCTGCCTTTCAAAAAAAATCTTCACACGTTAATTTATCCTGCAGGCTCCAAGCAACAGACCAAATAATAAATATAAAAAAAACCGTCTTGTTATTCGTTTGATATAAATTCATGCAATAAGAACAAATGGAGAACATAATGCCAGGGACTTAGTGGTCAAGGTTACAGCGCACAGCGGAGCTCCGTCTAAATTATGATAAATAACGTTTCGTAAGCACAATGCGTAGGGTGCATATAGATAACCGCCTCAGTTCGCTATTTAAATTAGACAGCAAATCAAGCGGTGATAATTATAGTTGGTGTTTTTCTTAAGCTACTTAAAAAAACGAATTAAAATAGAAGCATAAAATAATAAGCAAGATTCTAACCAACTTTGCAAAAGATGAACCTTGCAGGAGCAGTTTTACATCTTTGGAATATTAAGAAGCAAATTGAAATTAGATGAGGGATAATTTTTATATAAAAACACAATGATTAATGTTATATTAGAATTTTTATCGACATGTTAGAATTAGGAATATTTTTCTGGCGTAATAAAAAAATGCATAATTATTAGACGAACAAACTATTATTATTATTTTTTTTTCCTTTGAACAAAAATAATTAGATGGCAAACGAATTTTTGCTATTAATTATTCGTATTTGTTATTCAAAATAAACTTAACATAACAATTACGTCAAAGAATCTGTCTTAATAAATAATCATCATGATTATCAGATAAAAACATAAAATACAATTAAAATTATTAATTAAAAAAGTAAAATATGTATCTAAATAAATAAAAAAAAACAGATTTCTAATTATAACTTTTTCTTCTGAAGTTTTCATGATATATCAATTAAAGTAGGTAACAATGGGTTTAAACACCTCACAATAATTGGATTTGAGGAATTAAACTTTTCTCAAGACAATTTTGAATTGAGAAATACAAAACCATTTAGCTAAAAGCAATGTTAACTACCGAAAAATAAAAGTTTTTAAATTTCTGAAGAAATAGGGTTAATAGAAATTAGAAAAATTTTAAACATAGGTCTTGAGATAGGATCTTTTTTAAAGGCACAAAAACTTCAAAATGAATGGTGGTTTTTTTTTTTAATAGAGTGTGTTGAAAATTATTTTTAAAAAAATTCTGTTTTACCATGCAAGTTTCAAGTGAGAATCTCTATGGTAATTATTTTCAATAAAAGAGTTCCTATATAATTAACGAAGAGAGCTATTTTTTTTATATTTCTCTTCAAAAGAGGGTAAAATAATTAAGTCTATATAATGAAGTATCACAAACAAATAATAAAATTGCGGTAAGTTGGACTTGCTACGATTGAAAAAATATTTTATTTATTTATCAATCTATTTAACAAAAACGGTATGCCCTGAATATACAAAATCCTTTTATTCAAAATTTTACCACGCAATTATACCATGAATTTTTATTTCAGTCTCGCAGAATTGCTGTACAAATAAAATTAAAATGCAAAAATTCTTTCCTCATTTAAAAAAAAATTGTTGAATATTTTAAAAACCCAGTTTCGCACATTTTTCTAGGATATATAAATACCCTACGTCTATAAAAATCCTAACCAGAACTATTTCATGATTTACAAAGGGGAAGGGGGAGAAGTGAAGAAATATATCCACTTTTTTAAACATACAGGCCAAAGAAAATTAAAAAGTCGATCAGAGTAAGAAAGAAAAAAAAATTAACTATTGTATCTTGCTCTTTAAAAGACAAAAGAAATTTTAAATGCTTGATAGTTAGTAAAAAACATAAAAAATATGTGAAAACTAAATTAGATGTTTAAATTCTTTATAACGCTTATTTGTTACAACTGAAATTCTTTCATTTTAATATCCAAAATTAATAACTCAAATTGACAAATTTTGCTCTTCTTCGAAAATTGTTATTTCTTTTATATATTGGAAAGTATTAGAAAATGAGCATTATTTTAATAAAATAGTTTTTAGTAGTACGAAAACTTAAAAATGAGTTTCGTTAAATGTTGAATGAAAATTAGAGTAGAAGTCATCGAAAAATATTTTAGTACCGTTATAATTTTATTTTTAAATGTTAAATAAATAAATTCAAAGTCGAATATTTTTTTCTCAAAGTTTGTGAAAAGAAAGAAGAAATGTCTTCAAAAGTTCAACAGTGTTGCTTCAAAATCTTGAACCATTTTCAACCAGAAGATGTATAGCTTCGATGAAGGTCAAAAAGAATAGAATGACCTACATAAATAATAGAAAAAAGAAAGAAAAAACTAAAACATTTATTCTAATTTAAATAAAAGAAAACTCACAAACATAAAAACACACATTTATATGGTGCATATTATCTATAAGGCACGTTTTGCAACAAAGGTGTTAAGTTCCCAATCAGAACCAACAAAATAACCGAAGTTTATTAATAAAGGAATTGGTGTTCTGAATGCAACGGCAGAAATTCTCCAATTAATCATGAAAACATGGATCGCCGCAGTAACTTCATTTATTTATTTTTTTCTGTTCATTTATTTTTAACAGTAAAGCTCAAGGAAAACGCACCTGCAAACCCAGCGGTGCAGAACTGTTTACAAATAGTTCGAAGCGTGCAATTCATGTAAGCGTAACAAACGTTTCACTTTATAGAATAAGGAGGGGAAAGAAAAAAAAACACGAAAATGTAGAACGGGCATATAGCATCTTTTACTGAATGCAGTTGTCAGGGTGGTTTAAAAGTTTTTAAGTTAAAAAAATATTATTTTTTAAATAATTGTATACTATTTTGAAAATGCATGTAAAAATTGTTTCTTTTTTAGAAGTAATAAATGTTTTGGAATTAAAAAAAAAATACACTTATTTTCAGCATCACAGTGAAAATAATTAAAGTGCATTTCAAATGATAATAAAATGGGGTGTTTTAAAAATATCTCTTGAATATGTGGTACTTTTGAGTCATAAAATTCATATCAAATTTGAAAGGGCTGTTAACCTACTTAGCTAAACTTATTTTAAATAGCACTAACTATTTTTTATTTCACTCACTTCAAAGATAAAGAATGTATAAAAAAAAAGTATTACATTTCTTTAAAAATTTCATAAGCTATGCCAAGTAAGCTTATTTTTTTACACCACCACTTTTTGCATTTTAAATTATTTTTTCCCTCAGATTAAATTCAGAAACAATTTTCAGTTAACAATATATACAAAGACTAACCAACAGCGAATAATCGAACAAAATATCGAAAATATATACAGATATTAACAATATATGCATATATTAACCAACAGCTTTCATAATCAAAATTCATGATAAATAATTTTTAAAAAATTTTAAAAAAGTGGAATGATTTTAAATTTAACTTACATTTTTAATATTTTTCTCTTATTAAAAAAATGCAAAGTTTCAAAATATTTACAGTGATATTTCTTCAAGCAGTAGAATGGCCAGACGGCAAAATTGGCCACAGGAGGAAATGGTCATCTCTCAAGTTCGCCTCTTTTCAAGGCTTAACCCTGGCTCTTGTTTATAATCATAACAAGAACACACCTAGAGCGGAATCTTTCGCTTGAACTCAAAAGAAATAAGTAGGATGCAAGGTCTTAGGACTTTCTTCACGTTAGAGTCAATGAATAGGATAACCTTGAACGTTACTTTAATATAGGTAGACTAATTAAACAGCAATGGAATTCATTGAAAAGTATAGTTAACTTCAAATATGGCGAATTCTATTTTCTATGCAACATTAATCTCAATAAAAAAAAAACCTCCCGATTTGCAAATGTTTTATGATAGAGTATTATAATAAATATGTTACTAACTGCCGATTTTAAAAACTAATACCATTTTTTCTGTTATCCATAAACTCAGGGGAATTAAGATAATCATAAAATCTAATCAAGCATTATAATTTTAGACAATTTATTATGATTATTTACGAAAAATAGAAGTCATAATTCCTAGAATACTACCTGTCACATTGTAAAACTAATTTGATAAAATAAAATCTCAATCAGTTTCTCCCTTTTATAGATTGCATTTTGAAAACTTGAAAGATTTACATCTTATGATAAAAAAAACCTTTTTTGTGAAATAAAATCTTAACTGCCATTATCTACATTTCAAAGCACAAAATATGACTAAATTTTTATTTTTTCAACTAAAAAAAATTAAAAAATACACAACTACATACATAAAAAGATTTCACTCAAATCACAGCCTAACGATATCGTCTTACAGTTGTTAGTATACATTAACTTCAGTTACCTATTTTATGTATCAATAATATTAACGATTATTTGTTTAATTTAATAAAATAAAAATTCAGACATCCAAATCGCAAGTCACGGTATTTTATATCAATTATCTAAGAATGAATATTTGTAACTCATATTTCATCATTCATAATATCTGTAGAAATTGTTTTTGTTTACGTACAATTTATATTTAAAACATTAATTATCTGAAAATTATAAATTAAAATGAAAAGCTATGAAGAATGCTTTTCTTTCTATGTAGTACTCTTTCTTTGTAGTACCTGTAGTAGTAGGACCCTTTCAGAGTGCACTACACAATTTCAAAGCTTTTACTTCAACTCGCCAATATAAACAATTTTTGTGTGTGTTTGTTTTAACACCTGAACAAACTCAATTCACAAGTATGCTAAACAGCTATTGGCATGTTGATATAGTTGTGACTGGATGTAGTAAGTCTCACAATAACTGCTAACCAATAACATGTAGATTACTATACAAAAATATATAATTAATCCTATTTAAATTTGTACATTTTTCTATTTACATTCGCACATCAAAATTGTTTTTCAAACAGCAGAACGATTTTAAAACAATTGTAATTAAATTTTGTTTATTATCATCAATTTATTTTAAAATTAACGAATTAAAATAACTTCAAGAACATGCATTAAAATTTGTATAAGATAATTGAAAACATAATATAAATAAAAATGTATTGAATAAAACTTTTTTCTTCTTTTTAAATATCAAACATTCGAAATTTTTCTGTTGCGTTTTATTCAGAGATTATTACTTCATCGTTTCTTGGAAAGTGCAATATTGTTAAGAAATGTTCTTTGTAAATATGTAAATAATTACTTTTTCAATTATTAATTCATTTATAGTTTAATAAAATTGCTATTTCTAACAAACATACCAACTATGCATGATTAAGCAGAACATTAAAATATCCTTAGCCAGAAAAATGGCGAATTGAAAATATTACTTAAGTAAATATTGCTACTTACTTTCTTTAACTGAAGTAGGAAAAAAAAAAAAAAATGGCTCACAAACTGTTGGATACTTCATTGTAAAGGGATATGACAATTGTAATTGATTGTAAAGGAGAAAGTGAATTAGAATATAATATTAATTCTGTCTTTTAAAATTTTGATGCGATAAAATTTTTTAAAAAAATGCTCAAATTGGTTGATGCAATTGGTACATCTCCAACTACCGAAAATAAAATTAAACTTGTTCCAATCATAAAATCGAATCTTTGTGGTCGTCAAGCTATTTCTTTAACGGCACACAAATATTTTGGAGAATTTTCAATAGAAAATGCACCAATTGCAAATGAAGAGAATGTGCTCTATTAAAAGAAAGAGTCGTTTACGCTGCCGATATAATTTTAATTAATCATTTTCAAAACGCTGCTAAAAATGTCACTTGTGTTAGTTGGAATACTCAACATCAAATACAATCGAAAAACTCTAACTCTAAAACTCTCTAAACTCTAACTCTCTCTCGAACTTCAAGAGAGACGCCAAATAATTCGAGTTATAGAGTTTTCAACTTACGTAGGATTTCGACTTACGCGGATTTTTTAGGGAAATATTCGACTTGCAGAGGTTTAGATTCTTTCTAACTTATTTTGAGATAAATTAAATAAAAATTCAAGATGTTTATTTGCAACTTAAAAGTTATATTATGTACTACTATAAAAAATCAAAATAATTCCGAAACAACCTTAAAATTAAAATGTATTAATGTATTAAATTATAATAATGTATTAAAATGTATTAATGTATTAAAAAAGTCGGTGGGTTTTTTTTTTCTTTCCGGGTTATGGAGGGAAAATATATACCAAACTGGCTTGTGGGGATTTACTAATTATATATACACATATAAAGGGTTGAAATTTCGAGTAATGGCGGTTTTGGGGCTTGAAGGGAAGAGAACAAAAAATTGTTTCGAGTTTTGGAGATTTCTGGCTTATCGAGGTTCAACTTAAAGAGATTCTATACTGTAATATCTACTAGCTATAAAAGTAATTCTATGGCAGACAGCGCAAGTTAAAAATTCCATGGAGTATTTTTCCATATTAGCCGATGAAACCTGTAATACATCCACAATTGAACAGTTTACTTTATGCGTTTGAACAGTTTACATTATGAACAGTTGTAATTGAACAGTTTACATTATGGAAATAAAACATGCGAACAATTTTTACAGTTCGTACCAATTTAAAATACAACAGGGAAAAGTATAGCAAATACGATGATTAAATGTTTTAAAAGTTACGATTTATCATTCTTTATATGGGCAAGATTACCGTAATCTTTTTTTTTTTTTGTATTTATTTTTTTAAGCAAGGAAATAATCATCTCAGTAGATTTCTATTTATTTGAAATCATACTCATTAGATGCAGTAATAATATAGTTTAAAAAATAGTTTAGTGACAGTAAACTAGTTTTTTACGAAATTTAAACAAAGGACTTTCCTCTCAAGCAGGTTAGTTGTGGATATTTATGCTAAATTCTTCAACCTTATCCAATGAAAGTGATAAACATATTAGACCGAAACGCTTTTATGTTAAAAAGAAACACAAAAAAATACCTTCTTTTAAAACAAGGAAACGATGAAATAAATATATTTTAAAAGAGGAAAATGTCAGTTTGTATTTTGATACCAAAATTTATAAATAGTCTTAAATAACGAATAAAAGATCTTTTTTTCTTCTTTCAAATTAGCACGTTGAAACTAAGTCATTGGAAACAAAAGACATACATGAATGGCTCTTCCTTAAAACTGTATAAGCATGTGAATTTCTTTCAAGGGACAGCGGGTTTTTCCTTCCATTTTTAAGCCGCTTAATCAGCCTTAATTACTGAAACGAAATTAGACGACAATATCTTAAAGGAATTGATCTTAATTTACAATAAGCGAAATAATAAAAAAGGCCAACAGTGAAATTCAAATGAGTACATTGTTTAAAAAATGGCGAAAGCTTCGATAGAAATTTTCGTCCGTTGATTTCAATAAGTGGAAATTGTATTTGCTTACAAGTACGAATTCGGCCCGATTCACGGATCAGAAGCAACGTGCGCCACTGGTGAGAATTAGGGCTAGGGTTCCATCCGCTGACGGCATTGTTGTACACACTGTTTCAAAAAACAAGAAGACTCAATGGTGTTTGTCAAGTTCAGCATCTTGCCTCACGAGCCGGAATACCTGGTAGGAGTTTTCCGGGGTTTTTCCCATACGATACACAAATGCAAGGTAGTTCGTTCTCCCTAAAAAGTCTCTCGGAAGGCACTGCCCTCCTTCAGCGACTCGGAGGCAAGTCAGACTTCTACCTAAGGGTGCTCCATCACATCAGAAGCTGCCCCTTTTCCTCCTTCCATCAGTAAAGTACTCATGGGACGTCCGTCCAAACTGCAGGACACTGAGGACTAGACACAACAACAACAGTTCGAATTTGATGTATTTTGTTAATCAAGTTCCTATTTTCATTTTTAAGGATTTTTATAGTAAATACCGTATGTTTTTTAATATAATCCGATCTCTCTGTGTGTGTGTGTGTGTGTGTGTGTGTGTGTGTGTGTGTTTTTCTCTCTCTCCCCAAGAAATCTATTCAAGGTTCAAAATCCGTATATAAGTCAAAATAAAAAATAATAATAATTTCGCGTAAGAGGAGAGCAAAATAATACTGAAAGTTAATTAATAATATTAGTGACAAACTTCTAATACTGAAAATGATAATGATATGCACACAATATTTCTCTACATCAAACCCCACCCCCTCCAAAAAAAAGTAAAGAAACTTTTTAATTCCTGATAACATACTTATAAAATTATATAATTGAATTAATTATACTTTCTGCAAGAATAGTAATAGTAATAGTTTGATCTTATCTTCGTCATGCTTCCAAGAAATCTTATATTAATAATCCGAATGTTACTTACAGCAAATGTCAACATAACTGTTGTTAATTAAGAATGCCATTTCAATACTAAGCAGTTAAGTAACAAGTTGCACCATCGGTTGTTAGAAGGGCGCAATACGTTGCCTTCCAAACACGCAAACGGAACTTTTATCGCTGACCCCTGAAACAGCCAATACAAGGCGATTATCTGTGGAGACCCATACGCAAGACGTCAAAAAGGCACAGATCTTTCAACACCCCGAACAACGCCCAACAATTCTGGGCCGGGCGACCTTTGAGCTCCGCGGATAAAGGCAGGGGGTTACAATATAAAAAGATCATTACAGTTGACAAACCCCCCACAATTAGATGAAGCAGTCATAATGGCAGTTCCTTCATAGCCATTCAGAAGCCAATCATTTCTGACAGCCGGTGCAGACACCAAGAACGAGTCTGTCGGTGTTGCCAAAAAATAATTTGAAAATTTGCCTTCCAAAATATTCTCTTCTAACAAAAAATGCCTCAAAGCATAAACTGATTGCATTGATTGAATTAAAAAATTATATAATAAAGGCCTTTATATAAACATAAAATAATTATTACACATAATAAAATAAGGACTTTTGTTAAATAAAATTATTTATTTTAATTGATTTTATGTGCCATTAAACAGATTTAAATGTTCTGGTAATTTTTTTTTTTATTATTTGCCTGAGTCATGGTAACGTACTTATTTCAAGTTCGAAAAACAAATTCTTCCTTTTCTTATTACACTTTTTTTCCCCTTAACCTTTTTTGTATGCAAATATAAATATATAATAGGATTTTGCAATGGAATAAGGCCAGCTTAGAAATAATTCTAACAAATCTACAAGTTTATATTAGTCATTGGTGTTAAATTCAATGACTAAATATTTTTCTCTACGTAAAACAACATAAAATTTCATTATTTTATTCCACATCAGAATTTTCCTTTACTCCATTCTCCCCTCCAGCATAAATGTCTTTCCTTCTAATTCCCCCCCCTCCCACTGAAATTGACATTATTGCAATTCAAGCGTGAATTCAACAGAAATATAAATACCGATTCAAGATCATTTTCGCTGTAAATTTATTTTCTGAAGAAAAATTATCCCATATTTTTATACTTTTTCTTATAAAAAGTTAAATTAAAATCAGTGGATATCATTGGAATGTAATAGTTAAAATATGCGTATAATCACAAATGAAAAGTGACAAAATTTTCATTCTAGTGAAAAACTTTTTTTTTTTTTCTTAATTTCCCCACCTGAGTTTTAAGCAAATAAGAAAATTTTGAAAATAATTCTAAAACATACACTTCATAGCTTCAGACCAAAACTATTACTTTTGCAAAATTTAACATTGGTTGAATTCCTGGAATTTACATCATATTATAAGTGGGCATGATGGCCAAGTGGCTAGCTCGTTATCACAGGTTTCGGGTTCGAGTCCCATTGCGTTTGTAGTGGTTCAAAATGCACTTTAAACCGTAGGTCCCAATCTAATATGATCGTAAGGCGTTGTGGGGGTAGTGTTACTCGTGCCCGTAGGATATCTTCAAGCTACACGTGTTCCCTGGGTAGTGCTAAATGAATAACAGCGGTGTAGCCCTTGCTTGTGGCATAAAGATTAACTGTCTCTGTAATAGAATTAACTGTCTCCACATTAGAACAACAAATCATATTATTAAAAAAAAACTTGCTAATCAGCAAATATTTTTATATGACAATTTAATTAAATTAATATTTAACGTTATTATTCATCACAAAAAAAAACTTATTGAGTCATAATATGTTTCATAATCCCTTTTCTTTTTCAAGACAGGACACTTTACTAAAAAAGGGAATTTTCGAGGGAAATTATCCCCATCAACAACACACAGCACAGAAGCAAAAAATAACGACGAAAGATATCAAAAAACGTGAGGCCTACTTACGGGTAAAAATTGCGTGCGAAATGATAATGACTAACGCTAGCTATCGGCGCCGAGCAGGGTTTTTTTTTATTTTAAAGAGTAGTATGTCGCAAAACGGAACGATGCCCAGCCTACCTTGACCACTACCTACCGGGGAACACGACAGACAGCAGCGCTGTTGCAAGTCTGTCGACGCAGGAAAAAAGCCGAGACCGGTTTAAAAAGTTTGATATTAACACCACTTCACCTGCTATGATGTTGCTTCAATCGCAAATGGGGAAAAAAAAAACTAATGCATCTTTAAAGGGTTCGCGGAACAAAAGAATAAAACAATTCCTTTGTTTGTGTGTGTATAAGACTGATAATGGTGAAGGAGAAAAAAAAAAAACAGACAAAGAAATCTGCATAGATAGTGGTTAATAAAATGCAAATATTTAACTGTCGCATTTTATTAAGATCGAAAAGCTGTCAACTGAAGTTAGAAACGCATGAACTCCTTAGATTAAAAAAAAAAAAAAAAAAAAAAAGGCAGCTAATGAAAGCTAAACAAAGCGAATCATATTTAGAGTAACTAGGTGTAGCAAAGATCTCTCGAGTGGCTTTATTTAATAGGCATAAAAATATAATTGCATGCATGTTGATTTATGTAAACAGGTTTCCGCCCTAGGCCTTTTTTGCTGATACGCGCAATAGCGTATATCACCGGGTTTTGTACCTAAAATAAATTTGTTAATGATGCAGTGGCAATGTGGTACTGAATGCTGATTAAAACTTCTTTTTAATATAGCAACACAATAAAATTTCATTATTTTTATCTTAAAATTTGCTTACAAAAAGAAAACAAATAAGAGACTTCATGATATCTCATCCGAATAGATTAGGTTAATTTTGCAAAACAATTATGTTCTTGTTAAAAATGCATTGAATATTTCACTCAGGTCTTCTTCGGAAATAAAACATAAATAAGCGTGTTTTTTGTCGCAAATTAATTTAGAATCACATTTTTTTTTTCTTCTCTCGGTTGTTTGCAATGAAATAAAAGCAAGTAAATAAAATCAAAAGGTTGTAATTGCTATTCGTAGAGGCATAGAGTTAGTTAACATAGTTTTGCAATGAGAACAGTGGACAAAATTAACTTATCTAGATAAACACTGATTTAAATTAAAATGAGATTTTTTTTTTCCTCACCAAGAAAAAACTTTTGACCTAAAGCAGCTGTGACCAAGAAACCTGTCGGTCTTTATTAATTGGATATTATTCTATATTGTTTTCTTTAACAAATAAATACAAAGATTTTAAGGCCATAACAGCCAAAGACCATTCCTTCCTGAATCCACCTGAATAAGAATTTAAAAATTGACATTTATTTTACAAAGAGTCTTTGAAATTTGCAATGCCAAAAACAGAAACACAAAATAGGTATTTTGGGTGAATTTTTTAATACGAATAATATAGAAGAAAAAATATTGATAAGACATTTCAAAATAACGAAAAGGATAACAAATTTGAAGCAAACATGATGTAATCAATTTAAAAAAAAAAAAAAAATTTATCAAATTTTTGAATATTAAGTGAAAAAATTTTTTTTTAAAGACTAATAAATATAATTATCAAAAATTTTTTTATATCATCTGAAAAATTTTTAATGCATTGTAGTCAAACTTACAGAAGTTAAAAGCACTTTCCTTTCATATTAACACATAATTAAAATAAGCGTGAATTGCTTTAACTAGTATTGGTTTACATCAAACTCTATTAAAAGCAACTAATGATGAAACATTGTGTACATGAATATTTAACGAAAAAAACACCAAAATAACGGAATTTTTCTGAAGGACATCCTATTATCGGGGACCTGATGGCCGAGTGACTAGCGCTCGGTGCCACAGGTTTCGGCTTCCAGTCCCGGCGGTGCCATCGATGTTTGTAGTGGTTCAGAATCCACGTAAGTCCCGGTCTAATATGAGACTGTTTGGACGTAGGTCAGACAACCCTACATCGTAAAAAAAAAAAAAATCTCCTGTCTAGAAACCTACCAGTAGCCAGATGGCCTTGTCCCACCATGGGGCTGTTGCGCCAATGGAAAAGGAGAAGAAACATCCTGTTATCAGGCTAAAAACGAGTCCAAAAAATAAATAATACTTCTTAAAATTTTAGTATTAAAAAAATATTTTTAAGGAACCTTGAAAATCCTCGCTTATCTTACTAAAATCTACGTGATTCCCATTACAAAGCAGATACGCACCGTGCAATCAGACTGCCGGAAGCATTTTTATCAAAAACAACGCAACTGTAACGTAAAAAAGTAAGATTTAACAACTAAAACTCCATTTCTTCAGAAGTACAAAGTAACAGATAGCCACAGTTTAGTAGGTTAAAAGATTTAAAAGGAAATAAGAAAACAGTAAGAAGAGCATGGGGCAGCAAATGCTCAACAAGCGAGAGATCAGAACAAGAGACTGATCCAGTTACTCATGGCTGCCGCTAAATACTGCACCACTTCGCATATAATAGGGTTTTTCTTGCAAGGCGAGAAAGAATGCCATTATACAACGGAAGGGAAGAATAGAAGGGAAAAGAAAAGAATAGAATAGAAAAAAAAGAAAAATTGTATCAACGCCAGAAACATAGCCCCATCATCAGATAACGACGGCGATGAATACACTGTTAAAATTCCGGCATTCCGTCACATCGTTGTGGGCAATTTAGAATCCTCGCCATGGTACAACAATCGCAGCGGATGTTTCTCGATACAAAATGTATAGCAATTTTGCAGATGCTGCTTGTAGTACTTTTACGACTGATTTTCTACGATGAAGGTCGTAAATTTTACCGAAAAAACACGTTTCATTAAAAAAAAAATTATTGGGCAATTAGTTTGCTCTAATTATCTTTTGTTAAGAATGGACAAGGTTATATTGTTTATAGATAAATTGCTTTTTTAATATGAAACAATTAAAATTTAATTACTTTCAGCATTTGAAATATAGCTAAACACAATAGACGGTAAATAGGTTCATAAAAAATTCCGTGTTGATTTGTATTATACGAAAGAATATGTTTATACGAAGAAATAGTTAAAAAAAAAAATTGCAAAAGTTAAAATATTGTAATAGAATATTGTTTTAGACTATTAAAACAATAACTTATTAAAAAATATTGCATTTTAACATGACACTAGTCGTTGGCAAACACGTTCTGTTTGCTACTACTATTACTCAATGGAAAAAAATTCAAAGAATAAAACTAAATTTCTCAATTAAAAAAATTATTGCTCTGTTCAAAATTAAAGAAGTTTTGTTTTTTCCTCGTTACTATAATCATTCAAAAAAACTCTTGCTATACTTTGCTAGGAAGTTCGAATTGTAGTGATTTGTAGGTGAAGAGTAAAAGATAATTTAAAAAGATAAAACAAAAGAATTTTGTAATCATAAAACTCTGTACATGATAAGATTAGATTTAGAATAATAAAATAATAATAATAAAAGAAGGGGCAAATACATTTTTTCGATGGAAAATAATTCGAAAAAAGACTATTCTGTGGGCTATTTCGATAAGTTAAAATTGTTAACTGGTGAAAAAAAATTTTTTTTTTAAAGGAAATGATTTTTTTTTTCAGATGGTAAAAGATTGATAAGATTTCCTACGCAAATTTTAATGACGTTTCTGTTCAAAAACAGAAAATTGTATAAGTAATTGCGTGAAAAAATTCCTCAAATACATCACAAAGATAAAGAAAGAATAGCTAGAATAAATATATATTATTTATTCCATCGAGATGAATCCTCTTAAGAGTTATTTTTACTTCAAATGTATATTATTCAGATCTATACTTAAGTTAATTGAAAAATCAATTCCCCATTTTATACCGATAGAAATTCAGTTAAGCAAAATAAAAAATAGGTACTTTGATTTATGTCCACAAATGTGTCCGTTGAGAGTTAATGATAAATTACGAATAAAAATTTTTCATCCATTCTAGGATGTATAAATTGTTTCACTAAAGTAAGCAATTCGTCAAACACAATGTTTGTCATGCCATTTTCAAGATACGGTTTTAGGATAGTGAACAATACAATTTCGTAATACAATGTTGCTAAAGATATATTACTATGCAGAATAAAATATCAGTGTTCTCACATTTTGTATTGATGTAATTTATGGTAAATATTCTATTGAAAATAGAGCAATACTAATTATATGTGTCGAAATATTTGAAGTCAAAAACGGGCATGGTTGTTTATAGGCACTAGTTTAAATTTCCCAATACAAACATAAAAACTAAAATTTTATTTTCTGCGTGCTTCAATAACACAGGTTTATTAACCCATACTGGCATTACACGGATACGTACGTTATATACAAAGCAATGTAGAGCGATATCAAAAACAAAAAAACCTTTTTTTTTTACTCATTTTTATTATTAATCAACCCTCTAAAAAACGAATAATTGGGTTAAAAATGAAACTTTACGTGCCATATGAAATTTGGCCACAATTTCACGAATCACTCGTTCGTAGACGCTTAATAGACTAATCGATGTCGAAATGACTCGACACGCAAGAAGCGGATGAATCAGCATAGAATGGTAATACCCCGAGTAAAAATGTAGGGTTTATTAGAATTTGTATAGCATTTCGTATACCAAGCATATTACGAATGAAAATTAAATCAGTAAATGGAAATGGCATTCCATCCTAATTTTTAGTGTTGAATGCTCTTACTTGTGATCAATGCTTAGGGTCAAGTGGTTAAATAATAATGCATGGTCTATTAAAAATAGATCTAATGAATAAAATTTGTCATGCATTTTAATGGTGAAAACGGAGAAACTATATTTAAAAATATTTTTTCTATGCTTAAAAAAATCCATTGCATGAAACCTAAGCATCTACCTAAAAAAAAACCCTACACATCTACTTAAAAAATTTAACCTAAACAAACAATCTAAAAATTAAATTGATACATAATTTCAGCATTTTAACATATACAAGAGAAAACCTTAAAAATTTTAACCTAAAAACTAACCTAAATAATTTAACCTAAAAATCTACATTTATAAAAGTTTTTGAATTGCTTCAGACAATAGAATAATCATCAGAATCTAGGTAACATGATACATAATTTTAGTACACTTATTCAAAAATTTTATAAATTTTAGTACTTTTCCCTCTTCGAGACATTTCAAAGTATACTATTATTATTATTATTATTTTTTTTTTTTTTTTTTTTTTTTTTTCATTTTAAAATAATTCTAGCGGGAAAAATTAGCCATAGAGAAACCATACTACCTTCAAAATCAATATAAAAAATATGTAACCAACGATATTTTATTCTACTCAATAATATTACTTCATAAAACTGAGGTTTCCACAGGATACTAAAATCTCACATCGTAGAAAGTAAGCCAATCGGAAGACAGAATAGGGAAGAGATCAAGCTGGCATTAGATTCCGATTTGGCGATATTAACAAAGTGAGACTTTAATATCCCGCAGTAACCCACTTTTAAGAATTGTAATGTCAAGCTGTATGGATCATCATTCTAAAAAAATAACAAGGCAATCTAAAAATCCTCCTAAATATCACGACAAGAATTGTGAAAAATAAAATTTGCTCTATTTGAATATGAACAACATGTATGTTTTGAAATGAATGAAATTATTTCCATTCGTAATTTATTATTAATGATAAATGGCAATACATGTGGTACTTTTTTTCACTTTTAGAATACATAATTTTTACATTTTTTAGACCAATTGAATTGATGTCGATAGAAAATAAATAAAATTTTATGCCCTAAAAAAATTTTTTTTTTCTTATTATTGAAAGTTGGTTTATGAAAAAGAATTAAATAGATCTAATCCTTTAATTAATTAGTTTCAGCAAAATGTTTATTAGTGCAATAGTATTCCAATTTATTTTGTTCAAAATCAACCCAAAAATATACAAAGGCTTTTCTGCATTCATAACCTTCCTAATTAACCTTCTACCCAAATCTAAACATTCGTTTTTGTTTTTTTTATAAAAGAAATATATTTCTTTTCTTAAATTTTATAACCTTTAAAAAGTTTATAGAGCAAATCAAATCAAATCGAACGTGTCAACAACCAGGACGAAATTAAATCATTTCCTCTTTCTGATCTACCAGCACTGCCCAAGGGTAACTAATTATGAATTCAATGACCAACTTTTTGCGTCGTCTTAAAAAGACTTTACTGATGATTTTTTCTCTAATCTGGTGAGAAATCGGTCTGGACAACTTGACTTTAATTGAAACATCATTAAGAAAATCTTTCTGCAATATCAAAAGAAAACACAATTACGAAAAGAAAAAAAATTAAAAAACTGCGTGTCCTTCAATTTCAAAAATGTCAATGAACTAACTAGCTTTTGTTTCTTACTGGGTAATTATAAATAAGACCACACCCATAGTTAGCTTACAAATCCCACACAGAAAAAAAAAAATTTTTTTTTTTTTTTTTTTTTTTTTTAACCTTATTACTATAAATAAATTTAAAAATTTTGGATTTTAAATTAAAGTTTTCATAAATAAAAAAAAAATAAGATAATTGTTAGAAAATTTAAAACATAATTTGTTTGAACAAATGAAGAAGAAAGCATTGTCTATGTAGTATTATTTAAAACGAAATATATTTGTGTTTAAAAATAAAAAAGCAGTTTTAAAATATACATAAACATGGTTTTAAAATATTCACTGAAAATTAAATAAATTTCCAATTAAATTATTATTTTGCATTGTTTCTTTAAAAACGAATTAAGAAAACAGTGCTGCATAAAAAAAAAAGTAAAGAATTTCGTTTATAAAAAAAGTAAAGAATTTTTAATATATTAAATGTAATAAATATTTTCAATTACATAAATTCCGAAAATAATCAATAGTTTGAAGATATTTGTTTTCGAAACTTAGTTAAGGAAAATATAAAATTGACAGTTGAACTTTAAAACGCATTTCGAAAACAAACCTACTTCAAAAATTGGTAGACAAAAATGTAAGAATGTTCTTCTTTAAAATTAATGAGTATAAGCGAAATAAATTAGGATTTCAATTTAAAACAGAAATGCTTTTTAATTAAATGCTGTAGGCATAAATGTAAACAATTTGTGGTAGCAAACGTGAAGTTAAAATAAACGCACTCAATAAAAGAAGAAAAAAAAAATCATGTTTCAAATATTAATGAGAAATCACAATTTGCGGTCAAATATATAAATTAGAGTAGTATAATTTAAAATTAAATTTTATGTGCAATAATTTTCACGTTAATAAAAATGTAATAAATAAAACATTTATTGAAAATGCAAAAAAAAATTTTTTATTATTATATGTTAAATTGATAGTTTCCTGATATAATACCAAACAGGTAAGCAACATACTCAAACTAATTATTTAAACATTAACAACTTATCATTAAATAAGTTTTTTTTTTTTTTCTTTAAACCTTTTCACAGACTGTGCAAATGTTTGACATGGAATTTTCAAAATTTCTTTCTTGCGGCTCTCCGGGCTACCTGCTTTTGCTTCTGTATGATGTGATTTATCTTAACACCTGGCAACAAATGTGGCATGTTCTAGAACTAATAGAAGTAAAACAAGACTATATATTTATGAGCAAAGAAAATAAGACAAAGCAAAAGCCTTTTCGAAGGTAAGATAAAAGAAATTGATGAATTTGAAAATTCAAATATAGTTGTTATCGTCGTATCTTCAGTGAAGGTGAGGGGCAGCTTCTGTTCTGATGGAGCACCCATAGGTAGAAGTCTGACTTGGCTCCGTGTCGCTGAAGAAAGAGGGCAGTGTCTTCGGAGAGAATTTTTAGGGGAACAACCCCGCATTTGCGTATCGTATGGGAGAAAAATCTGAAAAAACTCCCACCAGGCAGTGTGACTGACGAGGCAAGATGCTGAACATCACAAACGCCATCGAGTATACTCGTTGTTTGAAACAGTGTCTACAACAAAGCCGCCGGCGGATTGAACCTTAGACCAAATGCTCACCAGCGGCGCGAGTTACCACTGAGCTAAGCATTCAAATATAGTAATAGATTATTTTACATGACAAAGGTAAGGCAAAGTTAGAAGATCTTCGCTATAATGATATTCTACAATTGAAAATTTTTCCAAGTCATTATTGCATGAAAAATTTCTAAGAACCAATTCATTTCAAATCAACTGCATAACAAACAACTACAGACCTTTTAATTTTCTTTCGTCGTAACATTAAATCATATTTGTGTGTGTCCTTTATTAGGACTCTACTGTAAGACTTTATTTTCAGCGCATGTAAATAAAGTCATTTAAATCATCCAAATTTATAGGAAAAAAATGTTCGATCGTAACATATACAGGTAATTCTTTAATGTAGTTTAAGAAAACTAAAGCTCTGGAATCGATTAACCTGAGCTGAATATCAACAAACAAATTCTTCCATTAACACTTATATGGTAGAACAAACACTATCATCAAAATGTCTGTATAACAGTGATGCGCCAGAAATATATATATATATATTTTTTACAAGCAAATAAAAAAAAGAACAATGCAAGTCTAAAAGCGTGAATACGAACAACAAAAATTTACTGAAATGATGCAGTTAAGTGAAATGGCAAACCCATTTGTAACAAGTGTTATCTTTCGGGCCACAGTCCTGTACATGACAAGAAAGAAGATTTAGATTCGGTGTACAAGAAACATCATCACAGGTCATAAAAGACACGTTTTCATCTTTGTCATATTCCAAAATTCTTAACATGACTGGTGTCTGGACATTGTTTATTGCATCGAATGTCACGCTATATACATTACGAACAGCAGCGTTTACCGTAGACAGCATTATTCATGTATGCATGATTGTTGTTTATAAATAAAAGCTATATTATTCATATGGGATTTTAATGCGAGTACCTTTAAGGATTAAAATATTTTTCGTCGTAAATATTAGACATTAATATTAATCAATTTTAATGCTAAAAACATCGACTTTACTAAAGTTATTTTAAGACAAAACGACTAACACAGGTTTGTTTGTTTTTTTAAGCTGTTTTATGATTTTAAATTACGATAATTAAATTTTTTCCCCGGAAGAAACACTATTCAATGTTATTTAAATTATATGCAAGCTTACCTATGGCTTTATTTTTACAAGAAATTTATTGCCATTCAAATTAAAAATCCATAACATTAAAAACAATCGTCTAAAATTTATTTTCTAGCGCTCAGTGCCATAGGCTTCAGGTTCCAGTCCCGGCGGTGCCATGGACCTTTGTAATGGGTCGGAATCCACTTTAAACCGTGGGTCCCGATCTAATATGACTGTAAAGTGTTGGACGTATGACTGACAACCCTATCTCGTAAAAATCCCTGTTTCAAAATCTGTTAGTAAGCAGACGGCCTTGGCCCACCATGGGGCTGTTGCGCCAACGAAGAAGAAAATTTATTTTAGGCAATTCCTTATATACAAAAATTGGCTTTTATAAACATGCATTAGGTGAGATTGCTTTAGAAATCAGATTAATTAAAAAATTAATAATTAATAAAATATTATATATAATTAAACTCTTTAATATAAAAATAACTAAAAAAAAAACCTGCATGATACAAAAATTCAATGAATGCATGGATGAATTCGATGTGATTTAATTGGCTTTGTCTGATATCTGTACAGCGCAAAATTCTCCTCTTTATAAATCTACTTTTATTTTTATTTTTAGCAAAGTCTGCATTATAATTAAGCGCTAATAAGACAGTTTTCATTATAATAATATAATTAATTTCTTCATGACAGTTGTGATTATCTACCAACATTGGTAAAGAATTAAAATTAGTTCATATAAGCAATTAAACTCACAAATTAGTATAAACTTAATTAGTAAAAAACTCTGAAGTTGTCTTTTTCATGTTGAACAGGATTTTTAAAGAAATATTTTATTCACGACGGTTAAAGTGCACACTAAAAATAGTGCATACAAGGAAGATATAACACAGTAGAAATTGATTTGATTACTATATTAATACGGCATCACGACAATTTTTGAAAAACTTTATCAGTATGTTCACTAGATTTTACTTCTACACTTGCAAACGCATAAAATTGCATTTATTTAATTTACACTTCACATTCATTATCGAATATTGAAAAAAATAGTGATAATCTTCACAAAAATAAGAATTGAGAAATCTCAAGTAATACTTTGGAAGAACCTTTCTCTGGAAATCCATTAAAAAATCCCTATATTTTACTGAAGATCCATAAAAAAAAAATTAAAAAAAAAGGCAGGTGCAGTCAAGATCTTCATCTTCTGCTAGCTATTTATTTAACTAAAAATGTCATATTTATCAATCAAAGGTAGCAGCCTGTCAAAAAACTAAATGCACACAGACATATACATATAAAAAAACCCATCCTTTTGTCTACGTTAACTGAAGAACTACCACTCTCTGAACTTATGACAGCACAGAAGGTCGCACAGCAGCAGCTGAGCTGACCAGTTGTGCATCCGACATGGACGAGGGAAAAAAAAAGACGGGCTCTTGAACCGGCAAATAATGTCAAAGAGAAAATAATTAGGTTAAAATAAAAGGCAAAGGAAAAACAAGTGTCACGAACTGGCTGGTTCACATCAATGAAGAGCATCAAGTTTGGCCAAACACACACACACGCCGGGATGAAATAATAACTCTTCCCGAAAAATGTTATGAATCATAAACCCTTTTAAATGAAAACCAGTTCTACCGTTTTCTTCTCTTCTTCTTCCTTGACACACAGGGGCCCTTTCCTTGAAGAAGGCAGCTGCTTGTCTTGTCTTGCCGCATAACGGGCAGCTAAAAACTTGATGCGGTATAACAAAAGACGTTTGTATTTGATTCTGATGAAAGGTTAACTATATATAAGTGTTTGGAAAAAAAAATAAAAAGTATAAAATAAAAAAACGCATAGAATTCAGAGAAATTTGTAGAGGAGAACAATGCATTTTAATTTTTTTTTTTTTAATTTAGTGGAGATTGGTAACTGTTAATGTTAGTCATTTTGACAACATAAGTACAAGGTTCAAAAGCAAGTTTAAAGTCAACAATTAAAGTTTGAATTTATGGAAAATTGGCTACAATGAACACAATGGAACCAGTTATTTTGCACTTGGAGCAACCAACTTGTTAAATTCAAATAAAATACTAGAAATGTACATTTTAAATTTGGTGTAAGAAAATCCGCTTTTCATTTATTTTTATACACAAAAAAATAAAAAATCAGTACGAAAATATTAAATTGACAGTTTAAAAACTAAAATTTTAAAATTATTAAATATTTGGATTCATATCCAATATCGGGATAAAAAAATATATATTGTAATTAAATATTCAAATGAAAGAAAATATTGTAAATTTAAATTAATTTACAGTACAAATGCAGCCATAAATGGGAAGACATTTTTTTTTTTTATTTGATATGTCATTGCCAAATAACCTACTGTATTTAAATGTCATTTACGACGTAAATGATAAATGCGACAGAAGAAAAATTTCATTTCTCATGATTTGCTTTGCAAACTTAAACAAATCGTTCGCGCCGACAAAGTTTTTTTTCTAAAAAAGAATCATCTGCTTTCATCGACCTTTTAAAAAGTAGACGATCCTTCGATGTCATCGAATCTCAACCCACACTAAAAAAGAGAAAAGCGTCTGGAACTGCTAAACGATGATCAATTAATAATGTCATACGAAATTCGGATTAAAAAAAAAGTTGTTTGGAAACATCTTATAATTCTAATAATAGTTCGAATATCTGCCAGAAATTGTTATTTAAATATGCAAATGTTATCTTCCTTCTTCTCTCCATAAATCAACTTTGCAGAAATATTGAATTAATCGCTCAGTGGCAATTAACTTAAGTCACTTGCGGCTTAATTATACTTCACCCGTATACTTTCAATTAATCCTCGTCAGTAACAAAAAAAAAAAAAAAAAAATGTACTTTTTTTTTTCTTAAAGATGATTAAGCAACACTGGAATTCTTGAAACATGATAGGGTTTCGCTTTTGGAGTTCATTCCGAACTGTCACTCAAAGTCTAGAATGCCATTTTACGATATTAAATGTAAGTCATTTTTCTATTCTCAAGTTGAAAAAAAATATATATATAAATAAGTTGAATTAGCTACATTTAGTTACATTCATAAAAAATAATAATTATATTTGAGGTTTTCAAACTTTTAAGAAAAAAATGAGACCAAAATTTAGTAGATGTTTTTATCTAGGTGAAACCATTTCATTAATTTAAAAGTAAGTTACCATTTGCACCAAATAAATAATAAAGAAGAAACTAAAAAATAATTTCTAATGAACAAATTTAGTTTTGAATTTTTCTATTTGATTCTGTTCGAACACTTCTTTCGTTTTCCAATAAAATATTTCTGGTTCCGGTTAATTTTCTATCCTAGCTTAAATTAGAACAGTCTCGCGTTAGTTTTCTTTACAGGATACAAGACAAATCAAGAATCCTTTCTCAAATTATAAATAATCAATGTTATCTAAATATAATATTTATGTGATGATATTTTATAACATATATAGTAAGATCAAGAAAAGTCACTGTTATATAGCGGTTTTTTACCACTCGGTCACCACCATTTTTTTCGCGGTCAATATACCACCGGACTACTGAATTTCAGTCAAAAAGAGAAAAAATATGGCATCTATATATGAAATTAAACGAGCCGATTTAAAAATTAAACACATTTTAACAAAAGATGACCATCACTTTATATGTATATAGTAGCATACTTTAACAAATAGAGAAACAAAATATACAAACCATCGACACGTTCTTAATTTAGAATGGCAAAGAGTTAACTAGCAGTCATAAACTTGCCATTCGAATCCCTGATATGATGGTAAAATATATTGCGGGTCAAAAATGTGCAGCTGTCCCTAACCTGCTGCTATTTTCCTCATTTAATGGCGTAAGTATATAATTTCAAACAATTATCAGCACCGACAAACTGATACTAAGCAACAGAAAGGGCGAATGACTCACTCAAGCCACTGTAAAATTCGACACGTATTTTCGTTCCAATTCCTCAAAAGAAACACTAACCCTGGCGATTTTATCAGCAGTGACTGAAGAATGACGACGACGTAGTGAGGGGGTGACTTCCAGATGACCGTTGGTGCTGACCACCCAAGATGAGGTGTCCAAGTGCAACAGAGTGTTGTATATTTTCTTTTAGCACCCGACTTCCCCGAGCGGTCCGCCCCCCTTTTTCTCGGAAAAATTCGTCACAAATTCTCAGCTAGCGCGGACATGGTCTCGAATTGCAAGACTGGTATGCAATAACACGGGTGACCAGAGCTCACACCAGGGATCAGAAACATAGGCCAGACAATCACAGACACACACACAAAAATCGGTTTAAATTATCATTTAAAAATTATACAAATTCCAAAATACATTTATAGGAGGAAAAAAGAAAAAAAAAAGTTTGATTACTTTATTTATATGCGAATTAATAACGCAAACAATTCAGATTGATAACAGTTAATATCCATTACAAGTAAAAAATAATAATTAAAAACATTTATTTTTATGAACAATCAATTAAGTATAAAAGTTGAAATTCTAATCTTTTTTTTTTTAATTAATAAATAAAAGAACAACGAACATTTAAACTCTTCTTTTTATAATTCGTGATATAAAAAATTTGTCATTTGGAAATATCGATACAACTTTTTCGAAATATATATAATCCATAAATTGATGATTTTTTTTCTCTGTGAAAACAAATCAATAGATTTTTATAAAAAATTTTAAATTTCTTCTTATTTTGTGGAATACACATAATAATTTTGATAGAAAAATTTTAAAAAACAGATATTGCGATTTATAAAAAACGATATCATTAAAACTTTTCAACATAACTAACAGTTACTGGATCGCGATTCTGTCTGCAGACACTTAATAAATTGAATCGTTTCAAAATATTGCATACGATTTATAGAGTGATTTTTCATTTCCATTTTGATAAAAGGATACAACTTAGAAAATAAAAGAGACCACTATTTAAATATTTGATGGAATTTTAAATGACAAAAACCTATGTTTAATTTGAAAGTAAGAGGATATCCTTTTTAAAACATGTCTTGAACGACGATTTCTTAAACATCCACTTTTACTAATACAAAACAGCTGGTAAAACAGGATTTCTTTTAGCTGTTTAATATTCATGTCCTCTTTACCCTTAATAAATATTTCCTATTCATAATATAATACATATATATCAACCAACCAACTTAAAAACAACGATGTGGTCTCAAAAACATTTATCAATCAATTCCAACAAAATCATTTATTTCAGAAAAGCTAATTTTAGTTACATTCAAAATTGTATTGAATTGAATATCGAATTGATTTTTCAATCATTTTTTTTAATAATGAACACAATAATGTATATATACATTATAAACAATATTTTATGAAAATAATAAGTATAGGTTGTGCTTTAAAAAGAGGTCTTGCACAATTCTGAAACTACATTAACACAATTCTGAAATTATAAAAATTAACAATCGAGCAATTTTTATAAAAATAATTTTTAGTTAATATTAAATCTAACTTAAATTTTCTTTTCTAAAAAAATGCACAAATTCATTTAGGTAATAAAACTACACACGAAATCTATTCAAGTTTGCTTATTTTAAATCGTTTCATTGAGAAAATTGAAAAGCAGATATTGAAAGAAATTTATTGTAGAGGAATAAATGAGATAAAAATTAAAAAATTCTATAAGTTAAATATATCTTCAATTACTTTAGAGTTAATACTGAAGATATATATCTTTTAAAAGACCTCCTACCTACAGACACAGCAGGTGTAAAGAAAGGAATTACTTCCTCAAAAATCACAAATTCAACACCCAAGCTGTGTAACAAGCACAGCATGCAATGGCACCCTACCATATCAATGTAGATTCCATTCAACAAGATTTTTAGAGCTATGAATACATACATAAATATATGTTTCTCTCATACAAAAAATATTGGTGCTTTAGCAGACAAACATTTTTTTAATCCCTTACATTTAAAAAATCCACTTCAATACCAACATAAATTTGTATAAAAAAAAGTTGAATATTTATTAGTAAAAGTGCTTATTTATGAACCATGCAAATGTTTAATATCTTACATTTTTAAATAAGATTGGAAATTTTATTTTCCTTAACAACAGATTATTTCATAGAGTAATTTTTGTATTCATGTATGATTTTCAAATATATGAGCATTTTAATTTGCATTGAGTAAAAAAAAAAAGTTCTCAGAATTTTTTTTAATAAAATATCCATTGGAAGTTTTATCCAGTCTTAATTATTCATAACTGTCCTTTGAAAGGTGAGCATAAAGATCAACAAATAACTAGTTACTTTTTAATTTACAGTAAATTAGTTTTTAACTTCCTATTTTGGCACTTTAAGTTAAAAAAAAAAAAAAAAAACATGCAAGAAACTCCAATTCTCTTAAGATAAATACATTCTTCACAAAAGAACACAAATTTAATGTCAAGTATTAATATATGTTTTATTTTTTATTTTCTCGGGAGCCACGCATAGGGATCAATTTATATTGGGTTGGCAAGAAAGTACAATTGGTTTTTACAACATACTTAAATGGTGAATCTTGAATATACATGGATTGGCTCTTCTTGCAAAAATTAAAAAAGGTACTTTTTCATTAGCCAGATGCAAATAAATTGCCAAATATAGTTTAATATAACAAATTATTTTTTATGTTTCTTAAGTTTATGAAAAAAAAAAGTTTGATGAAATTAATTATTCTCTTTATAAAAATGAGTTGTCTTATTTTCAAAATTATTTATATTGGTGGTTTATTCCATCGTTGCCAATCTAAAAACTCTCTAAACTATAAACAATCTCTAAACTTCGGTAAATTTTGTGAAGAAAAACACACTCTTGCCTTATATACGGATCAGCTTATATTCAGAAATATGTTATATTTTGAAAATAAAATATAAAAATTATTGGTTTGGTTTATCAAAAAAAAATTATTGGTTTGGTCATCTTGTGCACACTTTAGGCTAAACAGATCATTAACCGACCAGACTTACAGTTTAACGTGGATTCCAAACCACCAATAAACATCCATGCCACCGCCAGGATTCGAACCTGAAGCCTTTGGCACCAACGGCCAGAGCGCTAGCCAGTTGGCCATCAGGCTACTAGTATAAAAATGAAGCATAATTTTTTTTATACGAATTATTTTTTAAATAATGGCAACAGCATATTAGGATGAAGTTCATAAAAATTTTATAATATTTTACAGAAAATAAAAATAATAATCATTGAGGAGTGTTATTTTCCCCTTTACTTATAGAACAGGCACCTACAGTTACCATCTGGCCTGGAATGTTTGCAGGTAAAAGAATGAGTGTCATCATGCAACAATTACTGTTATTACGCTATTTAATAATGTGACAATATTGCCTAAAGCATACCTCATTGAGTGCCTAATTAAGAGTAACCGGCCCATATATGCATTAAACATAGCATAAATGCTGTCACAGTCAAAAGTTAAGTATAATAACAATGACATATGGTGCAGCACTGTTAATGCTGATAGTCTAGATTAACACGACTGAAATGTATTAAATCAGCAATTATAACATTTTATTAATATTAAAACTAAACAAGTCAAGACTCAGCAACTTATTTAAAAAGTTATTTTATTTTTAAAAAATTACTAAAGAAGTTTAATAGTATATTTCTGTTATAAATTGTAATTTATAAGAAAATTATGTTGAAAGAAATTGCTTCACCATACACATATTTATAATAAATTTCTTCAATTTAAATGAAATATGCATATATGCTAATTAAATGTAATAATTATTTTCTGAAATACTCACAACCAAAGTTATCACAGTACAACAAATATGATTTATGCAATTACCATAAAGATCAATTAGTTTTTTAGATCAGAAATTTATTATATGTCTGAAGAATCATTTTAAAATGCTAGATTAATATTTTCATTCTACGCCCTCTTAGCAATAAGAATTTTCTGATATTTTAAAAATATGCTTTTTCAATGCATATTCCCACATTTTGAAAAAAATGTAACATAGTATTACTTAATTTTTGATTGGTACTGTGTCTTGGGTATTGACCCATCTGATTTCGTGGAACTATCAATGTAGTCACTGAACCAAAAGTTTGTAAATTCCTAATCTAAAATATCCAACAAAAAATATACAGTGTGCACAACTCTATTCTTTTGAAAAAGAAAGACTAATAGCTTTTCAACATAAATTTTACATAATTTCAATAACTATAATGTACTATTATTTTCTTCTTAAAGTAATACTGTATTAAAACCATGTAACAAATTATGGTGTTTGATTTTTTTTTTTTTTTTTTTTTTTTTTTTTTTTAAGATAATTTTTGTGTCTGTCGAATTTGATAAAACACTTTCAAATTTTAGGTAAACCACCCAATTCATTTAAAGTTGAACAATAATTTTGAAATTAAATTGATATCTATGTGTAAAATACAGGTTGATATATAAAAATAAATGATAGAAAGTTAACATATAAGAAAATTGTAAAGAAATCAAAACCCGAATTAATAAAAAAGTATTTTTTAATTGCAGGTTTAAATTTAAAGAAATAATTTAATAACATTGTAATAAACAAATTATTAAGCAATTTTGATAAGAATTAACATTTTATTTAGAAAATCTACAACAAAAATGATAATACAAAATTCCATTACTTAGTAAGAAGTGATAAAAAAAAAAAAAAAAAAAACATATGAATAAACTAATTTTAAAAATGTTGTTCTTTCCAGACTGTTGAAATACTCGAATAACACAGAAAATGAATTATTTAAGTAGTTACATCTTATATGTTAATGAATAACATATTTATACTAATATCTTATTCATCAATATAAATAGATCCATATGTCAATAGTTCTAAATAGCAATAAAAAAATTAATTTTTCACCCACTAAAAATAATATTTTTATTCGAATACCAAAATAAATTGTCTTGTTTTAACATAATACAAAAATATAAGTTACAGAAATCTTTAGTTGAAAAATAATTATCTGTATTTAATATAACTAGGCAAATTAATAAACTAAAATCATCAAACTGAATAAAATCAATAAATACTGTAGAAATTAACTATTCCACTAGTTTTGTAAATTAAAAATTATTTAAAAGTAATAATTCATGAATATATTATATATATAATTATAATAATTATAAACACAAATTAAAGAAATTTCATAACCAAATAAAAATAAATTTGAATTTATTAAAAATGTATTAGTGATATTTGATAAATAAATAATCAAATTAAATATTATTACTATACATCAACTGTATGTAATTTAGAATCGCTAGTAAACATCAAATGACATATGGATATGACCCAAGTTTTTCAAAACTTTCCCAATTAAAAAAATTATTTTAAATGAATTTTAATACACAAAATAAATATTAAATGTACAATGTAAGCCAAATAAATTTCTAAAGTATAAAAATTAACGTGCAACTTACCAAACACATTTCTTGATAGGCCATAGTTACTTGTAAATCGAGCTTCCGCCCAGTTGAAAACTAATTGACAGCAACTTCTGGAGTAAACAAGGTAAAAAAACTAGTATTCCACATGGATCTGACACAAAAAAATTTAATAAGTTCTTATTAAAATCATATAAAAAATAAGTCTATATTCCATTTAACAGTACGTGAATGAAGAAAAAATGTGAAGCTCATCCAAATTCAAGAGACAAATAACTACACACACAACACAAACCAACAACACGATAACACTAAACATACACTACAACAGCAACCTGCAACAAGTCACTAGTGAAAGGTTGCCATCTTGAGTTTTACTATGTGATTAATAAGATGGTAGAAAAATTGGTTTTTGTTTGGTTATTGGAATTAAATTCCAGAAGTAGAAAATGTTATTAAAATATATACATCTTTCTTGCAATTATTTATTATTAAAATTAGTATAAATATGCAAACAAAATTGATCAATGATTTATTCATACTTTAAGATACAAACTTCTGGTTTTTGAAGAATTCAAAATAGTATTCACGTGATTTTTTTTTTTTTTTTTTTTTACTTTAAGAATATACACATTTTAGAAAATTTCGGAAATAAAATAAAATTTTGGCTTAGTGTATATATATTTCATATATTCCTAAAATATTAGCACATTTTTATTGCATAAAGAAATGTAATGAATTATTATAGAAAGCACTCTTCAAGATATTTGAAAATCGTCGAATTATTTCCATATTTTTAGAAGTATTTAGTTGGTCCTGTATTAAATCTATGTCCATTGGAGATATCTTTTGACCAAAAGGCTAAATTGTTCATGGGACTTTCTATAGTTATGAATAATAAAACAAAACTTTCCAAATGATACTGTGTTGAATATGTATTCTGAAAGTTAAGCAAAACATATCGTTTCATTGAAAATGAATTGCACTATTTAATGTCTGTGAGATGTATATCACAAATCTATCTTTCTTTACTTTTTTAAGGCTTTTTGCTTAGCGAATATTATTAAGGTTTTGTCATTTGATACGTCCTTTTACAATTTGATTAGCAGCTAATATAATATCTAGTTGGTTATTTGATTAAAATATTATTAATAAAAACTAAATTAATATGTATATTCGGATTTTTTTAGATCTTTATTTTTGCAAAGAATTTTATTAAATAGTAATTTTGGGTTTCAGTAATTCAAGGATTTTATTCTAGAATTCTAATTCTTGAAATACACTATTTAAACTAATATAAAGTTTTTTAAATGATGTTAAATATTAATTCAATTAAATTTTAAAAACTTTTGAAAAGCAGGAAAAAAATTAACTTTCATAAAATTACACAGAAATCTTTTCGTAAGATAAAATTCATTTATGAAATATTTATTATTACTAAGAAGATAAAAAAAATACTATTAGCTGTAGGAAAAAAAATCTGAAGAATCATTCTAAGAAGAAAAAATTAAAGGACATTTCACGAAAGGAAAAGAAGAAAAAAAAAATTAAGAGGATAACCCTCGGAAGGAAAATCTAGAGCACTGATGGCGGACTTTTTTGAGAAGTGGACAATAATTATGAACTAATAATTTGGAAACACCTAACATTTGTTAACAGAAAGATTTGACAGTTAAAATCGACTTTATTCCCGTACCACTTTCAAAAAATTTTTTTAAGTTTTAGATTTCCTATTTATTTTTTATTATTTATCTGGCTACTTTTACTTTTTTAAATGAAGAACGAAAAGTAAAGGTCGAGGTAAAAAAATTTGAAATTAGCAGTGAGGATACCATGAATTATTGCACAAGGTGATACCACGTTCAGAGACGCCTTTGCTCTGAATATTTGAATGAACATGCAATAAAGAAAAGAGCATATATAATTTTTCTTTACCAATAAATATAATTACAGATATGTGTGTGCGTTATAACGTTGATATAAGTATAGCTAATATAAAGTTTGTTGCTTATTTTCTTATAGTTTCTAAGTATTAAGTTGAAATTCCGTATTCATTAGCTTAACGCATTTCGCAGACAATTTATTTTGCTTACTTTCTTTAAATTTCTTTGCCTTTAAATTTCTTCGCCTTTAAATTTGGTTGTTTCCATGGTTTCGAATTTCGTTTGTACAATTTAAATAAATTGTAAATGTTGTAATAATGTGCATTAAAAGTTAGTAAAAGTTGTAATAAGTGCATTAATTATCTTCAAATCGAAAAGTTAACGAATGTGTATATAATGTTTATAATGAGTTGCAAAGATATTTTGTCATCTTCCATCACAAGAGAATTTTTCGTGCAGCAAATATCGTTGTAACTTTGCTAATTATATAGTGAATGAAGATTTATTTACATCTCAAATATCAAAATATCAAATAGAGTAGATTTTCGAATTTTCCGAGATTTATAAAATCGCGCATTTATGAATAGCTTTAATAAAAGTTTACTTTTCTAAATTAGATTGAACCAAGTGGAAATTTTAATTCTAAAATACACAAAGTTTAAAAAAAATTAATGCTTCTTGCTTTATTATTTTTTTTTCAAACCACTGATATATGGGGTATTGTAAATATATATGAGTAATTATGAATAATTAATAAAATTTTTGATATTCGTCCTTCAAACAAATGTAACATTATCCTAATAAATACTGCAAAAAAAAAAAAAAAATTATCTTCAATACAAGCTTTAGGGACACCCCCACTCCCCATTTTATATTTAAAATTTCTATCTAAAAATTCATTACAAATTACAACATGAAAAAAAAAATGTTCAGCATACAATTTATTAAGAAACTAACAAAATGCTTTTAAATTCTATGAATACTTGCTTAATTTTAAGTGGATAAACTAACTGTTCTTTTTTACCAAATTGTTTGCTTAACTGTTAATTTTTTTATTGTCATGCCCTTTTTGTGTGAAAGTTATTCTTTTTATTATGAACTGTTTAAAACTCCTTATTTTTATCGAAATGTTAAAAATAATATAAATGTTTTTTAAAGGATGTTAAATACTAATTTAATTAAATTTTAAAAACTTTTAAAAAGGAGAGAAAAAACATGAAATGAAATTATATTCATAGAAATCTTTCGTAAGATATTAATAAAATTCTTCTATGAAATATTTATTTTTATTACGAAAATAAAAAATACTATTTAAATTGCCAAGAGATGGCGATACCTTCCACTCTTAGAATTTTTGTTTCCTTACTGCAATACCTCAATGAAACGGAATATTCTATAATTGAACTGGTTGGTATCTTAAAAGAAACATATCTTGCATTGATTTGATATTTTAAATCTTTTTTTCCCTTAATTTTTAGTTTATCTTACTCATGTATATCTTAGTCATGCATGCTATTTTATAATTTTTTTTTTTACAAAAGAAAAAAGTAATTAGAGCGGGAATACCATAAGCTGTAACCGTAATTATAAAAGTTTGCTTTTGTTATTTTGTTGTATTGTTTATTTACATAGGGCTTGCTGTCTATATAAATTTTGCTGTTGTTGCGCTGTGTTTATATTTTTGGTGTGGTTGCTCTCGGTTAGTATTCCACTTCTAATTTTTATATATTTAATTATACTACATAGTCGAATGCTTTAACATATTTTTTTTTTAGCTGTATTTATACTAAATTCACCGCTGTTATTTTAAGGTGAATCATTTTTTTATCCTGTGGCAAAATGTGTAAAACTTTTTCGGTATCGTAACAACAATCATAAGTGATTTAAAAAAAATAATCTTCAAAGAATTCTTTTTGTCGATATGTAATGTTTGATGTTGTTTATACAAATAAATTAATCGTTTAAAATAAACTACATACATTCTTCTTAAAAGATTAATCAGTCGATCGTTTTTGAATTGCATCTTTATAAGTCAACCATCATACTTTTAAACCATCATGATAATGAAATTATAAAGCACCTAGTTATATTAAGAATTTAAAATTCTTTCAATAAGATTTTTTTTTATCTTCCAACCGCCAACTATCAAGTGACATAGTAGTTTTATTTAGTATAGAAAGCTATTCATTTAAGCCGCCATGAAAGCACTATTTAAGTGAAATTCTTCATCTTGATATGTAACTTCCTTTTTAAAGTTGCTGGGCTGTAAAAGACTAATATTAAACTTTTTCTTGATCGTATATATTTTGATTATAATGCACTACTTTTTTTGTATTCAATTGCAATTCTAATCTTTTGTTATTGAATATTAATAAAAAAAGTAGTATAATTTATTCTGAAATGAATATATAAATAAGAACAAGGAAAATAATGAATAAAGATGTGAAATAAAGAATTAAAACAACCTATATAATAAAGTTTTAGCCTTGAAAAACATTAGTAATTACTAATAGTAAATAATTTGAAAAATTGATATGTAACCACAGCATTGAATCAAATACATTTTACCTTAACAAAAGGATACTTTAGAATTAATTACATAATGCTGGCAAATTTCAGTATTATATATTGATAATAATATGTTCTGAGATTAATATGAGTGATCAATCATTGGCAAGTGATTAATACAAAAGCAAAGTAAACCATGTAGTCTATCATTAATTTTTTTGCAGTGTTTAAAATTTTTGGTGTTCAGTATAAATTCAATTTTAAATTACTTAATTCAATGTGTTTCACAAAAAGAAAACATTTCATGATTTGAAACTACAAAAAGGAAAGCACATAGATGAAATAAATACAAAATGACCTCTTTCTATTCATCCCTGTGTTTTATTACATTTGGCCCTACTGGATATAATTCTACAGATACTTTTCTCAAATGTTCTTGGACCCTATAAGAAAAAGAAATTTGAATATTAAATCACTCCAAAGAAATAACATATCCCCATCCAACTTACCATTATGTTTGAAACAATTAATTTTTTTATTCAGGGCATGAAGGCTTTGCAAAAAGCATGCATGTTGTAATCACTCTTTATATTAATATATTTGCATTTTCATTCATATATATATATTATATGCTGTTATTATAAAATAGTAACATTTTTATTAAAAAACTTCACAGTTAACTTTTTTAATTTCTGTAGCATGGCTGATTGTAATGGAAGAAAGCACCTTTAGGAAGGTGCGGAAAGATAGATCTGCTAAAACTGAAGCTACTAATATGACCAATAAAAATTGTGTAAGTATCAGTAATTATTTGGTGTAGGTTTTTTTATTTATTTATTTATTTTTTTTTATTGTGTTAATATAATTGTGTTGATTTGATTATGATGTTATTATGTACTGTACTGCACAAGTGATTTACTAATTTATATCTAGTCAACCTATTAAAATAATCAATACCATTATTAAGCATTCTTAGGTCCTATTTCTAATTCCTTTATTTTCGTTTTATGTTATGCTACAACTCCCAAAACAAGTTTTCCTATTTCACTTAAAATTTATAGAATTCTTTTAAAACAGTTTGTAATTTTAATCTGTGTATATAATACTGGATTTATTCTAGATGTTTAAATGTTCATTTAAAGTAGTACAGTTCTATGTACTGCTACCAGTTCAATAATAATCATTTTAGATTACACAGACATTGGTTATTATCAATTAATTCCTTTAAATAATAATTTTTAAATTTCTATGGTATGTAAGATGTATTGTATGTTGTACTAAGTGACTTAAAGTAATTTGGACTTCTCTGATATGTAATTATTATGGTATATTTAGCAGAAAATATTTCTAATTTAACTATAAAATTAATATAATCTTAGTTTTGCATTTTTTGTTTTGTTTTGTTTTTGTTTTTTAACATTAAACTCTTTAAAAAAAATTATATTAGTAAAATCCATATTTCATTCTTATAATTTTAAAATAGTATTCTGAATTAGAAGAATAATATATAATAGTAAAAAATTTAATCTATGAATCCATACTCAAAATACTAATAAAAATCTTTATATATACTTTTTTGAGAAATGATTTTTTTTTTTTTTTTTCCCCTTTACATAAGCCATTTAAATATTTTTTAGAAGAAATTATTATTTTTTTAAAATTATTATAGTTTCACAAGTTTGCAATTTTGTGAACATTTTTTGTTAATATTATGTATGATATTATTACATTAGCCAAATAATTTAAAATCTCTATTATTATCCATTATACCAATAGTAGCGTATTATTGTATTATCATTAAATAAGATATTCATCTATTATTAATTTGATAGTATTTAACTTAAGTTTTTATGATAATACACTCATGTCCATTAATTAAGGATAATGAAGTTCAGGCAAAGAAAGAGACAGAAGCAAAAAAAATTTGACTTATTTGTAAAGTTTATTTATTAAACAAAAGGTAAAGAGCAAAAAAGATGCTATATGTTTGACATAATTAATAAAAATTGCGATTTTTACTCCCTGGAGCAAATTTCAAAAAAAGAACCTATTTACAAAAAACAGTATAACATGGTTAGTATGATGGTTAATATGGAGTATGTCTCCCGGGCGATGCAATACAGGCCTTACAACGCCTAGGCATGCTGAGTATCAAATTATCAATCTGATCTTAGGGAATATTACATCACTCATCAAGCAATGCCCTCCGAAGTTCCGGTTGACAGGTAGGAGGGGGTTGACTGGTTGCAATTTGTCGGCCAAGCATATCCCACACATGCTCTATTGGATTCAAGTCCGGTGAGTATGCTGGCCAATCTATACGGGTGATATCCTCCAATTGAAGGCATTCATCTACAATGTTTGCACGGTGAGGACGGCCGTTGTCATCCATAAACAGAAATTCAGCACCCATGGCACCCCGAAATAAACGTACATGTTGTTCCAGGATGACATCCCGATAGATGTGGCCTGTCATCGTTGCACTATGAGCATGCAGGTCAGTTCTGGAACCAAGAATAATTCCTCCCCAAACGAGCCATCTGTAATGGTGTCGTTCAATGGTGGTAACGGGTACCTGGCGCTCTCCATATGAAAGTCCTGCGAGAATCAGACTGCAAACTAAACCTGGACTCGTCGGAAAACATCTCACCAGACCACTGTTGCAGTGTCCACAATGCATGCTCTCTACTCCAGGTTAATCGCAGGCGACAGTGAGTTGCGGTAAGTGGAACACATCTGACAGGCCTACGAGCATATAGACCAATGTGCCCTAAGCGTCTGTACATGGTCTGCCTTGAAACTGTCATACCGGTAGCTGAAGAGAGCTGACGAGACAGGTCTGATGCTGTGCTCCATCTGTTTCTTTTGGCAGTAACTGCTAAATACCGGTCCTCTTTCGGCGTTGTAACTCGGGGCGACCTGTGCTGTAACATTTACTCACATTACCATCATCTTGGAATCGTTGCCAAAGCCTGGAGATGACACTCTGGTCGATTCCAAGTTCCTCGGATACTTCCAGTTGGGTACGTCCACATTCCAGTCGTCCGATAATTCTACCACATAAAAAATCATCCAAATGCTTCCTCTGTGTCATAACTATGCGGTTATTGCACTGAAAGGCTTTTGAAGCGCTTGTGAACAATTTTACTTCTTTGCCACCATTCCTTATATACCCCTCTCTTACACTCTCATCATTGTGACGTACTATCCGTGCCATCTGGTGGTTTTCTGTAATTTGCATATTCTTCTTCAAGATGTGTGTGATAATTCTACAGGTGAAATTTTTATTTTAGATTTCAATTTCTGTGTGATTCTGAATTATCCTTAATTTATGGACATGAGTGTATATGCATCTGAATATACTAGTAGTTAACGATTAGTAGATAATATGTCCACCTTTTGTAAAGAAATGATATGATAATATTTAATGAGTTTTAATAATAGGCATAACAGCAGTCATCCATATGTAAGGAATATAACATGCCAAATTCTTTTAATTTTAATTAACATTAAAATGTAAATTTGTGTGGTATTTTTATGTAATAATATGTCCCTATTATATGATAACATGTAGCATATGCTTTTGTGTTGATTCTATTAGGAACAGCTCAACATATGTTATCTATTTTTTTTTTCAACCATGTATTTTCTTTAGGTTTCACCTGCAAACTCGAATAAAGACAGTGACAATTCAACCAATACAAATGCTCGCCCTAAACTTGTTTTCTTTTGGACCAATGCAGAGGTTCTGAAATGGCTGCGCAGACATTGCGAAGAGTATCATACTCTTTATGCAAGTTTGTTTTTAGAAAATGATATTACTGGTAAGAATTGGCTTTTTTTAAATTTATATTCTCCCTTTTTTTATTAGTTTTTTATTGGGATAATTTTACTGTAAATATGTTAAGTATTCTGATTATGTTTATTGTAAGAACAATTTATTTTACAAATACAATATAACAGAAAATCAAATATTTTATGGAATCATTTAGAGCATGCAAAAATATGGCCTAAAGACATTTGAGAGGCAGCCTGTGTTTAATGTAAATTTTGTGGATAGCCTTTTAATGCATTTTCATATCATTATTGTGTACTTATGTTGAATATAAGAAGGTATTTAAATAATTAAACTTCAAATAAATTTTTTAACATCCATATTTAGAATAATGTTTCACATAATCCAGATGATTGGCTCGACTGATTTTCTAAGTTGTTTGAAACTGGACTTATCAAAAAATTAACTATATAAAAATATTGATAATTAGTTAAAAAATGCCTTCCTGCCTTTCAATAAATGAAAGAAGACTAATAAATTCAAATGCTTTTATTAAAATTTACAATATTAGTTTCTTTATTCTTTACAAATTACACTATTGATGTCTGCACATATTTCTTCTTTGGTTTTTCTATACATAAGTCTCTTTGTAACAGCAAACTGCATTGTTTATCATTTGGTAAATTGTAGGACAATGATCGATACTGCCCGACTCTTGGCAATGTGTGCAGCTAATATGCAGAAGTTCGAATCAGGCATTGTTGTAGTCACTGCTTTTAGAAATAAGGAAACTCAATGCTGATTGTGGCAATATGTGTAAAAGTTTCTTGTATTGATAATCATTCTACCTGGTGGGATTTTTCGATTTTCTCCCATACAATATGCAAGTGTGAGGTAGTTACCCTTAAAAAAGTCCTCCTTAAAGTCACAGTCCTCCCCTCATCATTTGCCATCGTTCATGGAATATATACTTGGTCCACTGATGTTCTAATATATAAGGTCCACTGATGTTCAATGAATGAGGAAAAAGACTGTTCAATATTAGGATCTATGTGACATATGCTGTAACAAATTTTCAACCAACCCAATAATTTTTTATAAGTGTTCATCGGTTAATTCTCTTGCAGGTCTAGCTTTATTTATGTTTTACAATATAGTTTAAAATTTAAATTTTTTTTTTTTTTTTTTTTAGTTTTAATTTATCATAAATAACATGTATTATAAATTAAAAAATGTGTAAAAGTTAAGATGTTTAAAGTAAAAAAGCTAATATAGGAAGAAAAAAAAAAAGAATATTTTTAGTCATAAAATACATTTTACTTAAAGAAAGTAGTATAAGAAGAAAAATAATTTTCTTTTTCTACCTGTTGTGTCATAAAATTGCTATAAATGATATCATTAATTATTTTAATATTCATTTTCAAAATAATAAGTTAAAGATTCTCTATTAACAGAATAATTAAAATATTTTTCATATTGCAAAACATTTTTTTACTATAGGAAGATCTTTATTAAAGATGAATGATTCAACATTAGAGAGAATGGGAATTAAAGAAAAAGGACACAGGTAAGAATTTTTTGTAGTTCAAAATATTTTTTTGAAATTTAATTGTTAATTGTAAATTTTTTAATTTTATTAGTTATAATTTAAGAAAAAACAGTCTTCCAATATGTTTTCATCTCAGATATTCTAAAAATATTAATTAGACTTAAATAATTAATTTGTGTTCTTGTATAATCTTTTCTTTTTTTAATATGCTTGCTGTTTGAAATTCTAAATGAATATAGTATAAAAGTTGCAGAAACAATTTTTTTTGTGTAAAAATAAATACTTGTTGTTTGACATAATTCATTAGTAAATTTTCCAGAAATTGTTTAAAAACAAGACATTTTTACTTATATTAATAGTTTCTAACATTCATTTTTGATAAATTATTGTCAGTAAATTTATTAAATGCTATTTAAAAAACATTTTAATGACATTTACGATTCTATTTACTTTTATTGCTGTAGCATCTGTTTAATGTGCTATTCGATAGTTTGGCACATTCTATAATCTGACACGATAGACTTATTTCTTGTAGGTTTTTTTTCATGTGTATTCAGGTATTTGTTGATCTTGATCGCAACACAATACTATTAAATATTAAATTCTATTGATAGTAAGCACATTAAATCTATACATATTTTCTTCTTTAATGGCTCAGCAGCCCCATGGGGGGGCTAAGCTTTCTGCCTACTGGCAGACTTGGAACGAAACAAGTGTTTTCTTTTTGCAGGGTAGGGTTGTCGGACTTATGCTCAACATTCTCCAATTATATTAGACTATTTCGACCTAATGGCCGAGTGGCTGCCGCTTGGTACGACAAATTTCTTGTTCGAATACTGGCGAGGCCATAGATGTTTGTATTGGTTCAAAATTTACTTTAAGCCGTAGGTCCCGGTCTCATATGACTGTAGAGTTTCACAGAGCCCAATCAGATTTCTTCTCACCCACATCATCGCCAAACTGTAAAGGGGCAACTCAGCTCTACTCACAGTGATGTGGGGGGATGTAGTAGTAGTAATCATAATTAGACCAAGACGTACGATTTAAAGGGGATTCTGAACCACTGCAAACGTCCGTGGCACTGCATAAACTTGAACCCGAAACTTTTGGCACCTGAAACCGAAATCTGACGGCAGAGCACTAGTGCCTCGGCCATCAGGACCTATTTTAATCATTTAAATTTTTTATCTAGAGTGCTTTATTGTTGATTTCCCCCTTATAAGCTATATTGAGACTTGCTGATCAGGCATGGCCATGGTCCCGAATGTGTGAGGTTACTGCAGTTTGAAATTATTTAAATATTATATAGGGAGATTGTTATTTATTCTGAGAATAATCATACTTTCTATTTATTTTTCTTAGAGAAGTGATTTGTACAGAAATATTGAAGTTGAAACTGAAAAGTGATATTTTAGAGCTGAAGGATTTGCAAAAGAAGAAAGGTATTTAGATTTTGCTTTATTTAAGAATTTTCATGAAGGATATCTCATGCTTTTTTTAGGTATTCAACTGGAGGAAGAACACTTGCTAACATATATATATATATATTTATATTTCAGTGTAGTTAGTATAACCATGTAATGTAATAGCTAGTCCATTTGTATTATTGAGTTTTTATTAAAAAAAATTGATTGAAATCTTATTATTTAACAGTCATTCATGCCATTAACACAGATCTATGAAATGATGTTGCATCCTCTTATAAAAATTGTGAGTCAAGAATTTTCTTGTCTTATTCTGTTACAGAGAAAATAAATTATGTAGAATTTATCTTTAAAAAAAATCTATTTTCAAAATGTAGTTTTAATATTGTAATAGATTCAATTACTATTATTCCCTTCCCAATAAGTTACTGATATTTTTTTTCAATAGCCCTATATTATAATAAGTAATGAATATTTCTCTTTTTCTATGTAGGAGAAGCATTGTAATTCTTCAGCATTCATTTCTCTACAAGGGGTGTGAGTTGTTCTTCATTTTATTATACAACTAACATGTATTAAAATGCCTAGTGAATATTTTAGAGGCTATTTGACATCCAAAGCCTCATTATTTAAATACATTTTTTTTTTATTAGTTTGAACTTATTTATACTGCTTTTATGCTAAACACAGATATGCATTTTTGTCATGCATGTGTAAAAATTCATTTATTATATATGCTGTTATTTTTAAAAAATATTTTGGTGATCGTCTATTTTGTGTGTTAGTTTTTACAATTACCATTATCTATCAATATATGAGTTAGAATATAAATAATCATTTGAAGACTTTTTATGTTATGTATGCATACAGTATTGGATTTTTTTTTTTTTTTTTTCATTTCAAATCTGCACTTTTAATTGGTGCATTCTAGTTCAATTGCTGTATTGTAATCTAAATCTTTATTTATTAGCCATCAAAAGTTGCTTTTCATGTTGCCATTTTTTAAGGCATTTCAGTATCTAGGCATATGAAACCAGCAGTTTTCCTAATACAAAAAAGTCTTGCATTTTTTTTCTCTGAAGTACGAGAAAGCTGAACGAAAAATAATTCATAAAAAATTATTTGAAACTTGCATTAATTAATGTTATATGAAAAATGTAATCTTTGTTTTGAATTTTTATTCGATAAGCATCATTTCATTTAAGAATAAAAGTTACTTGTTCTTCACCTAATCTTGGTCAGCTAATTAATTTTTTTTTTTGTTGCAATTGTTATTAAAGTCTTTGTTGTTTGCAAACTATAAATAAATATTTTATTACTACGACGAAGACGAAATATAAATAGAATTCTGTTCGTATTTTTAATTTTTTTAAGCTCATCTAGAAACTAGCAATTGAAACAAATTTTCCAATTAAGTAATTTATTTTTATTACAAATCACTTTCTGCTTTATTAATGGGTATTTTGAGTAATGTAAAATGCTCAAGAATTGAAACTAAAAGGTTTTTGAGCAAAATTTCTAATTTATGTAGATGAGGTTTTATATTTAATATATTATTGCCCATGCATTTATTTCATATATACACATTGTTTTTTTAAAATTCTATTGGTGAAAACTAAATTTGTGCATTAATAAATCACAATAATATTAAATCTTTATACCAGATGTATATTTCCTGTTGAAAAAGTATTTATAAAAGTTTCTTTTATTCAAACAATACCTTGTAAAATGTGATAAGATTGTATTTAAATAAAAATTAATATAAATGTTTCATGTATTCCCATAAATTTTATAATAAAATCTTGTCTTTTATTTATCCGTGCTTGATTTATTTAAAAATATTCTTGTAATTGATTATTTGAAAATTCCACTGAACAAGAAGGAATTCGAATTGTTTCTGAATTTTTAATAATATTATTTAAATTGTATTAAGTTTCCTACAATTCCTTTTTCGAGAGTTAAATTATTATACTAAAGCATCCATGCAAATATCAAGTTTTCTAAACGTTTATTGAAAATATGGCTTTTATTTTACATTAATAGTACTTTCTTCTAATAGCTATATATATATTTTTTTTCTAATGTGATTGAGAACTATTAGAAGAAGCTATATGCAATAACCAAGGAAAGAAATAATAGAAAATGCAAATATGTTGGATAATTATGAATTTCAAAACTGTCACGTTAAATGCATATCTTGTAGAAAAAGTTCCATTTTTTTTTAGTTAACATGTAAAATGTAATTGTTATGGAACAATATACAAGTTAGCAACTCGATAAAATTTATATCTGAAAGTAGTTGTAAAATGATTGTTTTATGAAATGTATTTAACAATCCTAGAAATCTAAAAAAAAATTCTGTAAAACTTTCAACCGTTATTCAATTAATAGTGAAAGTTAATACTTTTTAAAGTGTTTTAATTCAACTATATATATATTTTAAACAAGGTGCAAGATTATATGTTGTCCAACAATTGTGGGCTTTTTGCCTCCGAGAATAAGAAAATTCAAAGAAATGCAGAATATTTTTCATGTGGACTTAGTGCAAAGAGAAGTTCAAATAATGATTACACTAGCATAAACTAAATCCTTAAACAATAAAATGTTATCTTTTGACTGCATACTCTTATACACACTCTTTGAATTCAGTCTACATGGAAAATATTTTCTGATTTGCTTATTCCAATCTGTAGAGTAATTCACAATTTTGAAAATTATTACATCAATATTTTCAGATGTTTGCTAATGATGAATATTAAATTGAAAAGTAATAAAATAATCATTTCAACATTATATGTTAATTTTTCACTAGATTTACCAGTTTCGTCTCCAAAATAAAATACTTAAATCTATGAGGAATATTTTGCGTTAATCTCGATTTTAACTTAAATATTTTTTAATTATGAAGAATTATGATGCAGAAAAATCTTAAGATGATGCAGAAAAATCTTAAATGTTATCTAGATCTAGATTATAATATCTGACAAGAAGAGTTTATCATATGAAAGATGTTTCATTATTACTTTTTATATTGACATATAAGAATTTATGTTGAGAATACTACTTCTTCATAATTATGTAAACAACTATAGAATATATGTTATATAGTCTGCTTAAAGAGCATCCAGAATTTAAAATGTGTATAGTAATCAAACATTTTAAGTGCTCTGCAATTTTAACAATGGAAAAATTAGTTAATAAAAAAGTTTTCCTTAAATGTTGTGTTTTAAACGAAAGTATGCCTAATCTTTAAACAATGCAGCAGAAAACCTACAATGAATTGTGCATGTTAAAAACATAAGTGCATGATTGGCGTAAAACATTCCGGAGAGGTAGTTGATTTGCCTTGTTCTGATTGACCTTCAACTACTATGACAGACAAAAACGCCAACAAAATAGAGAAGTTGGTGGTCAAAAGTAGTCTCAAGAGATGAAGTTATGAACACACTTAAAAGATCTATTCATGATATTTTGCGTATGAAATACGCTTCTACAAATTTTAATATCATGAAACACAAAAATGTCATGAACCAAGCAATGCATTCACCTGATATGGTACCATATGATATTTTTCCTTTTCCTCAAGTTAAAATTATGACTTTGAGGTAGGAATTTTGATTTGATGGAGGTCATAAAAAAAAATTCACTGAAGGAACTGAAATCCATACATCAATTAATTGTATTTTACTCAATGGGGTCTATTTTAAAGGGATAAAATAAATGAGGAATATAATTACTTTTGTGCATTTAAAAATTCTGGATTCTTTTTACACAAAATGTATGTTTAATATATAACTAATGAGTGTATTACGAAATGAATGAAATTCTATATACATTTTGGTGACTTTATATGCATTGTTAATTGCTTAATTTTTTAAATTTAGTTCTTGTTGCATCACTTTTAGCAAATTTGATAAAATTACATTATGAAAAGGGTTTTTTTCCCCCCACTTGTGTAATTATATTTAAATTTGTAAATAAGTTGAGTATGAGTACTGTAAATTCTCTGTACAATTCCTGTTATCCCTTTTCCCCAAACAATTTAACATCATCCAAAAATTGGGTGTTGTTGTTGTTGTTGCTTATCCCCTTGATTTAGAATCCTAAACCAAGTCCATTAGATCATGCTGCATCAATAGATCGTAAACGGTTCTCCCCTCATTCAACAGTTGCCTCACAGAGGCACCAATACAATCGATGACATGAGTAGGGTGTAAATTCATGTAAGGAAAAAAATAAATAAATACAATGTTTAACACAGAAAGGCAGGCATTTTATTTTCTATGAAAATAATTGTAGTACGATACAAATGAATGCAATTACTCATCTCAGAATAATAATAATAAAAAAATAACTACCTAAACTCTAACTTTGTGGATATTTACAGATGTTCAATTAATTTTAAAAGCCATTCATTTTTTCAGTATGTGCCCACACTCCCACAACAAACATTTCAATGCTGCACTCATCCTGTCCTTTCACTATCCTGAAGAAGCCACTCTCGCCCCATTCTTCTCCCCACGAATTGGCACACAACTATAGGGGAGAGAAAAAAAAAACTTTTAATATTTAAAATCCATTATTTACATACGATTTTAAGTGATTTTCTGCTGTGATTTATCATAGTAGAATTGTACATTTTAAAAATATATGTGGGAAAATCAGGAACCTTCTTTTTATTGATGCCCACACTATTTCATTAAATATATTTAGAAGTTTTAATGCCACAAAATAAATAAAGTGGGAAGAAATGATAATATGTAATAAAAAATTATTAAAATATACAAAAAAATAATGAAACTTACCCAATATTTGATTCTTTTACCATCAACTGTATCTTCACCCCACCTGTAAATTTGAAAAATTTAGTTCTATAAATAAAAATTTTGAAATTATATTTAATGTAAATGGATAATTTGACTGAATTATTATGAAAGAAATTCGTTATCAAAAAGCAGTTATTGTATATTTCTGAAAATTCTATAATTTTTATTATTTACAGTATACTATTTTAATTTCAGCAGTACGATTTGGTTAGCCAGGTGTATATTTCGTCAAAATCAGATTTTCCCCCTTTTAGCGAAGAAAAAAGAAGCCAGCAATATAATATTTTCGAAAATAAAACAACTTATTTTAATAAATCATGAAACGAATAATTCATTTCTTAAAAATTAATTATTTTTTCATAAATATAAGAAATAAAAACGTGCAATATTTGACGATGAATCGCTAACGTCCGGTTAACAAAAAAGTATCAACGTTTTTTGCAAGATTAGTGGATCCCGTATATAATCCGACTTCTGTAATTTAGTTTTAGAAAGAGTTTTAAAGGTGCAAGCCGAAATATACGGTATATTACCAGTTATCAAAAAGTATTAATAAATATGAATGAATTATTCTTTTTAAATTTCCTCATTATTTACACCTTGTAGATTTGAAATAGAGCAAAGAATGGCCATTTTTTCATCGGCATTTTCAACCACGATGTTCCCTTTCATTATTATGTCTTCAATAAAACAGCTGCTTTGCAGCCTCTAGAATTTAAATTATCTGGAGTTTTATCACTAGATCCCTGACCCCAATTAGAAATTGAACCTAATTTTCTTATTTCTTCAACTCTGCTTTTCACAAATACGGACCAATTATCTTTAATGATCCAGGTAAGAACTGTTATGGAATCACTCCGGTAATAACTGTGTTTCGTAGTTAAATGACTCAATAACAGTTTTCGCTACTATGGCTCCAATTAATGCTGCTAAAACATCCTTTCTGAGAATTGTATCTTTTGATGTTGAAATACGAGATTTAGATTTTATAAGAAATAACTCAATTTTATTTCTCAGGCAACTCTTAAATATACAGTAGCAACAACCTAAACTTATTTACTGCCTTCGTGAAATGTGTGTAATGAACGAGCGATTTCCCAAACAATTTTTGGGGGAATTTTATCCATCTAGGGATATTAATTTGATCCAATACTTTGAGTTCCTTAAGCCATGAAATAAATTGTTCTTTATCAGGAATTTCTTCATCCCATTTCAGACAAGTTTCTAAATTTCACGCAACATAAGTTTGAGGTAAAGTGTAACAAGGCGAAGCGAATCCCATTGGATCAATTATTTTATGTGCTGCAATCAAAACAGTCCATTTCAATATGTTCCTTAAGGCACAATGTTGTTTCCCCTGAATTATATATCGTCTGATGTGACGACCTTCGATTAATTTGGTTTGGTTTGTCGCTCTATGGTCATCTTGTGCACACGAGGGCTAAACAGACCGGGACCTACAGTTTAAAGTGGATTCCGAACCACTACAAACATCCATAGCACCGCCGGGACTCGAACCCGAAACCTGTGGTTCCGAGCGCCAGAGGTGACGACCTTCGAATTCCCCGTTAAACTCGTTGGTACCATTAAATAATGTCTCATGTCTTCTTCGTTATCGAGCGGCCTCATGGCTAATTGGGTAGTGCTCTGTCCTTCAGTACCATAGGCTTCAGGTTCGAATCCTGGCAGAGGCATGGATGTTTGTGAATGGTTCGGAATCCACGTTAAGCTGTCTAATTAGGCCAATGTGTTAAAAAAATGACCGTAGAGCAACTAACCAAACTTCATTATCGATGCTGGTGACAAGATTGTCAACAATAAAAACCGTTATTCATAATGGATGCAACTGTAGGATATAAATTTTTGTGATATTTGATATGATTCTCTTAAAACAGTTTCCAATATAAAAAAGACACTACAAATACTATCTTTGTACGTGGAAATATTCGACTGTTGTTGCAATCCTTATTTTCCCATCTCATGAACCTTAAGTAATTTCCATCTTTCTTGCATGCACTTGTTTGAAGAAAAGCTTTCTTTATATCATCCATTTCATTTTTTCGAAATCTCGTGGGTATGTCAGAGATCGCTTCTGTCAGATTAGGACCACGATGTAAGCTGTCGTTTAATGATGAGCTATTCATCGTTCTAACTGACGCATCAAAAATTGCCCTAATGAGTGTTGAGATGAGACAAATCCCATACATATTAACTACTTCAACGATTTTGTTATCAAGGCATTACATGAAAATTTTATCATATTCTTCGTATAAATTACCAGAGAGAGGTTTCTGTGTTGTTTTGTTTAATCTCTTCTTGGCTAAAGTGAAATTATCTTGGAGAGAGGTGAAATCATCTAACCAAGGAAACGTGAATCTCATATCTATATTGTCCGTAAATGTAAGTTTTCAAAAAAGTGGCAATATTTCCTTATTCAAGATTCGACACCTTTCTTAAAATTGGATTTTTGATGCCAATGACATCTACATTCCATAAATCCGAAATAATTATTTCTTTTATGAACAATGAATTAACCAGAGATACCACATTCTTCCTCTTTCTTTACTCACTATAATCCTATTATTCTGATAATGACCGGTACTCACCCTATTATTCTGATAGAGTGCCAATCCTGCTGCCTGAAAGCTTGAGGCAGACCTGCTGTCAAGGATTCAATGTGATGGTAGACGCCGCTCTTGTACAGGAAAAAGTCAGAGTTCACTCTGAATGTGGCTACAAACAGAAAGCACATCTCAAAAAATGAAGTTATAAAAAAGGACTTGTGTTATTAATACATTCAAATCATAATAAAATTTATATATATTCCGCAATATAATAATTGTTCCCTCACTGTGTATATTTAATAGGGGTTTCGAAATCTTCGAAGGGTATTTTTGAAGAATTTTGATTTTATTTATGATGTAAAAACACAAAATTGTAAGCTTTACAACACTAAGTATGTAGGTACTTATTTTCATTTATTTATTGGGAAATTCATCCAGTATTGTAATACTCCTACTTTAAAAAATTCTCACAAGACTTCATTAGTATACGCGATTCTTATTAAGACATATTTTGTTTATGGCTTTAACTTGATTAATTCTATAGATGATATAATTAGTTATATTTGTTGAATTATATGCAACTAATATTCTATTATTTATGATTCTGGGTCCCGCGAAATAATTTCATAATTTATTACGGTTTCTTAAATAGACAAAATTTGAAGACCACTGATCTAGATGATAAAATCCAGAGATTTACCTTACCTTAGAATCAACTTTTCCTTAAATGTATGAAAAATCAAGAAATTAAATTGGATAGCTATAAGATATAAATGAATATCTAAGAAAATATAACTGATCATGATATCGTCCATATTCAATCGAGTGAAAAAAACAGATAATTCAGATGGATTGACTATGTTGGAAATAAATCTGACGGTTTCGAAAGTTAAAAACTAGATGCCATTAATCAGCACGACATGCATGAATCTTGAGAAGACCAAGGCCTATCTCTGCTGGCTGTCAGACCGAGTAAATATTTTATCTCATTTGCAAATTTTAAATTATTTAGGCACAGACATTTGTATTGGCCTTCGGTAATATGCGAAATTGGTTATGATTGATGCTGTATTTTACAATTACAATTATGGAAAAAAAATTGTTTAAAACTATTTTTTTTATCTTATGATACATGTTTAGACCACTATTTGAATAATGAAGGTTTCTACAAAGATTGATTAACTCGGCAATATTTCCGTGTATTTTTATTTTTCTGTAGCTTTCTTAATTTTGACATCAAGACCACCTTATTAGGATATTCAATGTTCACATTATCATTTTTGAAGGAGAAATTATACATTCTTCATGAATATTCTTGTTGTGAAATTCATTTTGTCAAATATCTATTAAGTTTCGCGTATTACGTTATACGAATTTTTTTTTTTTTTTTCATAAATCTATTTTCTCTCGAGAAAGTTTACAATATCGAGAATTAATCCCATTAAAAAGAGCATATAATGTGATTAGTCTTCAATAATATATAATTTCGTAAAACTTTTAAAAACGACAAAAGCGCATGATTAAAATATAAAATATTTTATAATAATTTTTACTATAAGTTAAAAAATTTTCTTGAGTCAAATCGTTTTTATTGGGAGTTGATATAAATAGATTTAGGTTAATTAACTTTTTTTAAACCCAAAAAAAAATGTACTTAGGTTTGAAAAAAAAAATTGCAGAAATACATTTTTTTGTTTTGTACACATAAAAAAACTGTTCGTAGATGAAAATGCGATGACGAAAATAAGAAAAACCTGTAAAGCAAGTTTCTCGGCATTTATTTTAATTCGTTTTTATCTCTGACAAAAAAAGCCAAAGCATGACTAGCTTTTAAAAACTACCCAGATGCTTCCACTAACATTACTGGCAATTGTAACAAATTTACGACGAAGTGTTCTTACCTTGGACTGGACCGTTGAAATAGAGTTCTCTCATTATTTCTTCTTCCTAGAAAAACAATTTCGACTTTAATTGAATAAAAAATTGCTTTTTATTATAAAGATGGATATCTCTAAAGAAAAAAATTTCACCAGTAATGGTGCTTTTAAAAAAAAGAACACTTTTTTTTCAGAAACATATTTTTTTCTCATGAATGATTATTCGTCAAATGAACAACTGCATACAAAAATGTATATGGTACGTAGGCAAGAGAGAAGCATTAAATTAATTAAAATTATCTTTTAAGATTAAATGATACATCATTAGTAAATTTACAAACTCGCATATGTGTAAATACTTTTATTTATTTATTTTAAGGAGAAAAACAAAATAAGGCAACTTTTATTAAAATAAATTATTTATAAAGTACTACTTCACTTAATGATGGAACTTAAAAAAAATGTTCACTGCAATAAACTAATATCTTTTCTAATATTTGTAAAATTTATTATTTAAAAATATATTTTTATATCGGTAATTGTTTTCGTTATATATATCTATTTCGTTATACAGGCTGTTCGTATATATCTATATAGGAGGGTTTCTTATGTATACCACGAACAGCCCACTGGTGGATGATAAAGAGTGGACATTCCTTCTGGGAAGACTTATAGATAGAACTGTCCCGCATTTGTGAGTAGCATGAGTGAAAATCAGGAAAAGTGCCACCAAAAAATCTCCTAGCATGCTAGCGACCACGATACGGACAAACGTTATATTATATATATAACTAAAATAAGATATTTTGTATTTCATCGTATCGTGGTATAGATTAGGTAAGAAAAGGTAGAAGGGCAAACAATTGGCCAACGGCTTCATTATTATTTGTATCGATGTTTTCATAATCTTCCCTGAAGAGTCGCAAAATGTAAATCAATTTTATTTAAGAAGATCTATATGTGAACAGAAATTTTCCGATTTTTTTTTCTCTTATGTGAATAGTATAGCGAAATTCTTTATTATAGGTACTCAAGTTTTCTACAATTTCATGTTCTAATGATTATATCAATTTCTATTGTTTTTTCTAATTAGATAATCAGACGCTATATATTTGCTAATAAATAGTAGCAAACATTGTAAATAAATTCAAGTTAGTTCTAGATTATTGCTTTATTGGCAAACCAACATTTTTCTAAAATCTTCCAAATGCTTCTTCTCTACCTAACCAATCATATCGAGTTGGTAATCAAATTAAAATAAAAATTAAAATTTCGTAAAACTTTTACCTAAATTGTTTTATTTTCTAACATTAATTTTGCAACTGTAAATAAAAAAGACATCCAATAATTCTGATGAGGAAATTTTCATATTTTACGAATAACTTTGATATTTCCTAACTGGCACAATTGTTGCAAATGCTGTTTTCGGACATAAAAAACGAAAAACTGTGCATTTTTTTTCTGCCAAAAAATGTATCTTTTTGTGTTTCTTACTTTGGGCCCAACGCGATAAGGAGGTGTGGAGTAGTAAATGTCATCCTCAGTTCCTGTAGGGCATCGGACTTTTCCTTCGCTGTTTCCGTTGTTGAAAGGACACTTGATATCTGCTTTGCCCACGTACGGGAAACATTCCTTGGTGGTGATTCTGCAAGAAAGAGATACATGAAAAGATTTCCAATTCCACAAACAATAACAACTACTATCGTTCTTGGGCAATTAAAACGTGCACCAACTATTTTTAGCACATCCACAAAGTAATAACACAACTTTTCAATAAACAAGTAATATAGAAAAAAAAATTTTAAGTCAATTCCTACTTTTTTTCCCACTATATTACAGAAAGCCCTTTATAAATAATTTGCATTCATTTTTTTTTAAGTTTATCTGGCGCCCTCTATTGGTAGATATATGCAACTTAAATCTAAAAAAAAACTAAAATTAATTAATTAACTTTAATTACGGAATTAATATTTGAAAAAAATGTATTAACATCAAGTGCCATCCACTACAAGTTCAAAAAAATGTATTTGAACTTGGCTGGATGAATAAAAAGTATTTTATTAACGATTGAAAATTTGAACAAGGTATATATAGGGAGAGTGTGAGCTAATAGAAGGAATTGAAAAAGAAATCGAATAGTGAATAATTAAAAGGTTGAATTAGAAATAACATTTATTGTAAATATCAACTAATTCAGTGTAATTTCAATAACATTTATTGTAATAAAACTAATTCAATTTCAGAAAATTTCCTAAATGTAATGATGAACAATTAAAGGCTGGCCTAAAACAACATGGCTGCTTTTATATTGAATTTTATTCATTCAAAATATTCAAGCAGCTTTCAAATGGCAAATTTATTTACAAATGTACCAGATAAAAAGTGATTTTGACACTCAAGTAGGAAGAATTTCCTTTTGCAAGCATAACACGAGCATACATTCCAAGATTTGTCATATCACCTATCAACTGAAGTGTGAATGATATTGCTGAATACGAAAGAGAACTGGAAAGTTATTTTTCTTAATCCCTTAACACAAGAGCACTTTTTTTCTACGTTAGCATATGTGCGGGTTCTATTTTGATTCCAAAATTTGAACCATGTATTTAACGATAAAATCATTAATACAAAATATTAAAATTGAACCCAAGAATTGAGCACTTTTGCTGTAAATTCGAAATTGATACGGTCACTCTTTCCTAATTATATCAATTTCGCAGTAAGTTAAATGTTTTTCTAAAATAAAATAAAAGCTCTGTGCCCTAAATTTATTCTGCTATTTTCACTCGATATCATCGATAAAATTCAATAAAATGAATATTATTTTTATCTTTAATTTTTTTTTTATAGTTGTACTTTATATAATCCTTAAATTCAATGTAAATATCTATAGTTAAGGGGGAATTGCAAAGATCCTTGTATGAAACTGTGTTCTTCAAAATCTACTGGCGCTGTTGTGCACATACATGCGCACCTATCGCTTAAGCCGTACAGACCCTGTTGTACAAGTGTAAATAATGTTTCTTCTTAACTTAGCCCTTTTGTGATAATACCTTGCTCCATATTCCTGAATTCGATAGTGTAGAACTAGATGATTAACGTGCCTCTAACTATTTTATTAATTCATAGTTCTTTGATGGATTCTTTTAATTAAAAGAAAACACATAAGCCATTGCATCTCTAAGAAATATGTTATATGACTATGTGGGCTTCAACAGTTTAAAATTATCTTAATTGTCCTTTTATGAGAATGTTACAGTTAAGAAAAGAGGCTGTTAAAAATCTAATATTCAAATATTTCATCCAGGAATATACAACAATGAGAAGTATATTCGTAGATTTAATTTTGAATGGTTGCAACGGAAAAATTGGCTGTGATATTTGCACACGAGTGATATATATGTAAATATTGCGGCTGTGATGTAAAAAGAAATGCATTGATTTCCTTACCATGTTTGCTGTTAGGAGATGACGCAACGCGGACAAAGGACAGTTTTAGAAATACGAACAAAATGAAATGTTAAACACGAGAATCAAAGAAACACGTTGAAAATGTAATTTCATTGTCACTTATAGGAAACAAAAATATCCAAAAGAAATTTAGTTACGTATACACATTTTAATCAATAAGCATAACAAAGGTTAAAAAAGAAATCCCAAAAATTTTCTTCAAAATAATAAGATAGTATTTTATTTCGTGGAAATTTTGACAGCAACCTTACGTGCACATGCTGAAAAGTAAGATTCAATAAGTCAAGATGTATTTAGAGGTTTCATAAATTTTGCATCGAAATTAGATCCATATTTGAAGAATTCCTTAGAAACCAGTGCGATCTTTAAAGGCGTAACCAAAATCATGTAGAAAAAAAATACCTGGATGCCTGCTACAAATGTACCACAAAGAGGGAAAAGGTCAAAGATCAGGGAAGTTTCCTTTGTCGTTGTCATGCCTGATGACAACAGATGTTTTGGCATACACTGAAATGGTCATTGTTCTACGACTTTTTTTTTTTTTTTTTTTAACTCTTTATTCCAGAAAATCAAGCTGCAGATGGCATTGCAAAATATATTCTAGGAACAATAATAAGGCATAATACTTCAAGGAAATTAACAAAAATCGATAACTCAGACATTTCATGGCTCAAATACCATGAGAGGGGAAACAATGAAGATATATGTATAGGTACGTTTATACATGTTTCATTCATTGTTCGTGCCAATCAGTTTATTAAAGAAAAACGTATGAGCGCAAAAATAATTTTCTCTAGTGTTTTAGCTATTTCTCTAGCACAATGGCTATGCCTTTTTCCTATTTCTCTATCATTTTAGCTATTTCTCTCGCATATTGGTTATGCTTTTTTGGCTATTTCTGTAGCATATGGTCTGTGCCTTTTAACTATTTCTCTGATACATTGACTATGCATTTTGGTTATGCATATTAGCTATATCAAGAATCCCCGAAACGTATTTTCATTCTGAAGAAGCATGTGGATGTCCCATCCATCTTCTGTGAAATTTTAACGTATGGACCTCGCATGATAAAAATTTGCAAGCTGTAAAAAAGCTGTCTTACTGAGATTCAATCAACATGAAATGTAGATCAAGCTGTTTCAGAAGCAACGGGAATTTTAAAATACCTAGATAATAATTTTATGGTTTGATTAGAGGTTTTTCGTCAGATTCTGTTTCATGCTGAAGTAAGTAGTTCAGAAGTAAATAGATTCTAGAGAAATTAGTGGGTTCAAGATCAATGAATATATTTCAAATCTGCTATTTTAAAAATAAATGTAGTGAGAATTCTCCAAAAATACTTAAAAGCAAAAGCGAAATTGTTCCACAAGAAAAGTAAACTAAATTTTAGAATATCTGCAGAAGAGATAGTATATCTCATGATCGACAGTTAAAAGTTTGAAACTTAAATATTATATATCTAAAATGCATGAATTGTTACCAAAAATTAATTGAATTTCTGAAATTTATCTTAGGAAAATAATCCAGCAGGATGTTCCTAATTAAATTACGAAATTCACAAAATTTCTCTCAATTTAGAATTTACACTAATATAAAGGTCTAAAAACAATAATGACATTCTATGATATGATTTGTCAAACTATGTGGGCGCACTAACCCTTTCTTCCTCATGAAGTACCACGCTTTGTCGAGGTGACCTCCACTACAGGCTCTCTGCCCTCTCTTCTGGCAGGACAGAAGGTGCTGGGGGGACAGTTCCTTCTTGTCCTGTCCCAGTGATTCGATGGCCAGCCTGTCCGATGCCAGGGCTACAAAGAAATGATCACAGTTAATGCTCTAAGGATTCAGTTAGTCAATTTTTTCAAGTTTCAATTATTTTAATTTCAGAGCAGATATATATTAAATAAATCCTTATAAGAGATCAAAGAGCAATGGTGAAGAACATTTTACTATTAATTAAAAAAAAATTAAATATCACCTGAATAATAAAATATAATCTGTATTAAAAGAGAATACAAATTAATCTTTATGATGTGAAAAGCTCCGAGGACTATGGTATTCAATGAACCCAGACTGAATCAGTATTTCTACGAAGAGTGATGACCCACCTGCCGTGGAGAATGCCCACGAAGAAGCACAGTCACCCTGGTCGTGGATGGGGGTAATGAAGCTGCGCCATTTCTGTCGAGAATCGAATGACCCTGGCAGAGGTCCATTCCTGATCTGATGGATTTCGGTCATGTCCATCGTCTGTAAGGAAGGGGAAAAAATGAAGTTTTTGTCAATTTGAGTTTTGTATTTTCACAAAACGCAAATTGTAACGCAAACGCAACTAAGTATTTTTCGTATAATGCCAATGAAAAAATAAACACAGGAATTAATAATACATAATAACTCGTTATGAATATGTAAATAATTGTTTATTTTTATTTAATTAGTAATATTTACAGGTTAATTTTTTTAAATTATCTAATTTATTACATAAAATATTGACATGATATATTACGTAAAAATACACCAAATTTGTGTAAAGGAAAATACACCATTGTGTAAAGGAAAAACTTAATACCAGTTAGCGCCGAATTTAATGATTGAGAAATATTCATAGAATCGATCTCATGGAAAATAGAACACACGTAGCATTAAAATACGGCGTAATACTCACACATGGAAAACACATAATGGGGAAATACAGCGTGAGACTTGTTAATTTAGGATGAATAAGAGAGAGTGAGCCCTGTTGAAAGATTCTAGTGACTGTGGTGGAGTCGTCGCTTTCGTGCAATGAGCTTGACGTTTTTATTCCCATACTGTATCAGCAATTAATGAGCGAATCTTTTGATTTTGTCTTGTTTTTTGCTTTTATTGTTTAATAATTACTTTACTTAAAAAAAAGAAAAGGATTTATAAAACTATTACTTTTTAAAAATGCAATATATGAAACCCAAATGAACCCTGAATTTTTGTTACTGTATCATTTGATAAATACATGTTTGTACAAATATTCTTAGCATAATAGATTAAAATAGATCTTTTTAAATATTTTCTTACAACGATTGACATATTGAAATCATAGATAAAGAAATTGCACTGATAATTTAAAAAAAAAAAAAAAGTTTTTTTTTTTTTTAATATGAGCTTTGAAAATTGACTGTACCGGTCGTATCGGCTTGAATGTCCCCAATCGATGCTGGATGCCTTCTTCGAGCGTTTTCCCCCAAAAGAATGAATAGTTGCTGGATCGCCATCTGAAATGAAACAATACAAATGTAAGGTATAAGTAAAGCATATAATAATATATGTATTTTAATTCAAATTTCTCAAAAGGAAATAGATGAATTAAAAAATATGAGAGTTGGAAATCGCAGCATTAATTTTTTTTATACGCAGTAATTTATGTCTCTGTTTTTCCAACTCTCTTCTTCTTCCATAAACAGTTACAATAAATCCATTAGGAAATTTAAGCAAAGAATGTTAAAAGAGTCTCATGTTTACTGAAATCAAACATTGATTTAAATGAATATTTTAAACAATATTTAAAAAAACAAAAATCATGACTTGGGAGTTGAAATTACCCTTGATGAGCATCATTAATTCCAGATAGCAGTTCCTGCCTCACCAGGCACACATTCTGTTCGCAATCGAACTCGAATTTAGCTGTTGACCTCACGCGGCAGATGCTGCAAGTGAAAGAAAAAAAAGACTTCGTTAGTACATTAGAAGTAAAGAAATTAAACAATACACGTATACAATCTATTAAACAAAGATAAACAGATTATTTATATATAATAAATAGTATTCAATCTAATATCATCCAAATTTGACAAATATACTGCTCAAAACAATTAAGGGATATTATGATTTTAGGTATCACTTGCAGATGAAGAAATGTTTTGATAGCTGATAAATGATCTATAGGTGTTGTAAGAAGCAACAAAAAAGGAGTAATTAAATTGCATTAACGATATTTGCTGGTAAACAAAAAATGGACATTTCGTGTATATTCTACAAACCAAACAAAAAATGTGATTTCTCGAATACAAATGAGTTTGTATAAAGGGTATGGTTTTCCCTGACTTCCCCTATTCTTTCCTACTCCTATAAAAGAGAGTTTTCCAACTGCTGAATGGTTTCTGGGGATTATAACCCTTCTTCCAAGAATGTCCTAAACATGTTCTATCAGGTCCATGTCCTGTGAATAGGCTGGCCAATCCATTCGAAGTATTATTTCGTTGAAATGGAAATTGTCCACTAACTGAGCACGATATTGTCATCTATGAGAATGAATTCCTCCCAGGTTGCTACAGTGCAAAGGACCACAATAGGTCTAAGGATCTCATCCCTATATCGCTGAGCCGTTAGTGTTCCATTTCTGATAATGTGCAGAAATACAGGCAGCCTCCTCTAAATCGGACACTTTCATGTACATATGCAAGAGTAATCCTTGTACCAAGTTCTCTGCAGATGAGAATCCGCCTATTGTCAGGTTGTATACTAAAACAGCACCCATCCATGAAGAGCATATTGCTCCACTTATCTTGTCCCCATCTGAGATGTTCCTGGCCCACCTTCTGCAAGCAGCACAGTGGCTTGTGTAAATGAAACACAAACCTTAGGTCTATGAGCATACAAATCCACATGATGGAGCAGGTTTCGAATAATTTGACTTGACACTCTGCTATTAGTACCAGTAGCCCTCTGAAGGTAATGTTACAAAAAAGTGGCCTTCATAGTGCTTCTGACAGTTAGTGCTGAATACCAATCCTCATTTTGTGTTGTTGCACGTGTATGGCTTTCCCTGATCTTTGGCGAACATTTCCAGTTTCCAAAAACTGATTCCATACTCAGGAAATGACACTTTGAGAAACTCACAACACTCGCTACAACGGACTGGTTTGACCAGTCTCTGAAAGACTGACAGACCTCTAGGTTATAAACTTAGCTAAATCATCTTGATGATACATCTTAGTCACTGTTTAAAAAAAAATTGAAGCGCGTTGAAGTTTTGTATCTCCTCCTACAGAAGGAATGATGCAGGTTGCTTCTCACTCCTTATATAAATAGTTTCGACGTCTAGACGAAATTTGCATATTCCCAGCTTTGTAAACTCTATAATTTTAATTTTTTACCTCCTCTATTCCAATTTTGTCATTAAAAAAAAAACGGTAAATTACATGGTCATTTCATACCGAACTCACAATATTCCTTTAATTGTTTCGAGTGGTGTATATCATTAATATATTTTTCAAAAAAAATTACGATATTTGAAATTAATATTTTGTGTTATTCTTGAATTATTAAATTCAAATATATATGTAATGTTTAAAATTATAACTTTGCCTTTTTTTTTAAATCGGTTATATTTTTTATTATTTATTTGGCGCAATCATTATTTTGTATACCAATATTTTTGGTAAAACGTTAAACATAAAAGGTTAATTTTTACTTTAATGATTATTAAATAATTAGCTACATATTTATAATTCTAAAAATAAATCAATTTAATAATTCTTAAATGACACAAGATTGTAATAAATAATGAAATTAATGCTTATATGTTTAATTAGAAAATTTAATGAATATTTGAAATGAAATATGCATCAAATGGAACCTTTACTTGGTATTTTAAATTAAGCATCCTTTATTTAAAAACACGAATATATAATAAACAAAATAAACTTATTTAAGAATAATTATAATTAGCTCGCAACGAAAAATCACAAAAAATTCAATGTTTCTGCTTGAAAATAAAATTTGCTTTTGGCTAACCCTTTTCCTCTCTTGACACATATAGATGCATCTCTATAATGATGGGAGACTACTTCGGTATTTTAATTCTGTCCTCAAGAATGATGCGAAGAAAAAAATTGTTCATGTGGAATTTTTTGCCATAATCTCCACCGATTCTACTCATTTTCCTAAATCGTCAGTGACTTTACAGTCAAACTTATTTTCGAGTGAGCATTACCACTGAACCACGAGAACAGATTCCATAAATTTAATACGATAAAAGTGACTACTTCATCAATTCAGAAGGAGGAATAAACGAAAGTCTCTCAATTTGGCGTTTAAGTCACGTCAATACATAAATAAGCGTGACTTCAAGAAGGTGCATGATAAAATTCATCTCTCAAACTGATAATCAATTAAACACCTGACAAGAATTATATTTCAGAAGCAAAAGGTCAATAATAATACCGTCTTCGTATAATTTCGAGGTCACAGGGAGCGCATTAACACTTAGGAATTCGGATGCTCATCAGAATGAGGTCATCTGCAGAAATCTCACGTAACATTTAAATTGAATGCGTATCCATATTTAAAGTAACTGTAGCAAGCATTATTTATTCATTCATACTTTTTTTTTCTGTGCTAAGCTGTGCACACCTGCTTAATTATAATGTATTAACCATACAGCTTTATCTTGGCGTTTGTTTTCACTGAAGCAATAAAGAGTTTGCCAGAAAGAAGTATTTACAGATTATAAATTATTCAAATTATTTTGGTATGGACGCAATAAATTTTTTTTTTTTTTTTTTGGTTTGAAATGTAATGTACATTTTATAAGAGAATATTCTCTTGTAAATTAAGAGACAAGATATTGCTGCCTTTCCAAATTATTATATCTAAAAAAAAATCTTGATTTCAAGATAAGCAATAGCAAAGTGTATATATTAAATAGGAGGGAAAAAATAAAAATTACATTTCATAAGAAGAAATGATAAGGCTTAGCCAAATAAACATTTCAAAATTCAACAATTTAAGTCAAATTTATTTCAGTTAAATTCGGAATTATTTGGACTTAATTTTATTCTTTTATTTATAACAGATTTAGAAAAATTTTAATTCCAGTCTCAGAAAACTCCAATTATACAATACAATTAATTAGTCAGTGCAAAATTCTCTGCCAAATTTGTTCTAATGATTTTCAATGCACAAACATTTAAAAACATAGGTTCAGGAGAAATGGTTAGTCGGCCTAATTTAATCACCTGACTCTCCCCGGAAAGGAAATACAGTGCAACTTGCGCTCCCGCTGATAAAAGTTTAGTTTATAGTTTCTCATCAAGACATGATATATATTTAGCACATGAGTTGGCCTACAGACTCTCAACCGGAGAGGAAGTATATTTCGCGCACCCGAGTTTCGGGTTTTCGACTCAGAAGTGGAGTCCTTCCACAAATTTATAATTATCTGTCTTTAAATGTGTTAAATATTATATGTTTCTAATTGTTATTATATGTTGTTCTATTATATGTTTCTAATTGTCTGTGGTGTTTGTGCGTGTGTAAAGTTGCGAGTTCTCCAACCTGTGCCTCAAGTATGTCAACACATCCACAACCAGTTACAATTTGACACGATCTGTACACGACGATAGGTAAAATAAGCTTTGACTATGAATAATATAACTTTTAGCAAAACAGATGTAAGACTTTTTTTTTTTTTATGGCATGCGAAAAATGTCGTGATATAATACATTTAATTTGACAGATTAGTTCAACTAATATTGTTAGCAATTATACTGTTATAAGAAAGGAAACCACTCAATCGACTGTCATGAATATATTTTCTTGATAACATACTACGCAGGACTGAGCTTCAAATCAATCTCTCTTAGAACTGCGTAGTATGGATAAACGTGACAACGTTATTTCTAATGTTCTCCAGTATGGGAGTTTCTCACAATTTGGCTGAATTTTAACATGTTCAGCAAGGATACCACTTAGGTGTGTAAACTTTCTGGTGGTCTTTTTAATGGAAGCTCGCGTATATTTGAGTTAAAAGAAAAACACCCCGAAATACTAACGCACCCAATCACGAAAAGTGGAAGGTTTATCTGAAGAGCTCTGTGCATCAATCATTTTGAAGTACCTTTAGTAAAACATAGTAGGATCATCCATTTATCTTCTTTGAAAATCAATAATTTATGTTTTTTGACAAAGAAATTTAAAATCGGAATTATTTGAACATTTTGAAGAATGCTGTCACAATTTTCAACGTCACATAAAAGCAAAGGCGTTACATTGCAAATTATATCGAGACAGTTACATGTAGTTCGATTACCTAGTTGCGTGGAAAGGTAAACATCCGTTTTAAAATCGGAAATGGACGAATCGATTGTATGCTAGGGGTGTCGGTCAGATATAAGCGGCACAGAGCAGATTTGAAAGAAAAGCTTATTAAAAAGTAATTGTGGGAGTTATAAAAAAAATATCACAAAATAAAAGGAAATATTCAAAATTCGAATGCAAACGTTCAAATACAACCACCTAAAATAAGAACTGCACAAATAAAGCCTACTTCAAAAATATCTTTCCCCTCTAATACGCCGCTCTATTTGAATCCGTTCAACTCGGCCTGTTCCCAATTTGTCATTGATCTAACTATAGTTTGATATTAAATAAGTTAGCATTATTGAGTCCCATCAAATATTGCATGAATTTTGTCGTCTAATCAAAATTAAAAATATTAGCTGTTATACGTATCATTTTTCTCTATAGAGATCAAATTTATCAGGAACGTTTTCACAGATAAGGGCTTTTCTCTATTATATTAAATTTCATTTATTAAGTAGGCAGGCGCATACGTGCTCTTTGTTGCCGTAATTGCTAAAAATTTTCAAAGTTTTGTAAAGTTTGAAACACTGGAGAGTTGGTTGCCAAAAGGATCAAAATCTGACCTCCCCAATTTTAATATTAAGTAGTTTTTAATGGTAATGGTTATTAAATAAAAGTTTCATATTTAAAATCACCATAAATGTTACACACTCCATATTTTCATTGTAAATTTACCCAGATACATATTCCTTTGAAGTATTATTAATACATTTTGTCGCTCTATACAGCGGAGACACATTGTCGTCTCATCGAATTGGCACGATGTGCAAGCAGCAAGACCGCGAAACGAATGTCTCTCGAGTTAATTTTCCCAAACGCTCTGACGCCTGATATCGCGCAGGAGATCAGCAGAAGCGAACACCCACTCTCCACCAGCCAAAATGCGGAAGGGTTGTAAATCCATCATGCCAACTTGACTTTTCACTTGCAGTGTCAGCCTGAATTCATTTGTACTTGACCCGACTTCTTAAAGAGGTGAAGGATGATTTTATATGCAAAAGAGACCATGCAAACAAGAATTATCATGCAATTTGTAACATTTGTTTTAGTAAAAAAATAACAATTTCTGATTTTTTAAATTTTTGGGCTTAAAGAAACAAGTAATATATAAAAAAAAAATTTTTAAGTCAATTCCTACTTTTTTCTTACTATATTGCAGAAGTCTTTTATAAATAATTTTCATTCATTTTTTTAAGTTTATCTGGCGCCATCTATTGTTATACAACTATATATATACAACTTAAATCTATAAAAAACTAAAATTAATTAATTTAATTTAATGAATGAATGAATGAATGAATGAATATTTGAAAAAACCGTATTGACATCAAGTGTCATTCAATACAAGTTCAAAAAAAGTGTATTTGAACATTGGATGGATGAATAAAAAGTATTTTATGAACGATTGAAAATTTGAACAAGATATATATAGGGAGAGTGTGAGCTAATAGAAGGAATTGAAAAAGGGCTCGGAAAAAATCGCAACGCAAATAAAAATCTTTAAATACAATACGTACATGAATAGGTATAATACTTACCACCACTGAATTCTTTTCTAATCGTAATAGCGTGCTAAATAGCAGCTAAAAGTTAATGTGCGCTGCTAGCGTACAGGTTCGAATACGCTGGTGGCGCCTATTGTAATCGCTGCTTCCGGAAATGGGGTGACACGATAGTGATTGACAATTTGTGTAAAACGTGTCGTATCGACAATGGTCATACTGTCTAATGGAGTTATCGAGGTTTTCCCTCAAAACGTACGAATGCGAACCAAGTTACCCTTAAAAGCTCTCCCGGAAGGCAATGTCTTCCACCGCCGATAGACTGTTCGTTTCACACAGAAGTAAAATATCAGGCCTACCGATGTTCAATAAAAAAAAGTTTAGTGGAATAAGAAATCAATTTTCATTGGTGACATGGATTGCAATTACTGCTTTAAAATGAGTCAATTTGGAGGAGAATATGATAATTTCGTAATGATTGCCCAACTGTAAATGAGCTTTCTTCCATACTTTATCAAATGCCAGACAGTGCTCAAATCTTCTACAGAAGGTTCCTTTAAGAAAATTGAGGCGATGGTAAATTAAAATATATCTTCCTTAATAAAAAAAGTCGATTAAAAAGATTCTAGGCTAAATATTGGAAGGAAAAAAAAACCCTCCATGTTTAAAAATATTATATACAAAGATTCACATTAAAGAAAACAAAAAGTGTAGAAAAATCTTACACAAGTGACCTTCTACACAACAAATTAACGAAGAAATCACGGATTTTGCAAGGAAACTCAATCTTGAAAACATTATCAATATAGAAAAATTATAAGATCTATTAATTATAATATTTATATGCATGATAATAATTGTCTGGTCCAAATTTGGAATACTATCAGAACAAAAAAGTGTACTAAAGAAAGAACACCGAAAATCGTATCACGTAAATATGCAACCTGCTTTATTCAAAACAACAATAAGGGCTTTCTTTTTACATTAACTTTTAAAAGAAGTTTAAGACTGAAATATAGATCATCCTCAATGTACATTAATGTAGCCTTTTCTTTTCATTTTATATTTTTGTGTTTAATTATTTATACAATAATTATTTTTAAAAATGTATATATATTTTTTATCAAATAGAAGCTTTATTTAATTTATTAAAACTGAAAAACTTATGATAGAGACATAAAAATTGAAATTTTTAAAAATTACTTGCAAATCTTTTTTTTTTTTTTTTTTTTTTTTTTTTTTTTTTGTCTACTTTTATCTGAAATTCAAGCCTTTATCCGAAAGATTTGTTTGGTTTAATTCTACTAATCTTTATTTGTAAACCATTACAAATAAAGACTTTTTAGACTATTTCTTATTAATTTCAAAGTACATTCTTCATTTCACACTAATCATAAAAAAGAAATATTTAAATAAAAAAAGGTAGGTTAATTCAAAAGCAATAATACAGATTTACATGCGATTGACACAAGACTACATTTAATCTTAAAATTTTTTAAAAACGAAAATGAAGTTTGCATAAATGCATAAATCATGTGTACACAGAAAAAATAAAATCATGAGGGGAAAAAAAAGGACAATACCATTTGTTGCAGTTGATGTTCAGAATATATCCCAGATCGTAGTATTTTCCTTGATACAGACATTCTGAAAGAAAAAAAAATACTATAGTATATTAAAAAGTTAAAATTTTTAATTCGGTTTTTCTGTACAAAAACCGAACATTAACAAATTTCAAAAGTTGAATTTTAGAAAAAAAAAACAGAGGAAAATAAAATATATTTTTATTACTTATAAATAATGAGTTGCTTTAAATAACATTTTCAAAGGAAATGTTGAAATATAATTTTATATGAAATATATTTTAGAATATATTTTTTAAAATATAATTTCCTCGCAAGAACATCAGAGTATTATTGAAAGTGACCATCAGAGTAAAAATTTTAATTATAATTTGAATGTATATAAAACAAGTGTTTTTTCTCAAATAGTGATTACATTGAATTGGTAGCAAAAGATGAAAACTAATAGTTTGTATAAGTACATTCTTTCATTTTTCTCAATTGAAGAGCTTACAGACTTATAAAAAGTGCACAGGGAATAATAATAAGTCATTTAGACATTTTTGTTTCATATGCTACTTTCAAATAAAAAATAAAAAGGCGAAACGATAAATGTTCATAAAAACTTACACAAACAATTCTGATAAGTTCATATTTTTTTGTAATCAATATCAATCATCAATATATTTTAATATATATTTAGCATTAATCAATATATTTTAATATATATTTAGGATTAATCAATATATTTTAGCATTTTATAATCCTTTGTATTTGAATAAATTACAACATTTCAGAAAAAGCCAAAGCGTAAGAGAAAACCACACACCATGGGCGCGCAGATATCCTTGGAAGCCACATTCCAAGAAGAAATATTTGAAACAGCCTTTGTTTCAACTGATCGTAATTTAATTTTTAGCCGATGAGAATTAAGATGAACAACACACGTAAAATGCCCACAAGCAAATCTAACTTCGAAAATTTTTATGTTTGATAATATCAGAAAAATATATATAGATTTTATTTTTGATAAAAATTGTATTTGAATAACTTTTTAACAAAAACTGAAACAAAATCATTATCTTTGAGCATTGATCAGTTTTGATTTATCATATTTCATATATGTATTTCAATGGCGTAAGAACGATAGCTGAAATATACCAACCTGCTAAATATCATTGACTGCCTATTATAAATAAGATAATGACGTTTAAAATCATTATATTATTTTTTCAATTTCTTCTATTAGCTCACACTCTCTATATATATCTTGTTCAAATTTTCAATCGTTAATAAAATACTTTCTATTCATCCACTCAAGTGCAAATACATTTTTTTTTTTGAACTTGTAGTGGATGACGCTGGATGTTATTGCAGTTTTTTGAAATATTAATTCAGTAATTAAATTTAATTAATTAATTTTAGTTTTTTTTAGATTTAAGTTCCATATATCTACCAATAGATGGCGCCAGATAAACTTAAAAAAATGAATGAAAATTATTTATAAAGGTCTTTCTGCAATATAGTGAAAAAAAAATAGGAATTGACTTTAAATTTTTTTTTTTTTTTTTTTATATTACTTGTTTTTTCTGAGACGCACTTAAACTATTAGGTTGGCAAGAAAGTCATTTCTGTTTTCCCCATGTACTAACTACTTTGTAAAAACCGAATGTTCTTTCTTGCCATCCCAATACTTTATAATAAAATGGATCCTTACGCAACATTTATGTAAGTGTTAATTCATAAAAACTTTATCTTATTCGGCAAAAACCTGCACAACTTATCCAAACCCATACTTCATGCAAGTATATAACTAAAATATTTATTGCATCACTCTAATTAAAAGTTTTTCAGTCATACTTCTACCAGTTCAAAGTTAAATTGCTTTAACATTTTGACTGCTTGATCAAGTTCTGGTGAGTTTTTAAGCACATTTTGACAAGGGAGCGGTACCAATATATAGAGCGTGTTCGCACATTTTTGAAACGATTTTGAACTTAAGTATATATACATATATATCAAAAACTAAGTTAATTTTATTTTCTAACATGCTCAGAATGATAGCTCCTTTATTAAACTATCGTATTATATCTTGATTTCCAAGATAAGAGCTTTTCTGCTTTGAATTTGCGTGTCGTATGGGAGAAAATAAGGAAACCTCCTACCATACAGCCTGTCTAACGAGGCGAGAAGCTTATACACATTGATAAAATCTCCATCGAGTCTTCTAGTTTCTGAAAACACCAACTCCAACAACTGCCAGTGTATTCGACTAACCTTTCTGCACTCTAGAGGTACACTTTGATATCGTCCACCAGTAGTTTATTAGAGAATTACGGCTGAAGTTTTTATTTTGACAATTATATAAATTGTCAGGGATTACCTACTTTATTAACAATTAAATTAGCACATATGCGATCTGGTTTCAGTGAAATTATATATATTTTACTTATGTGAACTTAAGGATGAATATCTACTAAAATTGCAGATACTCCAAGATAAGTTTTGATGAAAATTTGCTGAAATTGATAATATTTCAAAATTCAAGAAAGTAGAAAACCTAATATAATCCTTTAAAAATCAAAAATGGATTTTTAGTGATATTTTAATATCAGTAAACGTAATGGCATCATCAAGTCACTAAATAGCGTCAGTCGCGATAAACTTAATAAATAATAATAAAAACTAGCATAAAAATAATATAACCGAGTGCAAGTTAATTAAAAATTTAATTTGATCATTACTAAAATAGATTCATCCAAATCTAATCACACCGTCACATAAAAAAAAAAACGATGCACAGCCCAAGAGGTCAAAACATTTGTATACCAATTTTACATAATTTAACATTTGAAAACGGCATAAACTCCACCAAAAATTACTAAAGCATAATACAATTTAAAAGCCTTTAAGACAAATACGATTCATATATGTGTATATTTTTAACAGCAAAATGTTTTGAGACTTTTAAACTCAATTAAAGATGAAAAGAGCATGCATTAAAATTATTTCAGCATAAAATTTCGAGACACGACACCACGTCTGTCCCCATTATGTTCCAGTAATGCGATTAAACAAGCTTTTATGGAGTGTTCCAAGAAGCCTTAACAAGCCTATTATTACCTTTAATCACAGCAAAGGGGATGATATCACGATACGGAAGAGGAAGCGACGATGGAAGTTGTTGGAAATTTGCCTGCGCATTGTGGGTGGTAAGCGGATGACCGTAATTGGGCAAACTATTACTATTCTGGAAATATATTCTTAAGTAAATAATAATAGAGCGTCGTCTAGCACCGAGTAATCAAAATGTTTTATGAATACGAATTTAAGTCGAGATAATTATTCTAGTACAGTCGTATTCCATATACTAACATGCAGATAATTACAGACAATACAGAGTATAACTAAAAAAAAAAAAGCTTACACTGAAGGTCATTCAGATTAATAAATATTATTAGAATGAAAAATTCGTTCATAAATGATTATATCTTTTCCCGTATGACGAAGATATGAAAGTGAAAATTTTCAAAAATTTGAGAAATGTCATTTTAGTGTTTATTGTACTGTTTGGAGTTTTACAATCACGTGGCAAGAACCAGGCGTTTCAAGAAGGGATACATATTCAAGCTTTGGCAAAACTTAAGATTGTAAAATAAGGGATTCAGTCAGCTTATAAATCCATAAAATGGAAATTTACATATTCATGTTTCTACTATGAGGGAACGATATAATTATTTGTTCGTTTTTCATTTGACACTTTCTATTTATGGCGTCAAATGACAGAAGAACAAAACCGAAATTTTCGAATATTGTTGTATTTAGCATTTAAAAAACATATTACATTATCTTAACAGTATAAAATTGTATGCATTCAAAACACGCCTTATTTCATATTGAAATTACATCTCACGTTGAATCTCTGTTGCCAATTCGCACACACGTCTATATTTTTTCATCTGAAATACATGAAACGCGTTCACATTTCAAGCACAAGTATCCTCGTCATTTTTGTATCCTCATGTAGCCCGTTGACATCGGCAGTTTAGAATCAAAAGTAAATCCCCGCAAAAGGATGCAATTCCTTTCTTAACACATAGAGAACCATCTTATAGTAAATATTTCAGTTCAGTGCAATACTATACCAGACAGTAAAATACTTGTCTGGATCCTCCATAGCTCTATATTTATATTATTATTAGATATTTGTTAAATAATTATTAGATTTTTAGGAAATTTTTTTCACTAAGAAAGCCTATTCTCAAATCTAAGATGAGAATAATAATAATAATAAATCAACTGAGCAAATAAGATTTAGAAATATTTGAATTTTTTCAGAAGTTTTTCATCTCTTGTTTGTATGATTCTTTTATTACTTTTAACTAGCTAACCATAAGGGCACTTTTTTTATTTAGTAACAAAAAAGAACGCATATAAATATAAAAAAATGAATTCATATAAAAACTGACAAATAAAACCATTTGTCTAATTATCATACGGTAGCTCTAGCTGTCTACAAAAACAGAATAAAATACTAAAACAAAGATTATATTAATGTATAATGTCACGTATGAAATTCTTTACTTCCTTTCTTTCTTATTATATTTATTTATTTTTAATACAAAAAAAATGAAACGTGTATATATTAAATAAATTGTGAAGTTTTTTTTTTCCTCGTTACAGTGAGTCTATGCGGCCTTCACAAGTCCGTGAATCCCTGATTTAAAACGTTATCGATTTTAATTAGAAGCTTAAAAGCAGATGAGTCTGAACTAGTACTAATTTAGTGCTACTCGTTTCTCCTTCATTAGATGAATGTCAGAAATGTTTATTTTCAACCTTGACCCTCTCCGGCACCTTCTTAATCGTTAAGGAATTGTTTACCACGCATTCCACAGGGGCTGGGATGAAATAAGCTGGTTTGTCACTTAATCATTAAAGTCATTGTAATTTCAAATTAACATGAAGGAAACTTTTGTAAAGTTTTTATTCAACCTATTTTAATCTAACCGCTAAGTCAGGAAAATACTTAAATGCAGATATAACTGACTGAATAAGTGCAAATTATTGTTAAGAAAGGTAAAATTTAAAAAAAAATTGTTTTATAAATAAATTGCTTAAAATAAATTTCAATGCAACAATCTTTATCATTTAATTACCTCTTCATCGTATTATTGTACTAAATAACACAATATTTTTTGTTATTTTATTTTTGTGTTCATAGAATACAATAATTATAATTCTACATAATTATTCACTTATAATAATATTATATACTTTAATAATTTATTAATTTTATACATATTATTAACCGTCTATAGAACAAATTTTTTTTCCTAAATATACAAAAAATTATGAAACGAAAAATCAACAATTATAAACCTATACATGTAAATTTAAAAAAAATTACCAGTTTAAATAATTTTTATTATAATTTACATTGTAAATTTGATGTAAAAAAGGCTTATAATGTTTACAGATCTGTGCATAAAAGCTTAAGCAGGAAATTCCATAAAAAAAGGTTATGCTTAGCGTTAAACATAAGTGTACGTTGCATTTGGAACATTTTATTTTTGGAAGTCCTTTACACCCCGGCTTTTTTGCAGTGTTCTCAGTTCGTTCGAAAAAATTGGCCAATGTGCTGTATCATCTTTTAGCAAAAATAATAAATCTAATAAAGAATCTTCGGATCTATTACAGCTAATGCGTCAATTCTTATTCTTCCTATTTTGTTATTTTGTATTCATTATTTTGGGTAAATGATATGCATAAATCTGAAAAAAGAAGAAAGCACAAGTACTATCCTAATTATTTCTACACGTGTAAAAATAAGGACCAGAGGATAATAAGAAATATCAAAAACCGCAATCACAAAATCATAAGTGCAATATTAACTTTTAAGATTGAAAAATGGTTATGCTTCTTCCAACACAAAGACAAGAGCGCTCCTTGTGGCGTTCAGGAGGAATGGTCAGCCGGCCTCGAGACTCTCACCAGAGAGGAAGTATAGCCCACCTACGCTCCCACTAAGAAATGTTTTGTATATAGTCTACCATTCCAAGATTTGGTTTGGTTTTCCGCTCTACGGTCACTTAAAGCTAAGCTTCTTTTTTTTTTTTTTTTTTTTTTTTTTTGCACACTTTAAGCTAATTAGACCAGGATCTTCAGTTTAAAGATTCAGAACCACTATTAAACATCCATGCCACCACCAGGATTCGACCCTGAAGCCTGTAGTACCAAAGGCCAGAACGCAAGCTCTATCATTCCAAGAGGAAATATATTTAGCATCCCGGCGCATTAATTAGCCTACAGATGCTCAATCGGAGAGGAAGTATATTTCACGCACCCTGCGCGTAGCCGAGTATCAGGTTTTCGACTTAGTCTTTCCACGAATCTATAATTATCTGTCTTTAAATGTGCTAAATATTGTATGTCTCTAATTGTACGTGTGCAGTGTTTGCGGGTGTGTAAATAAAACTGTGAGTTCTCCAACCTGTGCCTCAAGTATCTAAACCCAACCACTCCTAGTTACAATCTGGTTTGCGACTAGGACTAGGACAAAAACAACTTTAATTATATTGCAATACATTAATTTACTATAGGTTTTAAAAATATATTTTTTAAATAAAACTTATTTAAACAAATGGTGATTTTATTAGCTAGTATAAATTTAGAACTTTCTATTAATGTATCCTTAAAATATTTTTCGAATTATTTCCCATTTATTTTTTGATGACAAAGAAAAAGAGGAAAAATGTAACAATTAAAAGCAGGTAATAATTATTGGAATCAATACTCATCTACTTTCAGCAATTCTTAATAATTGTTCTTTAACTATTTCAACGACGAATTTTTTGTACAGCCAAGATAAAATACTTTTTTTGTTCCATTACGTTTTGCTTGCACAACTAGACAGAAAAATTAGGAAAAAAAACTTTTACAAAAAAAAAAATAATAATAATAATAATAATAAAGTGTTGTTTCTTATCCCAATTGGTCGACAGTAACATCTAGACGAAGTCTATGAACTCGTGTGTTCTCATGGAAGGAGGAAAGGAGGTGCCAGATTCTGTTGTGCTAGAGCACCTATAGACAGAAGTCTGACTTATGAAATTTTTAATCTTTATGAAATAAACACCGACAATCTATTGCTTTATATAAATGGATTTATTTTTATTATCTATAAAGAAATAATAGATAAGTTAGACAATTTTCCGAGATCTTTTTGTACGGCCGAAGACGAGCATACATCAATGTCCTGTCAAAAATTCAATTTTACGATTCTGAACTACTAGCATTAAGTCTATGTAAAATGTCAAAAGTTATATGCATATCATTTTATTTTTATTTCATAAGTCAAACACTTAATGCATGATTTGAAAAAGCATAAAATGATGACAAGTGAAACATTCAACATCCGCATTGAATCATTTAAAAATGTGTAAACAAATCTCCGCATATCTCAATTCTAAATAAACATAGCAAACCTTGTTTAAAAATAATCGCATAAAAAAATTATTTTCCAGACTTCGAACGTTCCATTATCTAAAATTTATCATTTTCTCAGAAACAAAAAACAAATACGTTTGGTCATCACTTTAGGCCATATTTATAGACCACAACATTTTTTTTTCTAACTTTAGCTGTTCCATTTTATGCGCTTCTTGGAAGAGTAATATTGAGAAATTTCTATAAGCGTAAATTAGAAAATAATAATAATAAATTAAAGTTTTCGACAACAGTTATTAAAATTTTTTTAATTTATTCATTTGAAAAGTAGATTTTCCGAACATTATATTAATTCAATCACATATATATCATTTAATATTTACTAACAAACACTAACAACAAAAGGTCTATTTAAATTTAAAAAGAAAAAGACACTTTTCCAAATTCCTCGCCAATAGCCAATATTGTAATTAACATTATTAATGCCAAATTTTTTAATAAATAAATACATAAATAAGTTGAAATGAATTAAAGTTGAATTTTCCAAACTTATTAGCAGCATCACTGAACATGTGACTTGAACTGCTATCAAATGTTACAATATTTGCTGCGATATTGATCCTTAATATTTTGATACACCAATATACGTCTTCGATATTCTCTTCGGGTCAAAATATATAAGCTAAATCGGTTGAATTATGTAAATTTAAATAAAAGACGAACAAGATTTTATATTTTAATAGTTAATAAATAGATCTGTTCATGCTATCAGATATGTTTTCTATACTGTTTAACATACACTTTTATTCATATGCTATTTGTGAAAACTGTGTTTTTGGATAAATATTTGTATTTTTGATACAATAGTTTTAATTTCAAGAATCAATACTTTTGAAATGTGCCTCACCTTAGCAAGTTAAAATGTAAACTTAACATCTTATGAATATAATAGCAATTTTGTTAACTAAGATAATCCGTATCAAAATTATTGTCAATTGCTGTACTCCACGGATGATTCTGTACAAGATTTAATTGAAAACTGATTAATTTATTCCTACACCAATAATAATAAATACTAAAAATTCCAATAAATATTATTAATTATACAAAAAAATTTAGCATTAATAAGTTGATGAAAATCGTTTTCAAATAATCTGCCACATAACTATAATCACTTCGTTAAATTTTACCCTCGCAAAAAGTATGTCTAAGAATTGCTTGGTTCTAAATTCTTTTAAAAATAAATTTTTCATTAAATCGATCTGTGATTCTGTAAGTTTTGTTTGGAATCAGAATCACGTAATAAAATAGAGTCAAAAACATTTTTTATAATTCAAAGTATTTCTACCAGTGTCTGATAAAACATGCAATAAATTAATAGTTTAAAAAAACTAAAAAATACGCTTTTAGAGTTAATCTATCTAAAAAGTAAAAAATAATTGTTAACATAAGAATAAAATGACTGACGAGAAAATGAATGTCACTGTTCTAAAAGCGTGGGGTGCTTGTATGACATTTTAAAATTAACTCTGCATTTCTGAGTGAAACTAGTGAAAAATTATAACCATTGATATTGAGCACCCCACGCTTTTAGAACAGTGACATTCATTTTCTCGTCAGTCATTTTATTCTTATGTTAACAATTATTTTTTATTTTTTAGATAGATTAACTCTAAAAGCGTATTTTTTAGTTTTTTTAAACTATTAATTTATTTTTTACTTTTTAGTCTGATTAACTCTAAAAGCGTGTTTTTTTTTTAGTTTTTTTAAACTAGAATTTATTTTTTATTTTTTAGTTTCCTAGGTCTGGTGCAAATTATGCAGAGACGGTACCTTGGCCGATTATCCGCTAAGTTTATATACTTTTTGCCCACCGAAATTTTCGGCCAATAGGAAGAGCGCAATTTGACATGATCGCACTCCTATGCCTTTGAGATCCGCCTTTTTTTTTTAGCCACGGAAATTTTCGGCCAATAGGAAGAGCGCAATTCGATCGCGGATATTACTGAATTTCTACCCGGGGTGAAAGAAAGCTGGGCAACGGGCGTACCGGTTATGATGTTCCTTGGTGGTTTTAAGAATCACAAAACCTCCACATCTTAAATTAATTGAAACAATAGCATAAATTGTAGTTTCTTAAATTAATGAATAGAAGTAATTAAAAATAAATAAATGAATTTAAAATTTAGGAAAAACATCTGCTTGAGAACAATTAAAGCATGAGATCAAAAAAGCTAAAGCTATCGGTACAATTAAGAGTTCGTTGACGATGCCCAAAAATAAAAAGGTTAAAGTTAAAAAAAATGAGAATTTTAAGATAAAAGTAAAATAAAACAAAAGGAATTAAGATTAAACAAAATAATTATACAAAATAAGTAGGGTTTGATCAGTTGACTGACTCGCCAGTAGATGGCGCCATCAGTCCCAACATCGAGCCCAAAAAGTGAGTTACATACAAACATACAAACATACATACATACATACATACATACAAACATACAGGTGAAGCTAATAAAAGCGTATTAAAAATATAATAATATTAAAGGAACAAAGCAGTAATATAAGTATTATAATTAAAAAAAATATATAGTTAATTTCTCGCTGTCACCTCAAGTTAGATACCAATAAATCCATCAACAAATAAAAATTATCTTTAAAAAATTTTCCCATTAAATATAACATAGACAAATTTCGACCTTCATCTTATCAGTGAATTACTTGCAATCATAAAAATATTACTGATAGCGAGTGATCGCAAGCTTTGAATTATTTTTTTAACTAACATATTTGTAATGTTTCATGATTTGATCTATCTATTTGTTTATATGAAGATATAATTATTCCAGACTCAAGGCAAGGTTTACTAGAAATCGCATATTAATTACTATGGCAATCCTTGCATCCTGTTGTGTAGCATAAGAAGTAGATCAAACCTCTGATGTTATTTATTGCAGCAAATAAATTCAATTGAAGATTGCATTTGATCTAATGACCTAGCTTCAGCAGATGTGAAAGCAATCCTTGCGATAGCAAATATTTTGGTCAACCATTTAAATCAAAGTATACGAAATGTGTACCGATATGAAGAAACTTGTTTCACTGATATCCTTTTATTTTCTAATCCTTCTCTTTTTTTTTTCTTAGGAAAATAAATTTTGTAATATTTGGGCAACAATTTGGCCATTCTTGTACTTTATATACATTATCTAGTGAACTGTTAAATAAAAAAAGCCAATAAAATTTATAATTTCATCAGTTTATCTGGTAAACCTTATTAAAAATTTTTGAATAATTACATTAAAAAAACACATTGAAGATGAAAAGTCAATCATCAGTAGCAATTGTTACTATTCAATATATAAACAGCTCAAGATTTATAGTAAATTAATGAATAAGATCATAAAATCTAGAATATAAAGAATCTTGCATAAAATTATAATGCTACTTTAACGTTAACAATAATAATTTACTAATGAAAAGAATTGAAGTTTTTAGGAGCCATTCAAAAGTTTGACTACTTTATTTTTTAATAACTCGTATAGCAGGAAGGGGGCGGAAGGAACAAAGTAAAAAAAATGTGGATAATAATATTTGTCATAAGTAAATATTATTATAATTCATAGTTAAACAATCAGCGAAAATAAGGACAAATATCTAGGTCACTTACTCTAAAAGAAGAAGCATAAAGAAGCACTTAATATAAAACACAAGCTCACAAAGAATGTCAAACTTTTGTTTACTTTAAATTTTAATATTAAAATATTAAAGGATTTAAAAAGATTCTTTTTACTTTTTTTTATATCCTTACATTTATCTAACTGTAATTACTGAAAATTATAAAAACTTCTACAAACAGGAAAAAAAAATATGAACTGAAATAACCGCATTTTATTTAAACATACAAACAATTCTTAAACATTATACATTATTAGTGTTATTTTTATAATACAATTCTTAAAAAAATAAAAACTACGAATGATTTAAAATTATTCGTTGTTTTAACTGAAGATCAGAATTATATATAACTCTTGTTCATAACAATAAGCAAATTTTTATAAGTTGTTATAGAAATAAAAGGAATTGTGTTTCTTATGGGAAAAATGCAACAAGATCGTTTAAGAATCTGTTAAATAATTCTAGCAAAATAAAAAGACCCCACTATGTATAAAGATAAAGCGAGTTAAAATAATAGGTTATTTCTAAAATAATAATAATTTCAAAAAATGGCGGTAGCTAAGTTGATTGATTAATAACCGACACAACCTATGCTTAAAATCATCGTAACAGCTATATAATGACTCTTCAAACGTTAAGGATGCGCACGGAGCACACTTTAAGGAGTAATTTCGAATTTAATTGTATATTGCTGAGTTAAATTGACAGAATAATTATTTACGAGTTATTTTTTTTGGCTACTATTATTTCCCGAGAAACATCTGGCATCTTAAAACCCGCCTAAAGAAAAAAATAGAAGGCACGAATGGAACTAAAATATCATTTTGCGCGTCGTCTTGTCAAAAGATAATTTACTTTGAACAGTTGTCAAAACTTAACGTATGCATAATAACTTATTTTTATAAATTGCATTATAATTAAATAACTATTTATTGTGACTTTATGACTAAATAAGAATGTTTTATATTTATAATACGTTCTCTTTTTTTTAAAGAAGTTGATTGGCGAAATGGCATTTGCCATTACATCTTTATTTGTCGTTAAAACTTTGCATTGCATTCAACTTTTCACGTTAAATCTATTGGCTAGATGTATTGAGAATAAAATAGAGGTTGTTCACCAAGCCACATGCGATTCAGCGTTTCAAAAATTAACGCCCAACATAAAATCTTAAATTACCTTAAAACGTTCAAATAGCCATTTTTTTTAAATTCACGTAGTATTATAATATTTCTTAATTAAATGTTTTTTTATAAACTTATATAAAAATATAAATGGATGCAGAAATAAATATTGATTGGCATATAGTAGATACAAAAAAAAATTAATAAGTTTAATAACAGAATTGAAAAAATAATTATGCATAAAAAATATTTTTAAAAAACCTACATTATTTATTATAAATTTTAATACAAAAAAAAAAGAAATAGTTATAAATATAATGGTTACTTCGATTGAACCCGTTATATTTTTTAGGTATTTTAAAGATCTTCATCTGATATTAAACACATTTATTACTCAAGTATAGGTAATCTAAAAACATTTAAAAACGAATTTATATATATGAATAGTTTTTAAATAACACTTAATCATTTTTAAGTACAAAAAAAAAAATACTCAAGCATAAAAAAAAATACAAAACTACTAGTAAGTACTAAAAAAACCAAATACCAAACCTACTAAAATTTAAGTATTAAATAATACATAAGAATAGTTATAATCATTAACCTACTTGAGTAAAACTGATTTTATAATTTCATTATTCTTATTTTAAGTCACTTGCTCAAAAAAGATAAACTCATTAGAAACCACCTTTAAAGACTTCTTCCGTCCGACTTGCAGTACCATTATGATTCATTTTATAATTTCACCAGGAGTTCACTAAAATACCATCCGATTAGCAAGTTAAACCCAACACATAAAAGCATTTTAAAGAACCGAAATTACTCAAGCAAATGTTTATGTATTCTTAAATTTAATTTCAAATAATTACATTTTAGAAATAGTGGCATCAGAAAAATTTATTTGATAAATTTGTATACGTTTTACTCTTCTGCCGTCTTTAAAGCATCTCTTAGGAAAAATATTCCATAATTTTTCTATCGTTTTTAAATCTGCTAAAAAGCAATATAAACATTAAATAAAATATTTGTTTATCAATCTTTATTCAAAACGTAAATGTTCAATTAATGTCTTAGAAATAAAGCTTAGTTTTGACTAAATGAGGATTTTGTTTTTATTTAACGTTTTTTTACATTTTTATTTAATACAATTATTAGTTTTTTTCCAATCTGCTTTACAAAAACCCAAATAATTGTATAATGAAATCTTTCCCCAAGAATTTTTGTAATTAATTGATATGACCATTCAACTAAATAGGATACGTTTTTCTTAGATACTTCTTTTAGAAAAAAAGTTAATAAAAATTAAAAATAGAGAATGAGAGAAATTCTGAAAGGTTCGTCCTTTTATACCAGTGTCTCTCAACCACGGCCTAGAGTGAAATCTGGTCCAAGGCAGCATGCTAGAAATTAGATTTCTCGTATTTGAATTCCTTATTCAACAATAAAAAGCAATAAAATTTTTTATATACTAAAAAAACGCAATAACAGACATATATAAAACTATACTATACAACAGGAACATAATTTATCATTTATAATAATTCATGAGTTTTATAAAACTGCTTTTCCTCTGACTGTTCTTTGCAATTGTGAATCAAGTTTGCAAGCGTCGATTATCAACAGAAATATAAAATGTTATCAAATGTTTTTAAAGAAAAAATTTATTTTTAGAGATCCTACTAGATTGTGGTATATTAAGATATCATATTGTTATAACATATTGTGATATATCGTTGTATGTTATGTTATGTTATACCATACTGTGGTATGTTATCTTTTGTCCAGCTCCATTCTGTGGATTAGTCAGTGTAGCCCTTGATCCAAAAAGTTTGAAAGCTGCTACTGTATAAGGATCAGGGAATTTTTGCATAATATTACTATTAAAGTAAATGTCAAATTTTAAAATATATCCATTTAGGTTCCCGATTTTTCTTAGCTGTTAACGCCAAACTAGCTGATTTAATGCAATTATTCTTTAATTAATGCAAGTTAGAACTAAAAAGGCATGCAAAAATTGTTTAACTTTAATCTTCATCTCTAAGAAGTTATCGCAATCTGGTTATATAACCGGATAAAAATGTAACGGATTAAGAGGGAAAAATGGATCTATTCGTTGTATAGTTTTTAAGTAATAAATATCACAACACGCACTTCATTACATTCGCCTAGGCTACCATTTAATTTTAAATTATATTACATCAATCAACTACTTTAAATGTTTGAAGTAAATTTTAAATAGCAATTTAATAGGTACAGACGTTAGTAGAAACTTTACTGATACAAACTACTGCTACCCCTACACTTAAAAAAATATTAACGCTTTGTTAAATTTAATTTCCTTTTTTATAAAGAAATCTAAAAATTCAACACATGAATGAACACATCTTTCATTCTCTTTTTTTTTAATCATCAGAAGTGTTATATAATATCGTAAAGAAATACAGAAAAATCTTCATTCAAATTCCAAAACATCCTAAAGAGAAGGGGGAAAGCGATTTTGCTTAGTTAAAAAAAAACTTCCAAGAGGTCTCCTTGACAGCAACGGAAGTGAACGATGCCAGTTACTTAATATACATCGCTTACAAATTCTCGGTGGATGTGTAAGGTTTTGTTTTGAATACAATGGCGTAACTGTGACCTTGTTTCAGGCATGATCTGGCACGCTGTCTGCTTTATTTAGAGGTCAGAAAACGTTTCCAGCAGAATTAAAATAGTTGGCACCTACACCATGAGATGAGATTCAGTTGGTTGAAAATACTATCTAATGGCTTATACCTGTGATAGCATGCATGATCATGTTTGAGCATAATTTAATTCCAGGAAGATGTCCATTCTCCAGATGTCAAAAACTTTTTAAGTTATGAAAGCCAGATGGAAGTCTATATTTTAGAATTTTAAAATCGTATAAAATAGAAAACAGTCAGAAAAAAAGCAAAATTTGATTGACTTGTGTGTGTATCATTTTGATAAAATTAACGAAACGTAAACATCTGCCAAAAATGTTTGTAAGAGTATAATTAAAAATTACTAAAACAAATACATATCAATATTTCTAGAAAGTGCGTACGTAAATAAAATTTACAAAAATTAACGTTATATTGTTTTTATAAAAAAAAACGTCAAAATAAATCGCCTAACAAATTTTTAAGATTAAATTTAAAATTATACTGATTAATATTTAATTATTATCATTTCATTAGCAAAAATGGGATTAAATTGTCTTAAAAATATTCAAAATAATTGATAATTTATTCGATATTAATATATCAAAAATTTAATATATATTTTTAATTATTTACTTAGTAGTATCATTATGTGCGTAATTCTGCGCACATAATAAAATTATACATTACGTTTAAAATAAATTCAGCGCATATCCCGTTTACTACTAACAAAGTCCCCCAACTAGAAATATTGAGTCTATAGTAGCAACAAGTTGTATAATATTAATATAAAAGTAAAGATCAGAAATGTAAATAGTTTCAAATGCATTAGACTGAAACTCACTATAACAGCTCGGATGTTATATCCTATTTAGCTGTACTGAATAGAAAGAATTTGAGCATTGTCACAATAGATTATTGAGGTCAGATATAATGTCACAACAATAACTTTACTTTCTTAACACAAACTAAATAACTTAAATATAGGACTTTTAACCACATTGATAAATTGCATGGATGTCAGCAACATTTTTTATAGTTTTTGTTCAGTTAAATGCATTTTTTATCATCCATATTCCATAATCTCCAACGACCTATTTTCCTCTGGAGATCTTGCATTCCATTGAAATAGTCGTTTTTATATTCTATGTAGAATTTAATTACAATGATAAAGAAGCATCCAAGCACTTTTATCAAACGAATAATAAGTATAAAAGTACAATTTCTTTGGCAAATTGATTATACATATTATTTTCTACCCTCGTCAAAAATGTCGATCTTAAATCAATTAAAAATTGATAAATGTGGATTTGAATCTCAAGGGGTTATTTATTGGACGTTTTTCATTTAATTAGTATCAATTCTACAAAATGCCTTAAACACGCCACAAATTTCTAAAATACGATATAGAAACAATACAGAGGTAAGATTGGATAGCTTCCTTATTTCTTTCAATTAACAATGCTAACAGTTTTAATGCTTTATCAACTTTGAGCAGTCACAATATTTATTTCGAGGCAGCTTTCCTACAGCATTGAAAAGGATGTAACTGATTAGGCTGCTTGGCGACTTTTCTTAGTGTTTGAATAGAAAGGAAAATAAATATAATTATATCAGAATAAGAGGACCTGAATGGCCGAGTGGCTAGCGCTCTGGCGATCGGTACCACAGGTTTCGGGTTCGAGTCCCGGCGGTGCCATGATGTTTGTAGTGGTTCGGAATCCACTTTAAACAGTAGGTCCCGGTCCTAATAGGAGGATCGTAGAGCGTTGCGGGGCATTGTTACTCCGCGCCCGTATCTTCAAGTTACACGCGCCCTCTGGGTAATGCAAAGTGAGTAACGTATGTACAGCGCTTGCCTTAAGGCATTCAAGACCAAGCTCTCTAAGTGTTTGCCAGCTGCATTAGAACAAACAAAAAATATCAGAATAAGAATTACACCTACATTACAAAATTTTTAAAGAAATACAAGAAAAAAAAACACAATGGACAATATTTTTGAAATTTTAGCACACCTTTTTTGAAATTTGTTTCAGCTGTCAAATTCTTATAACGGCTGTAGAACCCATGTAGATTTAATATTGTAATTCTTCTTCATGTATTTATGAATGAGGGAAAAAAATAACGCCATTGGCTCAGCAGTTCAAAGCACTGCCAAGCAAAATCGCCAAACAACCGTATTCAGTAAAAAAATAATGAACGAGTGCCGAAAAGAATACAGACAGACTTTAATTTAGAACACATGTAATTCGTTTTAGAATATTTTGAATGTTATCTTAAAACATTGCTACTAAATTTTTCTTCTTTTGAGCCATTAGCCACGTTTAAGATTTCCATGGATCACAGCCCACGTGGGTTTTGGCTAGCAGCGAAATTTCTGGCCTTCGAGCTAGGTCAACCACCTGCACAGGGAGGCTGCACATTGACTCCGAGCTACATTTTGCGGAATAACTATAATTACAACAATGGAAAAAGAACTTTAATAGAAAATACCGAAAAGGTGGAAAAGAATAGAATGGTGGTTAAAATGATCAAAGATGCTGACGAAAAACATTTGAATAAAATTACAAACTGTGCACTACTATTTAAAACGCCTTTACATAAAAATTTACTTATTTTATTTATTTACGTGTACGTTAAATAATTATAAGATGCATTTTCTGTTAGACTGTATCGGTAAAATATTTTTACAAAACTTAAGTATTTTTAAGCGAAATCATCAAAATATACAATAAATACAAAAATGGAGGATTTTTTTTTAGATTGAATTTTAACTTGTAGTATGCTATTAAAGCAACAAAATAAGTTGCTATAATTATAAGTTACTTATAAATAGTTGATTCAGAAGGGATTGATATTAGTTATTTAATGTAATGAAATATGAAGTGCACTAAATATTTCAATCATCCATTGTTTAGATTATATAACATTTATTTATAGTAAATAAACCTCGTTCCTATTATGTTTTAACAATTAATGCAATATGTTTAATTTATGCTATCAGTATTATTGCTTACAGTTTTATTCTAAAATTAAAATGCTAATTTTTTTATTTAAAGAATCTTAAAATAATGTTTTTTCTTTGTTATTATAAACAAATCTTTAACATTTATATAAAAAAATTTCAAAGATTTAAATATTTAGGAAAAAAAAATTCATGTTCTGATACAGAATATCTGGATTAGAATTAAATGGATTTTAGATCTCCAAATTAGGTAAAAATCCAAAGTTTCTTTTTCTTTATATATATAAAAAAATAATCTCCAAGCTTAAGCTAAACTTTTTAAAGGCAATATGTGGGTAATTGTTCTATTTTTGCAATAAGTGTGTACTTTTACAGCAGAAATAAAGAGCTAATCTCAGGAATAAAAATAATAAAAATTTTAACAGGATTAAAAATTTTATTCTTCCTTCAGAACAAATATTGTAATTAATTTTTGAAACAGGGCCTGAATGGCCGAGTGGCTATCGCTCTGGCGCTCGGTACCACAGGTTTCGGGTTCTAATCCCGGCGGTGCCATGGATATTTGTAGTGGTTCGGAATCCACTTCACAACGTAGGTCCCGGTCCTAATAGGATCGTAGAGCGTTGCGGGGGCATTGTTACTCCGCGTCCGTGGCTTATCTTCAAGCTACACGCGCCCCCTGGGTAATGCAAAGTGAGGCATCCAAGACCAAGCTATCTAAGTGTTTGCCAGCTGCATTAGAACAAAAAAAAAATTTTTTTGAAACAAATTTTTATAAAATTTATTTAAACGAAATAAAAATACAAAATGGAGAACATTTTCGATCCTACACATTAAGAATGAATGTTTTAAGTCGACACTTTTTTTTATTTCTTATTTGAATCCATTGAACGCAACATAAACTATTTCTATAAAACCATTTCAACAACATTTTACTATATCAAACAGTTTATTTTTCGACTACCGAAAAAGCTGCAAAAAAACATAGTTACTTTTTAACTGCACTTATTGAATTGTGATGGAAAGAAGAGCGATAGAAGAATGCACAAAGGAACCTGATCGTAAAACTTGAATTAAAAAAAAAAATCCCCTTTTCTTTAGAACCCAACAAGATGGAAGTCCTATTTTCCCTCCCTGTCATTACAAAAAGTTTTACACATGAATGCGCGGTTCTCATTCAGCATTACCCTCCTCTTAAGCCATGAAAACTTCGTCCGCTGAAGAACTGAAATTCTAAAAAAAAACTTAAAATGCGCCTTATCAAAGAGCGATTCTTCAAAATAAGAATTGAAAGACCATTTTTCATTTTTTAACTCATGGAAGGTTAATGCACTGTACTATATTTTAACCTTTATAGAAGAGCATAGATATATAATCTTTAAAACTGGGTCTTGAGAAATTATATGCATTCTATATTATTTGTTTAGTATAAATTTGTTTATTGTAATAAAATTATGCAATTAATTATAAATTATTATTTTATTAAATTTATAATTAATTGCATAATTTTTTATTGTTGACAAAAACAGCATTTTTCAATAAAAAGTCATAAATATCTCAAGATAAAAAAGTGGAAATGACTAATTCATTCTAAAAAAAAAAAAAAATTGTTCTTTGTTATTGCCACATTAAAATACAATAAATTAAAATTGATCACATTTATTTTTTTTATTTCTCTTCTTCCTACTTGAGAATTACCGCATTTGAAGTTTACAAATAACTGCCCAAAGAAACTTCGCTTGTATCCTCTCTTGTGATGTTTTGGAAATGAGACATGATCTCGTAATTTCTGACTTGGTGGCGTTACATGACTTAGTCTAGTTATTAAGGCTAATTTGGGCGAATTCATCTGCAAAATCTTGTGATATCCACCAATTTGACAAAGATTTTGACGTACGCGAATCGTATCATGCACACCAAACAGATCGTATGCTTGTCTCGTGGCTCAGTGGTAACATGGGCAGCCAGCATGCAAGTAAGACCCAGGTTTGAATCCATTGCAATTGTTACTCCATTGTGACAATATGTATCGCTAGTATCGATGGTTAGAATTTCTGACGAGTTTTTCGTGTTCTCTTTCACATGAAACGTGAATGCGGGGCAGTTACTTCCAAGATCACTGTTCGGTGGACTGAATGTATGCATGATACTATACACTGAAGTGACAAAAGTCATGGGATAGCAATATGCAAATTTTCAGATGGCAGTAGCATCGCGTAGAACAGGTATAAATGCGCAGTGCTTTCGCAGAGCTTTCATTTCTGTTCAAGTTATTCATGTGAAGAGGTTTTGACGTGATGATGACCGCACGACGGGAATTAACAGACTTTGAACGCGGAATGTTAGTTGGAGCTAGACGCATGGGTCATGCCATTTCGGAAATCGTTAGGGAATTCAACATTCCCAGATCCATTGTGTCAAGAGTGTGCCGAGAATATGAAATTTCAGGCATAACATCCCACCATGGACAGCGCAGTGGTCGACCGCCTGCACTTAACGACCGAGACCGGCGACGTCTGCAAAGAGTCGTAAATTCTAACAGACAAGCAACACTGCGTCAAATAACCGCAGAAATCAACGTGGGACGTACAAGGGATTTGTCTGTTAGAACTGTGCGGAGAAATTTGGCTTTCTTGAGCTATTCCAGCAGAAGACCGACTCGAGTGCCTTTACTGACAGAACGACATCGCTTGCAGCGACTCTCGTGAGCACGTGAGCATATCGGTTGGTCCCTAGATGAATGGAAAACCGTTGCCTGGTCCGATGAGTCACGATTTCAGTTGGTAAGAGCTGATGGTAGGGTTCGAGTGTGGCGCAGACCCCACGAAGCCATGGACCCAAACTGTCAGCAAGGCACTGTTCAAGCTGGTGGTGGCTCCGTAATGGTGTGGGCTGTTTTTTCATGGCATGGACTTGGTCCTCTGGTGCGATTGGACCGAACATTGACTGGAAATGCTTATGTTCAGCTACTTGGAGATCACTTGCAGCCATTCATAGACTTCATGTACCCAAACAACGATGGGATTTTTATGGATGACAATGCGCCATGTCACCGGGCCAAAACTGTTCGCGATTGGTTTGAAGAACATTCTGGACAATTCCAACGAATGATCTGGCCACCTAGATCGCCCGACATGAATCCCATCGAGCATTTATGGGACATCATCGAGAGGTCTGTTCGTGCCCAAAATCCTGCACCATCAACGCTTTCACAATTATGGACGTCTATCGAGACAGCATGGCTCAATATTCCTGCAGAAGACTTCCAACGACTTGTTGAGTCCATGCCACGTCGAGCTGCTGCACTTCGTAGGGCGAAAGGAGGGCCGACACGATATTAAGAGGTATCCCATGACTTTTGTCACTTCAGTGTATAATAGTATAGAGGTTCAACAAAAACCAGGACGTATATCAGATAGGATTTATTCTAAGGCGAAGGTATATTAAAGTGTCTTTATATACACATTATGCAATACGTTAGATGTGTACATATAATTAAAAACAAGAATAATTTAAAATGTTGGCGACAGTTGAAAATGCCCAAATTTGGAAATATTGTTTCACTTAAAGTAATTAATTAAAAAAATACAAAACATTTTAAATATGAATCAAATTTAAGATATCCAGACTAGAAGAACATAAAATACCAAAATGCTTTTTTATAGGTTAATGTTCTTGCTCCGATTGTTAAAATTCCCAATTCCTACTTTCCACTTGTTTATGAGAATGTCATTAAAACAGCGACTTATAAATTTGAGATTAGTTCTTTATTTCTATGTACCTAAAATATATATATAAAGGAACACATTGCAAAAATAAAACAATGAAGATAAAAGAATTACTAACATGTTGTTTTTAAAAAAAATTAGCTTAAGCTTTCAGCTAATTTTTTTTTTTCCCCCAAAAAAGGGAAATTTTGGATTTGTACCTAATTTGGAGTTTTAAAATCCATCCAATTCCAATCCAGATATTTTAAATCAGAAGTTAAATATTTAGAAAAAAATGTAATTCCTTGAATAATTTTTAAAATAAATTTTAAAAGATTTGTTTATAATAGCTTATCTTAGTAACGCTAATATGTATTGAGGTGAAAGAATTGGAGTTTTTTTTACTTAAAAACTTTCAAAAGTATTCCACACAATTCTAGCATCACAATTGCAAAAATTGTGTCTTAAGCTAATCATAATAATTTCCAATGTGTTTTCTTTTTAATTGTTCGACATACGATAAGCTGCGTCTTCTACAGTTACATTGTATCAACTCGAGAAATTTACATTTATACTGATGTTATCCTATGTCGTAAGTGGTAAAGATCCATTATCATGTCACTATACACCGTATATGACGTATTTCCATAAAGAAATATCCAGTGAAGGATTGGAAAGTAGCCAAGTGAATTAATCATCCACTTTCGAATTTAGCGATGAAGAACTTTTCATTCTGAGTTGATAAAAGAAAAAGTTTTCATCAGTGCCACCTTAACAACTGATAACTCATTTTTTTCCCAATTTGGAGCACATTGGAAAACAATTCTTAAATATCCAGATAAATATTTTCAACAAAAGTATTGTCAAAAAATCCAAGAATAGTACGTATCAATTATTTACTTTTAGTGAGCGCCGAATCTATTCGTAAGTTTCGATCTCAAGAAAGTTAATTTAAATGTAGTACTTGGAAGTTAAAAATTATTAGGATACTTAACAATTTCTGCAGTATGAGTTCTTAAAATACTTGAAATTATTTATGAATGGTCCCTTATTTTAAATTTTAAAAATTTATTATTGGTAAAACATTAAGTTTACTTTATATGGTAAGACGTAGTTCATTAAAGTTGGATGAAAGTGGTTTTATAACGCTCAAGTCAAACTTGCACAGTAGAGAATTCTTAAGTAATATCGATATCTTATCACTAAAGGATACTAATATTCAATTTTAAGGCTTTTACCTTGACCTAATTCTTACCATGAACTATTCCAATTTTTTTTTAATGTAAATCATGGGAATTTGGATGATATTTTCCGTAAACACAGAAGTGTTTCTGGATGCATCATCAAAAGATAACTTGTAACCAGGTTAATTGCTGCATGAACGTACGTTTGTCAATCCTTTATCAATTTAATAGCCGGCTTGTGTAGAGGCTGTAATCGTCTCGCATCACTCATCGAAACCAAGTAAAAATGTTTATTTAGATGGCGTTAAATTTATCAGTGTAGTGAGCACTTGCGTAAAATGGCTTACAAATTCGGTCAAGAGTACTTTTATTTTTTTTTTACCATAAAGAGCTTGATGAGTAAGAGCATTTATTGGATAACAAGTGAATCATTTTTATGTCTCAAGAATGACTGAGTAGATTACGTAAGCCAGAAAAAATAACCTGCAATTTAAGTTGACGTAATAGTACAAATATTTCTGCATAATTGCATAGTTTAATTTTTATTATTTTGATGGGCAGAAGTACGCTGTTCTTAATAATAGTAATTTTCATTATAATTAGGAACAGCGATGTGAATGATCAACAATCATTATGAGTAGAATCATTATAAATATTATATGAATTTTTCATTTTTCATTTATACAGGAAATAAGTGAAATTTTTGCAACGAAATAAATTTAACATTTCCAAATAAAGCACATGGTTTAAATTATCACAGTATCAATTGCATAGTAAAAATTTATTTGGACATCTTTGGGCATATCGAACAATATTTGAGGTAGAATTGTTTTGCATAGCTGATTTCAGGAAGAAATAACCATTTTCTATATTATGTGTAATAGAATCATGACAGTAGAAAAAATAAATTGTTGTTGTTTTCATATTTACCAAAAAAGGAGTGTGATGGTCCACTTAAGGCTAAAGGAAAGCATACTTGAGATTATCTAAGAAGTGGAGCTTATTCTGATCTTGCACGAACAGAGATGAAGTAGGCTTAACCACGTCAGAAAACACTATGGAATTTATTTATTTTTTTACCAATTTCAGTGATATCTCTACTGTTAAGCACATAGCATTTCCTTCAAGTAACAAAAATGAAGAGATTGAGGGAAAAAAAGTGAATCCCATTCATACTTTTTAAAATGAAAGCAATTCCAATATGCCGCCGTACCATTTTTCTTATCTAACTTACGTCATTTTGTTTTTATTGCGTATAAGTTATGCAAGTTTACAGCTTATTCAAGCACTTGAAGTTGGTTACAACTCACTTGAATCAAGACGCTTACCATTACACATCATGTAATTTATACTTTTCTACTTATTTGGGAATTTATTATTTTTATTACCTTTTAAGCAATAATTCGTGTATAATGTTTCAAAACTAATGTTAACATTTTAATTTATTAAAAAATGCTAACAAATTTATAATTTATTGAAGTATTTTTTTAGTGGTTGAAAAACAAATCATTATTAAACTTATTAGAGCATCGACTCTGAAATGAATGAAGTTTTAACTATACTGATTAATGCAATTTGAATAACAATTTATTTGTAAACAAGTCCCACAAAAAATTTAATTTAAGAGATTCTCAAAAAAGATTTAAAAAGGAAAATTTCCGCTTTTTTTTAAATTTTCGTTCACATATAGCATAAATTTAAGGCAAAATAACACTTTTTTTTTTTTTTTTTTTTTTTTTTTTAAGAATTCCAATCTGGTGCAGTTAGTCAAATTGAACTCAATAATGTTAATTTTTGCTACCTTGTTTCCTAATACAACAATAAATTTAATCAGAAGATTGAAAAGAAAAAAAAATCCAAGTAAAAATGAAATCGGACATGAAGAAATTATGTCCAAATTTTGATAATATATGATTTGAATTATCTTCAATGTGAACGACCTTAGTAATTTTAATCTCCTTTTTTATTAAATAACTTATCCATTTATCTTTCTCTCAACAAAAAGGTCAAAATATTCATGTATAACTAAAAGATATACATGAATAAAGTATAAATATTCATGAAGACACAAACAATTTTAATTCAAGAGCAATTCATTCAACCGCTCAGAATATTTTATAAAAATCTTATTCAAATTCATTCACACTTATCAAACCACAGACTGCATAAATCTCAAATTGCTCAACAAACAGCGATAAGAACGAACGAAAAAAAAAATGTATATTTGAGAGCAAAACCAGGTACTCCAGCAAAATACACTTATTATCTCAGACCATACGATAACCGAATAGCAAATAGAAAAAGAATGTAAAACAACGCAGGAGAGATTTCGATAAACGGCAAAATAATTCTCGAGGTTGTCTTGGGACTTCATTTTTTTTTTCCTTTTTCTTTCTTTTTTTTTTATCCACCACGTGGTTCATCTGAAGAATAAATATGTGAATGAGTGAGTAAAGTACCTCTCGATTCCCAGCGATGCGGTAATAGTGATTCATGGGTCTGTCATTCGATGGTGTAAAACTAAACCGAAGAGCATACTCAATGGAGTTCTTTTCGGTTGCTGAGTATTTTCATGGTAATGAAGTTCGAACTTGCATCCGTTAACTCCCTTTATATATATTCTCGTAGCGTTTATTCATTGAAGAACGTTTTGCTGTTATCGAATTACAACAAAGGAAGCCAAGATAGTTTAGCACGTGAGAAGGGATTGGGTTTCGAGAACTTTTCCGCTTCATATAATTTTTTTTTTTTTTTCCCATCACTTTATTATTATTTTTTTTTTTCCTATTTATAGCAAAACAAAAAAATGATAATGTGTGGGAAAAGTTTAAACTAGTTAGAAAGTAATTGTTCTATTAGTTTTTATTTAAAAAAAGAACAATTTTCTTTATTTTTCAAATTCGTTATACATTAGACATCTCTTCCAAGAATTAAGAACTCCAATTGCCTTGAAAATAAAAATGTATAAAACAAAAAGAGCATCTTCACATTTCATTGAAAAATAAGTTGTGATTGATTTACAGAAAAAAGAATAAAAATTTTAAAAAAATCCTTTTTACACATTTAAAATGCTATTTACCTTGTAGTTCTTTCCTGTTTTTCCTCTCATAACAAATGCATAAAAGTTTCTTTTAAATTTCAATATGATATTCGCATCATAGAAAATATATTTTTTTTTTACACAAATGGTATGTGCCTCTCTAAACTGTTATTAGGAACGATTGAACTAGAAAAAATACCTAATCTGCAAATTGTTTTCTCTTAAAATGGGAAGTTAAAATATTTTTTTATAAATATATCTCACGCAGTGTATACGACAAAGGTAAAAGCAAATTTCAAGAAGCATTTAAAATTTGAAAACAACACATTATGATTGCAGAAGACACGTTTAAAGAAACAAATATAACTTAAGGTCAGATTAAAATAAATCTAAAAATTTTCTATTTTCTAGACATTTTGTTTATACAATTGTAAGACTTTGAAAAATAGCCTGGTGTTAAATCTGTCTGCACGATGCTTTGAATTCCTAAGTTCCTTGTCAAGAATATTCATTGCCCCTCGATCTTTAAGAAGAAAAAGGAATCCACGTAGGATAGAGAACTTCAATTAACTTCTCATCGAGCAGGAAGAAGTGGAGCGTCTGGATAGTATAATAAAAAGGGCGCCTAAATGATAGAAGCCACTTGAAGGCACTCAGTACAAGTCTGGACAGAATCATTCACCTGTGGGGATATTAGTTTTGAACTAGGGTTCTATGAATATGTCCTTGGGTTGCCAAAATAATCCCTAGAACCTGTTAACATCTAAATCAGGATTATAAATTGTATAACGCCCAACCATAATAATTGCATATAAAGTCCAAAACAAATAGTTCAGTTTTGCTCCAATATGAAACAAAATTAAATGTAATCAATTATGTTGTGTTTTTAACAAAGTAATTTAAGTCTCAGTTGTAAAGCTGGTCTGTTAAAAAATAAATTTATAGTCGCTTAGACTTTTCTCTTAAACTGTATATTACTTTAAAATTGAAACTTCCTTTATTTTAGTTATTACAAGTTGATTGTAACACCTTTTAAAATGAATTTTTCGAAGGATTCATTTTAAATAATAGATTAATTGTTTTAATAATTAAATTGACCAAAAGTAGCATAAAACTACTTTTCTGGTTCTTTCAATTTTTCTAATTTTAAAATTGTAGGGGAAAAAAATTAGCTATAAAAATTTAACGAATCTATTTTTTAATCTCCCTAAATGTTTTACTAATAACTTTTTAAAAAAATAATTAACTTGTACAGAAATTAAAGCATTAATTAATTTAGAAAATGATCAATTTGCTCAACTTTTGTTCAATAATTGAATTCAATTTGTGGGTTTTTAAATATTTTTATTCTCATTTTCTAGATAAAAATTTCAAACTCTAATTATGCATTTTTTTCCATTGCTTAGTTATATAATGGAAACTATTCCTTCAAAGTGCATAAGCCCATAGCAACAAAACCTCACTAAAAGATACCGAGTATTTAAGATTTTTTTTTTATGACATCCAACCCACGCTAATAGCAAATTAGGAAGCCAAAAATGTCTCATTTCCCTCAAAATCGCATTAAAACATATTTCTCAAAACCATCTAAATGATGGCACGTGGGTGACGGCACGTCAGAACGACTGGACTCAACGTAAATCGTTGGAGAGCAGTCGTTAAAACGACTACAGAAGAAAAAAAACCATTTCATGCCAGTTAAGTCTCACCTCTTAAAAGAGTATGTCATATAAAAGGCAACACTCCAGCGGTAATTGAAACAAATAGAGCCTACAAAAGGCAATGAACAATATCGTGCACTTATTCCCTCGGCTCCAATGGACTTCATTGATGTCGGGATCCTTCTTTACCACTTTAAGTAGGGAAGGGATAAAAATGGACGCAGTATCTGAGCGTTGGCGGGTGACTGCCCACAATGGTGTACTTCAGGGGTACAGGGAATAAATGGTTATATAAGTGGGATAGATTTTTGGGATGAAAATCGTAAAGGATATCAAACATCGATAGAAAAAGACCTTAGATAGTGAAGGATGGATAAAAATAGACCAGATGATGAATGGAATGTTCTTATGAAACATAAGGTTGTCTGGCATAATTGTTTCGTCAAAATTTGGCCTTGGAAAGCGCATTTATCATTTCAAAAAATGACAATATTTGATAACAAAGCAATGCATTGTAAAAATTTTACAGTAGAAAGAACACATTAATCGACACATAAAAAAAACATTTTTTTTTATATTCAAAATATTAAATATCCGGTATCAAATATATTTAGATATATGTATAGATGTATCATTTGTTGCAATCTAGAATTATATTTGTTAATCATAGTAATAGGCAAAAAAATATTTTATTTTGTTGTTGTGTGTGTCTAATCTTCAGTACTGCTGTGCGGATAGGATATCCCATGAGTAATCTACTCATGGAAGGAGGAGTTGGGGGATAGCTTCTGTAGTGATGGAGCACCCATAGAAGATGGTAGAAGTCTGACTTGGCTTCATGACGTTGAAAGATGAACGGCAGTGCCTTCCAGGAGTACTTTTAGGGGAAATTACCAGCATTTGCGTATTGTATGCGAGAAAACTTGGTGAACTCCCACCAGGTAGTCCGACACACAAGGCAAGATGCTGAACAACACAAACGCCACGAATCTCCTCGTTTTTTGAAACAGTGTCTACAACAAAGCAGCCAGAGGATTGAAACATCAGCTCTAATGCTCACTAGCAGCACACATTGTCACATTTTATTTTAATATTAGAAAATGCAGCATAAATTAAAAAATAATCATTATATTATAAATTAAAAAATAATTATTAAAACTACTTTATAAACCTTTTATATGGCATATTTAATAAAATATAAGTACCAAATTTTTTTTTAAAAAGATGTAAAATTACTTCAAAATATATCTAAAATGACCTACAATTAAAAATGCCAGACAATGAATCTTTCTGTAATGAGTAAAAAAAAATTTTTGATTATCATTTGTGTCAAAAATATACAGCGCCATGTTAAATTGCGAACTTCCCCCCAAAGAAAAAACTCTTAGATGATTAATTTAACACCTTTTAAAAAATATCATGTTAAATCGCACTCCCATCATAACGAGGCTATCGTATATTTTTTCGTAAACTATATCCCGTTTCTTTTTTTCTTTCACAAAAAATGCAATAATCTCGAAATGGAATAATTTTTTTTTGTTTTTATTTAATTGATTTTATTTCTTTATAAACTTTCTATGAGGTAAATAACAGCTCAGTATTTTAAAATTACAGTTTATGTAATACTTTCATTTGCTAACACAAAACTCTTATTTAAAACTGTTGTCCGGAGGAAGATTTTCATTTCTGTCGGAATGGAAATTCATTTTTTCTCTTTGTTTTTCCCACAAGTCAACAGGCCTTATGAAAACTTACTTGACCCTCTCTTAAAAGAGTGATTAACCTTCATGTTTTTGCTGCTTCTTTACGTGACCAGTTCAAAAGTTGTTGAGCGCTGTTTAAAATGCTAATCAATCACGACGGACTGGGCTCGCTTCTAATAAAAATAGCCGCATTGTACCTCCCGCAGTGCTACTAAACATTTAAAAACAAAACTTACTATCGCATAAAATGTTAACAAAGTAGCTCTTCATTTCATAGGTCAAGAGTTAAAAAAGAAGGAAAATATCTATTCAGTGAAAAGTGTCTTTTTCTTGAAATTACTATGATGATAATTTTATTTCGCCTATGTAAAATAAAATTTTTTTTATTTAAATATAACTAACATGTAGAGATACAGCTTGATTCCACAGTTAAGTTTACAAATATTTATGTAAAAAAAGCAGTTTTCTTTTCTATTCACTGGTTTATAGTAGGTGCATGAAATTTGGAGAAAGGAATCTTTACATGAATTATTTTCAATGCAACAGAAAATGAATCCATAAAATGTTTTGCGTTGTCATTGTATAACATTCTTTCAAAGAAAAAAAAATCCTGCTGTCTTCTTATTAGTGAAAGTTTTTTTTTTTTTTTTTTTATACTTCATGTGTTTTTTTTTTTTCGTAATATAGGTCATTTTTACCATACACATGGGAAAAAAAGAAAAAGGGATTTTTTTTAAATAAGACATATTTTTTAAAAACTTAATTTTCATTTTAGTATTATACTTTGTTTGATTTATCATTTAAAATAATCGTCGAATACAATTCATAAATAAAGAATATAGACTATTTAAAAATATTAAAAATTTTAATTTTATGAGCAATTTTTTTTAAATTACAGAAAAGCATGAAGTTATTAATAAAAATGTTTAGCTAAATTATTATTTAATTGAACTCTGTTTCAGCATGTTTTGTTGTTGTTGTATGTTTATTTTTTGTTGTTTTTTTGCTGTAACTGTTCATAATCTGCCATTGGAAACAAAAAAAAATTATTATTTAATGAATATAATATACAAACTGAGAGGGAAAATATCAATCGATGAGTTTGATCATACTTTTGGTTCATACTTGGTCATTTATAAATATCTTGGACATGTATATCCATACATTTTATCGTACTTGGTTCACTATTTTTTATAAATATATATAGAAATAAATTAGTAATTTATAAATTTTCTTCTTCAATAATGCAACAGCCCCATGGTGGTGAGGGTAGGGGGGAAGGACGTCTGCCTACTGGCAGATTCTGAAACATGAGACTTTTTCCTTTTACGGGGTAGAGTTGTAAGCCCTGTACAGTCATATTAGACCGGAACTTACGGTTAAAAGTGGATTCCGAACAGCTACAAACATCCACAGCACCACCGGGACTCGAACCCGAAACCTGTGGCATTGAGGACCAGAGCGCTGGTCACTAGGCCATCTTTATAAATTTCATTATTGATAAATTAAACTAAAATATTCATTGATATAAAATATTAAAAACCTGACATCTGTCAATCTTAATGGTAACACTTTAAAACAAATATTTTTTAACGTTTGCATCATATTTTTAAAAAATGTATAGAAATGTCCATTCAAATGCAACAACGAAAAAATTCCATCGCTATCTATTAACCGCAATAAAAAAAAATTGAATTGAATTTATGGTTTATTTATGTTAACAGCAATGGATTTGTTTGCTTGGGTAATCCTGGCACAGCTTCAAAGGTGATTTGGCTCACCGTTTTTCAATAACAGTTCATCAAGAACTACATCACAAACTAATGTCAGGCTGCTTCACATAATGCCGCCTTTGTGTACCTTGTTATCCTCTTATCCAACAACAGCAGCAGCCTGACTCATTGGAATAACTATTCATTTCCTACTGGTTCCTGAGTAATGGGGCCAAGTCAGGCATCAACGCCAACTTCAAAAATTTTCCAGGAAAACCTTCGAGCACTTTTCCAAGAACTTTTCGGAACCCACTTGCCAAGCAGTGTCATCCTTCACACTTTATTAGGAGTCAGGAAATTAAACAGGTTGGAAACCATGATGAATAATAAATTGTCTGTAGAGAGAAAGGAAGAATCGAATATATTTTGGAAATTATGTAACTTCGAAAACAGAATATACACCTTCATTTTTTAATAAATCAATGTGCTTTGAAGATTTCTTTTTAAAAAATATATTATATCTAGAAGAAATACAAATTTTTGTTTGTACTACAATTATAACTATTATTAAAACAAACAAACAAAAAAACTTCAATAGCAAAAATGTTTACAGGTAAGCAAAAAAAGAATTACCATAGTAGAAAAAACTAATGGAAAGACAACATCACTTTACTATCTCAATTATCTTAAAAGAAAGATGGTAAGTTATTTATTTATGTGTGCTATAAACGAAAATATTATTGCACTAAGTTATATGTTTTATCTTGCTGTGATAATTGCTTTGTGCAATTTGTGCACATGACAAGAGAACAGAAAAAAGTAAAATATCAACAGGAATACTACTTTTGGAATGAAACGTATTGGAGTAAATACTAGCAGAAAAAAAAAATGACCTCTAACATTTTTTTTTAAATTATATTTAACAAAAAAAAATGTATAATTTATACAAATATCAACATGGGATAGATGAATTGAATATATATAGGCATAAAATTACAATATTGCCAATTTTTTTCAAAATAATGCCAATTTTCTTCTCCAATTAGTTAAAAGTATTAGAAATTATTTAAAATCAATACGTTTATTTTTATATATGACTTACATAATGTTTTGATTTCAATTGTGTATTTTCCCCCTAGCTTATTAAAAGCATAATAACAAGACTTGTTGATAGTACTTTCTTAATCATTATGTAATAAAAATCCACTTTCCAAAAACATCTCTATAAACTTATATTGTAATTTTTTTTTAATCAAAGTTATCCAACCTTTAAATTTTTTTTCTATATCCAGCTCCGTATAGCAACATATCTTAATTGTTCTTACTGTTTCAAAAGAATCGTTAAATAATTGGACTATTGTTTATTTCACGGATCCACCAATAAATAATAAGAATGTTATCTAACCCATACTTATATAAAAATTAAGCCATTTAAAAGTTATATTTTCCTTATTAGATTCATAAAATTTGCTTACTTTATATTTTTTTATCTATAGAAAGGAATAAAATATTTGAATTTCTTTAAACACTTTTATAAAAATATATGTAACATTTTTGAATATTTTTTGAAGTGGTCAATCACTACGGTCATCACTGTATTTATGTGAATTTTCCCTTTAATCTACGGTTATTTTAAAACTATATTGATATTTAAGAAACGTACTATTTTAAAAATTAATCTTGTAAAATGTTGGATTTTGGCGAGCAAAAATATTAAATAAAGCCACTCGTAAAATAAATGAATACTAAAAAATTCACTCAAAAGTATTTAGTCAAAAAAAAAAAATGTCAGTGTACAATAAAATTCACAAGCAATCGTGTTTAATTTCACATAACTATTTGTATTGAATGAAAAACTAATTCTGTTAAAGAAACCAATTTGAAAAATTGTATCTCCCAATTTGACAATGCGATATTATATCTCTCATAGTTTAAATCAGGGGTCTCCAAACTTTCCAGCCTTAGGGCCATACTGTTTACTCCAGTAAGTACCAAGGGCCAAAAACATTTTAATTTTTCTGCCAATCTATAATTTCCAGTTAGTTGTTATGCTTAAGTTAAATTTTCTGCGTATTATGCTTATCATTAAGCTTTACCTAGCAAGTAAATAAAATCGAGTTATTATCATTCTGTATTTTTTATCCAACTTATTACAGCAACAATAAACTATTCGCTGTCGCGGGCCGGATTTGACCCGCGGGCAGTAGTTTGGAGACTCCTGGTTTAAATTATGAGATAGAAATCTTGGATATGTTTTCATTTAATTCAATAAAACGTATGAATATCTTTAATCCAGTACATCTTTGTTTTCCTCCAGTACTTCGCTTGTACCTCTGATTACTTGTACATTATTGTCCATTTATGTTGACGAAGGCTTATCACGCAGGATATAATAAATGATTGACTATTTTAAAGGGTTCCGTCTATTCCGTCAATAGCCATTATATATTTTTTATTTTTACGACAGATTCCACAGACAATTCTCTGATTCATAGAAAGGGATTATTGCCTTCCAGGTTGGAATGTAAGGCGTAACTTCCTTACATTTCTATATGGTAGGAGAGAACTCTGTAATTAATGTGTACTAAAAATGGTCAGCGAATGGAGTTGTTGTTTCTATTGAGTTACGATTTTTATTGAATATCTTTTATTGCTTTGGAATTGTACATTGAAAAATTATTTCATGAATAAAATAAATTTATTGGTATTAACTCCATTTCACTGATTTATTTATTTTCTAGAGATTATGAAATAAATATAGTTTTATAAAGAATTTTAAAATTTGTAAGTTAAAGAGAAATTTATTAGTATCAACATAGTTATAGGATTCTACTAATAAAAGTAGACAAAAATTACAGTAAAACAATATTATCAGTTTTGTTCGTGAAATTCGAGAACTTTAAAATTGATAGCTCTCGTAAATCGAGAGCTATCATGTTGTTGAAAAAAAAATGTTGTAAAAAAAAAAAAATAATAAAAAAAAAAAAAAAAAAAAAAAAAGACGCCAGAAACCAAGTTTTATCTTTAACTGTGTGCAATAAAGATATCTCGGATATGTTTAACTTTTTTTTTAAACATAGAAATTTTTATGTTTTGTTCTTATTGTGATCGATATTTAAAATTTCCTGCTCAGTTCAAAATATTTTCATAATTTCTAAAGCAAATTTTTCAATTCCGAAGCTTAAGCATTTCTGTAAAAGATTTCGATGATTAGTTATAAATGTCCTTGATATTAATGTAAATAATTACAGACAACTTTAGTCGAGTTTCAGTTACTTTTTTTCATCGTCTTTTTTTCATAAATATGATAATTTAATGTTTGAGAGTAAAAGATTCCTTTTGTAGTGAGAAATTAAATGAAAATGATTTAAAAAAGTAAAATTCATCACATATTTATATTTCGCAATATATTAAATAAATACCGCTGCATTCGAGTGAAAATAAACACAGAGTACGTTTCGAAAATATCTTTTTCACAAATAGATATTTTATGAAACGTATTCGCTTTAAACATTATAATGCAAAAAAAAAAAAAAAAAATTAGTGAACCACACAAATAAAGACAAAACTAGATTAAGTTGAATTTGAAATTGCGCATATAAATAAGCGTTAAATATTACTGCTGTCACACTATCAAAATATAATAATTTTTGATGGAAAAAAATTAAAGCTATCATATAATAACAAAATATATATCTTTTCTTTGGGAATAATAAAAAGCAAATCTATACATAAAATATTCTGATAAATAATGAAGGAATTTAATATTCTTATATATTATATATATTTTTTTTATCTTCTTAAATAAATCTCCTTTTTTTCATACTTTTGTTTCAAAACCTGCGAAAGTAGTTTAGTTTCTTGACAACCACACCACTTCAAGGTAAAAGTACCGATTATAACGCAATTTCAAAGACACTGAATGATAAATGAATTATTTAGAAAGCTATTTTATCATATTCAAGTTTTCAATAAGTAGATAAAAAAGCTTTCTAAATAATGAACTTACCTTTCAGTATCTTTGAAACGAACTCAAATTTGAAGTATCGAAAATGTGTCAGAAGATGCACGAAAGACTGGATAAAATTCGATTTCCAACGTACATAAATTACCCCATCCTCCACCCCCATACACACATAACTTTTTTTCTTTTTCACTTGCTTGTAATTATAACTTTTCTTTGTTAAAAAAATTTTTCAAATTTTCTTTATTTTTTATAAAAAGTACATAAAAGCATCATTTTCAATAGCATTAAATTAATGCAATATATTTATTATTTTTTAAAAACAAGTTTCATACATAATTTTAAAATTGTGAGAAATTATAATATTTTAATTATCTTTACGCAGTTAAAATTAATAACATCAAGTATTTTTATATACTTAGGATAATTTTACGTTTAATTTGAAATGCCCCACTAGCTAAAAATTTAAATCCTATAACAATTTTTTTTAAACTTTAATAATATAGCAAAAAATATTGAAAAATATTTTATAAAGAAGTATCTATACATGTACAATACGACACATAAATAACATTTAGCTTAACTTATGCTTTTCATTAATAAAATGATCAAGTATATAACGAGATTAGTCAATAAATTGAACTAAAAAAAATGAATCCCACAAATAAAGACAAAACTAGATTGAAGTTAACGAACTTTAAATGTAAAGATTATGCGTTAAATACTACTGCTATTACACTATCAAAATATACGTATGATTGTTGGAAAAAATTAAAACAATCCTATAATAACAAAATATATATCTTTTTTTTGTGAACAATAATAAGCAACTGTATAGGTAAAATATTCTCATGAGTAAAAAAAAAAATATAATAGTAAGAATAATAAATTTTTACATCTTAAACATCGAAAATATAAAAAGATACTTTAAATGCATAAACTCAAAATTAATGTTTTATTTTTTATCCCGAATAATCAAAAACTGAATACATAAAGGTTAACTTTTTGTTGTTAAAAAAAGTGAAATAATTGAAGATGATTTTTTTCCTATATAAATCAATTTCAAAACATTTGTCAGTGAATTATCTTTTGAAAATTTATCATACAAAGCCATTAAAAGTAAATTTTACTGAATCAGTTTAATACTTCGCTCCTTATTCGGCGTCCTTGCATATGTTTTGTTTTTAATGCCTTTAAAAAATATAATTGATTTTCAGAAAAAAAAAAAGTAAACATTGTTTAATATTTTAACTAAAGAAAATAAACAGATTTCTTAAGATATTTAGTACTATAAAAACAAAAACTATCGTTTCTGGCATTTAAATAGCCATCAAATAAGATATATATAATTAAACCAATTTTCAAAAAAAACTAAATTAAAATTTTAGAATAAATATAACCTCCAACTATTCTGATTATTTTTTAATGTAAAGCACCGTAAATTTTACATGCTTAGTTACACGCGTTTCAGGAATGTAAAATACGTCTCATCACATATAAAGAAATGCATTTATTAAAAATGCGTTATGAATTTTTATCTTTAAAAACAAATTATTGTTGAACTAAAATAAATTCTGTATAAAATTTATGAAGAATATAACAAATGTTTGGATACCTCATAACTTTAAATGTAAAATAATAATAATAATAATAAATAAATAAATTCGATTATTTAAAATTTATTGATTCATACATCATATTATAAAACGAAACATTTTTTTTTAATAAACAAAAACAAACATCTATTTAAGAATTTAATAAGTTTCATTAAGCATCTAATATCTAAAAATTTACTTCAAGCAATATAATAATATATAATTGACAAGCAATATAATTATAAACAATATAATAATATATAATTTGTCAGTAGAAAAAAAAAAGCTTACGTGGTCTAACTATCTGTTCTGGTGGTTGAACTCGTCTTCCAAGACAAACTTCTTCAAAATCAGGACAACAATCCTCACTGTTCGTTCGATTGCAAAATATATCACAATAGCACAGAGTACCCAAAATCGGCACGGAACAGGTGTCATCTCTTTGGGGACAACATTTCAAAGGGCCTCTTCGATTGCAGTAGTCACCCCTTAGGTCGTCAGCCACATCATGATAAGGTTGATAGGGATAATAGGGCTCATACTGAAACCCTTGCTGTCCATCAACAGAAGAAAACCAAAGTATACATCCTAAGATAATTAAAAGCATAGATTTCGATTTCATTTTGAATTCAAGTCGGTAATAAAAGTAATTATAATTAAAGAAAATTTATCTTGAAGCAAATTTCATAATTAAATTCGCATTTAAAATTAACTAATTTTTTTCAAAGCAGTTCGAATCAGCGCACAAGTTTTTTTGTTTAGTGAAAAGTGGAATCAAACTTTTTAGAACACAATTGGCGGTCTGACACGTGCGGAAGAAAACGCGAATCTAAATATCGTCTGTCAATTTGAAGTTCGAGCGCACTGAAGCGCCACCTCGCGAATAAAAACATAGTTTTTTTTCTTTTCTTTTCTTATATTGTTAAGAGTTCTTCATGACTGATAAACAATAGTAGAGATAAGTTTTGAAATGAAGGTTACTTCCCATCTTAATGTGGCATTTTAGATACTTGTAAATAAATTTCGTAAGCCACTTAGTCCTCTTTGTTTACGACATGAGTAAATCAAATTAATAAGAACACCAATTCCAATATAAAATAATGTTCGTACAGAAGAAAAGGGGGGGAAAAAAAGAACGCGTAAACTGTTCAAAAGAAATTCTTTCGAATTTTCTAAAAAAATGCGTATAAAAGAATCCTCGATTTTAAAATACCAGTCAGGGATTTTAATATAATGGGTTTTTTTCTACAAGTTTTTAAATGATTTGATAAGGATAATTTTAGTTGTTTCGAATACTGGAAGAAATCTCGATTTGTAAAATTTGAATCAATATAGTTATAAAATAAATTTAAAAAATGATTATGAATAGTTGCACTATATATATATTTTTTTAACTATAAATTCTGATCAATGATATCTTCAAGAATATTGAAATTCTCTGCTTTTAAAAATAGTAGAATTTACACTTTTTCCATTATAACCCAGAATATCGTGTTTATTTTTTCCCAAAATCAATATGTTTTATAAATTTGGTTAATTACACTTCAATTATAAAAGGATAAATTTTGCAGTTTTACTTTTGATTAACGTTTTAATTATGTTGATAACTAAATAAAAAGCAACTGAATACTGTTTTTCTTTTTAATTTTTTACTCTCTTTTTTTTTTTTTTTTTTTATAAGTTTTTTTAGAGATACCTTTTACTGTCACTCAAAACACTTTCTGGATATCAGATGGGGAATAGGAATTCGTCGAAAAGTATTCGACTCCTGAGTGGGATTTTTATACCGATTGCCAACTTCTAACTTCGACTCTTTTCCATAGTCTTATTCAGGCACTCATCAGGGGGAAGGCTTACTACTGCTTTGAACCCTCTTCCCAATATTAAGCGTAAACGGATCGCCAAATCCCTGTTCAGGTGCCAAATCAACTGTCGCCAAACGGGGATAATGAATTCAACTTGATCCGTTAGTCAGGGGCTTGTTTTTTTAGACTTATTATGACGTATGGCCATTTCTTATTTTGGTTTTGTTTTATTGTTGTGATTTTGGTTTTATAAGGTGCTCTTTATTGCGTGAAATTGTTTGTTGATACAACTCGCTGCCAAAGATGCTCAATTATATTAATTTAAATATTTAAAACCAAATAATATTTGCTAATATATAAACTAATTCTACAACAGATAGTGTAAGCCATAAATTTCTCCAAGTGTTTTTCCATATTAGGCGATGAAACCTGTGATATATCCATAATTGGACAGTTTTCTTTATGCGTTCGTTATGTAAATAATAAAGAAAAGGAAATATGCGAACAATTTTTACAGTTCTTGCCTATATGTCCAAATACGATATGATAAAGTTGACAAATACAATAATTGATTGTCTTAAAAATTACGAAACACGTTTATCACTTTCATATGTACAAGGTTACGATTATGTAGCTTCCATAAGTGGAAAATTTATTAGAGTGCAAACAATCATTTCAAAATTGTATCCTTGAGCAATTCTTATTCTCATCCCCATAGTTATTATTTGACAATACGAAATACTATAAAAGTGAAAGATATTGAAAAAACTGAGTATAATTGAATAAAATTCATGATTTATTTCACACACAAAACTTATTTGATGCTCCAAAATTAGACAGGACAAAAATTACTCTGTTCTTCTTACCAGCTACTATGTTCTTCTGGACGGACGGAAAGACATGAGTTAGTGACTATAATGATGGAACTCTTCAGTCCCATAGTTCACAGCTTGGAATAAATATTCTGTTGAAACGACAGAGGTATGTATTCTACTGCTAAAATGTCATTGCATGCCTTGATCAAAAAATTTTTTAATATCATTGCATACATTAGATGGCCGAACGATACATGATGGCCGAATGACTCCACAGGCTTCGGATTCGAGCCTCGGCGGTGCCATGGATACTTGTAGTGGTTCGGTAACCACTTTAAAACCGTAGCTTCCGGTCTTATATGACTGTAGAGTGTGGGGCGTATGGCTGACAACCCCACTCCGTAAAAAGAAAGCATTTCCTGTCTCGAAATCTGCCAGTAAGCAGACGACCTTGACCCACCATGGGGCTGTTGCGCCAATGAAGAAGCATATATTAGATAAATTGTTCGGGTTGTCCATAAAGAATTGATCTAATGAACATCTACATCGCATTGGGATTTTCGACCAACCAAACTACCCTCTTTGAGATTTGACAGAAATAATGACCCGAGATATCTCCATCGTTGCTTGAAACTTTATGGCTAATCCGAGACGGCGAGATACTGGCCAGCTAGGAAACTCTTAAGGCAATGACTTCAGTAAACTTAGTTGAACTCTTTTGTGTACAAATTTCTTTTTCTTTGTTATTCTGTATTTTCTCCCTTTTTGTGTTGGCCTTGTCATTAGAAATAAAAAATATATATAAATAAATTTTCAAAATTTGTCTACAAAGAATGTGAAAGCAATTTTTTTCCCCCATTATTTTTGCCCATAAAATATAAGAGTATTGTTTTGGGAAGCGGGTTTTTCGTATCCTTGATCAACTTTCAATATTGGTTTTAAATTTCTCTAACGAGCTTTTTTACATACAATATTTATTTACGAGAATAATTGAGTAATTATTAAATAACTTTGTAAAATTGTTCTAAAAAATATTCTGGTGAAAGCAAAGACTTTCAAAGTGAAAATAAGATTTTTCAAGAAAAGAAAATTATTTGAAATTCTATATTTTTTTTTATTTATTTATTTCAAACTATGTCTCTTTATTAGAATAATACGGAGATCCTTGGCAGCGTAGCGTCCTCTAGCTCCTTCATTGTAAAATGTTGAAACATAGTGGTGGTCTCATACCCTTTGAGTTAATATGAAAAATAGATAGTTAAATATCCTTTTTTTAAAAAAGAATTATTTATTTAATAAAATTATAAAATGAAAAATAACAAAAATTTCAAAAGTGTAGATGTTGATGAAATCAGTTGCATGTAATCAAAAAATAAAACAGAATGAGCAAAGGTCAAATTAGGAGAAAAAATTAGGAGAAAAGCGAACTTTTTTCAACTAGACCAGGGGTTTCCGAACTACGGCCCGAGGGCCAAATCCGGCCCACCAGTGTCATCCATCCGGCCCACGACAGCGAATAGCTTATTGTTGCTGTAATAAGTTGGATAAAAAAACACAGAATGATAATAACTCGGTTTTATTGACTTGCTAGGTAAAGCTTAATGACAAGTATAATACGCAGAAAATTTAAATTAAGCATAACAACTAACAAATAGTTGAAACGATTCCCACTAACATTATAAACTAGTGAACATCCCGCGGTTACCCTCGGTAGTTATGTTGTGGTAAAGAGTATCGCATATGTATGTATATCGATGTTTGGAATGTATTTATCCTGAATCAAACATATGATTTTTATACTGAAAATCCCTCAGGAACGGAAAAGCTAAATTAACGCGAATGAAACCGCGGGGTATCCACTTGTAAAAATATACTAATGAGATTTATTTAATTGTGATTTTTCACTGACAACAGTTTGTAGTTCGCAAGCGTATGCTCGCTCATAGCGCGTACTCGGCGACTAGTCTAGAAATTACAGATAATGGCAGAAAAATTAAAACGGTTTTGGCCCTTGGTACTTACTGGAGTGAACAGTATGGCCCGAAGGCTGGAAAGTTTGGAGACCCCTGATCTAGACAGTTGTGGGTAATAAATCAATCAGAGCAGGAGAAAATCGTCAGGATAAAGAATTAATTTAAGATATTTAGAATAGTGCGAGGTTTTTTGCTCTGTTTATGGGAAGAAATATCATAATCGTAATTTTGTAGAATATTTAAAACAGGGTTATTGATGTTTTGTATATCATTATAGAATTTAGTAGAAATTTTGTGAACTAATTGTCTTAAACTTTGAATTGAGAGAGATTGAAGCTATGGTCTATTTTGTTTACATTTGAATATTCAGGAAAATTATTTTTTGGTTAACTTTGTAATAAATAACTTAAACTAGCCGACAGCAAGCCTTTGAAAAACAAAGTTTTTATTTAATTTTATTTTTCAGGAGGTAACAAAAAAATAAAATTGTTTAAAAATACATAAAAGAAATCCCCTGATTAATGTAGATATTAATATATATGTATTTATAATATTTGACAAATAAACATCTTTTAAATTCGTATTAAATGATAACGTGAAAAATTAGAGTAATAATAATATATTATTTTCGAAGTTTGAAAATTTTACTAAAGAAGTTGCAATTGAGCTGAAATTGATTGAAAGAATATGGAGGATTAAATCAATAAATAATTTGGTTAAAACAAAAAATGATTTTAATTTTTTTTAAAACTATTATTAAGTGAGATTTAGTATCGTTATTTCAAAACATTTTTTGGATAATTATGTATACGTTTATATCGAATGCATTAATTTTTTTAATTGTATAAGAATTATCCAAATAAAAAAAAAGTCTTCAAGGCTTAAATATTTCAGTCTGGGGATTTTTTTTTCTCTAAAATTAAAATTTCGTTAAAATTTTTGTTTTTAAATATATTTCAATCCATTTTTAAAAAATACTATTTTCTATTTTAAATAAAAACTTAATATTTTTTTAATATTTTAATGGTTTTTTTTTAAATATTTTTTTTAATTAATTATTAAAAAAACATTACAAAAATGTTGATTTAATTTCCAGTATTAATTTGTTTAATTCCAGTACATTTAATTTACATTACATTCATAAATAATAATTAAATATTTTTGTTATATGCATTATCCAGACAATACAATTTTACTTTTTTTAGTGAATAAAAAATTTTCAAATGCATTTTTTTTTTCAAAATTCAGAATATTTTTTTTTTTCATTTTTGCAAAGATTTGACTATGATCCCTCCCATATTGTCTCTGTTCCATTATTTTGTAGCCATTATCTTATTGTAGATTAATACGGAGATCCTTGGCCGCGTAGCGGCCACTAGCTCCTTCACTGTAAAATGTTGAAACATAGCTGTGGTCTCATGCCCTTTGAGTTAATAAGAAAAATAGATAATTAAATGCCCTTTTTTAAAAAAGAATTATTTATTTAATAAAATTATAATATGAAAAATATACAAAAATTTCAAAAGTGTAGATGTTGATGAAATCAGTTGCATGTAATAAAAAAAAAAAAATAAATAAATAAAACAGAATGAGCAAAGGTCAAATTAGGAGAAAAAATAGCTTAGGAGAAAAGCGAACTTTTTTTCATCTAGGAATCAATTATTTTGTAGCCATTCACCCTCGAAATGGTCATCTTAGTCCTTCTCAGCGTGGAAGTCTTTCAAGTTTTTGACCGGAAGTCCAGTTGTAGGAAACAAAATGGGGCAAACTGACCTCGTAATTTCCGGAAAGCGACTGTCGGCTTCCTCGGAGGAAAAGGAAATGACTAAAACTTGGATTTGAAAAAAAAAAAAAAAAAAAAAAAAAAACTTGTGTCAATAAACAGTGCCTATCTGAGTTCAAATGCTTAAATGAGTCTACGAAAAAAATAAAAACATAATAATACATATTTTAACGATTGTCAATAAACCATTTAAAATCATGCGAAGAACTTTTATGACAATTTTAAATTCTAGCTAATAATAAAAATGCCTTGTTTGTAACAAATATAAAAAAAATACAAAATCAAATAATTTTGGATTGCACCTTATCTCTACTAGAGAGTCACACACATACAAATTAAAATAAGATAAACATATGTTCGAGGTGTTAGGAACAGTAGTATAAGCCCATTTATTTTTGTTATGAAGTTTTTAGAGATTGTGTTTGTGCTTCTCTTATTGTAGATTATTACGGAGATCCTTGGCCGCGTAACGGCCATCTAGCTCCTTCATTGTAAATTGGTGAAACATAGCGGTGGTCTCATGCCCTTTGAATTAATAAGAAAAATAGATAATTAAATGCCCTTTTTTTTAAAGGATTATTTATTAAATAAAATTATAAAATGAAAAATACAAAAATTTCAAAATTGTGGATGTTCATGAAATCAGTTGCATGTAATAAAACAGAATGAGCAAAGGTCAAATTAGGAGAAAAAAATAGCTAAGGAGAAAAGCGAACTTTTTTCATCTAGGCAGTTGCAGGTAATAAATCAGTCACAGCAGGAGAAAATCGTCAGGATAAGAATTAATTTAAGATATTTAGAATAGTGCGAGGTCTTTTGCTATGTTTGCGGGAAGAAATATCATAATCGTAATTTTGAAGGATATTTAAAACAGGGTTATTGATGTTTCGCATATTATTACAGAATTTAGTAGAAATTTTGTGAACAAATTGTCTTAAATTAATGTTTGTGCTTTGAATTAATTTAAATGTTTTGGTAAAAACCAAATAAAAAAATATATGGAAGTAGTTGATTCCACGTAATAATTTGTTACGTGGAATAATAACAATTTGTTATGTGATTAATTTATTTAAAAAAAATTTGTTTAAATCATATGCCAATATGTTATTTAAAAGATTAGTGGCTAAAAAGTAACTAATTGGATACTTTTTTTTTAAATCTTTAGATCCTTAAATTCATTTTATTATTTTAATTTTATTGGACTAGAGCGAGGGATATTATTATTTTTTTTTTTTTTTGCCATGTTATTCTTTTTAATACCTTGCAATATTAACAATACCTGCCCGACTCGTGGCAACGTGCGCCGTTGGTGAACATTAGGGCTGAGGTTCAATCCACTCACAACATTGTTGTAGACACAATTTCAAATACAAGGAAACTCGATGGTGACTAGGATGTTCAGCATCTCGCGCCTCGTGAGTTGGATTACCTGGTGGGAGTTTTCCGAGTTTACTCCCATACGATACGCAAATGCGGGATAGTCCTCCCGGAAGGTATTCTTCAGCGACTCGGAGCCAAGTCAGACTTTTAACTACGGGTGCTCCATTACAACAGTAGCTGTTCCCCTTTCCTTCCATCCATGAGTAGACTACTCATGGGATGTTCATCCCGCTCTGCCGGATACTGAGCATTAGTCGCAACAACATTAATAATATCTTGGATGCTATCTGGTTCTTGATAAATTTAGGTTTCTGGTATTTTTTTGAATAACTTCCATCTTGTTTTACATTCCCTTTTTTGTACATTGTTTTTAAATTGAATTAATTATAAATATCTTGTTTATTCTTTATGTTGCAATTTATACTTTTTTACGATTAAATACATTTAATTACTTGGCTTTTATATTGAAAATACCTGATATAACAGCCATCGATGGGATTTTTCCAGAATTCGGTGCCATGAAACAATCTATAAAATATCATTCATTGAATAAAAATTTCCCTTGTCCGTATACCAGTCCTATCATAAATAGAAATATACAAAAATCAGAAAATTGATTCGAAGTCTAAAGTACGCAATGAATATCGTTAAATATATACTTTTACGATGTGTGTCCTACACCTGTTGATAAATATATAAATCAAGTATTGTTAAATTAATAATAATTAAAAACTAAATTTTGAAATGCAATTTAATTTTCTTTCATTTATTTGTGTTGTTTTAAAACATAAATAATGAGTATTAATATTAAAAATTATAAATTTTATAAACGAATTTTTTTGTATTTTATAATATGTAAAACATTTTAAAAACTGCATAATATTCATTTTTATAGATAATATACTATGTATAGTTATTTATTTACTATTTATTTTATGTGACTAATCCTCAGTATCCTTCAGTGAGAGGCGGTCATCCCATGAGTAGTCTACACATACGATGGAGGGTAAGGGGGCAGCTGCTGTGATGGAGCACCCATAGGTAGAAATCTGACTTGACTTCGGGTCGCTGAAGAACAAGGATAGTGCCTTCCTGAAGGATTTTTAGGGTAAATTGCCCCGCATTTGCGTATTGTATGGGAGAAAACCCGGAAAACTCCCACCAGGCAGTCCGATTCACGATCCAATCACAAACACCCTCGAATCTCCTCGTTTTTGAAACAGTGTTTGTGCCAGCGAATGAACCTCAGCCCTAATACTTACTAATGGTGTACGTTACCACTGCGCCACGAGTCGGGCATCAAAAATATACATTGATACATCAATAAGCATGGTAATGCACATCTCGCGACTTAATTTTAATGCGTGCAGCCAGTACGTAGGGAGAATCAGATTCGAATACACTGGCGGGGTTTGTTGCAGTCATTGCTTTCAAAAACGATTTGACTCGATGGCGATTGTGAAGTGCGTAAAGCATTTCGCGTCACTTATTTTATTAGGGTGCCTGACATTAATTTTCTCTTTTTTCTCACCATACTTCACGCAAATGTGGGGTAGTTACCTCTTAAAGAACTCGCGGTAGGAAATGATTTTCCCTCCTCATCCGATAGTGGTATGGAAAATAATAGGAAAATGCGTTTCACCAAAAAGGCACATCTTAATCTGTTTAAGATAAATCCATTGATTTTTATTCTAATTTTATTTTTCATTTAAAAATTTAAAAAAACATATATTGATGTTCTACAAAATTTTTTTTTAATATAATACTTTTAGATAAATTTTGTAAATACTAAATTATAACTCATAGAATACGTAAAACGTAATATAAAAATATTACAACCTTTCTAATTTAAAAAAAAAAAATCACAAATTATTAGCAAATAAATAAAACAATAGGAAAACATTGTTCGTAGTATTCACTTTAGGTGGGACTTATTTAATTCTTCTTTTGTTAATGAATTTCTGCTTTATTACTGATATACGTAATATTGTCAAAACTTAATATGTGATGTTTAAGTAATATGTAATAATACTTATTTACTTACTAAATAAATAGATGGTAGATTACATTTACGTATTAAGTAATTTGATTTACTTATTAAGTAGTATTAAGTATTATACTTACTATTAATAATACTTAATACGTAACATTTAAAAATAGAGAAAAATTATGTATTTAAATTTATGACGACATAGAATTATGTAGATGAAAATTTTTATTTTTACAATAATTTTTTTTATATAGAAATAACACTTTGAATAGAATTTGATGAACAAATTATAATTATTTATTTGTACTTCAACTCGTTAAACAAGTTCAATTATCTTTGATTTTGCCAAAATCATCCCTTATATGCATGTAAAAAACAATTTTTTTAATGCACTCTTCAAATGTTCACGACAGAACTAAAAATAAATATAAAAGATAAACGAAAATAAACTTTTCACCTTGATACTGTTAGAATGAAATACGGTTATAAAGGAAATTAGAATGTAGAAATTGCTTGCTATTTGCTTCTGGTCATTGAAATATGACATTCGAAGGACATTTCAGGACGCAATTGGCGGTGAATTATTTTGACACCCAATTACTTACCGAACTGTAGCTAATTTACAATTTAATAAAACTCAATTTGCATTTTTTTAAAAGATGGATGATAGAGGAAATATTTTTTTCCTTATTTGTCATTCTGTCCTACAACTAGAAAAACAAATGTCAATAGAAAGAAAGAAAGTAACAAATTTGATTACTGAATATTCTAATAATGACTATTTTAACTTCGTCAGCAATTGCAATAGTCAGATATGATTTAATAATTTTTATTACATCATATCTGAAAACGTTTGTTATTTTACTAAAAGTTATGAATTTATATTTTTGGAAAATTAAAGAAAAACATGTTTGCATTTACTTCTAAATTTCTAACTAGAAATATGTTTTAACAAGTTAATAATTAAATTTGAAATGCTTTGCCATCATAGTAAATTAAAAATAATTAACAAAAGTCAAATATTATATTATAATAATTTAGCATAAAATTTTAGATAAGACATCTTTCACACGTCTTGTAATACAAAATTAAATTCTCATACACATAAAAAAAAATTTTAAAAAACGTATTCTTACAATATATATATCACAAAATTTTTCTGATAAAAATAGTTTCTTTTATATGTCATTTTTTAAAGCCAAAATTTTACAAATAAACAAAAAAAAATTCAAGTTATAATTTCGAAATTAATTTGTTTAATATATTATTAAAACTTCTTTCTTTCATATATAACATTTAAGACAATGAGAAATAGTAAAAAAAATCTCTGAAAAGAGAATATTTTTAAGTGCTTACAGCAATTTTAAAACACACGCAAAAAGATAAATTAAATGCAATCTTTTAACAGACAAACGAATTTAATCATTCATAAATTCAGACTGAAAATTAACATGATAATATTTATTAAATTAATGACAACGACTTCAATTTTTCTTTTATTTTCTGGCTTTTATACCAGTTGTAAAATAACCTACAGTTGAAATTTTCAATATCTATATATACTCCACATATGCAAATATATTTTTAAAATATGTGCGCTGTTTGAGAAACAGAACTAATTTATATAACATTATGTGCAATTTTTTTTTTTTTATTTATTTATTAAACAGTAAATATGTGTAAAACATTGAAAAACGGTAAATATGTATGTATGTACAATGTTATTTTTTAAAATTCTTTTTGAATATTTTAATATTTGTGATCAACTTTTATTATGTACAACTAAAACAGTGGAATATTAATTTTTAAGCGTTAGTAAATATATAGAATTAAAAAAGATCTTGCATAAATTATAATGTAAATGTAATTTAACTAAATGAATGAGAAAAAAATAAATATTATTTTTTAAACTTTTAATATATTATTTAGCATTTTTAAAATAACTTTATTTTTAGCATATCATCAATATTTTTAACTCTGGGAAAATTAGCAGAATTAATTTTAAATACAAAACTAAGTAAATGCAAAAGAAATGAAAAAATAATAATATTTTAGTTGCACGTCTTAAGCAACTACAGTTGGTATTAGAAGTTTCTTTAGACTTACTTTGTTCATTAACTCATTCATTCAATTAAAAACGCATAAATTTTTTTAATAAAATTTATATGACACTTCTGTACATCACACTATATATTCAGTACAAAGTGGTAATGAAACTTTTGAAGTTTCTTAAAAGTGAGGTTATTGATAGGTCCTATGTTAAAATATTACATCACATGGTCAACATTAATTGGACAATCAGGTTGTTGAAAAGGATGCGTGTCACTAAATGCACTTAATCGATTCAACCTCTGAGAAATATTCCTGATGATAGGAAAATTTAAAAGATCTACTTGAAATTGGCTTGCTCTGAAAACTTGAGGCACTAAACATACATCGGCAAGAGTAACGTCGTTTCCAACACAATATTTTCCATGAGTCTTCTGCAGAATTCGTTCTAAGTTTTCAAAACCGGAATGTATCCAATGCTTAGCCCATTTGTTCGATTTTTCTCCAACATATCGAAGAACCCTGTCGTTCTGAAGCGGCTGAATTCCAGATGTTATGACATCCACGATTTTTCGAACTTCGGCAGCATACACTGGATCTTTTGGCAGCAATGGTGGATGTGGAACAGTTTCTTCGAGGTACTCTAGGATAGCACAAGATTGGGTGAGGACATTACCATTTATTATTAGAGCTGGTACTTGACCCAATGGATTTAGCTTCAAGAAATTCTTCTCGCAATTGTTCGCCGTTCTGCAAATCAACAGCTTTATATTCATATTCTATGCTCTTGTGAGCCAAAGCAATTCTGACACGCCACGAACAAGAACTTAGAAAATATGAAAACAGAACAGGTTTAGAAAGCGCCATTTTCAGCAGAAAAACTAAATTTTGAACATCCGTTATAACTGCATCAGCGAAAATGTTGTGCTTAGTGTTCGTTTCTTATCTTTCATTTTCTCTTTTTTAATTTTTTTTCTACCAGATTCACCGTCATTATCTCTCAGCAGGAAGCCTTACTGTTGCGATATCTTTTTCGTTATCAAGAATTCTGAATTTGGCGCACTAGGTTACTAATAAACAAAAAATATTGCTAGCATTGAAGGAAACACAAAATCCATGACCTTTACAACTATGTCAAAAATCTGTAAGTAATTTCAAAACTTGTATTTACTTTTGAAAGAACTTTTTTAAGTCCTATTTTTCATTATTTCATTTTATCGATGCTCTAAAATCGGGACAAAAATCGATAAAATTCCAAACTTCAACTATAACCTTCGAAAACTGATATGTTTTGAACTTCGCCTATCATAAAATGAATTTACTAATACAAAAACTGATAACGACACAAATAAATATTCAGGAATAAAATAGTTTTAAAAACAAACTTTTTTTTTTCAAAACAAAAATGAATAAAATTTTAAATAGCTACATAATACATGAAGATTATAATTTTATTAAAGTAGTTATTAAAAAATTATTTCACATTTAATTTTTTTATACGAACATTTTAATAAAATCACGTTGGCTTTTAATATAATCGACACAAAAATAGTCTGCGTAATTAATCTAGTTGTTCTAATGCAGCTGGCAATACAGAGACAGTTAATAAGCAAGGGCTGCACGGACATTACTCATTTAGCACTACCCAGGGTTCCCGTGTAGCTTGAAGATATGCTACGGACGCGAGTAACATTACCTCCATAACGCTCTACGATCCTATTAGACCGGGACCTACGGTTTAAAGTGGATTCCGAACCACTAAAAACATCCATGGCACAAAAGGGACTCGAACCCGAAACCTGTGGTAAGCGGAAGAGAGCTAGCCACTCGGCCCCTTGCAATTAATCTATATATTCCATGGAAATTGACAAAAAAATATACAATTATTAGTATTTAATTAATATCAAATTATTAATATATTTGTAAACAAAATTCAAATATTTATAAAAATCGCAAGATATGGATACAAAATCCTTCTAAAGTTTACAAAATTCCGTAAAAACGACATTACTTTTCATTTATCTAGAAATCGACAAACAATTGAATGTACTTAGAAAAAAGAAAGATGTTAAACTTTTTAAAAAATAATAGACTTTATTGAACATGCGATTTAACACTACCATTGCAGTAAACCTAAGTTAACATCATCTATAATTTATATATTTATTCTAGTTCTATAAAAACATTACTTGGAACTTGGTCATACATTTCTTATGTTTAAAAAAAAAAAAAATTATTTTAACTGATCTATATGTATTCGGTACTCTTATTTCCCAATTTTACTTGTTTAATTTAATACTGTTCAAATTTAGAATTGCTTTTTTCTTCAATTCATACTATTAGTTCACACTCTCCATATATATATCTTGTTCAAATTTTCAATCGCTCATAAAATACTTTTTATTCATCCACTCAAGTTCAAATACTTTTTTTTGAACTTGTAGTGGATGTTGATACAGTTTTTTCAAATATTAATTCAGTAATTTAATTTAATTGATTAATTTTAATTTTTTTTTTATATTTAAGTTGCATGAATCTAATAACAGATGGCGCAAGATATAAGAGGAAAATTTCCACTTTATTTGTAAATGACGTTTCTGCAATATCAATGAAAAAAAAAGTAGGAATTGACTTTAAAAAAAAACAACTTTATACTACTTGTTAAAATGATAAGCTAAAAATAAAACCAATATTTGATATTCCATGGAAACGAATATAAGTGAGGCACCTCTGTAAATTACATTTTGCTGCAATAATAAGTGCAATGTAATAAACATCTATCACTTTTAAAATTTAAACCTTTTTTTCCCAGCAAAGTTTTACTAAAAAATGAAGTTTTCAATTTGACTATATGAGCTTTAAACCCAGATACTCATTAATTTCTTCTGATGAGTGTTTTTTATAATTAAATGGCATTTCAAATATCTATTTATATTGCTAATTCAAATACAGAAAAATAAAGTTCATCTTCGCAGCAATATTGAAATCATTCCTGTCCACACAGCAATGATAATATTTGTTAAATTATATGTGGAAAATGGATCAGAAAATGGACAATTGTACAGATGCATTTTATCAATTCAAATCGAGATTGATAGTATCTGAAGAAAACATCCAATCTCGTGTAAGTAATCAATCCATTTACTATAACAAACTATGAATGAATACAGAGTCTTTCATCATATATTTATCAAATTTCTGCATCTGAAACTTGTTTATACACATTCAAAAACAGGAAACATTATATAAAGTACTAAAATTAAATAACGCACAACATCAAAATCAACCTTGATTGGGAAAATTGAATTGACAAAAAAAAAAGGCCTAAGTTTTGGAAAAGAAAGATACTAAACAATAGCTGAAATAAGACTACTGTCTGTCTGATCCATAGCATGTACATTATCTGTATTATCAATATCAATTACTGAATAAGGATCTATCAATGTATTTCAATATGATCACAACTTAGCTCTTGAAAATTATTTGGCGTATTCAAGGAAAACGGAGAAATTTGCTTTCTTGGGCACAACCATCGCTTGCGACTTCTCATGGGCACGTGAGCATATCGGTTGGCTATATAAATTGAATATAATATGAACAACAGCATAGCAGACATGGCTAAGGAAATAAGGTTGCACACTAAAGACACAAGATATATATATATATATATCTATATTATATATAACTGAAGCCATGTAATTTCGCGATTGGTTTATTGTAAATTCGAATGAAAGGCCCGACAAGAATACCTTATATGTGTTTTCATATTTCAGTTCATTTTCAAATTTTTAAACTTGTGATAAAATTGTTTAGTATTAGATCATATTTATGACATAATAAACAGACATATAGATTATTACAGTCAATTAAAGTTTCAGCATATTATCTTAATATTTTAAAAACATTAGAGGAAAAAAAATCAAATTAGTATAAAAATACAAATTAAAAATTTTTTAATCAATTATTTTTCAATCCACTCTTTACCTAATAATGCTTATACACATAATTCACTATAATTTATAATCAATTAAAATATATGCTCAGCTTCAGTAAATGTGATATCATATTTTAATTTGGTAACTGACAAAAATTTTATTTTAATATTCATATAAAATGTCAACTTATGATGGTACTATTTTATTAATCCTTCAATGACAGTACTTAATACACATAATACTGTATTTCATTTACTTATAAAACATGTTTTTATATAATTAAAAAAAAAAAAAAGAATTTTTAAAATTTTAAGACCTCATATTAAACCTCTCATTGATTTTTTCAAATAGATTCATTATTTATATACAAAATGTTAATAATAAATGAATAATACCATTATTAATTCCATCTGAACCTAAAAATTATACTATAACTACAAAATCTTTACTTTTCAGAACATAGGAAAAGTTACATGAATTTGCATAACTCTTAACCAATAAATGAAAACACACAAATTATTATCAATTTAAATGTTTATTAAGCAAAACAATATCAAAATCAAAAAAATTAATTGGAAAACAACAAATAAATGCTCAATTTTATCAAAAATAACATAAAATTGAAAAATTTTTTATTCTTTGAATAACTGCAATAATAGGCATTTATATTGCTCTTAGAATTTAAGTATATGGTACTTTGATCAAAATATATTAAGCTCTTCAAGTCCGAAGGATTATTTTACAATTTGTTAAGTTTTTGTAATCCTAAATAAAATATTTGTTACAACATTATGTTTGGCACAATAAAACCAAACACATTACATACAAAAAAGTAGTAATGCCCTATAGCAAAAATAAGGATCTCTAATATATTATGGTATATTCAAATTAATCAATTAAATAATATTTTGAATAAATACACAATACAGTTCAATGAGATTCATAAAAATATAAACTCTTTAAAGTATACAACAAAATAAAGAATGATATACAAATAAAAGTTTGACTATATCAAGAGAATTTCTATTATTTTTAATGAATACAAAATATTCTTCATATAAAAATATATTTTTTAACTTTAATCTATGAACAAATCTTACCCTGGCTATCGCCATCCTATAAAATGGCTGAAAATGTATAAAAATAAAATGCAATTATCAAATAAAAGATTCAAAAATGCTTTTTACTTATAAAATGGAATTTTTCCTTTACTTTTTTTTTTTTTTTTTTTTTAATCAAATGTGTGTAAATATAAAAGTTTATAATATAACAATTTTTCTAATTTTTATGTTAAAAATGTTTTAAACTAATATAAAAAAAACTACATGAGAGCAACAACAATCTATAACATTATTTAAACAACATGTCATTCTAGAAAAGGGAGGGGAGAATTGTTTGTTTAATACAATCTGATGAACACAAATTCAATAAAGACTAAATTACTCATAATTGAATAAACTTGTAGAGTAAACAAATAAAACATAAGCTCAAATATACCAAAATTAATAATTCAGATCATATATGGAATATATTAAATTGAATGTTTTGTCCCAAACTTTTTTTCCACTTCTTTAGCCTTTACATAATGCATAATACTTCAGGAGGGGAAAAAAAAAGCTCAGACTGCCAAGTTTCACTTATAATTATTTCAAACCAAATGAGATTCTCATGGCAAAGTGCTAGAATTTAAATATATCTTGTGCACATAAAATATATCGTTAATTAAGTAAAAAAAAAAAAAAAAAAAAAAAAAAGAGAGCAATAAGAATCACCCCTAAAAATAAATAATTTTAAAGGGGAATGTTAGCATGTTTTTCCAAGGCAGTTCCATTTTCTTCTTCTGTAGAAGTTCTAAATCCCGGCAAATACGATATCGAGTTGTGCATGGGTCTATTATGTCATCAATAAATCCTTCAGACGCAAAAAAAAAAAAAAAAAAAAAAAAAGAATCAAATCAAATTGTCTGATTACTGGAACATAAATTATCATTAACAATAAATATAAAATAACATAAATACATTACTTTAATGTTTCATTATATTTAAATAATGTTGATAAAAATATTTTTCTTTAAAAATTTTAAGATTTGCTTTAAAGATATCAGATTTATCATTTAAATTAAAATTTATTAATGAACTAAATTGATAATACAGTTTATGTACATATATTATATTTATTCATTATATAACTAATTAATTAAAGAATATATTCAAATTTTTCACTTAATAAATGATAATAGTTCAATAAAATGGAATGACCAAAATCTTTTTCTTTTTCTTAAGGCAAAAAAATCAAACAACAAAATGCTTATTCTGCATATTTGGTATGTATAAGTCTATTTTATTAATGTATTTCATATGTACATGCCTATATTATATTATTCTAAATTATGACACTGACCACGAACTGAAGCTGAAAATGGGTTGGTAAATTTGTCGTTATATTCCTTTTCTCTCTCTAAAACATCAGACTTTCCTCGATACAGAATGGAAACAGCTCCCTTTGCTCCCATCACAGCAATCTCAGCAGTTGGCCAAGCATAGTTTATGTCTCCTCTTAAATGCTTGGAGCTCATTACATCATATGCACCACCATAAGCCTGAAATAAAATTTTCCAAATTGAGAAACAAGCACCATGTTTTTGACCAGAATGTAAAATTATATAAAATGGATGTTTCCAACTCAGTATCAAATGGGCAGATATATATATTAATGAAGCAGCTCAGTAAAATTTGGTTTCTTAACACGTGATTGACAACTAGCAATTGTTCATTTGGCAGAGAATTTAGAAAATAGCCTACAATTATATTTTACAATAAAAAATGTAAAAAGAAATAGGCAGTAAACTATGTGTGAATATGACATTGACTGCATTTTTTCAACTTCGCCAAAATGATCCATTTGCAAGAATGCTGTTATATGCTAATATATCATATTATACATGGAATACAATAAGAATCTTTCAACGAAGAAAGAAAGGAACTCAGTCAAAGATCCCGAAAGAATCTAAAAAATGACAGATTGAGACATGTACATTGTGCATATAAAAAAAAAAAAAAAATGGAAAGTGCTTATATCTTTGAATACTACTAAATGAAATTAGTGGACTAACATATTTCATAGATTTAAAAAAAGTTTATGAATATGTATGTGAAACCTGTTGGTTAACAGAGAAGCTCGTCAGCATTTAGGATTACTAGAAAATGATAACCATCGAGAGTTTGCACTTCAAGCAGCTGCAGTGACAATAACCGCAGAATAAGTAAGATCTATTTGCAACAATATTGACAACATGTAGTTCATCAAATTCAAATAGATTATGGAAAAAATTCAAAGAAAGTATGAGCAATGACATATTGCATCAGGTGCAACATATCCAAAATTATATTGAGTTCAATGAAGAAATATTCAATCAAATATTTGTTTGGAAGACAAATGCTGAACAATAAGCAATTAAATTGTATGGCACCACCTGTTGAACTTGGAATAGAAAAAAGACATAATAAATGCATGAAATTCCAAAATATTGAAAGAGGAAAGTTATAAATGTTGAAGAATTATTGAAATGCATTGCACAAAATAAATCATAATTAATAAAATCAAAGGCAAGCTTACGATTGTATTGGTGGAGTAATCTATTTGGAGGCACCAGGAAATATCAAAAATTTCTTTCTAGTAAGTTTAATATTGGCTGAAATATGCACCAAAATAGAGGATGCACTTGATTGGCATCATCTGGAATTGTGGCAACATAAACACAAAGAACAAATTGCTCATTCTGCTTTGAAACTGCCATTAAATGCAGCAGAATACAAATTTCCTGTTTGCAATATATCAAGAGCTGTAACAAATGTATAATGGCACATAAAATGTTCGTAATTCATATAATGGAGGAGTAAATATTCTTTCAAAGGATTAGATTTCAAGGTAATTCAGAATTAATAGGAGGTGCATTAGTTATACTTTTCTAGCAATTTTCAGCAAATGCTTCCAGTTATTCTAAAATCAATTCCAGCAGATGAAATCAATAAATGCATGTTTGAATCAGTCTGATCTCATATGAAGAAAGAGTAATCAAGATTAAATATAAGAGCTCAACATTCCAATGATGAAGAAACAAGATATATTACTGCAAAACTCTTACAAATTGGTAAAGGCACTCATCCCAGTGATTGCATAATTGATCAAATTGAAATTACATTTAATTTTTATAATATCACCAATATACACTCAAGAGCCAAAACATTATGACCACCCCTACATTTTGCAATGAACTTGCCTGGATGACATGGAAGGCACATGATCAGGTGGAAGTGGTATTTAACTGGTATTAAGTGGTGGTATTAATCCATGCCAAGGCGGGTTGCAGCTGTGTTGCACGCCAAAGGTGGGCCAACTCGTTATTGACAGGTGGTCATAATGCTTTGGCTCTTGAGTGTATAATGGAAAAAGAATGATGTGAAACAGTTATCAAACAATATAATTGAAACAAAAATAATATCAGGAAAATATACAGAAGAAAACAGTATTATGTTAACATTAAAACAATATTAAACAGTTTTTTAAACAATATTAAACAGTTCAGAATTTTATGTCTACTCTCCAAATAATAAGATGACAAATGTAATCCATAATGAACTTATTCTATTACAACACTTGCTTAAGAATGAAATAATATAAAAACAAAAATAAAAACCAGATATTTTTCCCTGTAAATTAAATACAACTGTATTAAGAATATGTTGATTTAATTTAGCTTTATAATTTCTGTATTTAAAAGTTAATTTTTAAATCACATTTTAAATGGACTGGTTAACTTTTTCAAGCAAAACAAGGCAAATACCACTAGTATAAATTTATTTACCTGGAAACAGATAAATTTGATATTATCAAGCTACATAAGTAATTTATTCTATAAAAAATTCTGAAAATCAATTATAAGATCTGCATTAGTAGATTATGAAGAATGAATGAAGTAAAATGTATTTTATTATAGTTTCATAAAATATATTTTGAGTGAATTTTTAAAAAAATACTTCTGAGGTTTATATTTTTTTAGCACTAATATTATCAATTTAAATTCCAAATATTAAACTTGTACTTTGCAAAAGATTTATTTGACAAATTATTATTTGAAACATTACTTTTCTGGTGATGACAGTTATTTTGGGTACAGTGGCTTCAGCAAAAGCATACAGTAACTTAGCTCCATGTCTTATAATTCCACCATATTCCTGGGCAGTTCCTGTAAAATTTGTAAAAAAAGCCTTCAATTATTTGAGTGACTTGCCACCAAAAAATTTATTAAAAATTATTCCATTTAAAAAAAAAAATTTTTTTTTTTCTGCAATAATTGAAAAGATACCTATGTTCATTACAAATATTAAAAAGTGATATCATTTAAAAATATACATTCTGTTAAATTAAAAAACAAAATTTAAAATCTAATAAAAATTCTTTTAACCATAAAACAAATTATAACAATTTAACTAAAATAATAGGATATTTGAAAATCAGCTTATACCAATAAATAAAAGCTATTTCTTCATAATCACAGACTATCATAAATAGTGTCATAACCATGGCTAGATCAGAATAAGCATATTTTAGGGACATTTCATTTATTTGAAATGCATTACTTTTTCATTGATTGCTATATATAAAAAAATTAATGTATTAATTTCTTTTTAATAAGTGTATGTCACAAATTTAAGAATAATGTAAAGTCACATAAAATCAGCATTACATACCAGGTAAGAATCCTGGAACATCTACAAATGTAATGATAGGTATGTTGAAAGCATCACAAAAACGAACAAATCGAGCTCCTTTTACGGATGCATTAATATCCAGGCAACCTACAAAAGTTATATAAAATAAATATACTAAAATTAATTCTAAATTCCTATGTTTCATGATGTGAATTCAAATATAAAATCAGATATTCTGCAAGAATCCTATTTATAAATATTTCTAAGTTAAATTACAATTTAGAAGAAATAATCATTTTTAAAATGAACATACTTTCCAGGCAGTTTCAAACTCTTTTTTTAAAAATATGATAAATTTTTAATAAATTTACACAATGCTATACAATGTGATAATAATAACTTACATAAAATTATCAAGCAATAAAATAACAGTTTAAACAAACATTAGTGAAAAATATCTTTAATTATATTTACTGTTCATGGTAAATACAAAAATAACTATTATAAAAGGAAATGAATATTAATAAAAAGAAAAATAATGTACTAAAAATATATATAAAAAGTCACAATAAATGCCAAGTTAACTACAGAATTAAGATTAATTAATTTACAATAAAAAAAATAAATAAATACATATCTACAACAGTTTTTCCATTTATTTTAAAGATGTCTAAGAATTGATGAATTTAATATTATTATTACATTTGTTTTACTGTGAATGCATGAATTAATATTTCTATAACAGTGTTAGATAGTTTAATAGTTCCTTTTGATATGACTTAAATTCAATGGCTCTCTTGATAAATTAATAGTAAAACAATAAGTTTTTGTATGCCACTTAAAAAAAAAACCCACAAAAAACAAAATATAAAATATTACCAGCAGCATATTTAGGATTATTTCCAACCATTCCTACAGTGCGCCCGTTCATTCTTGCAAAACCAATAACAAGATTTTTAGCATAATTTGGCATTATCTCAAAAAAGTCTCTTTCATCAACAGTCTAACAAGGGAAAAGGAAAAAAGTTAAAGATTATTTGAATTTAATTAAAAGAACTTGGCATACTATAAACTCATCAAAAATGAAAAATAATTTACTTCTAAAATAACGTCCAACATATTATAACCAGCAGTAGTTTCCAAAGGAATTACAGTTTCTAAGCTCTGGACATTTCTGTCCCTATAACAAGAAAAAAAAATTTTCGATCAAACAATTTTTCTACATTTATTATATATAATCTACATATTTTATATGGGTTAAAAATTATACAGGTTTTTAATAAACAACAGAAAATATTAATATTCTGTTCAAATTTATTTTACACAGCTCAAATTAAATTGATACAGAAAAACTATTTTGGACTTGTTATTTAAGACTTAAAAAATTATAAATGCAAATAAAAAAACTAAGCATATTTTTAACAAAGATGAAACAAATTATATGGCAATAAAAAAAAAAGATATTTAGTTACAAATTAATTATTTACAAAATTATAATAAAAATAATTCAAAGTTGTAATTTATACCAAGGATCATCACATTCTCTGATGGGTGGTGGATCAGTGCTGCTGAGAGGTAGAAAATTATAAAATTTTCTCAAATTGAGCAGAGCATCAACATCATTCTCAAAGGCATTATGTGCAACTCCTGAAAAAATTAACTAACATTATAACTATAAAATAATTATAGCATTTACAATAGAATATCAAAATTATAATTATTTAAAATATTATTAGCCCACTCATATAATTACATATTAATATTTATAAATATTATACATAACTTTAAATAAAAAACACATCCGCATACAGAATGTTTTAACATTACCTGAAATTGTAGTATGTGTTTTAGCACCACCCAATTCTTCTTGTGTTACATCTTCATTTGTTACCGACTGAAAAAAAAAAAATGTAGAGAGGTTTTTATGCCTATATTTTACTCTGAATTCATTAGAAAATTATCCAATGTATTCTAGATTTAATTAGCATAATTTCCTTTAATTAACATTATTTAATTTGCAACACTGTGCATTTTTACACCAAAAATAAAAGATCTAAAATAATCCAGATTATTCACGTTACCAATAAATTCTGATTTTCGAACCATGTTTAAAAAAAAATAAAAAGTACTTTTTAGTCTTAAAGAACACTTTTAGTGTTACAACTGTATAAAAAAAATATATATTAAAACTTAAGTTTTAACATATTTTATGGAAATAAAATATTAATTACTAATTATAGGAAAGAAAATATGCATTTAAGAATTATGGTGGAAATGATATTTTTCTAACACTTTGCTATCTTCAAATTTGCTAGAAAGATGAAAATCTTGATCAGCATCACAATTATTTATTTATTTGGCTTCCTGCAAAGCCTTTTTAGTTCTTATCTTTGATTTCATTAAGGATTTTATCTATTCGCATATGCTAATGTATGATTATATGATTGTATGATTATCTAGGTTTGTAAAAGTTCGCCTCCCATCCATTATTCACACCATGTTATGTTTATGTTAGAAAAATTATTTATTTGTCTTTACACAAAAAGTTCTGTCAATGTTTTTTAGCAAAAAAACAATTTTCCCTGAAAAAAAAGTCAATAAATTATGTACAGCTACCCATAATTTACACTAAGAAATTCTAAGTCTTTTTAATGCATACTCCACAGATTATAAAAAGTAAATTATGGTGCATTCTTAAAATATAACTTAATATATTTAATATAAAACATGAACTTTTATTTTAGAATTATATATTTTTTTTTTAACTAAATGAGTTTCAAGAATTGCAAAATTATTTAATTTTTATAATTGGGAAAAAAATTGAAATTTCAAATAAAATTATTAATAAGTACTATTAAATTATTTAAAATCAATCAATAAATAATTATTATTAATAATTTTATTATTTAATAAATTAAAATTAATAAAATTATTGATTTTATATATTATGCATTTGAAATGGAATCAAGTTAAATGCTACAAGCACCTTTTAACACATACATGTATAATATTAATTTTTTAATAGAATAATTTATTTCTAACAATTTCAAAAATTTTACAATACAACTATAAAAAAAAAACCAGCATACCTTAACCACTTCTGGTCCAGTAATAAAAAGATAAGAAGTATCCTATAATAAAATTTTCTTATATTAATTTTGTAAACAAAATGTTTCTAATTACATACAGTGAATAGATTGTATCTCTTTTTACCAAAAAATTATCAAATATTCTATTTAATTTAGATATTTAAAAATTATATATGCAGTTTACATAAAAGTATACTTAATTTCTAAAAAAAATAAATGCAATAAAAAAATTTTAAAATTCATGGAACATGTAAAAATTTTAATTAAAAAGGCAAAGTAGATTACTAACTGCAATAAAAAGAACAGAATGAAAAAATATTAAACATGGGATATGCCATCAATGAAAAGAAAATTTACAAATATAAGTAAGAAATGCTTACTTTAACCATAAAAACAAAATCTGTCAAGGCTGGTGAATAAACAGCACCTCCAGCACAAGGACCCATAATAACAGAGATCTGTGGAACAACACCAGAAGCAAGAACATTCCTTTGGAAAATATCAGCATACCCTGCAAGGGATTCAACACCTTCCTGTATACGAGCACCGCCAGAGTCATTGATTCCAATAACAGGAGAGCCAACAAGGATAGCTTGATCCATAATCTAGAAGATTATAACAACTTAGTCAATAATACATTTCAGAAATGAAAAATGTTTTATCAAATAATTTACATTAAAAAATGAGGAATATACTTTTAAGATTTTAAAAAGCTGCATAAAATTTTACATATAGATAATAAAATTTGATGTAAATTTTTTAAGTTTTAATGAAATAAAAATTATAAAATAGCCTTAAATGTTGCAAAGCAAAATAGTTAATGAAAATACAATTTATCCTTTCATTAAATGTACTTTAATAAATTTTGCTATCAAAAAAATGAAAAACTCACTTTGCAAATCTTTTTTGCATGCACTGATGAAAGACTTCCTCCAAATACAGTGAAATCCTAAAATTAAAATTTAAAAAGTATAATTATTCAATTATAATGTTCATCCCAATTGTATTTAGAATATCAAGTTAAAGAAAGCAAATATATTTGTGTGAATTATTTTTAAAATGGTATAGCAGAAACAATATTCTTCTTAATAATCAATAAAACGAAATTAAAAAACAATCAGTAAAAATGTGAAAATTCAGAATTTTCCTTTTTCTATTTTAAAAAACAAATAAAAAAAACTTTAACTTGTATGGATAAATGATCTTTTTATATATATTTCATTAGGAACATTTATTTATGAATTTTTTAACAAAAGTTTTAAAAAATGTATATTTGTTGTTTAAAATTTAAATAACTCTTTATTCAATAAATCACCAAATTATTAGAAAATATATAAATTAAATATTCAATTTAATTAATAAGAATATAACTGTTTAATTGTAAAGATATCTCTTTGTGAAATTAACAAAATAATAGGTTTAGTTTTTCTTGTAGAAAAAAGATATAACAGTTCTGACATTTCTGTAACAAAGTAATTTAGGCATATTTATACAACATTAAATAAATAAACAAAATTATCTTATCATAAAAATAAGATAGTCTGTTTGCTAACCTGACTGAAGATGAAAACTTTGCGGCCATGAATGAGACCGTGGCCTGTTACCACACTATCCCCTGGGTACTGGAAAATGGTATTTAAAGCTATTAATAAATACAACTTGCAATTCAACACAAGTAATAAATCTATTTTTATACAATAGCATATCAAAAAATTTAGAGAGAAATTAAACTGTTTCTATCTTATTTATTAATAACATTTTTGCTTTCATTAAAAACTATAAATTTATGTTAGGTATTTATCATACAATTTAAGAAATTAAACATGAGCATATTGTTAAAAATAGCAATTTAATAATCCACAATTTACATTTTTCAGATTAATTTTTAGAAATGAAAATTACAAGCCAAATTTATATCACTTCAAAGCTACGAAAATAATTTAATACCCAATAATTTGGCTAACACTTAAAAATCCACTTTTTACATTAAAATATGTTATTTAAAAGGTAAATATAGTTAAATACTCTTGAAAATAGTATTGAATTACTATTTGTTCAAGTTTTATTTCTTTAACAGTTAATGAAATAAAAGTTTCAAACAAAACACTAATTTGCATACTCATTTTCTAATATATATATTGAAACACGTCTTGCAATTCTATAAAAAAAAATTTCAAATCACTAAGAACTGAACTTAATAAAGTTAAATAAACCTTAAAATCATTTTTTTAATATCTTACACTAAAATTTCAAACATATTTAACTTACATGTCGTAATAACAAGATATATGTAGTAGTAATAATAATAATAGTAAACACTTATTGAATTTGTTGCCTTAAAAATATTGATGAATATTCCATCTTTAAGCAAGTATATTATATTGAATGAGATGAAGTTATATCATCTTCATAGAACAAAACAAGAAAAATTAAATAATTTAGGAAAGGAAAGTCTCTCAAACCTTCTCTTTTTCCATTCCAAAATCAGTACATGTATGTTCTGAGAACATATCATACTCCACAAATGTACCAACATCCATCAATAGCTGAATTCTTTCTCTTGCAGTTAATTTGCCCTGTTAATAAAATGTTCAATACTTATTTACCACATACATAAACAAATAAATAGAAATTAAAATGTACTATAAGATTAAATTATTATTATATAATCTACATTAAAATTATAGAAAGGATCTAATTCTGGAACATAACACCTCCAACAAAAATTACTATTAAACAATTTATTTTGAGAAATTCAACCACAACTCAAAAATACAATCATCTTTACATTCAAATCAGATTTCATTATGTTAGAAAATAAATACAGAAAATTCTAAAAAGAATTAAATTATTTTAAGTGAATCTCAAAAATTTAAATTTAAATTTTTTTCATAAAAAATACTTCAATACGATTCTGTCTGTAAATACAATAGAGGGATTGAAATGTAGCTAATTTGGAGAAAACTCTTAAAGGTTAAGAAAACATTCGTCTCTTTAATAGCAGAAAAGTCTTACTAAAAGTCTTAAATATTGGATAGTTATTACTTACTACTTTTTACTTATTTTTTTAAGATTACATCTGTAAATCTTAACATATTTGATTTTCTTTTAAAACATGAACACATCTAATTTTAATTTTAATTTTTTCTAACTAATAATACTTCACAATAGTAATTCGTAGTAATACTTCACAAAATATTTTTCAGTCTTTTTTTTAAAGGGTAAGAAAATTGTAATTATTATTAGTAACTTAAGGACAAAATAGAACAACTTATAAAATTCATAAGATATAATATCTAATATTTAAAAATAAATGCTGATTAAGAATGACAATTTGGAAAAATTATATAAAAGATGTACTTAAAAGTTTTCATACCTAATAAACCAGAAGTAAAAATTACGAAAGATTTATACAGATTTTTAATTAACTTTTTTGGCTAACAGATGACTAAGATTGAAAACCATTTTAATTCCATTAAACTTTTGCAAAATATTTGAAATACATAAAAACATCACAAAATTTCAACAACAATTAGAAATAAAACAAAATTAAATTTTATTTATTTTATTTTCAATTATCAAAACCATATGTTTATGTATTTTTATCATGTTTTCTTTCTTCAACAATGACGTTCATACAAAACAATAAAAGAAAAATTTAAATCTTTACCTTTCTGTGTTGAGCTTCAATTCTTTTATCACCACCACCCATAATTGCTCTTTTTCTACGTTCTTCGATTTGATTTTTAACATTAAGAGTATGTGCTATGCCAGAGGAAGACAATCTGAATGAATCAGTTAAATATGATTTGTAAAGTAATTTTAAAACATTTCTACCCTGCATGATGTTGTTGAGATTCATTTTAAATGAGGATTCAAACTAAACACCAAGAAATTGTAAAAATATAAATTCAATAAATTTTGAGAAAACCTGCAAAATAATCAGATTCTAATTGCATAAAAAAAAGAAAATGCGGTTCAATTTTATTTAAGATATTAAATTATTTGTCTTGAATTATCACCATTTCATCGAGTATGATAAGATGATTAAGAAAACGCTCCTCTAGCAACTGCCTATCTCAAATGATCAATCAAAATCAAATTAAGAAGGCAAGACATAGAAACGAATTTGACCGTCACTTAACTAAGTGCCTTGATATTTATGCTGAAGAATACCGAAGGAATCCGAAAGGAAACCTATCAAATTAAATATAAACAAATTATCATTTACAAACAGTTAATTTCTATACCGTGAAAAAAATATTTCTGAATAAAATAAATAAGACATATATTTAAATCTTTTTTCCTTAAAAATCACAAATATGTATATATACTTTAAATCTGATAATATAATAAAATTTATTGATATTCATTTAGAATTTATTGTGATATATTCAATAATTCATATTACGAGTATCACATACTCCAACTTCAACCATAAATGCATTATTTTGTTTTTAAATGTTCATCGTGCCTGTGTATACATTGAGTTGTCCGCATTGAAAAACTGGAAACTGTTGTTACCAGTCAAAAGTTCATAAATATTTCTTATACAATATGTATTTTGTTTCGTTTCATACTCTTCAACTACTTTGAAAGTTCTTTCATTTTATTTATTGAAACAATTTTAAGTCATGGCTGCTTTTGGACTTGGAGAATTGATTTTAAAATCGAAACCATATGTTTATGTATTAGACAATATCAGTAGGGGACAAAAGATGCGACAGTTGCTTCAAAAAGTAAATTCCAATGAACTTCAAATCATAAACCTCTTTATTTCTTTTTACTTTATTTCTGTTTCTTCTTATTCTCTAGAGCTATATTTCTTAGCTTTTTTTTACATAATTCTTTTATGTACTTTATGAAGATACTGATATTTTTTTTCATTGTATTAAATGACACAATACTTTGTATTAAAACAAAATCCTAATACTAAATTTCAGTAGACTTCAGTGAATTCAATTTCATTAAGTAATCGTAATTTTTAATTTTTCCACGAATTTTATCGAATATCAGATGCACAAATTAAAGAAAAATATACTAAATGTTAAAAATGCTTAGTAATAAATTAAGAATTTTAAAAAATTTATGTGAGAAATATTGTTTCAATGAATAAGCATAAAGTTTATGTGTTTTTGCATAAGACGTGTTTTTAATTTGATTTATTTAATAAGTTTTTTTTTTCCATGCTTTAAAAATGCATATCTTATGAAATTAATTTTACAAGGGCTAGACATTTTTCTATTGGAGTAGGAAACAGTTTGAAATGTATTAATTGTATATAGTCATTTTAAATATATTACTAATATAATGCATTGCATTTGTGTTATAAATTAACATATCTTATTAAACTAAATACCATTGAACCAAAATTTTTTTTGTGAGCATCATTTATACTTCCAGCATAAATTTTTTAATTTAAAAAAGAAATTAATGAATTATGTTTAGTGTTTTAATTTATACTTGCCAATTATTTGATTTTTTTTTTTTTTTTAAATATATTTCTTTTAAATGAAAAATTAATATTTTTAATTTTATAGGTGTGATGATCTCAAACGTTGCAGCCAGTGTTCTTTCCTTTATTTTTGTAATAGGAGCTGCCAGGTGAGGAATTAAATTACTGTTTTTGTGAGACAAAATTTTAGAAATTTTTTTTTATGTTAGATTTCAGAATGAAATTACCATATTGTAACATTTTTTTTTTGTCTTAATACACATTGATTTCTGAATAAAAGCACCATTTACTATAATTTTTTTAACTTTTCCGGAGAACTCTTGGTGGCAGGACATTATTTAATGAAAATTGTAGTTTTCAATATAGTAGTTTGTTTTTTATAGTTTCCTTTGCATTATTTAAACAATTTTAAAAGTTTAATTATATAACATATGCCACAAACATTTGATCCGTAGTTACATATATCTATTTATAAATGTATATCCAACTAATATAAACTGAAAAGATGAGTACATTAGTACATCAACAAGCTTTCACTCTGAACATTATAGCTCTTTTTTTTTTTTTTGTTACTGTTAAAGCAAAATATCAAAACTAATGTTTTTTGGTGAAATAAGGATAAATTATCAACCTACGCATAACTTCATTGACTCTGCTTAGAAACAGATGCTAGTTTCTTTTTAACATTCTGAAAGGGACTTTTTGTTTAAGGAAGAAAATTTTAGAAGATACGGAGGAAGGGAATAAAAGGGTTTTTTTCCCTATTTTAATGAATAGTTATATTAGTTTCAAGGTAAAACATCAGTATTATAGCATTTTTTTTACAACTATAAACATATATTAATTACTCTTAAATATATTGATTATTTTTAATAAAATTGTATTTTTTAACCTTTATTTTATTAGCTGGTTTATCCCTCATATATATATTTATATATTCTACTGTTATATTAGTCATTGGTTATAATCTTTTAAAAAAATTTTTTTGTTTTTCAGTTTTAGCATTTTTTATGCACTATTAAATTTTATTAATGAAAAAATTATTCAAAATGATATGGCAAATATTTTGATTAGTGACCCATATATCTTTCTTTTTTTTTCTAAATTTTAGATAGTCATTTAATGTTTTATTTAATGCTTATATCTATAAAAATATTATATTTATGTATATACATATTTATATTGATTTTATGTATATTGAGAACGTTTATTAACAAAAGTATCATTGCATTTATTTTTATTAAGTGTTAATGTATTTGAGGATGTTTTAGTGTTTGAAATGAAAAAAAAAAGTTTATATATTTTTTATTTATTTTAAAGAAATTGTATCAAGATAAAGTTGATTTTTTATTTTTTAATGTGCAGCATAAAAAAAAGCTGTCTAGAGTGAAACTATCATCTACCGAGGATAAATAAACTGGATATTTTTCAATGTTTCTCTTTTTCACAGGAGATATGTGTATAATATTTATAAACCTATTTTATATTGAAGTAAATTTAATTTGAATATTTTAAGTATATCAGTAATAATATTGTTATTGACAATATGATAACAGAACTTATTTTTTATGTATATCTAGTTGTTCATAATTACTAATTTTATTTTCATTTATCATAGGAAAATGCTTGGGAAATGCATAAAAAAGAGTGCAAGTTTATATTAAAATCAAAGCCAAATGTACCAACTGCAAGTATGCGATTATTTGCGTTGATTCTTTTTAAGTTACAGGTAATTATTTGTGAGATTTTTCTCTTTTGTTAATTGATTAAAAATTGTTTATAGAAAAAAATGCATAACTATTTTACTGTTATATAAAACTAAACTCTTTGTGCATGATAATACTTTCCTAAAAAATGATTTGTAAAAAGTACTAAATGAAAACTTTTCTACATATTTTTTTATTTCAATCATGTTGGGTAAAAAATTACTGTACAAAGATCTTCTTTAAAACCAAATTTATAAAATTCATGAATTTTTTTTGAATTGTGAATTTTTTCTCAGACCTCAGGGTTTGTAACATAATAGTGAATATTTTCAGATATATGTTGCACAACAAAATAATCTAACCATTAAATTTAAATATACTGGGTATTTTAGAAACTTGGTGCTTTTTCTTAAGTCAAATTGTTGGTTTAATTTTCATTGTTTAATCATTTAAATGTGAAGCCTGATTCCTTTTTTCAAGAATAAGTTCTTTGGATGTCGAATTTATAATTAATTGTGTTTTATGTGTGTATTTTTTAGAAATATGGTGAAGATAACCCTCAAGAAGATATATATGGGCGTAAAGTTTCATTTAAAACTCTCATGTCTCGTGAGTAATAATTGCTTCATTAATTCTTTAAGTAAAAGATTTAAGCATGATAAAAATTTACTAAAACATGCAGGCTTTGTATATTATTTATTCATTATTATCAGATCATTAACACTTATTCAATGTTAAAAAATTAATTGAAGTATATTTTCTTTAAAAAAAAAAAGGCCTGAATGGTCGAGTGGCTAGCGCTCTGGCGCTCAGTACCACAGGTTTCGGGTTCGAGTACCGGCAGTGCCATGGATGTTGTAATGGTTGCGGGGGCATTGTTACTCCGCGTCTGTGGCTTATCTTCAAGTTAAATGCACCCCCTGGGTAATGCAGCGCTTGTCTTAGGCATCCAAGACAGCTGTTTAAGTATTTGTCAGCTGCATTATATATATATATATATTCTTAAAAAATTAAATATTTGTATCAAAGAACAAAAATTTGGTTACTCTTTAATATTTATGTTATTGTAACATTTATATAGCCTGTTAATGTACATACTTAACATTTATATTATTGTCTTAACATTTATTTACATTTTTGGAATTAATTAGTACATCATTAGATATTCTCAACTTTGATTAAATTTTATTATTTATTTCATAATTTATATATTTTTATAGATGCTGAGGAAATAAAACAAAGTATTAAACCTATTCAACAAATGGTAGCTTTGATAAGTACCCTTAAAGATTATATTGGTGAATCCAATATTCCTCCTCCATCCGAATTCATAGAAATCTTTGGAAAGGTGAGATTTTCTAAAACTTTTAAGTATATAATATAACCGAGTGTTAAAAAATTTTTTTATATCATTAAAATTGTGCCTTATATATTTTTTTAACAATGTTGTGTTTTAAGCCAGGGGTTTCCAATATTTTTAACCTGGTGACCACACTGACTCTTTGATTAAATCCCAAGGGCCAAGACCAAGTTAGCTTATCATACCAATATACGATGTTTTTAAATTAAACATGGATTTTCGTTTTGGAACTAGATGGTGAGTGTGGTATCTATGGCATGAGGGTAGACTCTCTCCATTCATAATTTTGGTTGGTATCAACATGCAAGTGTCAAGGACTTGTGCAAGAGATGCCATCTTCAGCTACAGCAGTATAATATCTTTTGGGGAGCGGCGAAATTTTCAGATTATGATGCAATTGCAATCAACATCAAGATTTTTCAAAATCGTTTTATTGCTGACATAGATAGAAACCTTTACCCCAAACTTCAAATGGAAAATATTGATTTGTAGGGTAGTGATACTTTAAAAAAAAATATTTAAACCTATCATTACTTGAATTTTGGATAACATGTTCGGTTACCAAACTAGGAGAATTCAACAAACAAAACTGGATTGAAAGTTTCTGTGATAAGTCAGGGACTGGACATAGCATTTATATGTCAGGACTGGAAGGGAAAAGTCAAAGTTTTTCTGTTGAACTTGAAGAAGAGAGTGCAACAAAAGGTCCCAAGGGTGTTTGTTCAAAATTATGGCAGGCAAATCTAGGTAGAATGTTACAGTTACTGTGTAGCGATAATTTGCTACATATCTACCTTTCTATTGATGAATGACCTTGGATCTGAGAATCTCAGATAATTTGAAAACAATGCCAATTAACTTGTAGATTGTATCACATTTTACAAAAGATATATAGATTATACAAGCTCCTCTTATGATCAAAGTTATCTAAACATAGAACTGTTTATTTATTTAAACATTAAAAAGTACATTTATTTTACAGATGGTAATCAATTCTTTTACTATAAGTAATCATGATGGAGAATCTATTGGTACTGGAGTTTATCTTGGGTACGTATAGGTAGGTTGTATGACATTTATTGGAACATTATTTTAAATATATTTTTTTTTCATGATATTAATTGCTGTATTATATAAAAATTGTATGGGGTATCCCAAAATTCAGGTAAGAATTATTGCTTTTAATGAAGGATACAAGAGCATATGTTTTAGAAAATAATTTGGTATACTCACTCCTGAACACCGAGCCTAAAGGTGTATCGACTTTCATTACCAAACATTCCAGATTATTTAGAATGTTTAAAAAATCAAGTCTTTCATGAATTTCTGAACACCCTGTATTTAAAACTCAAGGCAATTTTCAGTTTTTTTTTTTTTTTTTTATTTTTGTTATTATGTAAACAGTTTAATTTTTGTGTCAATTCATATTAAAATAATTTTTTTAAATTAACAAAAGCAATTTTAATTATACTTGTGTGTGATGAAGTCCTGCAGGGTCATACTATTTTCATACATTTCAAAAGTACAATGTGCATGAGTTTATCAAATAATCTCATTATTCCATTATTTTATCATAATTCATAATCTTATAGAAGAAATGTTTGATTTTTTTTTTCAATTTTTTTTTAGAGCTTCAGTATTCGATCATTCTTGTAATCCTAATGCTGAAGTTGTTTTTGATGGCATAAATATGTATATCCATGCTGTAAAACGTATCACCCCCAGAGACATTAATAAAGTAATTTTTATATGTTTCATAATCATTCTTGTAGAATTATTTTTTTCTTTAAATTTAGTTATTTCTTTAGAAATGTATTTATAACCAAAAAAATTTCTTTAAGGTATATATATCATACATAGAGCAAATTGAATTTACAGAAAAGCGACAAGAATCTCTATTGGAACAGTACTATTTTCTGTGTCAATGTGAAAAGTGTACATCCCCAGAATATGTAAGTGTCAACTTTATAAAATTTCTCAGATAATTATTCTGAGTATTACAATTGTTGTAATCATTGCTTTCTTTATTTTCAGAATGATTTGATGAAAAAGTTAATAGTTTCAGAGGAAGAAGCTAAACAACATTTAGAAAAATTTAGGGAGGGTTTGGAAAATATTAAAGAAATAAAAAAGAGTAAAGGTAAGGAATCATTGCATATAAAAATATATACCATTCCATATTTATACTTTCTTACTTTGGTTAAATATGAATTCCAGTGAAATTTTTACATTCCCTTTTTTTTTTAAGTTTCAAGTAAATAGTAGTACTGCAGAACATAGATCCATCATTTAATTCAATAACCTCAGCATAAATGTTATTTTAACAATATAAATAAAACTGACTGCTAGTTATTTTATCCTAATAGAATTTAGACAAATAGTTGAAATTAGTCCTGGATAATTTACAAAAAAAAAAGTTATTTTTTGTTTATTTAATAACAGATTTGATAATTTCCAAGATTTCTGGAATCTTCCATGATTTAAGTTCTTTCTACAGATGATATTGATGAAGTTCATAATAACAAATAACTGTATTTGAATATAAAATGCAAGAGAATTTTAAATTAAATATAAATTAAATTTTAAAAATTTATAAACATATAATCTTCTATACTTTTTAAAGTACAAATATATTTCCCATAACAAAAAAAACAACCATTTTTAGTTTTAGATACATCACCTCTGTAAAATCATTACTTTAAAAAAATTGTTATAAATTTTATTTAAATTTGTCTTTTTATATCTTAATACCTGTATTTAAGTTTAGATATCTTTTATTTAAGTTTGTTAGTATAGATTTTTGTAATTATAGTATCATTATTGATATAAATAAGGAATATAGTAATCTTTAAATTTGTTGTACACACTCAGAAATTGATGAATACACACACAAAAGTAAAAATTCTTGTATTGAAACAAACACTTCCTGAAGATTTAGTATGTATATATATAATGAGCAAATTATAAAATGTATTATTAATATACACACACTCAAATTTAATATATATAAGTAAATAAAAACTACAGAAATGTGATAACACAAGTTCTATAAACAAAAAATTATAAAAAAAAAAAAAAAATTGTAGATAAAATGATTCAAGATCATATTAAATTTGCACATAGGTAAATTTTCCTTATTTAACCCCTTAAAAGTTAGAAGGGTTTTTTTTTTCCCTCCGACTTTCTGATCATTTTTTTAACTTATAATAATTATTTATTATTATACTAGTAGCTACTTGAATTATTTGCTTTAAAATTAATTTATTTAAATGGTTATTATCTCAAGGCTCATCATTTAAAAAACATGCATTATCTTTAAAAGGTGTGAGGTCGATATAAACTATTACATTAACTACATATAGCCTAAGACATAACAAATTATATCCAAATTTTGATTGAATTGATAAGTGCTATTGAGTTTTAAAGATTTATTAAAACTAATAATTTTGTACATGAATTGCATGTAGTTTCTTTATTGTTGATCTGGGACAAAATCTAGATAAATAAATTAATACAGGTAAAAGAGTCTAAACTTCATTGATATCATCTGTAGAAAAAATTAAAATCTTGAAAGATTCCAAAAATCCTGGAAATTATCTTCAGAATCTAAATCTTCTGGATTAATATTATGTTTAATTAATTATCCATATTTATTTGAAACCAATGTTAAAGGCATAACATTTTGTACTTCATAAATTTGTAGAAATTATATTAAATTTTGAGACCCTGCAATTCTATATTTACCAAAATGAACCTCTAAAGCATCATACAATAACAAATTATTTAAACACCAAATACTAAGTAAATCCCTGCACTCACTAACACTTTCATACAATATCAGCTAATATCTACTCTATTTCGATTTCTATTTGGTTTTTCACATCTAAATGTCATCACAGACCTTTTCGAAATCAGCAGCAGACTGTTGTTGGATCTAGGAATTCTTGGCTCTAATGCAACATTAAAAAGTTTTGATTAATAGAGACGCCATCTATTGGACTGAAAAGTTATTAAAATGTCATGCTAACCACTTAACATTTCTTTTGATATTAGTTGGGGTAAAAGACTATAAAATCACTAGCTATAAGTTTAAGCAAAAAAAAAAAAAAAGGAGACAAGTGAAGATTGTTTATTTATTTAAAATGATATTAGGTATTTTTTTCAAATCCATTAGCAGCATTTACTGTAATCGTTTTCAGAAAAAAAGAAGACTCAGTGGAGATTGTGATAATATCTATAAGCCTCTCGCATTTATAATCGAGCTTTCTGTATTTTTTCCCACTCAAAACCCAAAAGATGACATTAATGCTCGAATTTAGGTTTTTAAAACTTTACAAGCTAAGAAAATTTATGGTTTTAAAATTATTGAAAAATTTTAAGAATGTTGAAAATTTATTTTTTTAAATACACTCCAAAATGTTCAAACTGAATATTTTATGTTAGTAGTGTAAATAAATATTTTATAATATATTCATTTCAATTTAGAACTTTAGTCCATTATTCACTCTTCATTTTAATTCAATGGTCACAGCACAATTGCTCTTTTAGCAGTGCAAATAAAACCCACATATATTAATGTGGAAAAATGTCCTCTGAGGGAATAATCATCTTTAAAATTGTCAGACGTTTTATTTATCTTAATAAAGTTATAGAAACTTCGACTTCATTTAAAAAAATAATAAATTTGAAACTACATAAAATTTTTAATAAATGTATAGATATGATTGATCATTTCACATTTAATTTGTTTTTAAATAGCTTGATAAATAAAATGCTTTCTTTGTATTATTGTATATTCGCTGTATGTCATAGGATAGAAAAACTTAAAATGGGAAATTATATGTTGACTTGCAATCATTGTTTCCTGTATTCATGGCTTCTTTCAAATATTGCCACTGAAAATGATGGATCAAATTCTACTGTATATGTACCAATAAAATATTTAATTTTTAAGCCCAAAAAAAAAAAATTGTTGTCAACGTTTGAATATCTATTTTAGCAATTTTCAGTGGAATTTCTTAGTTAACAATTATCTAATGTAATATATATATATTTATTAATATAGATATTAGAAGTAATAAAATAAATTTTTTGCTTAAAATTAAAGAAAGAATTCTATATTTATCTTGACTATAACTGGAAATCTATTCTATCCAAACAAGTTTTGTATTAAATCGTCTTATTGAAGAAAAGAAAATTAATTATTTTTATCTCTTTAAGCTAGTCATTTTTGCTATTCTAGCAAATATTCATCAAATTGACTACTTTTTTTTCTCTTAATAGTTGGTGCAGCCACCTTGTATTCAGCCTGCTTGCAAGAACTTAATGCTCAAGGTGAGATTTTGGCAGACACCCATATTTATCGAGTGAAAGTATTAGAAACTGCATTTGATGCTTGTGTATGGAATAACCAGTGGGCTGATGCTGTTATGATTGGGCAGCAGCTTTTGAAACCTTACAGGTATTAAAACATGCATTTATATTAATTATTTCTTAATACAGTAATCTTTCTGTAATCCTGTACCCATTGAGCCTTAGCTTTTGCATGGATTCAGGCATTGGTTGAGCTTCACTGCCAGATGCTGACACAATGCTCGTTTTCATCAGATACTTTAAACATTTTGAATCCATGTTATGGGTATAAACACATTAAATATACACATGCTTTAATTGCTTCAATTTTTTATCTAAACTGATTTATCCCTCTTACAAGTATATTGATGCTAGATAATTCAGTAAAATAGCTTATCCAACATGGCCATGTCCCTGAACTTGTTAAGGCTCGTGCTCACCGAGGCGAGAAGATTTAAGCGACAAGATTTGACCAATCACTAGCCTCACCACATTCGCCTGAAACTGGTTTGAAATGCTTTCAACACGAAGTGGAACTTCACAAGGCATAATGCTGTTTCTAACATTTCGCTGTAAAGGTGTCGAAGAAATTTTCTCGCCTGTCGCCTCGGTGGGAAGGAGCCTTTAGTTTAAAGAGGCTTTACTGTATTAATATTTTAACATATGTATTTTTGATCAAAATTTCAATTTATGACTAGCCGTCCAGTTTACGATCTCATATTTAAAAGTGTATTTCACTAGTGTGTGTCTTTTAATTGCTCTGCTTGTACTCATTCTATTATTTGTACTTGTGTTATTCGCTTAAGCCGATTTAAAAAAGTAAGGATTTTAATTTTTATATTTTATTAATAATAATTATTTGTTTATTAAACTTAAATTCATTCCTTCAACCTATTTTCACAATCCTTTAATCATCTGCATAAGTGTATTAAGCTTAAATTATTTGTATACATTGCCTATGCATTGAATGCATACTTTAATTTGCTATTTGTGAGTTTAATTACTAATTCTGCTTTATATTTGGGCTTCCATTATATGTGTACTTAAAGGGAAAAAATAAAATTCAATGGTACTCTGTTGCCTTTAAAAAAAGAAAAACATTCAGGGATAATTGTCTTTCACCATTTCATGATATTTTGCTTTGCTTTTCGTGAGTTTCTTAAAAAAAGAAGACTATTGTTAAACTAAATCCTCATAAAAGTAGCTTAAATGAAATAAATATAGGTTAATTATTTTAGTAATATTAGTTTATCTTTTCATAATTAGGGGGTTTACTGTAATATACTGTTTTAATAGATTTTTTTTAGGATGTTCATTCTTTTTTTTTTTAAATTGAATTTCATAAAAATATTTTTTTTAATATTAAATAATTAGCTAAAGTGTTTTTAATAAAATATATTGTGCACATATAGTGATTCTGAGTAGGAAGAAAGCCAGGAAACTATTCTAATTAGTAGTTGCAAGTTTAGTCAGAAAAGTCAGTGGGAAAATATTTTTCATAGTTTCTGTGGCTAACCTGTTCATGGAATTTCATAAATCAAATAAAATTTAATTGGCTGGTCCCTTATACAGGTTACCCATACAATTTAATAGTTACTGTTATGTATTTTGTTCTTGCATTTAATCTTAAAGAAAAATATCGATAAATCATAATGATGCAATAAATTATTTTCCTCGGCTATCTTTCAATACTGAATAAAGGATTAAATAAGAAAAAAAAAACTACAGAATTCCAAACAATTTTTTTAAGGGAAAAAAAAAAGCACGAGAAAGAAATTTAATAAAAGTCGAATGAAAGTAATTTAAATAAACCGATAAGAAACATTGAAAGTGGTCCAGGACATCTCTGATGCACTTTCTCATATATTTTGTGTGTAATAATGTTCCCTATAGAAAGTAGCTCTATATGGCAGAAAATATTATATTCAACAGTAATTAAAAATATTACTATAGAAGTTTGAAAGAAAGGGGTAACCTCTACATGAGTGCTATTTTTAACAATTTTTTAATTGAAAAAAAATCTCCTGATTTTTGATATTATGTGAACAAAAACAATTCTCAGTTATCATATTTGTAAATTGGTATTCTATGGTATTTTTTTGTTAATACAAATAGGTAAAAAATTTTATATTATTCTTTTAATTAAAACAGTCGGCCACTATCGTGAAGACTTTTGACTTGGTCTAACTTTGATAATAATATTTTAAATCCATGTACACGATAATTAAAACAGTGATATCTGGCATTGAATTATAGCTTTCAAGTTTTAAAATTGCATGTACTTTTCTTACAAACCACCTATACCATGTGGAAGGTAAATCAGATTGATTCTGTTTACTAATCTGTATGGTATTTCTGGGCCGACCCCAAGTGTAATTGTCTTGTTACAATTTCCATATTCTTTCATTAGTTAGCAATTCACCTTGAAAAGTACACATTTAAGAACATTAACATCAATATTTATGCGATTTACAAAAGTATTTCTCTACTATTCGAGTTGCTTATTTTTCATATTATACAAGATGGCTTTTGTTTGTCAATGAAATGCAAATTTTTATTACAATTTGAGAAAAAATACAAATCTCATGCAGTTTTTTTTCTTTAGGTTGTATTACAGTGATTACAATCCAGCATTTGGTGTCCATTTATTTAAACTGGGCAAGATTCAACTGTTTCTGAATTTACCTTCTTCCTATGAAACATTAAAACAGGTAATGCTAATAAAGGAATTCTTTCCAAATCTAACCAAATAAACCTCTATAATTATAATATGTTCATCATTGCCATACTAGAACTCCATTTTTTAAATTAAATATACAAAACAGTGAATGAATCAAAATTTAATTTATTTTTTTTGACAAATTGATCTTTGATTTTATTATGCCATAATAGTAATAAAAATTGTATTTTAAAATTAAAAACACAATTTCTTTGTTAATAAATAATTTTTTTAGTTTACGTATATGGAAAAAAAAGGAATACAGGTGGTTAATGTATGAAAATTTTTATTTGTAGGCAAGTGAGATCTTAGAAATAACGCACGGAAAGAAGCATCCTTTATATCAAGAACTTCTGGAAAATTTATGTGATTCAGAGTCGTTGTCCTTATCTAAGCTTAGTATTACTGAATAAATTTCATTTTGTTAAAAAATTGTTAAAAATTAATTTTAAATAATATTTTTATGATAGACTTCTAGGACCTGTATACGTAGCAGACATTTCAGAAATTTTTTCTATATTGGTTTGACATAAAAGGAAATGTCTATCATTTAAATATTAAGCATCATCTTTGCAAAATAAATCCTAATCAGTAGATTAAGTATAGAATACATTTCAATTTATTTCAAAAATAGATTATCATATTCATCGGTTCTCTTTATTTAGCATAAACTTATAAAGGTTTGATATTTTTCATTTCCAATTAAAACAAATCTTCTAGAACAGTATAAGTATTTAAATGGTGATGATCATTTTGTTAATGCGTCCCAAAACTGTAAAGTATGGTATAAAGAACATCCATTAAAATGAGTGACAATTGGTACACTAGTAACAGTTTAAGTTTACTTAACAGAAAGTTTTTTTTAAGAAACTAGTTGTTTTCAAAAATAGAAAAAAAAAATTTTAGCAGGCCAAGATAAATTTTTCTAAAATTTTAAAAACAATATACAAGTATTACAATTTAAATATGTTAATGAGATTGCAATTTTATTTTTAAAAGTTCCTTATATTGAGGTGTTATGTACTGATTTTAAGGAACAAGGCTAAATGCTCATCTGTCAGTCTACTTCTGAAATAATTCTTTCTAAGGTTCATAGTTGAAAACACTTGTTCACATGTATAAGATGAAGCAAACATAGCACTTCAGCATATTTATAAACAATTGCTTGAACTGATTGTTAGATTGCAACTCAATTCATTCAAGCTGCAAATCTGACCTCAGTGCTTCACAATTTACATTGAAAGACATGATAAAAATATCCAATTCTGTTAGAATGGAACTGAAATCTGCTTTCGAACTCAAAATACAGCTTTTCAAGACATTTTTATAATTCTTAAGATTATCTTCATTTACGGAGGGTATTGAATTTAACCTCGTGAAATGAGAAAAATATTTTTTTTAATAAAAAAAATATTTAATCAAAGTAGAAAAGGATGTATAAATATATATTTCTTTTAATTTGCCTCGGACCGGCAAATTAAAAGCATCGTCACTTCCATATTACAACTTGCCATCAATTAGATAGACTGCAGCTTCAGTCCAATTTGCAACAGTTGCGCTTTTCATTGAAATTCTCACTCTTTCTCCTCTTGCCCCCTTCATCGACGTGATAATTAAAATTACTTTAATGATAGTTGCTAACTTTGAAATCTGCTGTAATGTTTTAATCGCTGTCATTAACAAACTAATGGGATTACTAATATGGCAGCAAAGGAAGAAAAATTTAACTCTGAAAAGAGCTTTTTGTAATTAAAAAGCATAACATGAATAAGTTACAAATAATATAAGAAATGCAGATTAGTGTAAAATAAAGATTGAATATCTGGAGTATATTAGAAAAAATCAATGACTGAAAAGAAAGGGAACGTGCAGTTTTACTGAATGTTTCCATAGCGCAACCACTGCTGTTGCTCTGAAAAACAAATTTCTCCAATTAAACTGAAGATGTTTTACTTCCGCTCCTACTCCCACTACTAGTGATGTATTGATGAATAGAAACGAAAGCTGCAGGCTCATTTGGTCAATTCAGAATGTTTTATTTTTATCATTTTGATGAATATTTTATGTATACTTAAGGGACACTTTGTGGAACACAATTTGAAGACTGCTTTATATCAATCATTTTCCTTACTGTATGAACAAAATATTAAATTCAGATTAATAGAAATTGATAATTTTTTTAATACATATTCAATAATTTAAAATTTTATTTGCATTTATTACTCATATTCATTACCAAAAGTCTTTATTAGCAAAAGTTTAATACAAGCAAACTATTTATTACAAAATGGTCTGCATATATATTAAAGCACAGTAATGCTTATAATCCATTCATCCAATACAAGAATTGAATCATAAATGAGAGAAATTGAATACTTTAATATGGAAACTAATGCTAAAGAATATAGCACCATTTTAAATTATCACTGAAAAACTTTTTTCTTTCTATATTTGTCAGTAATAGAAACCTTTATTTACATAAGGCAAGATAATGAAAAAATAAAGCAACTCAATTTTTTTTTTTTTTTTTTTTTATGTACCTTTTCTGTAAATTTTATAAAATTATGGATACAAGATTAGTTTCCAAATAATAAAACGCAGAGCAAGTTACAAAAAAAAAACATTTTCAAACTTGCATAGAAATTTAATTTTGTAGTTTTAAATAAAGTTATCTTAAAATTTATTGCTACAAATAAATGATAAAAACATTCATTTACCTTTACGAGTTTAACATGAAATTCTTCAATGGATTATTTTAATTTTAATGCAATTCTGAATAGTAAAATTAACATATTCATTATAGAAAATGCATAAACATAAAATGAACACTTTCCTGAGATTCATTCATTTGAAACATTTAAGGCAGGATGAAAAAATAAACATAACAAAAATCTTGATACAATTTTGAGATTATTCATAATTACAGGTCACTTAATAAATTACTGTAGAATTCTACTCTATTAAAGAATTTAAATCATCAGGAATACAGACATTAACTAGAAAAATAGCAGACAATTGAGAACCATTTGTTGTAAAATAATATACATATATATTTTTTTTTTTTTTCAAAATTCAAATTTACAATGCAACATTTAAATCAAAATTTTTCAACATTAATTACTATTATTAAAGAGGCATAATAAGTGTTGGAAATGATAAATATACAAGAGATCGGCTTATAGAGTATAATGCACAGCATAATGCAATGATTATCAATAGCTTGTTCCAATGCTACATGCAAAATATGTACATGATTTGACAGACTGAATAAGAAAACTAATTTTCTTTACTCTAAAAATTGTTTAACTACAAAAATGAGATTCTGTTTTTACATTGTTCAAGAGCTCCAACTTTATCACAGTGACACAATAACATATTGATCATTCAAAGTGATTTACATGAATTGAGTGAAAATGTGTGATATACTGATCATTATGGCAAAGGTTCTTATAACACACTGCCTTGATTAAAAAGTTTATGATAAAGATTTATAAGACATTGAATCAAAAATATATATACTAGTCAATAAATAAAAAAATCTTTTTTTTTTTATCTTAATCCTATAAAAAGATTTTTTTGCATTTAAATAAATATTAGCACCATTCAAAAGTTCCAGTTTGATAAAAGGTAATTAGATTCATTTTGAAGCATGAGAAATGTTGATTGCGATTTCTTTTATCAATGACACATTAAAATTAAACCATATTAGCTGTTAGAGTTAACTCGTTATATAACCTTTTAGACTTGAATCCTTGTCTTTATATCTAAAACCAATAATATAAAAAAAGGTTTGTAAATATTATAAAACTGTGTTGTAAATTTCTATTTCAAATATGAAACAGCTTCATAATTTTTATGTTTATTTTGGGTTCCCAAAACAAAATTCTTTATTAATAAACATATCTAAATGAATTTTCTAAATATTCAATGTTTTATAATGACATTTTGAATAAATTTTTAAAAATCTAAAAATGGCATTCTACAAGGATGGTGAGAAAATGAATATCTAAACATAATGAGCAATGAGTACAAACTACACAAAAAAACAAAACAGATATGACTAACAAGTTAATAGACTCATGATTTATCTTGCTCCTATCATCAACACTCTTTCTAGTAGTATAATTTAATAGTCTTTATAAATCTTTTTTTTATCAATAAATGTTTCATAGTTAAAGCATCTTTGGTTAATCTATCACACTTACAGGTTAAACTGTAATTTTAAATTGAAAAATAGCTAAAAAAAATATACATACAATATCCATTCATACATTCCAATGATAAATGTTCATTTGTCGAAAGATTCAATATTTGTACCCGTATGATCACAGCTTCACTCTCAGAGTCACTGGGCATGTTAGGGTTTTGTCTCAATGTATATATATAAAAAATATTTTAAATAGATATTTCATTTATCATTGCAAAAATTGCACAGCAGTTATTGCACTAGGATCTCGATGAAATATCGAAGGGCACTTTTGACTTCTTTACACTTGTCCAGTCTCTGATTCATCGCTGGAACTGTCTGAAGTTTCAGTGTATTCATAGTCAAGACTCATATATTCCTGTAAAAGTAATAATAAATTAAATAAAATGTTTTGAAATTATAATGCCACTTTTGTTCAAATTAATTAGAATATCCTTTAAAAATATTTTTAAGACTTAGGAATAACTGTTAAAAGTGCAGATGAGTGCACAAAGCGGCCGTTTTTTCATGAATAGTGCTCAGATGACAAGACGACAAAAACATAACCCATCAACAATAGGATGGCATATAACCACACTAGAATTGAATAGTTAAGAAAGCATAATGCGTTCAACATATTACAATTAATTTTCATGACAAAAAATGTTGTCATGCCACTGAAGTAGTAGTTCGGGCATGATGAAATATTTCAAGATATCCAGTTAATGAAATTTGTTGAATTAAATTATAATTTTTAAAAAGATTGTTTAAAATTTCATTCATGGGAAACTATCAAACCATAGTATTCACCTATCATTAAATAGTTCTTTATAAAATAAAAGCAAGCTACTTCTTTAAAAAACTCTAACAAAATTATATCTATATACCAATTGTTATTTGAAATTATTATTTTATTAAGTATTATTATACACAATGGCATGGTGTACAATATAATTTTACACAATATACTTTTCACTTTTTTTTTTGGTCAAAGATTTTAATAAGAAAGCCATTATACATTCTATATTCTAAACTGGCAGATACTACTTAAGAATTTTTTATTATTTAATTAAAATATTCCTTAATAGAGTAAAATTATAATTATTGACATTTTTTACAAAAAAGATTAATGCTTCATTAATAATATGAATATAAATTACAATCTAATAAGCTAATTGTCTTGTCGCATATACATTAAATGCTAAAAAATTTATCTTTGTTTAAATTTATATCTCACCACATCTGAAGACTCCATGATTGCACTTTCGAGTGTCCCGACTAAAGTATTAAAAGTGGGTCTTTCATTAGAATTGGCATTCCAGCAATGCATCATCAATAGGTAACTATAAATAATCAATATAAATATTAAAAAATATTCTTTTCAATATAAGTAAAATTAAAATAATCATACATGATTTTTTTAACTCATATCATAATTTTTTTTTATAATTACTAGTATAAATTCTATCAAAATTATAAAGTAACTAGGAGAATTCGTATATATTGAATAAATTTTAAAGAAAATATTTTCTACTTTTTTTAATTAGAAATAAAGATTTGTAAATTCAAAAATAACTTCAAGATATGCTGAAATGAAATGGAAAATACACATCACTGCCTTTCATTGGAAATCACTTTTTTCTTTTTTTGTTGAACATCAGTGGGCCTCATGTAAGCCATGAACAGCCCACTAACGAGTGAAGAATAAAGAACAGTGTCTTCCAGAGGACTTTAAGTATTAACTTCTCCACATTTGCATGCTGTGTGGGAGAAAACGTCTACCAGACAGCCTGACTATGCATGTAAGGGGCTTTTTACACATATTGTCACTATCGTCTTCAAGTTTCTAATTTTTGAGAGCAGTGGCTACAAAAATACTACCAGAGGATTCAAACCTTTGCACTCAAGTACATGTTGCCATGAGTTGGTCAATATTGTATGATGGTTAACATTTATCTTGTGAAATTCACTGGTAAGAGACAGATGCGATTTTTTCCCTCCACACTTCATGCAATTTTCATACATAAGATAATTATAAGAAAAAGGCAGTATATGAAAAATATGGATTGTTACTAAATGACTGCACTGAAAAAGTTATGCCTTTAAGTTTTGACATTGCTAATGCTGAAAAGATATTTTGATAAAAGTTTTTATGATAAAAATATTTCTAAAAAAACACATATATAATAACAGAATTTACTGATGAAAATTTTTAATTATTTAGTTTAAATGGAGTAAAAAAAATTTCTTTCTGGAATTTTAACTTACGTATCCATACGGCATCCAATGGGCTTCTCAAGTCTATGACCACTTTTCAATAAATTAAACAGCCGTTCTGGAGGAATGGAGGCATATGGCATTCCTCCCAAAGTCATTATTTCCCACATCAAAACACCAAAAGACCAGCTAGAGTATATAATTATTATTTAGTTATCAAAAACTTTAAAAATGTGAAAATTATTTTTACAATAAAAGGAATACAAGGTAAAACAACATGGCAACATCTTTCATTTCTCATACACATTTTCAATGCGATTTCCACTTAATGTTAACGAAATAACCAGCATACTTTAGTTTAAAATACAAAAAGGCAACTTATATGCATTTTTCATAAAGTATATACATGGCATGTTTTCAATTTCATGTATATTTAAAAAAAAATTATTTATTATTTTAAAAACTGATTCAAAGACTGAAAGCTTAAAAAATAAGTAATGAAATTAAATGGATCTGATTTTGTGGAACTTGTTTATTTCAAATTTCTGGGTTAAATTCTTCATTTGTGCATTTATATTTTTTCATACAATACATGCTTCCTAATTTTAAGAAATAAAATGCTCTTCAATTTTTCAGTTTAAAATGCCTTATCTATTCAATTAGTTATTTATTTTATAGATATAATTTTTCTTTTGTGAAAATAAACTAAAGTAAATCATTAAAATTGTTTTAAAGCAAAAAATATAAAGCAGCATGTTATAGGTTTTAAATCTCTGTTGCAGAAAAATTTTAAGAACAAATTCACATCCTCCCCCACCCCATCCTTAATAATATTTACAAATCTAAAACCTTTTTAAATCATATCAGAAGCAAAATAATTTTTTATAGGTTTTTTTTTTTCTTTCTTCCTTTTTAGCAGTTTAAATTATTACTACAGTTTTTGATTATAATACATCTATAATGTAGCATTCTTACAAACAGAGAATGCCAATAAATACTTACACATCACTTTGAGTAGTGTAGATTCTATCCAAAAGTGACTCAAGGGCCATCCATTTAATTGGAAGTAAACCCTAAGTAAAAAGAAAGGAAATGTTAATATTAACTATTTAGAAGAAAAATAATAAATATATCCTCTCTTACATTTTTATAATTATCAGATTTACAATAAAAAAAATGACTTACATTCTTAGTTTTGCGATAATAATCATTTTCATGAACATCTCGAGCAAAACCAAAGTCTGCAATCTTCAGAATTTTATCTTCCATCACCAACACATTTCTAGCAGCTAAATCACGATGAATGCACTGAAATTAAAAAGTACATAAGTGCCAATATCAAGATTTCAAAAATATGGAATCAAACAGATAGCCTGTTTTCAGGGAATGTTAATTTAAAATGCGAAAAATTTAATTGGGACTTCTTACATCTATGCGAAAAATTTAATTGGGACTTCTTACATCTATGCAAACTACCGCATAGAAAAATTCAATACTGAAAAAAAACATTTATATTTAAAAATTTAATGAAAGAATAATATGGCTGTCTATAGTTATTCATTATAGAAAAGAATAGAAATATACAAATGGAATACTCAGTAGAAAAATATGAGCTGTAAGTGGAATACTTTAAACAACGATTTGTTTTCTTTTTATTTATTTGATAAAACTCTCCTACAAATCAAAGAATTAAAAAATAAAAACAAACTTGAATGTTTTTGAGTAAATCGAAGGCATTGGCAATAAAAAAAAAAAAATTTTATTGGCAAATAAATATAAGATTTTATTTAGAAAAATATTCAATTTTCTAAAAAATATTTATTACACAAAAAAAAAATTATGCATTCATTTACAATAATACAAAAAAATGAAATAGATTTTTTTTTTTTCATTCTCTTATTAACAAACTAGTGAAATCTCAAAAACTATTAATTTTCAATGCACTTTTGGTATTTCTTGTTTTAATGTATAATAATAATCTCCTAGCATATTTTCATTCTATTTGCTGTGGCATCCATTTTCCATTTAAGTTGCCGTCTAGTGGAATCTTTCCTTGCTCATTTGAAACTACTCTCAAATTATCCAAAATATATCAAGTGCTTGTAAGAAATTAAGGTTTAGAAATATACTGAATATCAAAACCCTAAATGACAAAACTGGGTTCTCTACAATTTCTTCATGGTTGAAATTTTTTTTTTCACCCAGTTTCTGTTTCCTTACAGTTAGAAATGCAAAGAAAGAGGGGGGAAAAGAAAATCCAATGCAAAAGGAATTCAATTTTCAAAAATTAAAAAACATCTCTCCTTGCATGAAAAAAAACCCTCAAAGTCAACCATCTCCATTCAACTAACATTACATTCAGCTACTACCCCTTTCAAAGCAAAATTACTGAGTCACTTTCTCTGCTATTTAAATTTCTACATTATTTCCTTATATTAACTCTTGATTTTTTTTCCTCCCATTTTTAAATGTTTTTTTTTTCCTTCTAAACTAAGTAGCTTGTGGAGCAGAACTACTACTCAATTCTTAATCTTGTTTTGTGCTATTCTTATAGTAGTAACATCGAGAGAAATGTCTGTTATATCAATTTGGTAGAGATGTGATCGAAACGAATACTGCAAACCTTTATACATGTCTAATAGAAAACAAAACCACTAAATGATGAATCAGAGCATATATTTTTTTAGAGCTGTTTTTTTTTTAATTGAAATTAAAATTTTGAAAACTCCTTATTTAGAACCTAACCAAATTATTATATTTTATTTGGTCCTTACTTATCTGAGGAAATTTGTCCTTCGAATACACCCATCTCTTTGTTTCTTGCTTTAAAAACTATTTAAGAAGTCTATTTTTTGTGTATACTTAATAGATAATACACTATTGAAGTTATACACATTCCCTTTTATAAAATGATGCTATGCAATATCTTTCTGATAATTGATTATGCAATATTACTAAAGTCAGTGCATAAGCGACTTTGGATCAATAATTTTCATAATAGAGTAACCAGCTGTTTTAATGCAGTGTCAGAAAACTCAAAAATGAAATAATAGCTCTTTCTCAATAGAAATAGTTCAGAAGAGGTGGACTATTTGAAAAATAGTCCATCTCTCTGCAGTTTAGAGGACTATGTGTGCATTTGCTGATATTTTAATTAGAAAGTTTAAGGTTAATCAGGTCATCAGACAGAGATAAAGTCATAAAAATAAAATGTATAGAAAAAACCAACTTTTGGTGCAAAATCTTCTAAACGAGGACAGAAAACATCCTTGAATTTCAAGGTCCTCTAAACTAAGATCTGACCATACTATTTTAACTTTAAAGCAATCACTTTCTCTCAAATAATACGAGAGAAATACAATTGTTATACTTAAATTTAATAAAATGAAATCTATAAGAATTAATCATTATTTTCAAACTGATGACAACCAGTGTAACCAGAATTGTTTCCAAATATCCAAATACAGATTAATGTTTTTAATACAAATTTAAATTACAAATATGATAAGGTGATGGGGACTGATGGCCAAGTGACCACCCAGTGCCAAAGAGTTCGAGTCCTGGCAGTGCCATGAATGTTTGTAGTGGTTCAGAATCCACTTTAAGCCCAGGTCTAAAATGACTGTAAAGTGTTGGATGTAAGGCTGACAACCCTATCCAGTAAAGAAGAAAAAATCTCTCTCTCTCAAAATCTGCCAATAGGCAGATGGCTTGGTCCACCATGAGACTGTTGCGTTAATGAAAAAGAAGATAAGGTGATGAAAATATTATAGAAAAGAACCCCTTTTATGAATTGATTACTTCACAATATTAAAAATATCTCATAACAATTTTATGAATAGAATATAGAAGTTATGTGAAATTCAATGCATTTTATACCTTCTTTGATGATAAGTATTCCATTCCTTTCGCAATTTGATAAGCAAATGATAATAAATTCCGTTCAGTAATTAATTCTTTATCTGTTTTGGAAATTTCATATCCTGGAACTGGTCGACGAGCTCTAAGATAATCCCTCAAATTTCCATTAGCAGCATATTCCACAATCACATAGAAAGGTCCTTAAAGAAATTACAATAAATTCATTTTTATGTAATCAAAAACTAAAAAAAATAAATAACAAAATTTAAAATAACAAAATTTTCAAAACATTGACTTTTTTTTTTATACGTATAAAATCACAATAAATTTAATTGAAATATTTTCACTTATTCATAGACAATACCATTCATATTTAACTAATATGTGCACAGTTAGAAAAGGAACTGTTTAAATGACTTATTAAATATGGCAAATTAAAGTTTAAAAAATTCAGCAAAAGATGCAAAAAAAAATGGTTTTTTTTCTAAAATTGAAATATATAACTTGTCTCTAACCATTAATAATGCAATGTAGCTGAAGAAATTGTGTTTTAAAAAACAGACAATTAAGAAGCAGAAGTAAAAACAATTTTTTCTAAACACAGCAATAAAAAATTATACTGTTCCCCCTTCCCTTCTCTGCTTTCCAGGAATAAAGATTGAGAAATCCATTTCATTCACATACAAGAAATTTAGAAACATTTTGATTTCAGATTTTATTTTATGTAATTTATGATAGAAAAAAAACTTTACAAAATTCTTTAATAATTTTTAAGACAATTTCTATACCAGTGATGGGTATTCCCATCTCATATTTTAAGTGTATACTTACAAAAATTATAAATTTTATATAACTGATGTGTTAAATCATTAATAATATTTTTGTAAATTTCAAAAGACAGATCATTAAAATTTTTTTTAAAATAAAAAGAAATCTTATTGGAAATACTAAAATTTCTATGGTATCTTTTCCTATAAATTTTCATAAAAGGGAAATTTATAAATTATCAATAAGTGAGGGAAAAAAGAAATTTGTTTTTTGTAGGTGTCACTTTCCATTGATTAATAAGATGCTTTTCTATTACTATTTCAAAACTCCAGTTCCGTACATAAAGAAAATTACTCAGATTACAATTAAAATTAGTTATTACCATTCTGTGTGCAACAGCCTAACAAATTGATGATATGTGCATGTCTTCCAACTAGCTTCATCATTTCAGCTTCCGATATTAAATCGATGAAATCTTGGTCAGAATAACCATCTGAAATAAAATAATTTGTTTAACGCAATCAATTATTTCCTTATTAATATAACATTAATAAATACAATTTAAAATATAATTAAAAATATAGAATTGCTAATACAATACAATATATATATATATATATATATATATACACACACATACATACATCTAATTCTGTTTTTAAGTGAACTTCTTATATACGGTTTGTAAAATTTTGCTTTAATTTTATCTTTATTTTTATAGTTGCAACATAATTAGAGACAAGAAATGTAATGTGATTTCCATTTGTGTGAATTCTGGAAATTTATAACTTCAATATGAAATTTGGTCTGTTTTGGCTAATTTTTGTATTTATGAATTAGTTACATGCTTTTTCTCTTTTCAAATGATAATTTACTTTACATGATATATCTTTACAAAATAAAATTGTTTAAAATATACTAACATGAAAATTCGTGGTTTATTGTATTATTTTTTCTGATCCTGAGGACTGGAACCAATCTTCTATTTTTCCCATATATACAATATATTTTTTTACACTAATTTTTTTACGTGTATTTTTCGGGAACATATATATCATCTAAAAACAGAATCTATTTCTTTTCAGCCTAATGTTTATCTCTGTATTTTTCCCGATTTTTATTAATATATATTATATTCTTAAAATTGCAATGATTAAAATACTGAACAACAAAATAAAAATATGAAAAATAAACTACTCTTACAACAATTAACAAAATATAACGCATATCATAAAAAGTTGAACAAGACAGAACTTAATAATTAAATATGGTTCTGATCAGGATTTTCATCTCTCTAACAACTATAAAGATTACAAATCATATATATATATATACATATATATATTTTTTACTACAGTTCTTGTATGCAGTTTTCATTTTTAAATTAAATTATATATATATATATTTCATATTGAGATTAAAAATACTCTTATAAAATTTAAAATGTTTAACTAATTTTATACTGTAGGCATAAAAACAGAATTTGATTGAACATATTGCAAAGAGCATGAAAGGTTTACATATATGTACACTTTCCATTTCATAATTTTAAAAGTAAAATGATAGATGGTTATAAAAGTAATATATATACAAAATAATAATAAAAAATTATAATTCTGACACTATATAACTAGTTTTAAAGTAATATTATAAGTATGTGTTAATATTAAAGATTTTAATTTAAATATTTCCAGATTGATTGATTGTACTAGATTGATCCAACTAGATTGTATAACATACAAATAATAGCATTCATTAATATGCATTATAATGCAAATTGTGCTTTTAATTAAAAAATTATTTATTTTGTTTAAATTTCTTTGTATTATATTCAAATAAATACGCAATTTCTTAGTTTATGGCATCAATCCAATTGTCACCTAATGGATGATTTTTTTTTTTCATTCATCAACTAAGATTCATATTAGGAACGGTATTTAAAGAGAACTAAAGGGGAAAAAATGTACAGAAATTGGAAATTATTATTTTTTTTTTCTATTTTACTTTTAGACTACATCAAGTGAATTTAATAGCAATTAATATAATTGAAAGATAATTATAAACTTGGTTATTAAAATTAAACTTTCCTATCTTTCTAAATATGGAAGTCATACATACTGTAAGAAATTGTTTGAATACATTTCACACATAACTTAAAAATAGATAAAAACCCTTCATAAAATTTGCAATTTAGTGTATGTACCTTTTAGCATTTTCACTGCAACAGTAGTTGACTTCTGTCCATTAAGGTCTTTGGCCTCTGCCTGCACTACTTGACCGAAGGCTCCTCTGCCAAGGGGCTTTCCAAATACAAGTCTACAATTTATTATAAACAAATGAATAAGAGTTTTAAGTGCAAGTACAAATTTATAGAATACCAAATAACTTCAAAACAGTAAATATTAAAATGAAAAACAGTATATATACATGATGGGAGACAAAACAATAGTGTAATATACTAAAAAGCTTTTTAACTACCAACATTATCAAAGCTGTGTGGTATTTTCCTAAAAGAAGCACAAAAAATTTCCAAATTAATAATAAAATCATATGAAATATGCAAAAAATAGTTAAATTTGTAGAAATTGTAAGGAACCACGATTCCACTTATAATCCAATAATTTTCTTCACAATGTATGCCACTCATCAACCCTAGTAACAAACTCACCAGACATAGAAACACACACACGCACATATATATACAATGAATAATTATGTCAAAATATAAAACATATAATGAATTAGTTGTCATATTTTACAATTACAATACAAAGAAATACAATTTTTATTAATACATTATTATAAAAAATTTACAAGAAATTCTTTAAATTAAATAACTATTACTTAAAAATTTTGAATTACTAACTATTTCTGTGCAATATGAATCAAACATTTGAGCATTAATCATTTATACGAGTTCAAATAGTATAATTCATTTTTATTACCTTAATTTAATACTTATAATCCACAAATTATACATTAAGAAGTTTTAAAATTTTGTGGTACGAATTATAAGCCATTGTGCATAATCTGTAGACTTTTTTTTTAGTAATTTCGTAACAATCAGTTCTATAAAAACTTCCACCTAAAAATATTTCATATTACAAAAAAATTGCCAGAAAGGGTATGAAAAGGTATGTATGTATGCATTATTATTATTATTTTTACATAAAGGAAGAAAAATAATTGTAGCTGATGGAATGTAACTAGACTTTCCCCAAAGGTCTATGATGCATCACATATCTTTGTCTGTTAATGGATTAAAAAGGCCTGTATGAAATTATAAATCAGAATTGCAGAATTTACATAATGCCAAATTTAATTAACTGTAATTTTAGATCCAAGATTTTCATTTCTCTAATAAATATGAAGATTACAAACCATGCAGAAAATAGTTTCTTTTGTTTCACCAAAGTTCTAAGTGCATGCCTTCTTTACCATTTCAATTATCTTAATTGTATGGCATATTTCCATTTATATAAATATGGCATTAAAAAAGCTATTTAAACTGAAAAGATTGTTAGTTTTAAATCATAGTATAAAAAATATAAAAAAAACTTGATTGGTTTATACTGAAGACTGAAGAATCACTCACAGATTATATGAATAACTGAAAAATACACCTGTCAGTTATAAAAGTTCTGCAGATTACAAGAAGAAAATTATATTTAATTTTATAGGGCATAAGTAAGATTTCATTTCAGGTCAAAATGCATTAAAAAAAAAAAGGAACATGCTTACCGATCCCTAGGAAATTCCCAAGCAGGATCGAGAGGGACTTCATACTCTGAAATGCCAGCAGAATTTTCATAGTTTGGATCAAATCCTTGAATTTTTACAAGTGGAGCAGTCAAGTTCTGTGAGCCATCAGATGTCTAAGCAAAAACAAATCAGATCATGATTTCTAACTAATAATAATTAGAAAATTTCTACCTATTTTTAATAGGTAGAAATATTTTAATAGTTAAGAATTAATAAATTTGTAATAATAAATTACTAATAATTTTGTTTGTAAGAATTTAAAGATTTATTTTAAGAAAAGAAATTCGACGGTTTATTAGCAACAAATTTACTCTAAATTAAATTCATGAACTATAATAAAATAATATTATTTTTTTTTTTATTTTTTTTTTTTTTTTTTTTTATGCAATAAATATTTAATGTTTAATTATATTAAAGTTGCATTTCTTTAAACCATGGAATTTAAAAAAAGTTTTTACAGCCATTATTATCGTTTCAATTTTCAATTCGTTTTTTTTAAATTTTAATATTAAATAACAGACAAAGATAGTCTGCAATCTATACAATATTCTAAATGATAAAATAAACTCAAATGTTAAGTTTCAATGAATTATTGATTATTCTAATTTATTAAAGGCACAATTAATTTTTATATGAAATATTTAGAAATTACCTGGTGGATTAAAACAACTCTCTTCTTTAAAAATACATTCAAAGGTTTACTAGCTGCAATTAAACGTAATCTTTTCTCTTCTCTTATGCGACGATAATACAGAATAAAACACGATATTATCAAAATAATGACACCAAATGCTATACTAAATCCAATCAGCATGAAAGGTGTTTTCTTCTTATTATCCTCTATTATTTCAGGGTCTGTAAAAAATTTTTAAATGATTATATATAAAACTCAATTTTTGTAAATTCATAAATTTATTTTAGTTGAATAAAACATGTAAAATTATTCAATCTATTATTTATTATTGAATAATTATCACAAAATGGAACTGCATTTTTTATAATTTTAGATACAGAAGCTGTTAAAACCTTTATGTTTGTATTATGTGAAATTGGCAACTGTACTTTAATAAAATAATAACTATTAGCTAATCATGATGCTATGTGAATGCCAAATACAAAATGTTTCATTTTCACTGTTCACGCATTAAAAAAAAAAAAAAAATGTATAAAATCTTTTTGAACTTTGATTTCCAAAGTCTAACTTGCTGAGATTGAATTGTATAAATTATGTAATAATTATATTGTAAATTAAGCATTTACTCTATTGCATATGGTATATGAAGATAAAATTTTATGCTGAATAAAATGTAAGTTTAATAATTTATTATTTTCTGACAGAAAAAAATACATGTAAAATTATTCAAGATATTAAACGACAATCAGGATTTTTCTCAAAATATTTTTTTAGCTAATTAATAAAAGATTGTCATTATGATAATTTGTAAAAAATTGACAAACCAGTGATAAAGATGTAACTTACAAGGTATAACATTAAGGTATGCATTTTGAGTAGAATTTCCCAATGTATTAGAAGCCATACATCCATACCATCCACTATCTTCAAAACTTACATTGCGTAAAACCAAAAATGTAGGATCAGTATTATTTGGGTCATTCGACTAGAAAGAATAATAAATATTCATTTTAATTATAATACAAAACTTAAAATTAATCAAAAACAGTCTTAAAAATATTTACTTTATTTCAATTTCTTACCAAAATATTTTTCGGCAAAAATAATAACATTTAATAAATAAATATTAAAATGTATATAGATTTTATATTTCAGAAAATTTAACATAAAAAATTAGAGAAATCCAATTTTAAAAAAAATCTCAAAATTAAAATCAATTTTACCCAATAATTCAAAATTAAATTTTAGTCCACTATTAAATCAAACAAGGTGAAAAAAATTTTTTACTTGAAAATGTTTATGAACATCTTCCAAAATTTACATAGTATATTAGTTTTTTTTTTAATTAAGAATTTTTTTAAAACTAGTACTAAAGTTTTTCATTAACAAATAACCAAAATAGAAAAAGATTGGCATTCAAAATAAAAAAAACTGAAGGAGAACAAATTCCTAGACTATTGATTCATCACAGAAGAAATTTTTTAAGTTTTTTAATATTACAATATATTTTAAGTTAAAACATAGCATAGTACAACAATATTTAAAATAATTAAATTTTAATTTTAAAATTTAATATTGAAAATAATAGATCAAATCACTAATAATAATCAAATAATCTGATTTCATCTAATCAATTATTCATTGCTTTACTAAAAATAGCAAAATTAAATCTTCAACAAAACTTTGATCAATCATCAGGAATTTTTAAACAAGATAAAATTTTACAAAACTAATTGAATATCTAAACTGATAAGATACTTACTTCAACATATTTTACTTTTGGTACAAAATATTCAGAATCTGATGTATCATTTACATCTAAATACCTTAGCCAATATATACTCGGATGTAAGTCACTTATAAACCTGCATTCAAATGCAACAGTTTCTCCTACAAATACAGTCTGATTACCAGGATAGTTTTCTAACATAATAGGACGATGTGGTACTCGTTCTGAAAAAAAGTTAAAGGAAAATCGAAATCAAATTTTTTATATTACCTAATCACACAAAACAAAATTAAATGATTATATAATGGGATATATATATATATATATATATATATATATATATTATATGAATATCTGCTATTTATTTTTAATACATACTATTATACGATCATAGATCACAGAGAAAATTAACAAGCTGTTTAATCGGACGAATTCAAAAAGAATCACCTGGGAGGAAATGTCATTTATAAGGGATTTCAGTTGCAATAAAAAGAATTTTAAATTTTAATAATTAAAAAGCAGACGATATTAAAACATAAATTAGATTAAAAAATTCCATACTAATTATTCAACTTTTTTTCTTTCAAAATAGTTTTGAGCAGTACTATATGTATATAGCAGTACGTATTAAGTTTGACAACTGCAATCATACTGCTTTCCATGTTCCACTCCAAAATTTCATCAAAACTTACAAACTTTAAAATTTTATTAAAGATCCGTGTAGTTTTACGATCATATCAGAGATTTTAAAGTACTGAAACTCAAATCTTTATCAACTTATTACAAATCTCAGCATCACATTTTAACGTCACAAACCTTATACCAAGAGGATAAGTTTACATACAACAAATTTTTTTTAGATGTATTAAATTATTCAAAAATTATCTTATTAAATTCTTTTAATAAAGTAATTTTATGATAGAATAATTTTTAAAGACTTACCAACTACTTCAACAGTAAAATTAAATTCTACACTGCCTTCACTATTTGAAGCAACACAAGTATATAGTCCATCATCAGCCACTGTTAGATGCTCAAGTTTCAAGGACCATTTTTGGAAACGCACCTAAAAATTAAAATGTTATTGAGGAATATTTTTCAAAAATTATACATGCTAGGGAACTTTGTCTTTTATTTGATTTGCTTTCTAACCCATAGTAATTAAAACATTGATAGAGGATAAATAATGTTCTATTCTACAACTATTTTCACACACAAACAAATTTATAATATTATTTGTCAGGCCTCTTAAAAAAAATTGAAGAAAGCTTTAATTTCATAGTTTTTAAATAGCACAAGGAAGCAAATTCAACTGACTTTTGGTCTACAAATATTTAACATTTATTTAAAATGTCTTTATATTTATATATATATATATATATATATAAATACAAAGTAGTGGGGGGAAAGTGAAGTTGAGAAATTGCATTAGAAATTTTATGTTTTAGTACTAAAAAATTTTATAGGATTTTAAGACAAGCAAAGAAAAATTGTACTTTTAAACACAATAATGCTTTATTTGAAATATATTAAAATGTTATTTGCTCTTAATAGTAGAATAGCTTCTACAAAACTATTTGTATTTAAGAAAGCTTTTTATAAGCAAAGTGCTGAGAAAAGTCTTGCAATATGTCTCTACTTGATATGCTACTGTCTCTTACTTGATATGCTGCTAAAGCAGTAACTTTTTTTCCTACTGATTGTATTATTCAAGAATACAATTCAATTAACATTTTAACATTAATTCAAGAATTTAGAAAAGAGTTGGGAGTCTTATTTTGATATTGACTTTGAACTCCTTCCAAAACATCTTGACTTGGCTCCCCCCTCCTCTGGATATTATTTCTGAGATATAAGCTTTTCATTCAATCTAATTCAATAATTTAGGATACTAGATATATTAAAATTATTTAAACATAATTTGAAAATGCAATTTCTCAAAAATCAATATTTTATTTAATTTGAAATAAAACAATTAAGAATAAATATTTTCATTGAAAACTTTTTCAATTCAATATTATTAATTTTTATCATAAGAAATGGAACCAGGTTTATAAAAATTTTAGGAATAAAATTCTTACACGATCATCTTTTTTCAATCGCCTTTTATCCTTAAACCATATAACTTCTGGAATAGGAAAACCATCAGCTTGACATTTTAGGATTGCAGTAGATCCAGCAGGCTTAACAACAAGTGGCAACATCCTATTCATTTTTACAAAAGACGGTACACGGGGCTTACCTGGATAAAAATGTCAATAAGATTTAAAATATATAATTAATAAGTTCCATTCCTAATATTAGAGCACTTTCTCAAAAGAAAAGTAAGTTATAATAGAAAAATAATGTTCTGCATAATTAATATTAATAGAAAATTAAACAATCACATTATCTACAATAAAGTATTTATGTATTTAATTTCTAAATGCTGTATGGCCTAAAATTATCACATTTTGATGCATACATTCTCTAGAAAAAATGTGTGAAAAAAATTTGAATTTTAAGAATTCAAATTATTTTTTGTAATGTGCTGTTAATGAATTTTTCACAAAGGAAGAAGGACAGTCTTTTCTAAACATTGCAGAATAATAATCTTGCCATGAAACTAATCTTTTAATGTCTGAAATATTTAACATAGTTAACAAATTGTTCATGTTTTTTATGAATAAATTTTAAATTCATCACACATTGTAGTAAAAAGTTACAATGAATGAGACGAAGATGATACAATGATTCTTTTCACATTAAGGGAAATATTCCAAAATATAAATATCTTTCTTGAAATAAGAATTGCTAAAAAAAATTAATTGAATTATGTTATATGCATATTCAAATTTGGAAATGAAAATAGAATTAAAAGAATTTAAAAAAAAAAAGGCTGCTGTAACATTTTCATATTTAAAATAAGACACTTGGATAATGAGTTGCATATGCAAGTATCAAATATGGTAAAACATTAAAATCAGCTGTGTATTACGTACATGAAGATAATCTGCAATGCTAAGCCAGTGTGACAAGTCTTGAGATAATAAATGTCTAGTTCTGTACTCTGTCAAACAGTTTGAATAAAGGTAAGAATATTGAACTTTTATTAATATCAGAAAATGTCAATGAGACATCTGGATAAAATTTAACATAACCTACGTCTTGCCACCAGTTTGCAATATGTAATATTAAGCATGTATGAAAGATGATTGCGAATAAATGAAACATGCAATCAAAAACAAAGTATTGGGCAGGCAAGAAGCTGAGCTGGGGTTATATAGGTTTATGCTGATAGACATCCTATTATTAGTAAATTAATAATAGTGATGAAATTAGAGTTGTTTATAAGACTGCAAAGTCATTGTTCCATTTTGAGCCTGTGCTAATGATAATTAATCAGTGAACACATGCTATGGAGTTTTAGAGGCTATTGGACTACTGAGCAGCAGATGTCCAAAAATCCAAATGTAATTATATTTTATATCATTTGTATGGGCAAACTCGTGCGGTAATTTCCGATCTGCTTGATAAATGCAGGATGATTGATGACAAGAATATGGTATGAGTAATTATTTGCTAGGATACACGCTTCTTTTATCAGTGTACAAAGAAATCTAACGTGTTCACAAATCTAAACGTTATGGAATATAAGCTAAATTCATTTCTAATTATATCTTTTAAGATGACAATGTTCCTTGTTACATAAGTATATTTTTTTCTCCCATGGACTCCAAAACTCCACTACAATTTCTTTTAGTACCAGCATTGTTACTCAAAACAATGAGAATTATAAACGCCACATAATTTACAAGGACAACACAAATTTCTGTTCTAATCCTGGTATGATAAACCTACAGCAGCATTTTAATATCTAATTGCCTATACCTTACTAGATAAGAGGTTTTGATATTTTGGCTGATTGTTAAAAATATATAGTAATCTACATGATTTTTTTTTAAAAATTTAAAAAACGGTTATTTTATAATAAATACTACAAAAGCAATTTTAAATTATATTAAATCTTATCCTTAAATAGCTTACATTTAACTTTCTTTCAATGGATATTTCTTATAGTTTGAAATTTAATGTTAATAATGAATATGTGTTATCATAAACAAAAACAAATTAATTACAAAATATTACCTTCTACTACTTCTACGGTGAAATTATAATGAACAACACCTCTGCTATTAGAAATTACACAAGTATATCTGCCACTATCACTGTCATCTACTTTTTCAATTTTTAATGACCAGTCACGGAATTGTATCTAAAGTAAAACAAAAATATATTTCAAATATTATATAATAAATTAACTGGCATGAAAACAAAATATAATGGTATTATGCTTCAATTTCATATGAAATATAATTTATATATTAATACAATTAAATATTAGTGGTTCTCATACTCAAAAACATTCACTAAAAAAAGTATATTAAAATAATAATATAAAAGTATATCAGTATTGCACTGATAAAACATTATCTTTCAAACATATTTTACTTTTGGCATTTAAATATTTTGTTTTGCAATGAAACAATAGAAATTTTAATATTTGAAGTTAATCTATTTAATTGAAGTGTATTAATTAGAAATATGCTTTATAATATTGTATAGCAAAAAAAAAAAATTGTTATTCATATAATACTAAATTAAAGTAAACCATCCAATCATGGATTGCATGGAATGGTAAACGTCTGAATTAATAGAAATCGATTAATCGACAAGTAGTGTCGGGCATGAGCAACAAAAAACTGCTATGAAACAAAAAAGTATAATAGTTAGTGTGGAATTTTTTTCATCTTGTTTTTTCTTTAATGTTGGGTCATGTAAAATTTTAATTACAAATTAAATTCTTTTTTATTGGAATTAAAATCTCTCCTAAATGACATTTCCTGTCCTACAACACCACTCTTTTTTAATCTATACGACTTAGCCAACTATGATTTTTAATGATGAAAAAAAAAATGTTTTTTGAGTGAAGTGTGAAATAATTTTCTTGCTATGGAGATGGGGTACAAAGATAAAAAAATCAAATACCACTGCAATACAAATTTTTAAGTAATTTATAATAAAATGATACAGAAACTATAAATATATACTTAGCAACCATACATACATCTTTGGTTCCAGTCAAGACAGAGTCATTCTGGTACCAAACAATTTCAGGATTAGGGTTTCCTTCAGCAGGACATTCTAAAAATAAAGAGGTACCCCTTTCTACTTTGACATCAGATTGAGGAGAACCAAGAGACAAAAATGGAGCTTGAGAAGACTTGGAAATATTATCTTCTTTGACATCGTAATCTGTCAAATTAGCTGTGGTCATTGAGTTTGAAAGAGCTGCATCAGTATCCCTTTTTTGCCCCCATGTGAAATTAGAAAAGATATCTATTGAACATAAAATAAATCATTATAATAGAATAAAATGAATGAATAGAAGTGAATAGAAATATTTTACACTAAATATTTATTCACCCAAAATGTTCATAAAGTGAACCTAGTTATTTTATTGATAAAAAAAATAAGTTTTTAACTATTTTATAAAATGAATCCTATTTATAAATGCGAATTTTTTTTAAAATAAGACTCTTAAAGCACTTTACGAAAATACACAAGCTTTAATGAAATTAATAAAAACACATTACAAATTTAAAAACAAACAAAATAAAATTTATCTAAAATGTGACTCCAAGTTTTGATTATGCTTAAGATTTATTATATATCATTTGATGTTTGTATTATTTTTAATTTTTTACATTTAATTAGATTTCTCATTATATATAATAAAGCTGTTTAATAATATATACTAACTGAGAACAAAACTACAAACTAATAACTAGAGGTGGGAAGTCCGAGTTGGGCATTTTCGGAGTCAAAGTTAGGAGTTTTAAAAATATGACTCCCCAATTCTTTATAAAAATAATTTTTATTTCTGAAAATTCTAGGTTTGGTCTGTAGCTCTACTGTCATTTTTGCACACTTTAGGCTAATTAGACCAGGACCTATAGTTTAAAGTGCATTCCGAACCACTAACAAACATGCAAGCCACCGCTACGATTCAAACCTGAAGTCTGTGGTAAAGAGGGCCAAAGCGCTAGCCAATTGACCATCAGGCTGCCAAAATTATAGAAATTAATGTTATGGAGGCAACCAGTATAAAAGACAGTTACTGTTTCAGCAGCATACCAAGTAAGTGTTGAGAGACATTTTTCAGCATTGAAGCTTATAAAAAGCAATCTTAGACCAACAATGAAAGATCTTATTTTTTTCCTTAATAGTAGAATAGCAACTAAAAGATTCAATGTACTTCAAATAGACATCTTTGAGAATAAAATGTACACTTTTCTTTTGCTTATTTTAAGTTATTTTATAATACTTTGGTACCTGTTAACTGAGTAGAATTTTTATAGCATGTTTGTTGTAAGCAAATTTAATGTACAAAAATGTCTTTTAAACTAGTGCAAATACTACACCGTAAAACTGTAAAAAATATTTTGTTATAAAACACTATTTTTATAGATATGTGGGTTCAAAAAGTTACAAAATTTATTTTAAAAATTCTTCTAAATCGGTTAGTATAAAAAATTTCAACTCAAAAAGAGTCATGAAATTTTGTGCGTGATTTCCCACCCTGCTAATAACTATTACGATAAATTTTCAACTTACCAACAACTTTCATAGTAAAGTTATATTCCAAGTTGCCTTGACTGTTTGAAGCAACACAAGTATATATTCCTTCATCACTCAACGTCAGGCCTTTCAATTTCAAAGACCAACTTTTAATAATTACCTAAAAATTTATATGTAATTAATGTAAAAAGAAAATTTCAAAACAAATAGCAATTAATTACACATATTTTATAAAATATCATTAATATCACTAGATACACTTGATTTTTTTTTTTTTTAAATTTAAAACAAATTATGTGTAAAAGTGGCCTGATATTCAAAGTACTGGTAAACTAGGTTCTACAAGAACCTTAGATGTTTTATTTTTTGTTTATTTATCAAGCTTTTTTTGTTTGTTTGTTTATCATATTTATAAAAAATATTTCAGAGATTTCTCAGAATTTTTGCTTTACTCCAAAACTGTCATTACAAATCTGGTTACCAGTTTTACTTTCTAAGAGAAGTGGGCTTGACATCAGGTAGGTAACTCTGACAGATAAGTAACATTATGTTCTGAAACTCAAAGTAAAATTATATATTATTCAAATCAAGGAGAGGGGATTCAAACGCTGAAAATTAAGATTATTATGCTTGAAGGAGGTATAGCAGCATTAGATGTTACCGTAAACTATATGAGGAAGCATTCAGATACTTTACTACCAAACATTTTATTTTTGAAAAACTTAAGACAAATTTGCAAAAACAATTTATATTCAACAACAAATATCTGCAACCTCTTTTTTTTTTCTATGACATTGATTAATCCATGTGAATATAAATGTTATTTGAAATAAATTTCCATTTGCAATTCTGCAAATGGAAAGCAGGTTAAGTAGTAAAGGTCTTGATTAATGCAGACTACTAAACTCAGCTATAGTCTGACCACAGATAATGTGGAATGATAAACATTTGGTTTATTAGCAGAAATGGATGAATTAATTACTTGCTAGTTAGATATGTGAGGAGAAAGCTGCTTTGAAAGAAAAAATAGTTATTAGTGCAATTCTTTCAACCAGTTTTTCTTTAAAAATCATATTATCTAAAATTTTAATTATTAAAATTTATTGCAATTAAATTCCTCAATTAACATTTCTTCCCCTCTGACACTGTATTTTGAATCCATGTGGCTATTAATTTTCCATGCGAATGGATGGTCAGAAAATACATATTTTTCTTAATTTAGCAGCAGGCACATAGAATAGCTCTAAAATTGTCAATTCTATTTACAATAGAAATATAACTTAAGAATTTAACTCACACTTTTAGACAAGCTTTAATAATATGCTTTTGGTTTATATGAAAGATGTCTATTGATGTGAATGAATGGCAGTTGAATAACTTAACTCTCAAGATCATACATTTACCTTTATTTCTATTTCTCTTGCACTTAATAATAAATAATTTTTCTTTTTTTGGTTCCTTTTTACTACTCTTTTAGTGAAAAGTATAAATAAATAAATATCCTTAACAATAAAATAGCTTTATAAATAGAAATAAAATGACAGCAAAATATATACATATATAAAGGGAGAGAGATTCAACAAATCGTTGAGTCACTTATATTAGCATAGATTAAAAAAACTAGAAAGCTTTTAAATCAAACATGTATAAAAACATGGATTAAAGAGATGTTACTATAGAAAGAAGGCAATTAAATTAGATCAAGTATTATTACATGACCCCTTATCTTTAAGAAAATTTATATGATAGCAGAATTCAAAGTATTAGATATCAAAATTAAATTAAGCTCCAAACTGAAATTAGTTTTATCTAATATAAAAAATTTCATTTGATAAATGACATTTTAATTAAAGAACTGTTACATTACATTCTAAATAAATAAAAAAAAAATTACTACTTTTCACAAATATTTGAACTATAAATTTTTTTACTTGCTTAACAAGTAGGATTTTTTTAATCAAAACTACATAATTTTTGACTGACATGTATATCCCGCAATAATTTTTCAACTATTACGCTAAAAAATCTAAAATAGAAGAAAAATTTTCTTAATTCAATGTATTAAGTTCTATATAAGGAATAAAAACACAATTCCTAACATTAAATCATTTTCTTACATGATTATTTTCTTCCAACTGCTTTTTATTCTTATACCATGTAACTTTTGGATAAGGATAGCCATCAACCAGACAATTTAAAATGGCAGTGGATTTAATAGGTTTAACAATACGTGAAAACATATGGCTTTTCATAAAAACTGGTGGTCGAAGAATACCTGAAAAATTAAATGAATTCTTTAAATGACATTACAATAATAAATATTTAACACTCAAGCTCAATAAGATAGGTATCATCAGCCTTCAATTAAAAGGTTTAAGTTTAAAAAAAAATTCTACTTAAATAACTTTATTTAATATCAATGCATATCATGTATATACTAGGTAAATGTAACTTTAATAATTCCAAATGAAAAAAAAATTATACTATAACATACAAGAAGCATCAAAGTATTTTATTAGAGATACTTAAATATAGATTTACACTGTATAAGCACAGGACATTTTAAAAAAGAAATCTGATAAAATATGGATATAGATAAAAAAAAAATTATGAAAAAAGATTGATAATCTTTTAATTATCTTAACACTGAAATAATATTAGAATGTTACAAATAAAATTTTTAGTATTACTTCACCAAATTTAAAAAAAAAAAAATGCAGTCAATATCATTCATTATAAATAGATAATCATACTAATTAATTCATTATTGTTTTTCTTGCAAAACTTTCTGTTTCTGAATACTTAAAGCACACACATGTCATTAAAAGGCAATAAATTACAACAAATACAATAAACACAGAAAAGCATGATAGTATTACCTTCTACTACTTCTACAGTAAAGTTAAAAATTCCTTCACCATCACTGCTCAAAACAATACAGGAATATTTGCCATTATCAAGATCATCCACATTTTCAATTTTTAAAGATGACTCGTAGAACTTTATCTAGAATAGAAGTGAAATTATATAATGTAATAAATTGTTGTAAATCTTTTAAAATATTTACAAAAAGTTTAAAGCGATTTTCAAAAGTATACACATTTACAAAAATACAGATTTAACAATAAAAGATACATAATAATTGGTATAGTATTCTTAAAATAACGAACATCTTATAAAAGAGTTTGAATATTTTACATAACATGAAAATAACAATGACAATTTCATATTTTAAGACAAATGCTATTTCTTTAATACACTTTTACTTAAATAAATTCAAACATTTTTGTTATGCATTCAAAATAACTGAATATACTCTTTTTCCTGGTATATTCAACAATTTTCTCTGCAATTTCATAACATAAAATTTTAATTTCAGAATTATTTAATCAAAATAAAATTTCAATAAGGTTAATAATAAATTCTTCTAATTATTAATTTATAATCCATTTTCATTAAAATAAACACACAGAATTCTTTTTTTAAAACTATTTAAATATTTACTGACTTATTTATCAACATACTCATTAACTGATCAATTGAATAATAATTTTTTTTGTACACATAAATTTACTATATTTCCTAAAACATTTACTAAAGTAACTCGAAGACACATTAGTGTTGTAATATTTTAATAAATTCCATTTAAACAATTAATTTAAATGTGCATTGTTTTTTAAATAAAAATTATGAAATGCATTAGACTTACACTCCTGGATCTTCTTAACCGAGAGCCATTTTTATGCCAAACAATTTCAGGATCAAGAAACCCTTCTGCAGGACAGTTTAAAGATAAGACAGAACCCTTCTGTGCTTTGATGATAGTTTCAGTCAAATTACTTGAGGAAACTAGACCTGGTAAAGATGGACTTCTACCACCCACTTCAATGTCAGACTCTGCACAATTAAACACATGTATTGAAATTAGAATTGTTAAAATGTATTAATATCAAGCAAATTCAGGAAAATTAACTGATCAACAATATACTAGAAATATGTTTCACATTTTGACAAAGTTTTAAGAAAAATTGGATTTAGCAAATCTTTCAATATTTGAGGATGGGTATGTAGTGAGCATTAAATCTTCACAGTAGAGTTCATGTGCTCTTTACTTACTTTGCTCTCTCTGATGATTTGTTGGAAATTAAGCAAGAGCGTTTGGCAACATACATTTTTTGGTGTTTTGGAAAGGTATGCTAGCATCAAGTCACGGTGTGCTTGTGTTTTGCAGCCCTTGTAAAAAGCTAATTAAATTATATGGGCTCTTATGCACTTTATTTGTCATGTGTCTCAACCATCAACACGCCATATTGGTGACCTTATAGAATACTTGGGCATGCAAGTCGAATAGTTTTGTTTTGAAGAATTTCTGTTCTTTCATGATTTTGGATTATGTACCATTTAAGAACATCAACACACCATAGGTGGTAGATAAGTTGAAGTAATAAAATAAACACTAACAGGGTGGCATCTTTAACGTTTGCCCACTCTACCATCCACTTTAAACCAAGTTGAAGAATTCTCAGAACTACAAATTAATTTTACTTATCCCTGGCATAAACATAAAACTTTTGAATTAATTTGCTTTCTGCTCATAATATTGAAATTAAATTATATAAAAATTTATAAATTCTTGCAAATATAATTTATAATAAATAATTTTGAAAAAAAATTTACTTTTGTATCTATTAATACTCACCATTTTTTGCAGAAATGCATGCTATAATCGTGAGTAAATAAAAAAAGATTGAAAATATTTTTGAAGTGCCTCTTTTAGCCATTTTGTCTATCTACACATAATCTAAAGGAAAAGAAAAAATTTAGTAATTTAAATATGTATATTTAAATTAAAATAAATACATTTCAAACATAAATTATAATGTTTTTTTTATATATATAATGAATAACATTAAAAAATTTTGTCTAGATAATTTAGGTTAATGATATTTAGATAAAAAACAAATAGTTCTATTTTTTACTAGATTAGTGTAAATATTTTAATTATTTATTTTCTGTTATTATAGGAGACTTTAAAATTAAAAAATATAAAATATATAATTAAAACAAAATTTTTTTATTAAGTTCCAATCTAACATAATTTATTTAAATAATAAAGAAATAATTACAAATATTCACAAGAGCAAGCTAAAAAGTAACCTAGCATAAATACTAAATTATAAAAATAATTTAGATATATTTTTTAATGTGAATGTTAGCATATAAAACTTACACTGAATTAAAACACTATAAAAATGTTCCATTTAAAAAATTACCTATTATTTGTTTTAAATGTATTAAGTATAACTGTTTAGCTATGGATAAAATTAAATTATGCTTTCTAATTGTAATTAAATTGCTCTATTTCATCTTAAATGAATAATTTTTATCACAATTTAAAATTAAAGAAATTAACATCATTTGTAGAGTAGAATATATTATAAGAAAACTTTCAAGGTCCTTTAAAACATAAAGAATAACCATTTATTATTAAAATTAATCTTATAAATGGAAGCATGAAAGTATATATATTTTATAATTTTCAGAAAAATATAAAATTTAAAAAAAAATTTCTTTTCTTGCTTTACTTTATAAAAAATAAAACATTAATTAATTAAACTTAAGGCACATTATCTATAAACTATTTAGATTTAAAATAAATTTTTAAAACTTGGCTGCAAAAATTAAAAGCTTTTCATTAGCATATAGAAATAATTATAAAATGTTTCTACTAATTAAATATTAGTAAATATTTAATTAAAAATAATTTTGCTGCTAAATAATAAAGTTTCCTATAGATAATTATGCAGGTACAAGTAAAATAAAAACAAGTTTAAAAAATAAAAGAGCAATGCAGTTAATTATTAATCTCATATTATTAAGTTAATAAATATTAATTATTATAATTATATATTAATGATTATAAATTTAATAAGCAATTAAAATTTTATCCCAATTGCTAATATGTCTTGTATTTTTTTAAAATTAAAATTGTTTCATTTCAATAATTTATTAATTCAGACAATAAAAATTGAAATGAAAAAATTGAAAATAAGACATTTATATATTCTTACCTGTAAAATATTTATTTCAATAATGATGCATTCATCTTGCACAATAACGAGGCCTTTACATTTTTTTTTATATTCATGTTAATGATCATAGCTTTCAAAGTTTATAATATATGCCATAAAATAAAATTTAAACCTAATAGGGTAAAAAAAATAATTTTAATATTGCAAAATAATACTAAATATAAAATTTATATACATTTTTTACTTTACAATACAACAAACATTTTTTTAAAAAAAATTTCTCTTTTGAAAATAAGTTACAAAAGCTTAATTGCTACAAATTAAATCTCAGTATTTTCTAAATTATTTAAACCTTTAATTTATTTCTAATTTCAAAACATAAAAAAAAAAATTTTTAACTGGAAAGCCTATAAGCATGCTTATTAATAATTCGTTTAAAATATATTGAATTATAAAGAAAACCCACATGTTTCATTTTAAATTTTACCTAATTGTCAATTGTTCAGTAACATTGAAGTTATTATAAACATTAAAATTCATAATTTGCTTGTATTTAATTGAATAATAAACCAACAAATTGAAAATTACATAAAAAGAAACATTTTTATGAATAATTTAATTAATTAATAACATATTACAGCAATTCCTTACATTTATGATGAAGTAAAAAAGGCGCGCTAATTCAAAACCAAAATAAAACCATGCTCATAGAAAGCGGAGGACAACAAAACAGAAAACAGTTTCTCATCAACAAACAAAAAACATAAAATTACTTACAGATGTCCATTAAAAGAAAAAAATGAATTTATACCAAAAGTCAAAGCAAAAGAACAGTAAAAATATTTTTTGACTGTGTCCCAAACACAACCCACGCCGATTTGCCCTTGGGAAAAACTCTGAAGTTTAAGGCACATGCGTACTTCTGAAAACTTTACTCATTTTTTAAACAAAAAAAATGTTTTAAACTTCTAATATTAGGTTAACAATCACATTGGAGGAAACAATGTCCGACTTACTTTAGCCATTTTCCTTCCAAAATATAGTTCACAATCCTATGAATGGTTATTATCACACATGTGCTACGGGACCGCGGAATTAGTTCTGTAGGTTTACCACGACGAATGAACTGACAAGACACACGGGTAGGAGAAGTGAGGTAGGGGGAGAAGGGGGGAAAGGAAAACAACTTTCTCTTCTCCAATCTAAACAGTTCGAAAAAGTCGCCAAGCCATGTGCGCTTTTCGAGGAACAAGGCTCGTTTTCTGCGAAGCCACTCCTTTCCAGAGCTGAAATCAAATGAGACGGTATTGTGACTGAGTAGAAAATTGCTTGTAAAGAAGATTAAAAAAAAGAGTGTCTCAATGAGAGTGTGTAAAAAAATCGTGTGACACACAATGTACTTTTATCGTGTTACGCAGACGATGAAAAAAAATTTTTTTTACTCTCGACTTGTATCCTGATTACCCTCATTCAGACAACTACAATTTTATAGCAATAAAATTATATATTTATTTTTTTTCTTAATATGAATATGAAATCAATTAAAAATCGATATTTATGTCAATCGTTCTTTTTTAATTAGAACAATTTATAAAATGTAATAAATATACAAGAAAAAGATTGAATTTTAAGTTAATTAATGATTAAATATTAATCATGAAATAAATAATTTGCTTAAGTTTAAAAGAAAAACATTTACAGTTTAATAAAATGAAATTTTATATATATATATATATATATATATATTAAATTTATTATAACAAGTTAATAAATTGTAAATTAATTGTTGTATTATATAGCAAACAAAATGACATTGTGCATATATATATTAGCTCTCGGTGCCACAGATTTCGGGTTAGAGTCTCGGAGATGTCATGGATGTTTGTAGTGGTTCGGAAACCATTTTTATGTCTCGGTCAAATATGATTGCTGGCCGTAGGGCTGGCAACCTTACCCCGTAAAAAAGAAAATATCTCCTGTCTAGAAATCTGCCAGCAGGTAGACGTCCTTAGCCCATCATGGAGCTGTTGCGCCACTGATGACGATATATATATAATATATATATATATATATATACAAAAGAAATTTTTTTTTATCTAAAAAAAATGAATTATTCTTTCTATAAGTTTAAAAATGAATTCAAAGGTGTGATAAACTAATATATATATATATATATATATATATATATATATATATATTGTTTAACAGCGGTCTCATGCACCATTTATGTATACCACGAATAGACCGTCGTTAGGCAATGAGGGATAGACAGTGTAGTGGCATTATCGTAATCACTGTTTTCAGAAACGGGGAGACAGATTCGAATGCCATCCCTCTTGCACGCTTGCTAAGCGCATTGTCACGAGTTGAACTTTACATTGACATTAATTACAACAACATGATGACAAAAATCTTTTTGAGATACGTTGAATAAAATTAAACTGTCATCATGAAAGTTATGTCATGCAGGAAAACAGTTATATAAGTTGTAAAATTTTATCTTAATATATTATACACTATCTGGAAGAAAGTGACGGGACACCCCTCGAAAAGTAGAAAAGTCGACAATACAGCTGATACATGTGCAATAATAGGTATCACGTGTCAGCCATATCCTATAAATACTCTGTGGAGTCGACTAGAGTTGTTTTTTTGTCAAGATGGCGTCGCGGGAAGAGTTGTCTGAGTTCGAGAAAGGTGTGTTGGTTGGATTGCATCTTGCCAAGGTGTCAATTAGGGAGATATCTCGTCGCCGTAACTGCTCAAAATCAACTGTATCACGTGTTGTGTGTCGCTATAAGACTGAGGGACACTATCAGAACAAACCCCGAAGTGGACGACCTACAGTTTTCACCAGCAGGAACCGGCGGGTGCTCGGCAGGGAGATTCGAAGGAACCCTCAAACATCCATGGATAACATCGCTAATGAGTTTAGACAAGCCACAGGTATGGCCGTTTCGACCAAGAATCTCGTATCGAGGCCCATAAGTTAGGTTACACTGGACGTTCGGCGGCCCATAAGCCTTTGATTACGAAACCAACCAGAAAGCGCGCCTTCGATGGGCCAAAGACCACCGTACTTGGACTCTGGATGACTGGAAACGCGTCCTTTGGAGTGAAGAGTCACGATTTACCTTTTTCCGTTCCGGTGGACGTGTTTGTGTAAAGCGTTTACCACGAGAACGCCTTTTACCCGAGTGTGTTGTCCCAACTGTAAAGTTGGTGGAGGAGGATTGATGGTATGGGCCTGTTTCTCCTGGTATGGGGCTCGCCCACTGGTGAAGGTTGATGGTGCGATGAATGCCGATAGATACTGTGATATTCTCGACAATCATTTCCTTCCTACCTTGTGGGCAACGTACGGTATGGATGATTGCTGGTATCAAGACGACAACGCAACATGTCATGTTGCAAGGAGGACTCTTGATTGGTATGTGAACACCAACTTTAAACATATGGAGTGGCCGGCGCAGAGCCCCTGACCTTAACCCAATTGAACATCTCTGGGACGAATTGGACCGTCGGTTGAGGGCCTGCACCCCACACCCAAAAAAGCAAGCCTGAACTATGGAACTTCCTGTTAAACATTTTGAAGGAAATTCCTCTTGCCACTATGGCTAATTTAGTGGAAAGCATGCCCAGAAGGGTTGCAGCTGTGATCGCAGCCAAAGGAGGCCCTACGTCCTATTAATTTTAATAAATATAGGTTTATGTCGTTATAGTGTCATGTCCCGTCACTTTCTTCCACATAGTGTAGTATAAAATACATAACTTTTTTTTTTTTTTTTTTTTTTTTTTTTTTTTTTTTTTAAGTTGACTTGTACGTTTTAAAATATTTGCTTATGTATGTCCTATAAATAAATGAACACATTGTATAATGTGTAAACATGTAATCTGAATTTTTAAAAAATGAGCTGATTATGAAATGCGATTTAAAAATAGATTCAAACGTCAGTCATTTTAGCATGAAATCATGGGTATTTTTTTTTTCGGGGAAAAGGGGTGAGTTGAATGGATCCGCGGTGTCCTTGAATATTTTAAATGCTTTTCATTGATCGATTTATTTTTTTAAATTTCTTTCACGAGCTAATAGTTATATAATTAAATGTTTCTTATTGGCTTATTTTTTTTAAATTTCTTGTATTTGTTATGTCCAATCCTCAGTGTCCTGCAGTACGGGATGGACATCCCATGAGTAATCTACTCATGGACGGAGGGAAAGGGGCAGCTTTCGTTGTGATGGAGCACCTGTAGGCGAAAGTAGGATTTAGGTCCGTGTCGCTGAAGAATGGAAGTGTATTCCGTGAGGACATCTAGGGAGAAATCCCCCGCATTTTGTGTATAGTATGGGAGAAAACATGGAACACTCCCACAAGGTAGACTGACTCACGAGGCAAGATGTTGAACATCCACATCGAGTCTCCTCGTTTTTTAAGACAGTGTCTACAACAAAGCCGTCACCGGATCTCTGGCCTTTGGTATCACAGACTTCAGGTTCGATAACGGCTGTGACATGACTGTTTGTAAGTGGTTCGGAATTCACTTTAAACTGTAGGTCCCAATCTGTTTAGGCCTCGTGTGCACAAAATGACTCTAGTGCAGGGATGGGCAAACGTTTTCGGTCGCGCGCCAAAAATCGAAAAAAAAAAAAAAAATTTGGCGGGCCAAGATAAATTCTTCTAAAATTTTAAAAACAATATACAACATTACAATTTAAATATGTTAATGAGATAAATGAAATTGCGATTTCATTTTTAAAAGTTCCTTATAGTGAGATGTACTGATTCTAAGGACCGAGGCTAAATTCTCATCTATCAGTCTACTTCTGAAATAATTCGTTCTAAGGCTGGAGCTTAAAATGCGCAATCTGCCACATGTGAGGTCTAATTAACCTGTATTGAATTCCCATATGTCTGCTCCCCGTTAAAGAGATAACGCTTGTTGGCCCCAGTCTACAGCTATAACTAACAAAGAACTTCCGCTTATAAAATTTTACCAGATTGAAAGCTGTCTGTGCTTACTATTTCCGTCGATTTATGTTTTGTAGAACAAAAATAGAGAAAGTAAAAAGATCTTCAGTCCTTTGAAAAAAAAGGAAGAAAAAATAATATTTAATCAGAAAAGGAGATGGATATATAATAGATAAATATATATTTCTTTTAATTTACCTCGGACCGGCAAATTAAAATTCTTTCCGCGGGCCGGAGTTAGCCCGCGGGCCGTAGTTTGCCCTTCCCTGCTCTAGTGTGACAAGCCAAACCAAACCGCCACCGGACTGAACCCCAGCCCTAATCCTCACCAGCGGCGCACGTTGCCACAGAGCCACGAGACGGGTTTAATTTCTTTCACGAGCTAATATTTACATGATTAAATATTTATTATTGATTTATTTTATTTCAAAAAAAATTTCACGACCTAATAATTAATTAAATAATGTAAACGTTATTTTATTTTATTTTTTGAGTAATTATTATATAATCTATATATCGGCCCAGCTGATAATATATACATAGTTATATATGTGTGTTTTTAATGTTTGCTAAACTAAAGTTGTTATTTTAAAACCTTACTATCAGATTCATTTATAAAGGAGATCAGTTGGAGATGCGCCGAGAAAGCAGAACCAAAAGTTAACGAGTTTATGCTAGATAAATCCCCAGGCTTGAAAGTCTATTCGACTAAAAAAAAAAAGATGCGAAAACGTCGAGATTCTGATCTTTGGGTTTGTGAGTTTTAAATTGCAGATGGCACCTGGGACCCACAATGAATCACTGATGCGGTTGCTTTGGGAAGTGGTAGATCAAGTTTCGCGCGTCCGTGAGTCAAAAGCATAACAAATAATAATAATAAATAAATAAATAAAAAAATTTATGAGTTTAGAACATTTAAAAATAAAACTAAAGCGATTACGAAATAGTTTTTACATATTTAAGGCTAATTTTTGAATCTTCAAAATCATCTTAAATCTTCTGCGGCCAGATGGACAATTGGCTAGCGCTCTGGCCTTTGGTACCACAGGCTTCAGGTTCAAATTCTGACGGTGGCATGGATGTTTGTGAGTGGTTCGAAATCTATGTTAAACTGTATATTCCAGTCTAATTAGTGTGAACAAGATGACCGTAGAGCGACAAACCAAATCTTCAATCTTCTAAGTTTAGCATATCCAGTTTAAATTCGGTATTAGCTTAACTATATACTAAAGCTCACAATAAATTTTTTCCTGGCGAATACAGGATACATTTCCATTACTAAAGCATTTTTAATAAATTTGAATGAAAAATTTTTTTTTATATCTGTCGGGACCCAATGAGATAGCAAAACATGGAACGTGCTCTGATCCTTAACAAATAAGGAAAAAAAAGTAAACACTGAAATATTAGAAAAAAATATTTTATTAAAAATTTAACCTTTGCGAAATAAGGTATATTTATTTATTGCATTTAAAAATAAATTTCAAAATGCAAGAATGAATTTAATTCTTCTAAATAAAATTATTAAATTTATTTATTTATTTAGATAATTAAAGGTCAGTTATTAAGACTTAAGATTGCTCAATTCATTATAAATTTTTGTTAAGGTGGCTTGATGACCGAGTGACTAGCGCCCTGGCGCTCAGTGCCACAGCCTTCAGGTTGGTGTGTCGACGGTGCCATGGATGTTTGTAGTGGTTCGGAATCCACTTTAAGCCGTAGGCTCCGGTCTAATAGTTATAATTTTGATAATACTGCAGAGCGTTATGTGCAGGGCTGACAACCACCCACCCCATAAAAAAATTTTTTAAATAAAAAAAACGCATCTGTTTTGGAATCTGCGAGGCAGACGGGTCTTGGCCAACCGTGGGGAGTTGCGCCATTGAAGAAGAGCAAGATAAGGTTCTAAAGTAGTAAAGTAATTTTGCCTTTACGTGTCTGTTTGTTGTTTCTTATCCCACTTGGCTGGCCAAGCCCACGAGCCCGTACGTACTCATGATTGAAGGGGGAAGGAAGCAGCTTCTGTTGTGATGGAGCACCCGTAGGTAGAAGCCTGACTTTGGCTCCTTGAAGCTCTTACAGTCATGGGAGACCGGGACCTACGGCTTAAAGTGGATTCCGAACCACTACAAACCGACGGGATTCGAACCCGATACCTGTGGCACCGAGCGCCAGGGCGCTAGACACTCGGCCATTCAGGTCCCAAATTTGCCAACGGCACGCGGTGTTCCCAGGTGGTCACCCTCCCAAGTACTGACCGCGCCCAATGATGCTTGACTTCGGTGATCTAACTGCCTTTACATATACTTGATAATAAATAATAAGCATATACTTGATAGGTAAAATAAATTGCTTTTTGCAGTTGGGCATAATACACTATGTGCAAGAAAGTGACGGGACACGACACTATAACGACATAAACTCATATTTATTAAAATTAATAGGAGGTAGGGCCTCCTTTGGCTGCGATCACAGCTGCAACCCTTCTGGGCATGCTTTCCACTAAATTAGCCATAGTGGCAAGAGGAATTTCCTTCCAAATGTTTAACAGGAAGTTCCATAGTTCAGGCTTGCTTTTGGGGAGGGGGGTGCAGGCCCTCAACCGACGGTCCAATTCGTCAAAGAGATGTTCAATTGGGTTAAGATCAGGGCTCTGCGCCGGCCACTCCATGCGTTTAACGTTGTTGTTTACATACCAATCAAAAGTCCTCCTTGCAACATGGCATGTTGCGTTGTCGTCTTGATACCAGCAATCATCCATACCGCACGTTGCCCACAAGGTAGGAAGGACATGATTGTCAAGAATATCACAGTATCTATCGGCATTCATCGCACCATCAACCTTCACCAATGGGCCAGCCCCGTACCAGGAGAAACAGGCCCATACCATCAATCCTCCTCCACCAAACTTTACAGTTGGGACGACACACTCGGGCAAAAGGCATTCTCCTGGTAAACGCCATACCCAAACACGTCCATCGGAACGGAAAAGGGTAAATCGTGACTCGTCACTCCAAAGGACGCGTTTCCAGTCATCCAGAGTGCAAGTACGGTGGTCTTTGGCCCATCGAAGGCGCGCTTTCTTGTTGGTTTTCGTAATCAAAGGCTTATGGGCCGCCGAACTTCCAGTGTAACCTAACTTATGGGCCTCGATACGAAGAGTCTTGGTCGAAACGGCCACACCTGTGGCTTGTCTAAGCTCATTAGCGATGTTATCCATGGATGTTTGACGGTTAGTTCGAATCTCCCTGCTGAGCGCCCACTGGTCCCTGCTGGTGAGAACTGTAGGTCATCCACTTCGGGGTTTGTCCTGACAGTGTCCCTCAGTCTTGTAGCGACACACAACACGTGCTAAAGTTGATTTTGAGCAGTTACGGAGACGGGATATCTCCCTAATTGACACCTTGGCAAGATGCAATCCAAGCAACCACCTTTCTCGAACTCAAACAACTCTTCCCGTGGCGGCATCTTGACAAAAAACAACTCTAGTCGACTCCACAGAGTATTTATAGGATATGGCTGACACGTGATACCTATTATTGCACATGTGTCAGCCGTATTGTCGACTTTTCTACTTTTCGAGGGGTGTCCCGTCACTTTCTTCCAGATAGTGTAGTTTTAATAAACATTTAACCAAATTTAAAAATATATAGAGGGCCATTTCGCATTGTCTTGCCCGGTACCTAGTACTTTTAAGTACCTAGTACTTAGTGTACTTTTAAGATGCCCTTGTCAAAGCACATACTAATTTTGGTAATACTAATTTTTAAAATATATATAAATTTATAGAATGAATTCTAACTGGAGATTACCATTCCTATTCCTATTCCTACCATTACCATTTCTATTTTTCGCACATACTTCATACTCATTTAAGTGGTAATTACAATGCATTTTTTCAAATATGTGCACAAAATAAGTTTCAATTCACTTTCTAAATGTAACACAACATGGAAACGTTTTCCAACTGTTGGTTTTCATTTAAATTACACAAAATAATTTACAGATTTTTAAATATTTCACACAAAAAATCTATTAGAATAGCCTACTGATAGTTAAAAATGCAACATTGTAAAATAGGGTGTTTCCAACCTTTTAGTTTTATTGAGACTTATTTGAAGAATGAAAAATGATTTGGACATCATAAAAAATGTTACTAATTTTACGATAGCTGCTATATATAAAAATGAACAATGTAATGTATTTACAGCCGTGATAAAAAAAAAAAAAGGTCAATAATGGCATATAAAAGGTAAATAGTATATAGAAGTATATAAAAGGTAAAATGGTGTAATATTCTATTAAAAAAGGATTTATTTTTAATTATTTAACAAGTCAGGAAGTTTTAAATCACTGAAAAGTTATTTCTCATTCAATAATGCAGCACATGATGCTCTAAAATTTTTAACATTTCTACTTTTATTTGCTGGTTTCTCGAGTTTTCTCAAGGACGACGCCTTAAAGTTCAAGTTTTGTAATAAAATATGTTTCCTGATCAAATCTGATATTTACGTGAAATGTTTTTTTGCAACCTCGACATTCACCTTTTTTCCTTGTTTTCTTTTGCACGAGCATCCGGTTTTCTCGCGTTACTTTCTCACGTTAAGACATTACTACTCAAGTTTGATTTCGAAAGACCTTTTCAAGCTTTAACACATTTACAGAACAAATAATATGATGTTTTCAATGCAGAAGTATTCATAATAGAATGGTAGATTTTTCATTCTCAAAAACCCGGAATTAATAAAGCTACAGCATTATATAAGGCAATATGATTCTTAACGTATATGATATTTTGTCTAAAAAAGAAAATACCTTAAATTATTTAGGAAAATAAAAAAAATACGGAAAAAAATATATAGACACCAGCTTAATTATCATTAATTTCAAAATTATTAATAATTATTATCTTTATTGCTCTAAAGAATGTATGCCAGAAACAGTATATAATGTTAATTTTCATGTCGAAATTCTTTGTTAAATACGCATTGGTAAATAATTCTCTCGGGCCTCATGGCCGAGTAACTGGCGCTCGGTGCCACAGGTTTCGGGTTTGAGTCCCTGTGATGCGATGGATGTTTGTAGTGATTCGGAATGCACTTTAAAGTGTAGGTCCCGGTCTAATATGGTGGTATAGAGTTGGGCATAGAATAGACAAACCTGCTCCATAAAAAGAAAAAGATCTTATGTTTCGTAATCTGTCAGCAGGCAGACAGCCTTGGTCCATCACGGGGTTGTTGCGCCATTGAAGAAGAAATAATTCTCTATTTTAAGCTATTTCACAACAATGCATTTATTTAAATACATTGTTGTTAAAATACTTAAAATGATTTAAGTTTCTGTTTGATTTCGATGAAGATATAGTTTAATGCTAAACATTTTTTAATGGTTTACCTAAAGGGTTCAAATAAACATATCCTTAGAAACATTATGACATGATTATTAACATTATTCCTTGATTATTCACCTGAAACATTATGTAAAAGATGGAACTGCCGAACCTCTCAGCTACTGCTAGCTCAGCCAGCCGTAATCTCCAGGAAGGAGGGGGTTTCATCTTAGGGGAACTTTTTCCTTATCAAATACATTGTCCAGAATGCGTGAAAATATTCCCCAGAACGCAGTTGATATCATAGTAGAGTTAATGCTTGCTTTTGAGCAAGGTTGTCTAAATTTAACATATTGGGGCTGTAGATCTGCTGCAACATATCGGAATAGTTATTATCAAAATCTAGCACATATGTTGTCTAACATATCAAGGCCGGCACTACGAACAAATGTAAGACAAGTACTTACATATTTTTTTCGAAAGTGAAATAAATGAAATTCTAAGAGCTGCTAATTCATGGCATTATTTTTACTATTAAAAGTATTGGGATAAAAATATGAAATTCTGATTTTAATTTTAATTTAACAATCCCACAAGCATCTAAATCAGTGGTTCTCAAACAAAGGGGTTAAAGTTGAATTCCAAAGGGGTCACAAGTTGAAATTTTGGGTTATTTGCGAATATTACCAGAAATGATGTTTTTATTATTATTATTATTATTATTACTATTATTATTATTATTTTTCCTAAATGAGATTTTCTTTTCTAAATGGTACTGGTTAAACTTTGAAGGTTCCCTTATTTTAATTAATAGGCTTATTCAATCTATTTTTAATTTCTGCAATCTTGTCAATTTAACAGATAAACTGATGTTAGAAAGGTAATTTGCTATTTTATTCAGGTTTATGTTCATTAACAGTAGTCTATATGTTTATTGTAATCAATTTAAATTTCAAAATCGTCCACGAACCTTTAAAATTTTTTAAAAAGACTATCACTATAGAAATTCTTAAAAAGTTTGATAAACAACAATTCACTACATCTAAATTGAATTTATTATCGTTCGCTAATGGCCAGTCTGCCTATTCGCAAATTTCGAAACAGAGGGTGTTTGACTGGATAAGGTCGCTAGACCTACGCCCAACTCTCTACAGTCATATTATACCAGGACGTAGGTTTTAAAGTGGATTCCGAACCACTACAGATATCCATGACTCGAACCTGAAACCTGTGCCACCCAGCGCCAGTCACTCGGCCATCAGGAACCGTATTCAAATGATAATGAACGTAATAAAAAAATAAAAAAATAAAAAAAATAAAAAAATAAAAAATATTTTCACAATTTGAAAATGCAAAAACAATAAAGAAAAACTAATTAACGCTATTTGGGGAAAAGCTTCTTAGAATACATGAAACAAAAATGATAAAAAAATATTCCTGTTGGATTAAAAAAAAAATTAAAATTCATATTGGCACTTAGATTTGTTTAAAATCTAAACTCAAAATCATAAATGGTATTAAATAATAATAACTAAAATTATTATTTCGAAACTCCAGACACTTAGGAACATTTGATGAGATGTCCTCATGATGATTTATCCTCAAACACAAATGAAGAAAATTGGAAGATTTTTGTCCGTTTACAGAAAACGAGGTCCTGATAAATTCCGTCGCCATTTTCTTTCACTGGAGAACTTCTACATCCACGTCTATTTCTGGATTTTCTACTAAATTCTCACCCACTTCGTCTAGTTCAGGGGTATTCAAACTACATTCCACGGAAACTGGGGAGTATTCAAACCACTATTCACCAGTGTTCTACGAATTGTTGTTTATATTACCATGAATTGGTGATAACAATTTGTTATGGTGTTTCCCAAATTGCTGTTTATTTCACAAATGAAATAAATAAGAAAACATTGTTTTTCTTACACACCGTAAGAGGCACTTAAATATTTTAACACTCACAAAAGTTCTGGGAACTAAGAAAGTTTGGAAACAGCTGTTTTAGTTGGAAGTACTAGGTTCAGAAAAATAAGCAACAAACCCTATACCATTTATTTGTTTTACTTTCATAATAAAGTTCTCAATTCACTTAAAAGGAGGTCTGAAATTTTTATTAGTTTTCTTTTTTTCTAAAGCCTTGATGAATCAAAACTCCATTAAATATAATGAATCTTTAGACTTTCACGTTGGAATGAAATTGGTCATCCATATCATATACGTACTGCACTTATAATATATAAGCCCAATTATATATGAACCCCATTTATATATGAGCCCAATTACATATGAATATCACTTATATACGAGTCAAATTATTATATTACATTTACATATGAATATCAATTATATATTCATTTATATATGAGCTCAATTATATATTCATTTATATATGAGCTCAATTATATATTCATTTATACATGAGCCCGATTATATATTAACTTAGATATTGGAAAAATATATATAATTGGAAAATAATTAAAAATATGATCCTATAATAATATGATTAACTAAGAAGCCCAATATGATTAGCTAATTTACGACAATTTTAAATAACGAAAATTGATAAACTTCAGTATTGTTTAAAACTTTTAACTGAACATTTTCAATCTTTTCATGAAATCAGTAAGATCAAATATATTATATGATATAATAAAGTACGATATATCTGTACAATGATGGGACGGCATTGTCTTCTGGGAAGATTTTTTAGGTTTAACAGCCCTACATATATGTGTGTCTCATGTGAGGGAGAAACCCGGAAAACTCTCAGACGGCAGGTTGGCTGTCAATGCGAAACGCTTTTATGCACGCTGTCACAATCGTCATCGCATCACCTCGTTTCTAGAAACAGTGACCGCAAAGGACTCCACCAGCATAATCGAACCTGTTCCTTGCTTCATGCACTATGCACGTTATTCACTAGATCACAAATCAAGCGTTTATATTATATTATAAATTATTTTGTTTTACTACAATCGGCTTCCAAATAATATTTTCCCAGCTTTTATCTAAATTGATCACTATTTTCCCTTCGCGAAGTATATCAGTAATCCTCTTTCCTCTTTGTTATCTTACAATCCATCAAGAACTGACAGTAAGTAATTCAGTAACTGTGGTCCACTTTCCTTTGTAAAGTTTATCTGTAATCCTCCTTTATCCACTCTTATCTTACGATCAATCGAGAAGAAAAACACTCTTCACTAAAGGAATTCAAAGTTATTTAAAATAAAAATTCAGATTTTGTTATCCGTTATCTCAGAAGTGGTTGTCAATAAAATTTGTACAATGTCTTTCGGGAAAATCTCTTCTTTAGTTAAATATAATTTAGTAATGAATTATACTAAACTTCGTAAATAATTTTATTTACACACTATATATTCCATATTTTTTTACACACTACATATTCCATATTTTATTCACACACTACATATTCCATATTTTTTTTACACACTAAATATTCTATACCACATATATCAAATACCTCACATTGCATATCATAAAATATAAGATAAAAAAAGGGAGATTTAAAAGATTAAGATAAGAAATAATTCATAGGATTAAGTTTATGAATAGTTCTTGTATAAAGAATTTTAAAATGCATTATCAGTACCAGTATACGAGAATTTTAAATAATGAAAATTGATAAACTTTAGTATTGTACAGGATTATAACTAAATATTTTCAATCTATTCATGAAATCAGTACGATCAGATACATTATCTGATATAATAAAGTACGATATATGTAGAATATGATCGTTTTAACATATTGATGATATTGTAGTGGCTGTAGGACTTTTAGGGGTTCGGGGGACGGAAGGACTTTTAGGGGTAACTGCCCCGCAATTGCGTATCATATTTGAGAAACCCGAAAAACTCCCACCAGGTAGTCCGGCTTGTGAGGAAAGAAACAGTTCTACAATAAAGTCACTAGTGGATTAAACCTCCGCCCCAGTGCTCACCAGCGGCAAGTGTTGCTACTGAGCCACGAGTCGGGCTCGTGTGTTATTTCTTTTGTTGAAAGCAACTATTAAAAATATTTATATACCAGATTCATGGTTCTTTATACAGCAAATTCGCTATGACTTTTATAGCACGTAATATAAAAAAATCGTATCGTAAATATTATTTGTGAATTTATAGTTGACAGATGTACATTTTGAATGATTGTGGGCCGTATCTATCCCAGATAGACAGCGACATCTACGGACCAGGGACCCTAACATGCTAACCCTACAAGATAAATGCTTTGCTGCTAAAAGCCTCAATTTCTTAGTTAGTTATTCTTTTAGCGTTATCTGTTTCTCGGGGAGCAGACATATGGGGAAAACAATAAGAATTAAAAAGTGGCCCATTTTATATTTCAAGCTCCAGCCAGCGGTTAAATTTTAAACTTTTAAAAAAAAAGCAATTTCATTCATCTCTTAACATATTTAAATTGTAATACTTCAGAATCGCATCAAAGACGTTGAGAAAAATCTTTTGACAGTTGACCGAACTTTTTTTTTTTAGATTTGTACATTTTGAATGATAGAATAGGCCCGCTGAAAAAAAAAAAGTTTGCCCATCCCCCTAGACGAAGTCCAACTTTCTTTGTTGGAAGGAAGGAAAGGAGGGTTAAAGCTTCTGCTTGAAAAGCTGTATGATTTTTTACAGTAAAAAATTGCCATGATTTTTTAAAAATCCATGAATTTTTTTTATGTTGTTGTTCTTTTTAAATATAAGAAAACTAATCACAAATACTTCTTCAATTTCTGGAAAATTAGCCTAAGCTATCGTTCTTTCCATTGAGCACAGGCTTCAACCCCTAGTAGGCCATGGATGTCTGCCTGGTAGCAAATTTCGAGAAAGGAGGTGTTCTTTTTTCGGGATAGGTTTGTCAACCCAAGTGTGTACAAAATGACCGCGACAAACCAAACCAATCTTCAATGGCGCGACAACCCAAGATGGGTCATGAATACTATAATTATTAATTAAAATCGTAGGCCTCTTCTAGATATTCCGGATAGGGTTGTCAGCCCTATCTTCCAACGGTTTTACATTATATCGGATCGTTTGATTCTAAAAGTCTCAAACATCCATGACACGGCCAGGACTCGAACTCGAACCTGTGGTACCGAACCCCAGAATTCACGAATTCTATAATTATTAATTAAAATCATAGGCCGCATCTAGATATTCCGGAAGTAAATTACAATCTGCAAGTCATATATTTATCATGACTGTTTCAGAAAATGGATACGTTTGATTCTAAAAGTCTCAATTAATTTTATTTATTTATTGCGTTTCGTGTTTAAAAAAACCCATGAAAGACTAAGAATTGTGTAATATTTTTTGCGACTTTGTTTTAAGAGAAAGGTATAAATAATGATAAAGAAAGACGTGAAGGAAGAAACATATTCTTTTGATAGGAAAAGGTGGGAAAAAAAGCCCCGGGGGCTCTATTAATAGCTCATGTACCGGAGGCCGCGAGAGTTCGACGACACACGTTCGTCTTGGAGGACGTCTGCCGGTGACAAATCTTCAGAAACGGTGTAAAGATGGATGTTTAGTGTTTGGTGCTCTGAAATGCGGTAAACAAGCTCGCTCGAGATTTGCTTTCGTTGTTTGCTTTTGCCCGTTCCGTTTTTCGAAGCACATTCGTTGCCTAGCAGTGATTTTTTTCCACGAGCTTCAACTACTATTAACCCACTATGGCATAATGGGCAATCTTCTAAACAATTTCGTGTCGTAGAAAATAAACAAATAGTACAGAAACCAAGGTTATGCTTCAAAATTGTATATGTATTTGTAAAACTTAGAGAAATATGCTAATTTAAAATAATAATCGAGCCGTTTTATTTTAAAGTTTGGTTTGGTTTGTCGCCATACAGGTATTTGTCACTTTGCATATTTTGGGCTAATTAGACCGGGATCTATAGTTTAACGTGGATTCCGAACCATTCACAAACATCCATGCCACCGCCAGAATTCGAACCTGAAGCCTGTGGTACCAAAGGCTAAAGCGCTGACCAATTTGACCATCAGGCCGCCCGTTTTATTTTAAACTGATAATATTGCTATTATTTTATATATTGAGATATTTAAAGCTGTAATATTTTCAGTTACTTGTAATCAAAAGAATTTTTGAAAAAAAAGAAATGGGTATTGTGTTGTGACTAAACCTCAGTGTCCTGCAGAGCTGGAAGGACACCCCACGAGTAGTCTACTCGCGGCTGGACGGAAAGGGGGCAGCTTCTGTTGTGATGGAGCACCCGTTGACAGAAATTTGACTTGACTCTGAGTCGCAATGAAAAGGAGGGCGCATTGCCTATCGTATGGGAGGAAAACTCCCACCAGGTACGGGGAACTATTAAGTCCCTGAATTTGCGTATCGTATCTGAGGAAACCCCGGAAATTTCCACAAGGTAGTCTGGTTAACGAGAGAAAATGTTGAACATCACAAACGCCATCGAAACTCCTTGTTTTTGCAACAGTGTCTGCAACAATGCCGTCTGTGGACTGAACCACAGCCCTAATGGTCACCAGCGGCGCACATTACCACTGAGCCACGAGTCAGGCTGAAAAATGGGTATATTTTATATTAATGCATTGCTATAGATATGTGTGAGAAGAAGACATTTAACTAAAACCATCATCCATTTATCAATTCTACCCTCTTCTAAAATTAGATACACTACATTATAAAAAGAAAAGTTCGATTTATCAAAAATATTATTTGGCATTCCAAAATCTGTAATTTTAATTATAACGAGATTAACTGTCTCTTAAAAGTCACTTTTATGTTGAAGATTATTAGGACTTATTTCTTTTCATAAAATAAATAAATAAAAATTTAAAAAAATGATTTCAAAGTCAAATTTTAGTTTATACGTAGCAAAAGGAAAACAATAAAGTATTGAATTATACAATTTTATTATTAAACGAGTTAATTAAAGAAGCTGGGGCCTGATAGCCGAGTGACTAGCGCTCTGACACTCGGTATCACAGGTTTCGGGTTCGAGTCTCGACGGTGACATAGATGCTTCTAGGTGTTTGGAATTCCCTTTAAACCATAATATGACTGTTGGGCGTAGGGCTGACAACACTACCCCGTAAAAGAAAACAGCATCCCATGTTTAGGAATCTGCCAGTGGGCAGACGTCCTTGGCCCACCATTGCGCCTATGAAGAAACTAGAGAATCTGGTGCTGTTTGATAATGCATTAAAATGCGCAAACCATTTTGAATCAATATATATTCATGAACAATTTTCAGTCGTGAATATTAATAAAATTGCGAATAATCAAATATTAAATAGTTCACGGACTTCATAACTCTATGCTTATGTCTCCTCCTATCACAAAGACATCATTTATCACTGGAAAAAAAATTATAAAAATTACAATTTGTATAAAATCTATTTATTATCATGCTAAAAAAACAAATATTAAACAGACTTTTTCATTCTATCTTCTTAATAAAATTATTTTGCCTATCTCATTAACATGATTGAATTGCATCCGTCTGTTTTTTGCAATAAATCTTCACAGTATATTTATTCTAAATGGTCACCATGAATTTAAATTGAGCAACTTTTAACATTACTAAAAATATCATTGTCTAACTTCCACAAACAACATATGTTAAAGATAATTATGTTTATTTTATGCTTTATGACCGGTTATTAAAATAAATCAGGAATACTTCTCGGAAAACATTTTTTTTTTTTTTTTTTTTTTCAAAACCATCCACAGAAACGGATCCGTGCACCCCAAGCTGAGATTGTTTTGAAAGTGCGTTGCATCCTCGTTTTTACGACGTCAGGTGTCACAGTCATGCCAACGGTTATTTATGAGGTTAATCGAGATTTCACATCGATTCAACTTTTTTTTAGGCTAGGCTGAAATGATATCCAGCTATGATGACTGCATAATGAATTGACCTTCTGATCCGAATACGTATTTCATGAATGCTAGCTAGCTATATAAGGATTCGAATACCAAAAAGCCCCTTTTGGACACTGACGTATAGCAACAACATTCGCTTAACTTTGAGTTAGGAATAGAAATAGATTGGTCTCAAATTAAATGTTGTTTTTAAACGCAGAACATTTAGATATAATTCATTCACCTTTAGCATGACAGATATGCTGGATAAAGGTGAAACTGTTACATCAGATTCATCTTTATCCTTTATTATTCTTAGGCTTCAGGTTCGAATCTTGGTGGTGGGATGGATGCTTATTAGTGGTTTGGAATCCACGTTTAACTGTCGGTATTTAATTAGCCTGAAATGTGCAAAAAATGACTGTAGAGTGACAAACTTTACAAAATCTTTATCCTTGATGTACCATGGAGGATTTGATACATTTTAGCCACAATTTTTTCTTCTTCAATGGCGCAGCAACCTCATGGTGGTCCAAGACCGTCTGCCTACTGACAGATTTCGAAACATGAGACATTATCCTTTTAAGGGGTAGGGTTGCCAGCCTTATGTACAGCAGTCATATTAAACCGGGACTTGCGGTTTAAAGTGGATTCCAAATCACTACAAACATCCATGGTACCGGCGGAACTCGAACCCGAAGCCTGTGGCACCAGGCTCCAGAGTGATAGTCACTCGACCATCAGGCTCCTTATCCATAATTTACCACCATAATTTTAAACCAACACTTCCAAGGATGGCATATAGGGGTTCACATCCTCTTCCTTAAGCAAGTGGATGGACTTTTCAGCCTACCGATTTGCACGGCCCACCCTCTGCATAGACACGGAAGCTTCCAGTTCAGTTTCGCTTATGATGTTTCAAAATGGCTCCCATAATTCAGAAACCCGTGTCGGTATCCACTAAGCCATTTAGGCCCTCTAAAAGTGGGGGAGGGGAGGAGTTTATAAGTTTAATAATTATGATCTAATAACTTTCATTTGAATTTCTTTTTTCTTTCGAGGTTGAAGCCAACATTTTCCTTTTCTGTTGTCTCTTTGTTGATGGTAAAGATTCTAAACAATGGATTGTAAATATCAAGAAACCGGTACAGTAAGGACCTAGACACAATTGTCATGCAACATTTAAAAATGGTTCTTTTCAAATAAAACAACAGAGCATTTCTTTATTCAACAGAACATTTCTTTATCCTCATTATAAAAAAACATGAGTTGAAACACGCGACAACACAATAATGAGAGAATTTATTATAAAAAAAAATGCAGAATGTAAAGATCTAACAAAGTTCTTAAATAATTACTATGTAACAATTCGCCTGCAAGTTTTATCAGTGTTAATTATCATATTCAATATTTATAAAGCATGAAAAAGTGATGTACATTAAATGATAAAACGATATGTGCATGTCTCAAATTTACGCAGAATTATAAAATAATTTTTTAAAAGATTCACACCTTAAATTAATTAGTAGAAATACGAGTTCTTTGTTTGAAAATTGATCCCGAATAGTAGGTTACTGGCTTTATTGGGAACTAATACCATAAAAGTATATTGTTGAGATACTTTTGATACTGTTGTTTCAAAATCACACAAAAACTAAGACCATCGTGTGATATTTATTTTTATTTTTTATTTATTTATTTATTTTTTGCGCTGTTTTGAATTAGAAACGCAACTGCAACGATCTTGACTAAAGAGATTTTTAGGCCCCTTTAACTTGGAGATCCAGCAATCACCATGCAATTATATTGATATGATCCAACTATTGACGAACATTAGAGAATGCCTTCATTTTTCGGCACTGTCTCTACATTGAACTACCATTTATATTCCTTTAATTTGCTTGGAGTATAAATTATTGAGTTGCAACAATGTAGAATAGTAATAAAGTAGTCATCATAATACAAAGAGACGAAAAAACAGCGCTGTGTGATAAACATCGTCATCTAGAAATGCGACTTTTTCTTGTTATTGAAGAAGCTCGCGAAATATCCGAATGCGTATTATAAAGAACGGCTACTGTATAAATATTTTTATTAATTTATTCATTTTTATTATTTAATTAATTTATTCTACACCGAAAAACTGTTGTTGCTTTATGTGTCGGACTTTCTTTGTCACTAGAAAGGCATTAAGCGTTTCCCAGGGTGCAATATGGAGGGAGGGAGGGAGGAGCTGTTACATTGTACCCAAATTTTCCCACCACCGATGGTTTACACTCCTTCCCAGCTGACATTCAAATGAATTTCCAGCTGACGGATTTATCGTGCTCATAAGTTTTTTTTTTTCATCACTTCAACCTGGCCCGCTAAATATCAAATTATATCTTTTGAATTGCGTTTGTCTTTTAATTGTTGTCGAACATCGGTGATTATCTAGTTCCCTTTACGTATATCACGGAGGTCCACGACAGGAATGGAGCAGTTTTAGAAACTGTTCTGCAAACCCGATTCGTGACTCAGTGGCAACGTGCGCTCTGAGTGAGCAACGTGCTCAACGTGCAAGGTCTGAGATTCCATCCACTGGCGGCTTTGTTGTAGAAACTGTTTCAAAACGCGAGGACACTCCATAGCGTTTGGGATGTTCATCATCTTGCCTCGTGAGTCGGACTACTTGTTGGAAGTTTCCTGGTTTTCTTCCATACGATACGCAAATGAGGGGTAGTTCCCCCTAAAAATCCTCCCGGAAGGCACTACCCTCCTTCTTTAGCGACACGGAGCCAAGTCAGAGCCTAGGGGTGTTCCATCAAAACAGAAGCTGACCCCCCCCTTCCTTTTCCTTTCATCCATGAGACCAGGATTCATGGACTTGGTAGACAGCAACACTTAGACCAAGTGGGATAAGGGGAAAAAAAAGAAGAAAAAAAAAGAGCATTTCTACTTTATTTTTTTAATCCTTGAAATTTAAATAGTGTATATGAAACCTCTAAGGCGACGACTCCGTCTCTGTTAAAGGTCAGAAAATATTCCCAAGATTATCGCTGTCATTAAATATTTGTTTCATTTTTTTTTAACGAAATGGGTATGTATCGTTAGGGCGTTCTGCTTACAAAGCTTCTCGCCTACTTAATCACTCTTTACTGAGTTCGCCTAGCCTATTTAACCCGATAACTTCATTGCCAATGCCTAACACCTCTTGTCACTCGGCCAATTGCAATGTTGGCAAAAAAAGACTTCTTCCTTCGTAATACGAATTGGCCCACACATGAGAAAACGTAAAAACACCCACGCAGTCAACTTTACTCTCGAAAAGCGATAATACACATTTTTTTTTTTTTTCATTTGCGAGTGTTATACAAAATAGTGTTTGGCATCCCTCCACTCCTCCAACTACAACACCAAAAAAAAAAGCCTTTACCTTATTAATTTTTTATTTAAAGATGGCAAAAATTGCTATTACAAAATTATAAATTTACTTTTTGCGCTCCACTCTCATATAATATTATTAATGTTTAATGTATTGCATATGTCTTTCTCTATAAGTATCATTGTAAAAATTATCAACAGATCTGACATTGCGGAATTTAATAAATTCAAAAATTATCCCCACAAGATAAAACTCGTAAGGAGAATTATTAATATTAGTAATGTGTTAATAATTTACTGTAATACTTGTCTGCGATTGCAGCATGTAAAAACAATTATTTTTTACAATATATATGTAAAAAGATATATCAATATTTCATATTGCATTCAATAAAATGAGACATCGTAGTTGTAGTTAACTTACAATAATAAAAACATCTGTGAATACTTATATTTAAATTCTTCTAATTAAAAAAAAAACATTTTTTATTTAATTTTAATAAACATGCTTATTAATTACAAACGTTTCTTAAACTTTTAATTAATCATCATGTGTATTATTAATTACATTTAAAGAATACTTAATTACTCTTATAAATTACATAATCAATATTACAAACAAATTTCCGAGCTTGTGAAATTTTCACATGAAAACTTACAAATATTTAATTAATTACCTTAAGGATAGACATTCTATCAATCCTATTAATCAATAATACAAATAAATTTTCAAGCTCGTGAACCTTTTACAAGGAAAAATAAAATTAACTAATTAAATACAAGTATAGACATTCTATCAATCCTATTAAATAATAACAAATAAAGTTATAAGCTCGTGAAATTTTCACATGAAAAGTTAAAGTTCTCTAATTAATTACCAGAAGGATAGACATTCTATCAATCTTATTAATCAGTTATGCAAATAAATTTAGGAGATCGTGAAATTTTTACAAGGAAAATTTAAATTATCTAATTAATTACAAGGCTAGACATTTTATCAAGAATACAAATACTGTTACGAGGTGAAATTTTCACATGAAAGCTTAAAATTATCTAATTAGTTAACTTAAGGATAGGCATTCTATCAATCCTATTAATCAATAATACAAATAAATTTACGAACTCGTGAAATTTTCACAAAACTTAAAATTATCTAATTAATTACAGATAAAAATTAAAATTACTTTTACAGATGGACATTCTATCAATCCTATTAATCAATATTACAAATAAATTTACGAGCTCATGAAATTTTTAAACAAATAATCATCTAATTAATTACCTTAATGATAGACATTCTTTAAAACCCTCAATTCTACACTCTTCAGTATTGCTGAACTTGTAAAACATACATTAAAAACCCAATATAATTTATCTTGCATTGCAACTAAAAAAGAAAGCCAACAGAGGCGATTTAGCGCCAAATCTGGTCGGTCCGACCTCGGATAACGGGAATGGAGAACATCATGGATGATGAAAAGAGGGGGATGGAAAAACGGAGGGTTGAAAAACAGACGAAAGCGAAAGACGGAAGGGGAGCGCTGAAGTGACTTGACGGGCTTTTCGGGGTTGCGCGCGAATTCTATCTGGCCTTTCGAGAACACCCATCCCCGGAAGTCGTGCTCATTAATTCACCAGCATCGCACGCCCATAGCAATTCCCTGAGCACGCTTCGTGTTGATAATTCCACTAATTCAATAAACTAAGTGCGCTTGCCCAATTAAATGGGTAAGACGTATTGGGGGAAAAAAACCAATGAGGAGTTTATTCGGAATCGGAGGATTTTTTCAAGGTCACTTGTAAATATGGGTGGGTGGATGCCAAGATGATGTAGAAAAAAAGGGGGAGGGTATATATTTGGATCTACGTGTTAATTTCTTTTCTTTTGAATGACAGGTGTTTCGTTTTCTGATGTTCATGAATAATGAAAGAGCAGATGTAGTGGTCAGTGAATGATGTAATTGAGCAGGTGAAGGAATAGGAAAAACAACTTTATGTTTGTCATGTCAATTATTGATATTTTATTCAAATTTTTGTTTTTGTGCCTGGTTTGTTATCGGCGTAACTTTAATTGAACAGAAAAATTTTGAGTTTATGCAAAAATGTTTAAATAAGAGTTAAACTGTCAATGATTTCGCGACTAATGATGTAATCGTACAATTTTACCAATGCTGTAATCGTAGTGGGGCCTGATGGCCGAGTGACTAGTGCTCGGTGTCTTACGGTTTGAGTCCCGGCGATGCCATGGATGTTGGTAGTGGTTCGGAATCCACTTTAAAACGTAGGACCAGATCTAATATGGATGCACAGCGTTGGACGTAGTGCTGACAACCCTATCTCGTACATGAGAACAAACTCCGTACAAAGAAAACATCTGTCTCTAAATTTGCCAGTAGGTAGACAGCCTTGATCCACCAAGGGGTTGTTGCCTCACTGATGATAATGATATAATCGTAATAAATAAGTATTGTGAAAAAATTAAAAAATTCACAGTAAATAAATAAATATTCAACGTCTTTGATTTTTGGCGATTAAATTGGTGTTTGAATACTTACGGGCGACTATGAATTTAATCTTTCAGCATTTCAGCCTATTTAGATATATATTACGAAAAAAAAATTATTATTTTTTAATTGCAGGAAAAATCTGTATAAAATAATGGGGTTATAAAATTAATGTAAATAACACCATAAAAGACTTACCATATAATATTCTGAATTTAAATCTAATTTGGGATGAGAAACAGAATGCGTCTGAAAAAAAAAAAAAAAAAAAAAAAAAAAAAACCTGTGAAGAATTTAGAGAGTTTGAGTTCTGAATTAGATAAAAATGTGTTTTATATTCGTATTTAAAAAATAAAGGGTTTTTATGTCTTTTAAATTTAAATTTTTCTCTGCCATCTATCTTTCTTTAGTTGTAAGATATAAGACTCAATAAAAGGGGTTGGAAAAATTGCAATATCTCTGATAATAATGGCGGCCAAATGACTAGCGCTTTGGCCTTTGGTTCCACAGACTCTAGGTTTGAATCCTGGTTGTGTCATGAATGTTTGTTAGTGGTTCGGAATCCACTTTAAATTGTACGTCCCGGTCTGTTTAGCCTTCGTGTGCACAAGATGACCGTAGAACGACAAACCAATAATGTTCTGGTAATAATGTTCCAATGAAAGTAGCATTATTTAGTCAAAATCTTAACACACAAATTGCATGCAAAATCCTGGGAAATTTTCTAAATATTGAAAAGTAATATTATTAATATTAAATAAATAATAATAATAATTAATATTATAAATATTAAATAAATAATAATAATAATTAATATTATAAATATTAAATAAATATAAATATCTAGGAATGAGCCATTTGGATCCTGGGTATTTTACCAAACAATAAGTTGCAAGCTTCTTAGTAGACACAACGCTGCAAATGTTAATACAAGACACCGGTTCCCCAAGAACTTTTATCTCCCGGGGGTTGACGTGAAGGTTAGTGTTAGAGGTCACAGGCGGGAAGAACAAAAAGAGGAGTAAGGTGATACCCCGTTTACCCGGGGACAGCAAAATAAACTGATTTTAGGATGAATAAAGATTCTCTCTGGTCACTGTCTGCCCTTCAAAATATCGTAGTAGAGCATTCTTACAGACAGACGAGATTTGGTTTGTTTTGTCGCTCTACTGTCTTTTGTGCACATTTTAGGCTAATTAGATCGAGCCCTACAATTTAACGTGAATTCTGAACCACTAACATACATCCATGCCACCGCAGGATGCGAACATGAAGCCTGTGGAACCAAAGGCCCGAGCACTGGTCAGTTGGCCATCAGGCCGCCTGACAGACGAGAAGATCGAATCTATAATGGCCCTAATGCGAACCTTGCTGGCCTAATGAATTAATGGTCAATGGCTTAGCAATTGTTTAATAATAAACAATGAATATCGAAGCTTTAGAAATTGAAACCATATGCCCAAATATAATGGCGGCACCTACTTTAGAAATTGCGCGGTAAAATTAAAAAAGTTTGTTCGGTTTGTCGCTTTACGGTCATCATCAGGCTAATTAGACAGGGACCTACTATTTAGCGTGGATTCCGAATCACTAACGAAAATCCATTCCACAGCCAGGATTCGAACCTGAAGCTTGTGGTACGAAAGGCCAGAGCACTAGTCAGTTCGCCATCAGGCCGCTTAAAAAATTGGGAATAGATTTATAGGCTGTTTCTCATGATCTAAATGAAAGAAATGAAATAGTTATATTGATAGGCAGTGATTATTATTGGTCAATCATGATTGAAAAATGTGAAGGTCTGGGGAATTATACGTTCAACTGTCAACTATCAACTATCATCATAAATGAAACTAAATTTGGATGAGCATTGCACGGACGATTTTATAACACATTTAATTCGAATGATGCAGTGAATGCAAGGCATGTTTCAGTTTGGAATAGACGTAAAGACGATAAAACCTTAATTGAATTTCAAAAATTTTGGGAATTAAGGATCATCCAATGGATAAAAAATTGTACAATAAAATGATAGAACATTTTGATGAATCCATTAAATTTAAGGATGATAGATATGAAGTTCTATTTCCTAATAAATTATGATAACGTTGATTGTCCGAATAATTATATTATTGCAACAAGGAGATTTGAATATTTAGTTAAATTATTTAAGAAGCCATCTTTGCTTAAAGACTACAAGTCAGTAATAAATTAATATTTGACCTTAGGAAATATAGAGAAAGTTGAGCCTCAATTAAGTAATTAAGTTTGTTCTAATGAACTTATTACTTACAGCATCTCCCATTAATTCGCAAGGATAAACAAACTATTCAATTACACGTTATTTTTTATGCTTCGGCTCATGCTCCGTCTGCACCATCTTTAAATGACATATGTTTCCAGGTCAAAATTTAAACTCAGATGTATATGATTTGTTATGAAATTTAGATGTAATAATATCGCACTGGTAGCCGACATCGAAACATCAAGTAGCCAGCATTTCTACGAATAAGTCTCGCAGAAAATGATACAGATCTAATATGGTCTTTGTGGAACGATCAACTTCCATATGATTAGGATATTTCTATAAAATCTGAAATTCCAAGAATGACCAGAGTGTTATTTGGAGTGACTTCTAGTACATTTTTACTAGGCGGGGTTAAAAAGCATTATGTTAGAAAACATAAAAAAAAGTATTCCGAAACTAGCTTAATGATAAGTACTTCAATGTAAGTAGATGATTTATTGTTAGGTTCATAGACAGTAGATAAAGCTTTAAAATTAGCGAAGGAATCATCAAATATTTTTCTAAAAGCTAATGTTACGTAAATAGCAAAGTAATTCTCTGCAATTAATGGAACACTGGCGATCTTTAAAATTTGACACATGTGAAAACTTTAAATGCAAACCCTTTTAAAATCTTGGGATTAATACGGGACAAAGATCATGATCTTTTAAGAATAATTAATCATTGCCTTTCTGAATTCGTTAATTTTCAAGAGAAAATTAAGAGAACTATAATACAAGCAGTTGGAAGAATTTTCGATCCCATTGGATTTCAATCCCCATTTACAATAAATATAAAATTTATTTTCCAATCTCTATGGGAACAGAGTATTGATTGGGATCAATATTTGCCAAAAAATTTAGAAAAGTAATGGAATAATTGGTGGGAACAGTTACAATATTTAAGTAAAACATTGACTCCCAGATGCCGTTTCCATGATTTTCAGGACAATTACACGACAGTATTTTTTATGCATTGTTTTTGTGATGTCAATAAAAAGGCTTTTGGTACTGTTATATTTCTAATATATAGCAAAGATGAGAAGGTAAAGACAGCCTTTGTAACATCTAAAAGTCGATTAGCTTCTATGCAGCGTATGACATTGCCTAGATTAGAACTCATGGGCTCCTTGATTGGATTTGCCAGATTTATTAATAGAGTGTTGTCGGTGGTGAAATTAAAAGCACAAATATATTTTGGTTTTTCACAACGAGACTAACCCAATTTTACTACCGAAGAATAGATTTACGGAACTATTGCTTATGCCAGAGCATCTGAAATTGAAGCATAATGAAGTATCTTTAACACTTGCATAACTTCGAAAACGATTTTGGATTTCTAAAGGATAACGATTAATAGAAAGAATAATTAGCAATGTATTAAATTACAAGCAATATTATTCAAAATCAGCTGACCAGTTAACTGGACAATCGCCGAAAGATAAAATATTGCAATCCCCACCTTTCTGAATTGTTGGATTAGATTTTGTAGTACAGAAATATCGTATATTGTTTTATTTAAGTATGCTGTAATTAGTATACTTAGAATTAGTGATGAACATGACAATGAAATCCTTCCTATTAGCTTTACATCGATTCTTTTCAAGACGTGGTGCTTGTAGGTCTATATATTCCGATAAAGCAAAAGGTTTTAAAGTTGCTGAAGAAGTTGCAGCATTTTTTCTCAGATAGTAAAAGAACAATAATTGCAAGATTTCATTTCCAATCAAGATGTAACCTGGAAATTCATCATAAAGTGGAGTTGGTTTCTATGAATGATTAGTGAAATGTGTGAAAGATCCTTTATGGAAAATTTTATGACGTGCACTTTCAAGAGATGTCAACTATCCTCATAGAAATTGAAGCTGTTCTAAACATGAGTCCTCTAACTATATTTAGAAGGAACAGAACATTTGACACCCGCTCATTGCCTTGATTTTGGAAAAACTGAATTCAGCTATCCACATATACTTTGCTGATCTGGTAACCAAGATTTCGACGAAGGAGTCCATTCTGAGAAGGAAACGATATCAAACCAATCTGTTAAAACAGTTATGGATTAAGTGGAAGGAATAATATATATTCAGTCTGAACTCAAGTCAAGTCATCAAGTGAAAAACTCAAGAACTTGAAAATTTTAGATCGTTACACGGAACTCAGAAATCCAAGTTATTTTGGGATTTAGGAATAATTAAGGAAGCTATTGAAGGAAGAGACAATCTCATTTGTGCCTGTGTAATAAAAATCGCACAGGGATTTTCCCGAAAACTTATACAGTTATTGTTAAATTTTGAGTTAGAAGTTACATAAATGCATTTCTATTTACGAATTAGTGGATTGAAATATTTTTTATTTTAATGTTTTTTTTTTTTTTTTTTTTTTTTAAATTTAAATCTATCTTTGTATTACTGAAGAAATTAATTATATGTATTGAATGTTCTATTGAATAGATATTTCCTACAAAATTTATATGCTTATTTTTAAATGCATGCTTTATCTTTAAATTTTTATAATATGCTTTAAATATATTCTGTTATTAGTTTAATTGCTGGTGATTTATTTCAATTGATTTACTTGATTTTTATTTGATTTAATTTTTTTAATTGATTTATTTATTTGATTTTTTTATAGAAGGTAAATTTATATTTGTAACAGAAAGAATCCATAATGAATAGTAATTCGCATGATATGTCCTTAACATTTAATTTTTTTCTAGTTTCCCATCTTATAAAATTCTTTGTTTAGTTTGAATTATTTGAATTTAATTAAATTAGGTAGTTGAATTACATATTATTGTATAATGTGTTATGTATGTCTCTGGCTCATAAGGTCTCTCAGGTTTCGGATTCGAGTCTCACCGGTGCCATTGAAGCTTGTAATGGTTCGGAATCTACTTTAAACTATAGGTCCCGGTCTAATATGACTGTAGAACGTTGGAAATAGGATTGACAGCCCAAGCTCGTAAAGAGAAAACATCTCCCGTTTCGGAATCTGCCAGTAGGCAGACGGTCATGGTCCAAACATGAGCTGTAGTGTCAGTGAGTTAGTTAGTTATTATATATGTATTCTTAAAATAGTCCAGGAGGGGAGGATGTTGGAAATTTGTAAGCCTTACAATGCGGAGCTGGGTGGAGATGCTCATGTTGTAAAATTGGATTCTTCCTGGACACAGATGAACTGTTATTGACGGAGTGAAGAAGAATGAAGATCAACTCTCTACCCTGCAGATTCTAATTATAAGTAAATAAAGGAAAACTTCTAAGAGAGAGTAAATCTCGTTGATATAATCTTCTTGATACAGAAAGTTACGGTTTAAATATAACACCGAACCATTTAATAAGAGAAAATCGTGGTAACAATAATCAAAGTACTATTAAGCAAAGTAAAAGGAAATGTGTTTGTAAATAAAAAGAATTTCGAATGCATGAAACAAATTTTAAGTTTAGTACATGAAAAAACAGTGAAAACGAAAACAGATATTAAAATAAAGAACGTAATCAAAAAAGCTTGTCATTTTAATTTTATGAGAATTAAAAGAAAAAAAAATTTAATCTCATTCACTTAAATGTTTGTATTATACTTAAATGTCGATTAATATTTAGTTACACACTAATAAAAACTAAAGAAAAAAATGAACGCCTAAATGTTGTCGTTTTGAAGTTTTTAGGAGAACAGCTGTACATCTTGTTTGATATATAGCGAGATAAACAACATTAGTATTCGGATTGATAAGTATTTAATAATAAAATTTGAACTATTTAATTGTAATCTGTATTTTATTATTATATAATATGCGTAAGAAAAAGTACGTGCATTATTGTATCATACTTCTTATTTTTTTTTTTTTTTATAACTAAGTTTCGTTCTCTTTATTTTACGCTTTTAAAAATATTATTTTAAGTCACGGGGTTTCTAGTCTATATCTCATAGTCAAAATAAGTTTGTGGGACAAAAAAGTTAAGAAACTCCATAGTTAAATAGTAGCACAATAGCAGAATCTACCGATAACTACTAATGTATACTATTACAAACAAAGCATTTTATAATTTAAAAAAATATAGTTAGTTCTGAAATAACCTGTCGATTTTAACTTTAGAATTTTGAACATATCAGTTAAACAAGTTCTAAACTAAATTGAGGAATTTGTTAACATGTTATTTAATTTTTACTTAAATAACTTTATCATTTTCTTGAATAAAAAAATATATATTCATTTTTATGAATGAAGAATAATAAAGAAGAGAAAAAGATATTATTTACTGCAGAAATTTATTTAAAGTAAAGTGATATATCATAGAATTATATTCAACAACAAAAATTTCGAGGAAATCCGAAATGAAATGAAGAATAAAAAAAATCGATTTCGTTTGCCTAAATAAAAAACAAAGTAAAAATATCTTATTGCTGGATCAAAAAACACAAATGAATTTTAAATATGAAATCTAATTCATTATTTTTAAAATTTTCGTACATTTTTGTGAATAAAATGCTTAAATTTCAGTATACATATATAAATTTATTTAGAGTTAAGGCCTTCAAATGCTCAGAGGTTAAAATAATAATGTGAAAGGGATCTTCAATGATATATCGATAACATATGGAAATTATTGATTAATATAAAAGAAGATGATTCATTCCTGCTTGTCATACTTACAGTTTGGCTTGCACTGCAATAATCTGTAGTTGAGCTAGATGGATGGCCCTCCTCGTTCAACCTTAACTAACCCCTTGGCGAAGCGGAACAATATGTTGGTGAACCCCTGTCGCTACTGGATCTATAGGACAGCTGCGAAATTACCTTATCAGTTTTCTTAAGGGGGTCTGCAAACATTTTGGTTCAAGGGTCTCTCAAAGTCATTTGGAAATGTACCAACGAATTGTGATATTTCTTAATTTTTCAGAAATATCAAAAGAAAAGAAATAATTGATATTAGAATTTTAAGAGAATAGAAAGAATGTTATATATTTAAAATGTAATTTCAAATATTTTTGACTTAAAACAAAATAAAAAAGATCTGAAATCAGATTTTTTTAACTTAAAAACGACGTGTTTTTTTTTTTTTTCCCCCACAGTCAAATAGATGGTATAATGGTTTGTTAGTGGTTCGGAATCTATGTTAAACTGTAGGTCCCGGGCTAATTAGTCCAAAGTATGCAAAAAAAAAAAAAAAAATAATAATAAATAAATAAATAAATAGAAAAGAAGAAAAAAAATGGCCGTAGAGAGACAAACCAACTCAAATCTATTCAAAATTTTCTTTCTTTTTATTTATGGTTTCAAGTTTTTTCAATGTTTTTTATTTCATGAACTAATTAAATTTTTTTTCAGAAGTATCTATTTGAAAATTCGTGTACAGTACAATTCATGTAATAAGTGAAAATACAGCTATATAAAAATAGCTGTCTACCAAGTGAGGTAAGAAACAACACAATAAATGATGATTCTAATGTTAGATTTTATTCTATAAGTATGTTCTGTGAACTCGTTTAAATATTTTCGTCGCACGATATATGAAAGCAGATTTGTTAACGTTAAAAACGTTATTTGTTAATATTAAATTAAATTACCATGAAAAATATAATTCATTAATAAGAAGCATGACATATGACTTTGATATTTCATGATTTTTTTTTTTATTTTGTTTATCAAATAATTTTTTTATCTGTATAAAATTTTAGTCACCTATATTAGAAGATAATTAATTTCTGTAATTTTAATATTTACAACAATTAACGAATTTATATCTAAACGAGAAATATATATAACCTTTTGCTTAATTTTTAGAAATCGTACAAATTTAACTGAAGAAACAATATTTTTGCTAAACAATTGTAAAACGAACAGAATTCAAACGACATGGATTTGTCTGCTTTGTATGTGAGAACCAGACAGCATTCCTAAAAAAATAATCCACACATAGTGCGCATTTTATTATTTAATGCAGCATGACCATTGAACTCGCCAGAAAATTAAATATCACGTTTCGTGACTAACAAAGTATTTACTTAATTAAGTTTGAGCTAACGGTATTTAAAAATTGATTGGTAGTGCATTTTATTAACTAAACAGTAGAGACTTGCATTTACATGGAAAATAATAATACGTCTCCATGACAAAAAATTTTTTTTCAAAGTTTATGAATCTACTACATAAAATAAATCATCTGTATGGATATAACGATTATACCAGTGTCTGCGTCTTCATATTTCTTGTAACACATAAAAACGAAATTACAACTTCTTTAATCTTAATGCATCATGTACTCCAAGACACACGCACGCACACAAAACAATTCACCAAGAAGGAGTTAATCGAAAGAGACCAAAATCGATGCATGAGATATATATTTACAATAAAATTTCATAGGGGTACCCTGTTTTATCCAAGCAATACAGTTATATATATAGTGAACCAATGGAAAAGACGATCGCTAACTTCAGTACTATTAACTGTCTTGGCAATCATTCATTAAGTTGACATCCGCCAACTTTTTGGAATTAATGCCAAGTTAAGATTTCTTGCCAAATTCTTTAAAAATCTCCAGATCTTAAGAGAATCTGAGACACCTGCTCATCAGAACCCAAAGATGCTCTAATTGAGAGAGATCTGGAAATTTGGCTCGCCGGGTTATATCAGTAGAGAAAAATTAAGTCTACAAACTAAGTTAACTACAAAACTACTAACTTACAAAATTAAATCATCAAATAATTAATTCATTTAGATAAGATTCTTCTTTTTCATGGTCAAGGCCACGAGGGCACCACTACTGGCATATTTCAAGACAAGAGATGTTTTTATTATTATTTTTTTTATGGGGTAGGATTGTCAGTTCTACGCACAACGATCTGTAGTCATATTAGACCGGGACCTACGGTTCAATATGACTATAATAATACGGTTTAATATATCAGGTAAATTCCGAACCACTACAAACATCCATAGTACCGCCGGGACATGAAACCGAAGCTTGTGCCACAGAGGGCCAAAGCAATAATCACTCGGTCAACAGATCCCTTAGATAAGATTAAGAAATTGCAAATGTGAATAGGACATACATTATCCAGATTAAATATAAGCCCGAGAGGGAAGGGGTCTAAAAGGAAGGGTAGCACAATGGGATTAAGAATATCATCGATAGACCGCCATACTGTAAGAATTTTCTCACCAAATGAGATAACATTCCAGATTATAATACCCGATTGACGAGGAGCAGCCAAGTTAGTATCATATTACTCTCTTGGAAAAACACATCTTGCTGAGCATTGGGACTCAATTCGAAGTGAGATTCATTGCCGAAAAAATTCTACTAATAATAATGTAAAATTCCTGGTCAAATGAACCTCTCACCTTTGTAAACGTGTTTGTCGATTATGCCATCATATAGCCAGGAATAGTGTGCTGTATAAGTGCGCTTTGCTAGTGTTATTAATTGTTCATATTATTTATGTCTTTATAGAGTTATTATTATCTTGTTTAAATCTCATATTTAATTATTGTCACGCAATAGTGTATCAATATGTTTTTACTGTATTTCTATGTTAACTATAATATCAGCTAATAAGCAATCGCAATAAGATATCGCAATAGCCATATCAATAATAAGCTAATATAGCAATCGTGACTGTCGAATTTTGATTGAATCGAGATGATGATTCACTATGATGATAATTATTATCCGTTATGATGTACTCGTTTGCCAAAGTTATTACAATTAAAATAGGCTCATGTTTAAATAAATCCCTTTAAATTATTTCATGTGTATATTTTCCTTCTCTAATTTACATAAGTCACTGAAGGCTTTTCGAACCGTTTAGTTTTGTAGTGGTTTTGTTTATTGCTCTATAGTAAGTTTTTGCACACTTTGGGCTAATTAGATCGGGACCTACATGGATTCCGAACACATGGAACATGGATTCCGAACCATTAACAATTAGATAAGATTCAGGAATACCACAGCCATGATTCGATTCTGAATCACTGTGGTGCCACAGGGAAGAGCGATAGCCAATTAGCCATGAGGCCAATTTAGTTGTGGTAATAGTTATCGCGGACTTTGGATTATTATGGCAGATATTATTGCGGTATTTTTAGTGAATTTTGGGGAAGTCAAATGTATTCTGTCAAAGTAATAGGTATTGATAGTTAATTTTAAAGCACAGCAACACTCGAATTTAACGGCAGGGCTTATCAGCCTATGGATTTATTGTGCTTCTCTCCGGTACAAGCGGCCTGATGTCCAATTGTGTAGCATTCTGGCCTTTGGTACCACAAACTTCAGATTCGAATCCTGGAGGCGGCATGGATGTTAGTGAGTGGTTCGGAATCCATTTAAAATTGTAGGTCCCGGTCTGATTAGCCTAAAGTGTGCAAAGAAAAGAAAAAAATTCTGTAGAGTGACAAACCAAACTTTGGTATAGCGACGGAAGTTTTGGGTTTGGTACAGCTTAGTTCGGAAACCTAACGCTTTATCCACCAGACAGCTTTGGTTCTTTTAATTTAAATAATAACAATGTTCTTTTTAAAATTAAGCAAAATCATTACATTTTATAAAAAATAAAAAAATAAAATAAACATTTCATTTAAAAAAGTTTTCTTTAAAAAGTCGTATTATAAAAGAAAAAAAAAATCCCTGTAAATTTATTATTAAAAGCTACTGGATTTCACATCCAATCTTATGGTGATGCTTTATGAGCTTTATCAATAAATTAGTCTAATGTTACAAGCAGTTGATTAATGACACACTGCTAACTATAGCTAATATATGATGACTCTAATTGATCTAACTTCTTAAGTCGAAAAATCAGTGTTCTATAGTGTATTAGGGTTATCTTGAGAGGATATCAAGAACTGCATTCTGGGCACCACATCAAGCAAGATAAAGAAATGACTCAGTGAGTTTAACCAGAGATGTTTATGTTTTGCTGCAAGAGCCCCACCGGGAGCCCTTGGGGCTGAGAAAGGTGTAGTTTAGACAGCGCATTACAGCGATTCTTGCCTGCAATTCGCGGGCAACACAGTGAAAAGAATTTCTTGGTACAGAGAATCTCTCACAGAATTTCGATCTCTGAGAGAAAATAAAATAGTTAAACCAACGAAAGACAGACGTGCTAGTTATAGTATTTTATAGTATTTTTCTGTCCATAAAAAGGAAATTATTTCGTTAAAAAGAATTTCTATGAATAAACCGTGAACTTTTTTTTTCCTAGGAATTTTCAGTAAAGAATCATCCCAAAAAAAATCTATACTCAAAAATGCATTTTTTTTTTACAAAGAAATATACAAGATTTCAGACCGAGAGGGAAATAAACATTTTTTTTCTAAACAGATAGGTCTACTTTCACGAAAGGAAGCAAGAAGCAATGGAAGCCAATGTGTACGACCGAATGAAATTAACAAAAAGCAATTTAAAATTAAAATTAATTGAATTTAAATATTATATTACCGTAATTTCCTGTCTGAATATGCAGATTATACGTTAAAAAGAATTTTTTGATTCAAATAATCTGGGAATTTTAGAATATAGATATAAAGAATAATTTCAAAAATTTGATACTTAAAAATTACTTAATAAAATAATCAGTAACAACTATCCATTTTGTTTAACACTTACATTAATCTATTCAATTGAACTCTTACATAAGCACCTATTAATACAAAACTAAAAAGAATGCTTAAAATCGAATTTTAATTTTAATTTTATTCCTAATTATTAAAAAAAAAACTTTTTCTTATTCCATCGAAAACGGAATAAAAGTTCGCAAGTAATTTTATCTTTTGTAATGAAGAATATGTTATTTTAATCCAATTTTTTACTTAACGAATGTTCTAACAAAAAATTAATTAATTAATTAATTTAAAAAATGCCTTTATAGATTTATTGTGGAAGAAAACTGTAATCGTAATCTTAATTATTCGAAATGATAAATTAGATAATGATGATAAATTAGAATGATAACTGACGATGACTTCGAAGAAATTAAAATGTCAAACACATTGATAAAATGTTTTATCAAATTGACTATACGAATGTTTTCTTCATGTATATCATAAACATGGGTTAATTTTCTAAAAACAATCGATTAATAACCAATAATTTCTAAAGCAATGTAAAAATAACATTTTTATTTATTTATTTTCTTGTAGAATCATTTAGAATCACAATATTACATGACTGGCTTATTCAAAATTTAAAAGAAATATTTATTTATGACTTCTTTGAAGTATAAAAAGATACTATTTGCGAAAAGCTCTTGAACTAAATTTTAAAATATATTCATGAATAAACTCTTTCAGCCCAATAAAAAGCGACCAGTTCCTAAACATAACAGAAAGCTAAGACAAAAAAACGTAAGATATGTTCTTTAGCACTTATAAGATAAATCAACATTCAATTTGTTTTGATCCTTCAGATTACCAAACCGCGGTTAAGCTAGAAAAATATTTACAGATTTGTAGCAAAGTAATTGAAAACCACGGGGACATTAACAGTTAGGCTTAAGAAGTATTGAAACAGAAGCCTTGAATGCTGCCATTCGGTTTCGAAGTCCATAAATATTGAAAAAGGAAGATCTCTGGACGATTAAGCCGAATGCCGTTTTCATCAAACGGATAAAGACCATACTCTGCAGCGGACACGCAAAAAGAGAAACAGATCTTTTCATAAATCACAAAACAGCTGGCCATTGTAAATCAGCTTATTATTCCCTTTGGAAGGATGCCACGATTATGTTCTGGATTTCTAGACTAAATAAATTTACATTCAGCGCGCTGCCGGTTATTTACAAATACACTTAATTAGAGAGCGATTGAATGACAGATTATCATAATATCTGATGAAGTCCTCATAGTAGGAAATATTCATGTCTGTGTAAGTAGATATTTTGCCACTTGAAAAAAAGAGGAAAAAAAAGCTTTTAAATGACGCTTTAAACCTACTTGTTCGTAACATTATAAATTTTAAATAGAAGCATTAACTAATGAAAATTTATAACCTTAAAGAAGTATCATAAAAATTTATAGTTTTTAAAAGGAAAGAAAAGCGAAATAATTATAATTTAACTCTTTAAAAGCGAAATTTTGTTTGAAAAAATACATATCAGATAAATAGTACAGAAAGATGAAGGCCGGCTGGTTGCTCAAAAAAAAAAAAAAAAAAAAAAAAAAAAAACTCGTATAAATTACATACAGATAACTTAAAACTCGTGATAATTACATACAGATATGCTAGGCGTATAATGTGACTAGCAGTCTGACGCTTGGTGCCAGAGGTTTCTGCTTCGAGTCCCGAGGGTGACATAGATGTTTTTAGTGGTTCGAAATCCTCTTTAAACCGTATGTCAAGGTTTAATATAAATGTTGGGCGTAGGGCTGACAACCCTACCCCGTAAAAAGAAAAACATCTCATGTCTCGAAATCTTCCAGTAGGCAGACGGCCTTGGCCCATCATGGGAGGTTGTTGCACCACTGAAGAAGAATACGTACAATATCTAACATATCTATATTTAATTTTTTTATATATTATAAAAAATAAATAATAGAATATAAAAAAAAAATGCAAATAAAGAATTTGATGCATGATATTGCCTTCGTTGAATATGTTTTTTTGTTCGAATTTACGTCGTAACCAAGCGCAAAGGTAATTTGTTAAAACGTTATTATAAATAATTTTTTTTCTCCATTTATTTAGTTTTTGATATTGATGCCTAACAATGTTCACAAATATGTGTTGATGCAAACGAACTAGAGCATTTTAATATATTATTCAGCAGCAGCCAAATCCGCTTTGTTTGGCGCAATTTTTTAAAAAAGGAAACATGTTTTGACAATAACTTAGTGATAAAAAACTACATGGGTAATTATCCTGAACCCAGGCTAGACATTAATGAAAAATGATTCGGGGTCTATAATGAAACAGAAAACATTAAAAAAAAATATTTTTCTAAAACTTAAATGCTTACTTTTATTTTATTAAACTAAAACTGGATCTTGTTTTCAAAATCAAATTACCATAATACATTTTAAGCAAAATATACACATGATGTGATGGTCCGCGATCTATATATCACTAGCATACCATAATAAAGAACCAACGAATATATCGTTATGCAAATTAAACAAATACTTATAATAACAGAAAAAAAGAAGTCACTTCTCTTAACTCGCTGGGGAGACCTGGTGTACAATAATTTGTTGGGTTTCCGAACTATGGTAAAATAGTTCAAAACCCTATAAATGAAACCTAATGAAAACTTTTGTTTCTATGTCGGAGTTATATGTATATCAGAAATTTTTACTTTGGAATGCTCCTCCATTGTGCCCGGGGAGAAAGATGCGCATCTCTCCCCTAGATGACTCTCTAGGACAGTAGTTCTCAAAGGGTGTGCCCTAGAAAATTTCCAGGTGCGCCTTGTGGTATTCAGAAAAATATGTGCCCAGATATAAAAATAATTCTTATTTCTTTCTTTTTCTTTTCTGATTTCTTCCTAAGAGCAATTGGAATAAATTGAGATAAACCAGCTAAAAAGAGTATAAATCTCAAAGTTAAGTATAAAAATAAATATAATAGTTTTTAAAACCAAAGACAATTTTCATTACAACAGTTAACCTTTCTGGTTGCTTTTTTTCTTTTTTCTTCATATAAAAAGTCGTCAAACAGCAATAATGCGCCAAAGGGAGTTTCCGAGAAACTTTTTCTAACTTAGCTGACAAATACTTAGACAATTATCTTTATGTCATAAGCAAGGGTTGCACCAACGTTACTCATTTAGCACTACCCAAGGAGACATGTAGCTTGAAGATATACTACGGACGCGAGTAACTCTACCCCCACAGTGTTGTACGATCCTATTAGATGAAGACTTACGGTTTAAAGTAGATTCGGAACCACTACAAACATTCATTGCACCGCCGGGATTCGAACTCGAAACCCGTGGTACCGAGCGCTAGCCATTCGGCCATCAGGCCCCTGTTTCCGAGAAACTAGAAGCTGCCACTTTCATGGTTGGCTATTAGGAGAGCTAGAGTCTATGTTAAAAAATTTCCATTGCAACCTCTGACACTCGGCCATCTGTAAGTAGTAGTCTGTGGAGCTGACTAATAAACTGATCTGTAAATAGTAGTCTGTGAGCCATTTGGATATAAAACTGTGAGGCGTTGGTAGCTGTCGCTTATTTGTCATAAATTTGTTTACAATTATTTGTAGGTTCTTAAATGTGTCCCGAATTCAAAAAGCTTGAGAACCATTGCTCTAGGGTGAGTTCTTTCCAAATTACAGTGGTAAAATGTGGATACAGTTGATGTTGTTCTTGATGTTTTGCCGTGACTGTACCATGAATTACCCTAAAACAGTTACAGATATGTCATTCTAGCGGTAAATGACCTTAGGTTAAAATGCTTGGCATTCGAAAACAACATATAACTTTATAGTTTATTTAAACTTGTTCAAAGAATTTATTTGAATAGAATATATGAAATCGGTTGAATGAAAGCGAAAACGGCAATAAAACCGAACTGGAAAGGCAGCAGTGAATGTTGCTTGTGGACTTGATTTCAGTAGATTCATCTACATTAATCGAGGTGAACGGTCACGAAATCTGCGGGAAGTCTGATTCAACGAGGACACATCCAGGATGAAGTTAAATAAGAAAATGAAAGAAAAAAAAAAGTTTGTTCAATCATTTATTCTTCTTTTCCTTTTTAAAGAATAACCTTTTAAAAAAGATAAAGCGTTAACCTTTTAATAAACTCTGAGTGACTCACTACACGTGCACAATACATTTCCCCGTATTTTAAATTCTATTTAAAGCAGCTGTTTGTAGATACATTTACACATTAAATACTGAGTTTCAATTTTAAATGAAAATTCGATGCTAAGAATGAATGAACTAAATAAAATTATTGAAAAGCTGAATAAATATGTAAAGCATTTTATTTTTTAGTTTAATACACTTTTTTTTCTCATCTCACTTGGTAGATAGCAACATTTAAATCAGGGGTGGCCAACCCAAATGATCTTGCTGGCTACTTTGTAAATGCATTATAACTCCGCGGGCAGCATATAAAATTATATATCCCCATATTAGATTTAGACCCACTATAGACATTTTTTTGGAGTGAAAAATTTATACTTAATGAGTTATTGTTTTTGTGTTTACTATCATTCTTACATGTAAACATAGATAATATAATAATAATGATACTAACGCACATTGTAAAGAAATATATAACACTAAAAATGAAATATAAAAAATATATATATATATATAAATATAAACGAAATTAAAAAAAAATGAAAGCATTAAAAATATTTATTTTTCTAGTGCGATATGTGTTTCTCCACTCTTTTACTTAGCTTTTGCAAATCGATCTCAATTTGGGTATTTGCACACCGTAATGGGTGTTTCAGGTTAGCATCCGTTACGTTGGAGCGTGTTTCGTGTTGGGTCAATTTCATTTAAAAAAAAACTATCCGCAGGTGTAAGTTAAACGAAAAGCGCAAACAACTTCAACTAAGAGTTTGGTTTGCTTTGCTATCAACAATCAACTGTGCGTATCTGCTGTAGGGAAGGTCACTGAAAGTGAAACATAGAAACTGTTATATTAGATGTTCCGGGATGAGCGCACATCATGAGTTCGCAGAATATAATTCAATTATTCTGCGAACACATCAATAAAAAGGCAATATCTGTCATATATTCGCAAGAATATTATTTTAAAATCAAAGTTAATTTTTTCTCATAATTTCGACAGTTAATTTTTCGAATATATGGATGCACACATAATATATTTTTTTAATACATTGGTTTTCACTACTTTGGCCATAATAAAATAAGTATATTTTAACTGTGATAAATATCACGGGCCGCAAAAATGTTCGCAGCGGATTGGCCACCTCTGATCTAGACCAAGTCCAAGAAGCCGTGTGGTCTCATGGAAGGAGGGAATGGGGTGGGGTGGGGGGCAGCTTCTGTTGTGATGGAGCACCCGTAGATAGAAGTTTGTGTCGCTGAACAAGGAGGGCAGTGCCTTCAGGGAGGACTTTAAGGGGCAATTACCTCGCATCTACTTATCGTATGGTAGAAAACTCGGAAAACTCCCACCAGGTAATCCGACTAACGAGGCAAGATACTGAACACCACAAACGCCATCTAGTCTCCTCGTGTTTTGGAACAGTGTCTTCAACAAAGCTGCCAGTTGACTGAACCTCCATCTTAATATTGACCAGTGGCTCGCGTTGCCACGAATCGGCCAGTTTAATACACAAAACTTTTAATGCTTGTTAAGAAGAATATATAAATATTATTATAAAATAATATGTCGTATACTGTCTTTGAATGTATAACATTCGTGTAAAACTTAATAATCCAAACTATTCGTTTTTAAACATAATTTGAATCCGATTTGTGGCTCAGTGATAACATGAACAGCGAAAGTGTTGCAAAATGAAGATTTGAATTAACCAGAGCATGCTTCCCAGTCACTGTTTTGAAAAATGAGAATTTGATTCTAGAATAAAATTCCCAGTCACTGCTTTAATGGCGATTACGATCTGCAGTGTATGCGGAATCTCGCATCAACAATTGTAATTCCAATGTCGCATCAACAAATGAAATGGACAGTGAAAGTTTTTCAGAATTTCTCTTATATGACGCACAGAAGAACGTTAATTAGTCCCCTCTACTCGTCTGTGTACAAGAATATATATAATGTACATGTATAAAATAGATATATCTCGATGTATATGTATAAAAATGAATGTAAATGTGCGTGTACATCATAACTTAAAAACTGTAACAATTAATAATTTAGGTTTTTTTTTCCACCGTTGAATTCTGTATCCTTTTATTTGGTACGCAATTGAAAATCTGGAAAAAATTATCCTTATTTGTTTTTTAATTTAACAAAAATCTTATTTTGTGTTTGGTGCCATCTGGTGGAGTGAACGCTTCGCCTACAGTTTTTTGTTTGTTTTATTTTTAGAAATGTACTTCAAATTAGAATAGTAAATTTTTAGAAGTTTGTGAGATTGCGTTCTTTTCTAATATATTTTTTTGTTTGTTAAAAATGTTCTATTATATAGGCTTATTTACATTTTACTTTCTGAATTCTTTTCATTTATGTATAAATAATTATTCAGAATAATATTTCCGTTACAATTTGTCAAACGATAAATTTCACTGTCCAACCGATTTTTTTTCCTGGTAAATCTGTTTATCTGTAAAAAGGTTAATCTATAAATCTTTTAGTATCTCATAAAAGTTTAATAAGAATAATTTAAACTACATAATTCCTTTTTAAAATAAAAAAATTCTAAATAATTATTATTATAGCGTAAAAAGTGTGTTTCATTAAATTTACTTATAAGTACGTTTTCAATGCTACGATAGTGAATAATTCTATCACAGATAGTGTGGTTGAGGAATGATTATTCTAAATTAAGAGAAGATTCATTAAACAGATCGTATTATACAATTAAATGCCTCATTTCCGCTTATCTGTAAAACCGCTAAATGAGGTTTACACCACACTTCGAAGTATAAAAATAAATGTTCTTCAAACAGGGCTAACCGTGACCACAACCCTTACCAGAACTACGATACAGAAAGCACTTACGGTTTTCAGTAGTAAAATTGCTCCCTAAACCACACTCATTGTCTTCATATACGAAATGTTATTTTTAGCAAGCATTGAACTCTATGCCACTTGAGTCAATAAGCAATATCCGCTAGCTTGTTGAAGTAATTAAGCTACTAAAAAAAAGTCATCTATTAATATATGATAATCGGAAAACACGAATATTAAGTAATATAATGTCAGTGAACTGATAAAGAATAAAATTTATAAAACGTTAATAATAAATGTCATATACCAATTGTATTTTAATTTTATCAGGGATTTAATGTTCATTTTTTTTAAAATTGAAATTACTCAAGTTGGAAAAAGAAAGAATTAGTCTTTTGAAAAACTAATTACAAATTACACTAAATAAAATCTACTAACAATAAAAATAAAGAACTTATTTGTCTGTACTAAGAATATTTTCATAATACTGTAGCACTACATTGTACCAATCATTATCCTAAAAAAGAGTGGAACTTAAAAATTTTTCGAAATACTGTGACAAAAATTATAAACGACGAATTTTCTACATCTGAAGAATATAGAGATCCGATATATACTGAAAGTATGGAATTTTTGGAACCGTAATTTATTTGCGGCCATTTTCTAACTTTTTTCCTCTATTCACTTCAGTTGCTGTCGATTTATAGTGAAATATCAAACAAAGCATAATTAAACAATATCAAATAAAACACTATTAAATAAACAAACAAAAAAATGAAATAATTTTTTTTTTCGAATTGAAGAATTTGTCATGACGAGTTAAAAGATTATTTTAAATAAGATATATTCATAAATTTTGAGACGTCATACGTCAGTGAAGAATATCCTGTAAAGAAACGAAAGTAACGTATTACTTTACTTAAGACGAAGATAAATTTTTTTTCCCTTTCACTTTTTTGCTATTTTTCAATTCCCTTTATAAAATATGTTATTATGTTTCCTTTCTTGTAATAGCAATTATTGTGTAATCCATGTTTCATTGTTATTTGCTAACGATTAGCAGTTTAATTTTATTTAGAATTTGAATCTGGATTTTCCGAATTGAAAAAATTACCCAGTTTCCAGCTCGGTATTTCCCTAGCTGAACATCTTCTTTAAAATGCAGGATTGATTTATTCCATTTCTTTCAGATTTTGGGTGGAATCGAAAATATAGAAAGGATCCTTGAACGTTAAACAGATGTTGTTATTGTAATTTTTTTCTCTTTCATTTTGTCCCCACCAAACATTCCTCATTCATTACTTCACACTGCGGGTAATTGATTTATCACCTAATTCAACAAGGAACTTTTTTAAATTCTCAATTCTACATTTTTTGTTACATAGTACAGAGATCCACATTTCCTTTGCTTTATTTTTTATAAAACTGTACAAACAATTTCTTTTTCTTTTATTTCAAATGGTCATAAATATATATTTTTTTCTTTCAATTACTTATTTTCATTTATTTTATTTATTTTTTTCCCCCATCATTTAAGCCACGACTTGAAAAAATTTCGACACTCATAAAGAAGTTTCTTATTTTTCATTCTCAGTTAGTTTCATTTAAAAAAATTTTTTGATATTCGTGAAATTTAATCAGGAAATTTGGCACAAAACAACAGAATTATTTATAAGAAAATATTTAAATCCTCGATAACATTTTAAAATATGTCTTTATTAAATTCAGTATTAATTTGGTAAAACAATAATTTATAAAATTTATAATTTTATTTAGAACACACACACAGTCTATTGTACAAAACGTCTATTGTAGAAGCATTGCCATTAGGAACAAGAAATAAAGAAATTTGTTTGTGTGTTTGTTAACTTAAAATAAACACATATAGTAGAGATTATAACGTATTTCAAGAGCTTAAAAAGTTGAAATATGCCACAATTATTAAAAATATGAAATAATTAACATGTATTGTATTTGTTTTGTTGTTAGATAATTACAAATTATATAAGAACATAAAAATTAAGTGTTTTAAAATAATTTATTGTCCCTATGTAACAGTACAACACTGCATTAAATTACTAGAACAAAAAGATGCCTGTTTTAAGCTATTTCTCTAATACAATAACATTTAATCCGTACACTTCCTAAACTTTAACTAACATGCAGTGAGTCTAGATACACTCTTTAAAATACCTTTATTTACAATTATATTGAAATTTCAAAAATAGGTAATTAAATAAATGTATTTTAATAGATTTCTGAGACATAAACTTATGCCCACTGAAGAAATTAAAAAAAATATTTGTTAAATTTTAACAAAATTGTACAAAAAAAATCAATATCATGAATGTCACAAAAGTCTACATACGATATATATATATATATATATATAATGGGGATCAAGTAAAGGCAAAATACCTTTCAATACGATCACTACTTGTAACCTATTAGTCATCAACAAAACTAAATTCTTTTGTCGTGTAATTTTAGACATGCGCTTTGAATTGCTACCGTCACCGTATCTTTGCTCATAATTGGGTATTGTCATATTCTCTGACCAAGTTCGTCACATATACGTTCAATAGGGTTTAAGTCTGGATTTTGGATTGGATTTGAGACTGAGGTGCTGAATAGAGTTGCTTGGGAATTTTGTACAGAGGTCATTCTCTAATAATCTCGGCAGTATGTTTAGGTCATTGTCTTGTAGGAAGACCCAGTTCTTTTCTAGTCCCAATTAATTCACACATGATTCCAGATTACACTTTTTTCAAATATATGAATCGCTTCATAATAGAGTCTATAAAAACTAAATTACCTATTGCAGCCAGTGTCATTGAGCCCCTCCCCCATATTTCACAGTTGGTATCAAATTTTCCAATTTCATTTCTTCATTCTTTCTTAACCTTTCCGTAACTATAAGTGTAGAAACTATTGGCTTTCCGTAACTATCAGCTTATTTTCATAAGTAAGTAAATATCCTATAGTGCTTTCAAAAATCTTAGTCGCTTTTTGATATATTTATGTGCAAAATCTAGACATTTTTGTAGAGATGAAAAAAGGATTTTTCTCCTGGGAATTCTGCCATTAAATCCTGCTGATCGAAGAGTTCTACGCACAGATTCGGGATTAACTTCCGGAAAAAAAATGAAAGAAAAACGTTGTAATATGTTCAGTTAATTTTGGAGCACTCACTTTCGGAATTTTTCTTCTTTTTTTTAAGGTTTCTTAAAATAATTCTTGCATCACGGTCACTAAGTTCTCTTGGACGACCACGGCGAGATTTGTTGAGCACATTTCAGCGTGATTTATAGTTTTTAACTGCTGTTTGTACAGTTACACGGTTTTTCCCCATAATTTCGGCTATCTCACCATATTAGTTTTTTTTCCCTCTCGTTTTACTATAACATTTCGCATATCAAAAGGAATTTCTTTTCTTGGATCTAATTCTTTCAAATAACGACCAGTTTTGAGAAAGAAAATTAAGATTCTGACTCTTACAAGTGATGGAGTCTTTATAAACTCTAAAAGGGATTAAAAAAAAAAGTTCATCTATAAATTCAGTTAAAAGCTAATTAAAGTGCCGGTTGAGTTTCGTGACGTGCTGATTTCAACAAATTTTCATATTATTACTTATTTATCTTTGTTTAAACAGCTAATTTTTATAAAAGAAAAAAAGATATGAATATAATGACAGATTAATACCATTTACACACATAAAATGAAATAGTTTTAGATAGAATTTTGTTTTCATGGGTGTTTGTAGACATTTGTATTGCAAAATATGGGTATCTTCATTCCTGCTTGTTTTTCTCATTCATTTATTATTAAATTTTTCCACTATTCCAACATCTCACATTTTTAGTGCCTCCTCCTTAAAACATTCTATTGACTGAAAAAAAGGAGCTACTATATTCATAGACCATTCATCTCTTAAAAATAATTGATAGATTTACATACAGCTTTCGATACACAAACATTTTTAGCTTCCAACATGAGTATATATATAGTTACACACTTTTGATTTTATTTATTACTTTTGATTGATAGCACAACACTTTTGATTTTATAGATATTCATAATTAATGTGAACATAATTTCTACATTTAATATAGTTCTGTTCAATGCAATAATCAAACGTTAAACTTTCTCCACTCTTTCCTATATTTCAGCATTGTAATATATGCGTCTGCGTGTTCAAGTGTATCATTGCACGGTATTTTCTACCGTTTTTCGCAACCTCTCTCTCTCTCCGTTTCAACATTCCTAAACATCCTCGTTGTCTCCACAGTATCTCACAAAAAAAGTTTTCGCATATGTATGATTTTCGTTATAATTTCAAGAAATATAATTTAAAAAATTCAAAAGATTTCAACATGAAAAGAATATCAAGTTATTTCATTTAATACAGTATGGCTTGTTACTTTAACCCGCCCTCCGAAGGCATATGATATAATCAGTATAGTTTATGGACATAATATTTTTCAAATTTCGAAAAAAAAAAATTCCTTTAAAGAATATTTTTAAATCTATATAAATATCACAAAAATTTTCGCATATTATTAAGACTCGTACCGAACTTGCCAGCTGAATATTAATTTTTGATTATAATTAAGAAATATTTTTTCAAACACAGCTTGACATTTTTTTCAAACAAAGCTTCAAACACAGTTTGAAAAACAGTTAAATGTTCGAAACAAATGATTTTATAATAAATCGTCTGTTTAGAACATTTAACTGTCTTTATCGTGTTTATTTATAGTATATTTAACACAGACCATTTTCTTTTAAACATAATTAGTAAACTAACATTCAATTTTCGATAGACAAAGCAAATAAAACAAAACAGTTAAAAAATAATAAAATTTAATCTGTTAGACCGATATACGAGTTACCCATAAAATTTACAATTTAATGTAAGAATAAAACACATAACAGCAATCTTAAACAAACAAAGAAAGAAAAAGTATCAATCAATTATATTCAGGCAATAAATTATGTTTGTCAGTTATCATGCAATATTGAAAAAAGAAAATAGATTAAATTAAAAAAAAAAAAAAAACTATAGAATTCCAAACGATTTTATAAAAAAGAAATTTAAATAAACCAATAAGAATAATTCGAGAAAGAAATTTAAATAAACGAATACGAAAAGTTCGGAAAAGAAAATTAAAAAAAAATTAACCAATAAGCAATGTTGAAAACTGTCTGAGACATCGCTGATCCACTCTCTTAAAAACAATACCCATATATTTTATGGGTGAAAATTATAATTTCCAGATTTATTTTCAAAATTCTTTTTTTCATTCGAACATTCCATAGATTACAGAGATTCGAAATTCTTTTTCTCTCTCAACCATAGTATTTTTTTCCACTTAACACAGAAATGATAAAATTCCTGGTGAGAAAGGAAGACAGCACTTCAAAAAATTCCCATCCTCCCCCAAATCTTAACAGACAAAAGCGAAAAGAACTCACCTTTAGCGCAGATGTTAGGAAAAAGCAGATGCTCACTCTCGCTTCCTCTCTTGTCATGTGTTCGGCACTCGGAAATAGTTTTTTTGGAGGAGGCGGAGGAAGTCCGTTATTCGGCCGTTGCAACGCCCGAGAACTGCATAGATAAATAAACTGCGCCGCGTAAATCACCCAGTGAAGCTAATTGTTTATCCGCGCGCCAAATAGAGAACCTTGCTTGCTCTACAAATGCGTGCTCTATTTTTACTATATCTTTTTTTTTTTTTTTTTTTTTTTTTTGAAAAATTTTTCATCGTAAATTTGCAAAATTTTCATATCAATCGTTTCCGGTGTGGTATAGTTGAAAAAAAAAAAAAAAAAAATAGGGGTAAACCAGGAATGCTCTATTTCACTTCTAAAAATAGGTCATTTTTTAAAATTGGTTTTGGAATTGTGATGAAAGATTTATTAAGGAAACATAATTCAGCTTTTGGTTAATAAAAATTTGATTGGAAAAATATTTTATTTATTGTTTGTTATTTCAGTTGCAGTCTAAATGATCATTTATTAAGTAGATATTTTAATTATTTTTTTTTGTAATACTGTCTTAACCTTGATGTAGAATTTCTAACATTCAATTTTTTTATTTTTTATGATAGTTATTACTAATAACCACGTTCTACTTGAAAATTTTGCTAAAGAAGTAGATGTGGTTGTTGCTAGATAATATATTAAAATGGGTTGGCTTGTTTGGGTCAACATATATCTGTGAACAAACATATAGGCATGGATGTACAGCGTGATTATAATTATACGTGATTACAATGTCGTAAAAAAAAAAGAACTACTCGTCACAATCAGTTCAAATTTGAATTGAAGATACATGAAGAAAGGGGAAACGGCATGCCATCAAAAAATAGTTCCACTGATTTTTCCCATCCGGTATGACCTTGCAGTGGTGGATTGGTTGGGCTTTCCACTAATAGTGTCACAACTGTTAAATGACTTGGAATTCATTTTTTCCGTCAAAAAAAAAAAAATAAATAAAAAATAAATAAATAAATAAATAAATAATAATAATAATAATAATAATAATAAAATGAACCGAAACAATCAAGCACATCGTACACTACAGGTGGTTTAATGTGCAACTCATGCCAATACGTCATTTCGATTCAAAATATCACTGCCAACCGAATTCACTTTCTTTATGCAGTTTACAGCGCCATTTATTAATACACTTTGAAACTTTTTTTTGATTAATTTTGATTTCTCTTGTTTTTTATTAAATTCCTTTTTGTTACTTTTTTAAATTTTATATTTGTTGCTTTTAGTAACTTAATTGATATTATTGTTTTTCTTTTAAATTTTCTATATTTTTTATAAATGGCAAACGGCAAATTATTTTTTATAAATGGCAACCCATTTACCAGGTTGGAGGTTTGGTCGCTGCGTGACCAAGGCACTCCGTGTACTTACCCCGATTTGTGTTTTTTGATGCCGTACCGTTTCCCCCTTCTTCAAGTATCTTCAGTTCAAATTTGAATTCATTGTTATGAGTGGTTCTTTTTTTTTACAGCATTTTGAAAGTGGGATTTTAATTATGATCACCCTGTATATATATAAAAAATTTATAAATAAAAATCATTTCCCTCATCACTCTTGCGCTGAATTACTACAAAAAGAAAATAAAATACTAAAAAACTCATTATTTACGTTATTGGATATCGAATTTTGGGCCTGAATGGCCGCTTGGCTAGCGCTCGGTACCACAGGTTTCGAGTTCAAGTCCCGGCGGTGCCATGGATGTTTGTAATGGTTCGGAATCTACTTTAAAACCGTAGGTCCCGGTCCTTATAGGATCGTAGAGCGTTGCGGGGGCATTGTTACTCAGCGTCCGTAGCTTCAAGTTACACGCGCCCCCTGGGTAATGCAAAGTGAGTAATGTCTGTGCAGCGCTTGCCTTAAGGCATCCAAGATCAAGTTGTCTAAGTGTTCGCCAGCTGCATTGGAACAAAAAAAAAATATATATTGAATTTTTTTTTTTTTTTTGCTTACATATATAAGTGTGTGTGTGAAAGCAGTGGTGTAAGACACTATGCATTCAACACCTCCTTTCCTACTAGATGACAGCAGCATCCAGCGGACAACTTTAGGGCATAATAACTATATGGCGCTTGATTTTCTAGCAGAGCGCTCAACTCCAAAATCAAAGCAAGTTGTTGTCGTTGACTAATCCTCAATGTGCTGCAGTGCGGGACGGACATCCCATGAGTGATCTACTCATGGATGGAGGGAAAGGGGCAGCTTCTGTTGTGATGGAACACCCGTAGGTAGAAGTTTAACTTTTGCTTCGTGACGCTCTTACAGTCATATGAGACCGGGACCTACGGCTTAAAGTGGATTCCGAACCACTACAAACATCTATGGCACAGCCGGGACTCGAACCCGAAACCTGTGATACCGAGCTCTAGCCACTCGACCATTCAGGCCCTCAAAGCAAGTAGACAATAGAGGTGTGATGAACGAGAAGTGTTAAACGATGTCTGTGTGAATGTTGGGTTAATTGTTTACTGTGTAATTGTTTTGTATGTGTGTGTCGTAATTAAATATTTTTTGTGATTGTATCTTAATGTTTAATCGTGTATAATGAATCACCTCCCACATGTACATATGTGTGTGTGTGTTTATTAGATAATATTCAAAATAATTTTTGTTTTTTGCATATGCGCATCCAGTCTTTTCGCAAGTCTATGCATATATTTATTTTAATAAGAAGAAATCGATTCAATATTTTAAAACCGAAAAAAAAAAAAAAAAAAGGTGTTTTTAAAATATATAGCGTTTCCAGTGATAAAATGTATTTGAAGCCATTTTTTTTAACCTAAAACATCATCATATCAGCTAGAATCATTAGATAATATAAAATTGTAACGCTATTCATTAAGATATAAATAGTTTAGAATATAAAAATAAAATGTTAAAAATTGGTCAGTTACAAGCGTCATATTTAAATGCAAAATAATTAACATTTTGTTAATAAAATAGAATTTTCTAAAAGAATACATGAAAATATTACATTTCAATTTTTAAAACGTCTACAAATTTATCCACATTCTCTTAGTGGATCTTTGGCCGCGTAGTGCCCTCCAACTCCCTCATTGTTAATGACCTGATGGCCAATTGGCTAGCGCTCTGACCTTTGGTGCTTCAGGTTCGAATCCTGGTGGTGGCAGGGATGTTTGTGAGTGGGTCGGAATCCACGTTGAACGTAGGTCCCCGTCTAACTAGCCCAAAATGTGCACAAAATGACCGTAGAGCGACAAACCAAACCTTCATTGTTAGATGCTAAAACAAAGCGGTGATCACATGCCCTTTGAGTTAATAATTAAATGTTCTTTTTTTAATTCCTTCTATTAGTTGACACTGTCCTTTTATATATATCTTGTTCAAATTTTCAATCGTTAATAAAATACTTTTGATTCATCCACTCAAGTTCAAATACATTTTTTTTTTTGAACTTGTAGCGGATGATACTTGATGTTAATACAGTTTTTCCCAAATATTAATTCATTAATTAAATTTAATTAATTAATTTTATTGGGTTTATTTTTTAGATTTAAGTTGCACGTATCTACCAATAGATGGCGCCAGATGTATGAGGAAAATTTCAACTTTATTTATAAAGGACTTTCTGCAATATAGTGAAAAAAAAGTAGGAAATGACTTAAATTTTTTTTATATTACTTGTTATTATTTATTAAAATTATTACATTTTGAAAGAAATAACTTGAGCTACTGAGTTAATTTTGGGGACGATCGCAAAATTGTTGGAACCGGTTACAGTTAGTGTTTTCCCCTCGTATTTTCCTTGCTTGACCGTTTCTCGCCTAGTTGGTTATGGTTAAAGGGCAGTTCTAGGAATTGAGATAAAGAAAAAAAAAATCTTAACATACCCAAAATCTTAAGACGTAATTTTAAGAACGAAGAAATTTGAAAATTCTGTAAACTGGACCTCCTGCTCTCACAGTACAGTTCCAAACTTTATTTAAAATTTCCTAGTTTATAAAAATTATTTACAAAACATGAAAAGTACAGTGAAAACAAAATTGTTCTGGATAAAATGAACAGTAATAATAATAATAATAATAAAAAAAAAAACTAAGACGTTTGACATTAAAATTATTAAAAAATAATATATAAATATTAAATTAAATAAATAATATCACATAAATGCTAATGACGCTAAGCTAGATACAATTTTTAAAATAAAGATTGCTGGATGCATTCTTTTAAGTTAAATAACAAAATATAATTAATTAGTTCTAACATTAAGTCCATAGAGTTATTTAATGGAAAATAAAATAAATGAGTTAATAATTAATAAATATTCTAGGGGAAAAGTGATTTTTTTTTAAAAATGTGTTCAAATATTGCATATTTATGTTGTTACAAATGATTTTTTTTTTTTTTTTTTTTTGTTTGACATCAAAGTTATTTTGATGCTGTAGCGCCATCTGTTAGCGACAAAACTAGTGAAAATTTTAAAGCTAGCCGAGTATTGCAACTGCAGGGATGGAACACCAAAAAAAGATTTTTGTAGCAGGGCAAACTGCATTTATTTTTGTAGCAGCTTTCAGTGGTTTCGTAGCAGGGCAATTTACATTTTTATAGTAGCTTTTTTATAGTAACTAATTTATTGATGTATTTACGTATAAGAAGAAAATTAGAATTAGAATCATATGTTAAAACAAATTATTTTTTATTTAACGCATAGATAAATAATTTTGTATTTAATGTATATTAATAAATACACCCATTATTGAATTGGACACATTTCAGTAGTGGATATATTTATTAATATTTTTTAATGGTTAACAATTTTTCATCCTTCTTACCACTTCGCATTGAATATTTTTAATGGAAATATTGTACCAATTTTTAATGGATTTCATATAAAAATATAATTATTAAATTATTTTATAGAAAAAAATATATGAAAATTTTCTGTGAATTTAGCTTTAGCATGCTATTTTTACATTTAATATGTTATTTAATTAAAACACTAATTATTTTAAATAAATGGCAGTAAGAAATAAAAGACTCATTTAAAATTTAAAAGTATCAAATGATATACGAGTTTTGAGTGAGTAAGAAAGAAAAAAAATGCTTATATGTTTACAATAAGTTATTTCTATTCCTATAAGCAAAATGATGTTTTTTACTTTTAAAATTAAATCTAAAATTATATGTATCCAATTTTAGAAAAAATACAAAATGTAGCACAAAAAAAAACCCTAATATATCACGCAAAAGGAGAATGAACAACAATTACATATAGATAAATAATAATAATGGATAAATGTCATAAATATTATTTAACAAATTTTATTTTTGAGAATTTTAATATTTCTAGGTATAACATTTGTAGATTTTCTGTAGAAAAAAAAAAAAGCGCTTAAGAAATTCAGTTCAAATAATAAATAAATAAAGAATTGCTGTAATCCTTCAAATGACAGATTACAGCTAATTTTTAAAATTTGGATAATATTTTATAGATAATAAATAAAAAAGGAACATTTAAAATGTATTAGTTCATTCACTGTATTAAAATGTATTCAAAAATTTTTAGAAATGAAGAAAAATTATAGTGAATAATTCACAAATGTAAAATATTAATAAAATTTGAAATTAATTTAAATTTAATACATTTATTTGAAACAGTTATTGTAGAAACATTTAGTAGTATACTTATGTTCATAAGCAAATTGTTTATTCTATTTGCTCTTATAAAGAACAGTAGATGGCGCCACAATATGGCCTCATATAATTTAAAGAATTTTCGCCCTGTAACAAATGTTGACATAACTAATAAATCCTATCACTAGCAGAAACGTCATAAAAACAGAATTCTTATAACATTGGTTAATTCATACCCCTCTAATAACGATCTTAGCATTCATATTAGGCTAGTTTGCTGGGTTTTTAAATCAAAATAAAGGAAATATTTATTTTTTGACGAAAAATGTGAAATTTGCCGTTTTTGTAGCAAAACATGAATTTTGGAGCAGTTTGGTGCACCCTGCGATATAATTCTAATAATAAGAGCATTGAATTATTTAATAGCAAATAAAATAAATTAGTTAACAATAATAAATAAATTAATTGACATTCTGGGGATTTTTTAAAAATATATTCCAATATTGCATATTTGCTTTGCTATGAATTATTTTTGTTTGACATCAGTTATTTTGACGCTGTAGCGCCATCTGTCAGCGATAAAACTAGTGAAAATTTTGAAGGAAGCCGAGTATTATTCCAATGGAATAAATTATAGTGCATTATTTACTGTACTTTTCTTTATTCCACTTCTTATCTCCATACCTAGGGCTATGTAGCTGCCTACCGGTTATTTTGGATAGATTATTTACTGAACTAATTTTTAAAAAAAAAATTATTAATTGATTTTGAAGTGCTTCTCATAATATGTTAGCCATATGTTGATAAACTATTGATCAATAATTCTTTTGTTTACTGTCAAGATACAAAATAAGTTTTTTAGAGGAAAAAAAATGAGTGTAGTTCCAATTAAAAAAAGTGTATAACTAATTGACGACGATGCTACAAATAAAATTAATGTAATTTTGCAATCTTGTATTAATTTGTTATAACAATAACCCATAATGAAGAAGGTTTACTAGTCATCTGAGGATTCTAAGCAGCTTTTAATGTAAAATTATAGAAATTTGTTTTAATTAACTAAGATAATATATGCCAGTTACTGTTATTCATATTAAAATTGATGAGATTTTTTTTAAACAGGGTAAGTTTTGAAAAACTCCATATTTGGAAGAATAGTTTTAAATATATATATAAACAATTCCAATATTTGCAATAATAGAACAAGTTTTACAAAGTATAACCAAAAAATTTATAGTTATATATAGATTTTCCTTAAATTATAAACATTTGTTTCCATTTCGATAAATGCAACATCCATCATTTAATAGAACTTACAAATTAAATTTTTGTTGAGAAATAACTTATATTTTGAACAGTTAGCTTAACTACAATAATTAGCATGTAAAAAATATTTTTAAAAAGTTTCAAAATTATTCCACAGTTTCTTTAAAACGATATTTCAATCTTATTAATTAGAAGAATCCAATAGACAAATTTTAATTTTTTTTTCAATTTAAAATAATTTTATTTAAGTCGTTACATGCTTTGATGATGATAATTTTCAACTATTTGTGCCATTTATCAGTTATATTCACATTTATTGAAATAATAAATAAAATTTTTTTTTATCACAATGAAATCTGGCAAATTAAAAGCAAACTTTAATGAGAACAATCAATAAAGTTACTCTAAAAAAATATTAAATATTTAACTTTGGTCAATAAATTTTTGTTTTAAAATTTCATTGAGAAATATACCAATTTTCTTCAACATGAAAATTTAATTTGCAATAATTCAAAATAACTCAGCTGATCAATTTTCAATACCTAATTAGATTAAGTTATAATATTATCTGTTATATCCCAGATCTTCATAGGTTAAAAGAGATTGTTTTGGATTTACAATAACTAAAAATTCTCAATACAGCTATTTTTAAATATCCAAGTTAAAATTAAAAATTAATATATACCTAATCACTAAATGTAGTGTTCTATACTAAAACTGAATGCAATTTTTAGAATATTAACAACAAATCTTCTTAATTGTGAATTGATCTTCTGCAACATATATAGTTTTTTTTTATTACTGTAATTTTCAAGTAATAAGAAAAAGTTAATTCGATTCCTGGTAATTTATATGATAATCTATGCTTAGTTATATAATGATTTCCATGACAGAAAATACAACAACCCATATCAAAGTAAAATTTTACTTTTAAGGAGTAAATGAAAAAATAATTTGTATGTAATGTGAATTTGTCTGAGATAAAAGGAATTCAGAAAACTGATTCATTGAAAAGAATTATATAATTGCAGTGTAAATTCATGTTAATAATCCAAGGAAAAACTGTGTAGATAATTCTTTTGGTTACATCACAAGAACAAAACTACCTTAATATCATTTGAAATAAGGAATAAAATTTTTGATATGCATGGCATTACTTATATTTAATTTAAAAACTTTTCTTTTTTTATTGAACACTTTTTTCTTATTTATTAATAACTTCTTATGAATTTATATGTGGTATTTGATGAATTCTTTTTTTAAAGCATCTTAAAAATTCAAAAAAATATATCTAAGAATTTTATTCAATATATTAAAATTAAAAAACAGAATATTCATATCCCATATAAATGTATGAAAGATATCACAGTAAGAATTAGATCCTTCTAAGAGACAAATTAAATCCATAAAAAAAGAAAGAAAGAATATCCTTTTACAAAACAAGTGAAATGTTTAATGAACTTTCTCTGATGTAATCCAAAAATTCATTTTAAAAACATATTTATACTATCAGCACTAGTTTTGTATAATTTTTAACATGATAAAAAAAATCACATTCATTATATATATAAATATCCATTGCAAGTTTTGAGTTGAATTTATTTACTAGTTTTAAGTAGAATAACCAAGCTTAAAATTATTTCAAATGGTCTTATAAATGGGTGAAATATAGTCAAAATATACCATTTATAATAAAGGTACAGATCAATTGTTTAAGAAAAATTAGCCCACATAAAAATCAAAATAATCAATGTGTTCTATTGCAAATTAATTTTAATGCCAAATAATGCATAAATAAAAAAATTCTTTCACAAAGAATAAATTTTGACATTTTTATGATCTCTATATTTAATCTAATTCTATCATCTATTTATTCTTTTACAATCTCTAATCTAATCTCTCTCTACCAATATTTTTTATTAAAAGTTTACTTTTAAAATCAATGTGAATAATTAATAAAAAAAAAAAAAATATATATATATATATATATATTTGGTTAAAAGTGCATAAAATAACTGCAAAGTAGTAGTACAAACTTATTATTAGAAAAAAATATATATGCTTGGAAAATTTTTTTTATTATCTATATGTTTTGCTTGTACAAAATTGATAACAAATTGGCGATAAAGTAATTTAGTTTTAGATATTATTTTAACAAATAGACATATATTAGCATGTCTTAAAAACCTGTTAAAACTTTGAAAAACACAAAACAATACCATTTTATTTTATGTACAAAAATACCAATACCCGCCAAGGAGTCTCTTTGGTAAGAGCGACAATTGGTCAGATTTCTGTTGGCAGGTTTAATGTCTAGATGATCTAGAGTGATTGCAAATCATTACCAACTATACCCACTATAAAAAAAAAAAAAAATTAAAAAAATTTACTCTTTTATTATGCATCAGGACAACAGTCAAAATAATAATTTATTTAGCACAGAAAGATGCTAAAATCATCGGCTATACAAAGTAATGGATCTCACATGGATAATGATACTTTCAAATTAAAACTTCTGATAATCTGAGGAAATGATACATCTTCTCTTTATTAAATTATTTAAAATGTTTGCAAATATATAACTTATCTACAGCATGTTATAACAGTATAAATTACAGAGATAAAAAAAAATGTTCTGAAGATGACATGATAGCTTCTTCACAATGACCCATAGATAAGTGAAAACACCCAACAATTTTAAAACTGCTGCCAAACAAGCCAACAGACTTTTATAGGTACATAAAATGTTTACTGATGATTTTATATATAAATATATATAAATATAATCTGGCAATTTTTTTAAAAAATTCATTAATAATAAATAAATTACATCAATTTATATGTTATGATAATACCCACACTTTCTAACACTTACATAGTTAAAATATAGCATGTGGCATTCAGTTTTGATGAAATATTCTGTACAATATTTGCAACAATAAATCCACTATTTGCAGAAAAGTTATTTTTGCAAATTGTCCATTTAAGATACAGCCTATTTCCCCATATATGAAAGGAAATATATAAGACAGCTGTAGCACAACCATTTTCTTATAGAATCAGAGTGCATGTATGATCACAGAAATAGTTTTAAAATCCAGGACTACATGTTCCATCATGATGAGTCCATGAAGTCTGGATCACTGCCTGAATCGTCTGATGCAGAGTCTATGATTCGCTTCCGTTTCTTTTTATGTTTTTTCTTGATCTTTTCTTTAGATGGTTTTGGGGGTTTTCTGTGTTGCCTACTGTGTGAAGGAGATTTGTTAGTCTTCTTTGAGATCACAATTTTTGTTTTCTCTATGGGCGGTAGAGATGGTTTACTATCACCTTCTGTATTTTCACCTGGTACAGTTTTTTCTACAGTATTTGATACTGTAACGATTGTAGCAACAGTCTTTGTCTGATTATCATCCTCATCATCATCATCTGAAGGGTCAATACTGAGCATTAATTGTTTAAAATGAATATACTGCCTAACTAATCCTTCTTTGCCCTTTTCATCTAACTCTCCCACGAGCTTAAGCTCCTCATTTTTAATGAAATCCAAAACAGTTTCTGGATTAAATCGTATATGTCCTTTACGATTCAGGGGTCTTTCATAAACTTTAGCAGCCTCATTAGGTGAATATTGCTGAATTTTGTTATCGGTAAAACCATAAATTTCTTTAAGTGTTTGTTTCAAATAAAGGAGCAATACACAACCTTGAGAGGCAACAATACATTCCTGCAAAACAGATGTATCTTCAGGAAGACGCTTTAAGATGGAATCCTGATCATCATCATCGTCAAAATCATCAACCTCATTGTTAGCAGCCGTCAGCGAGTCTTGACCATTTATTAGTGCTTCTCGAAATGTTTGTAACAAATTAGAGCCAGATACTGACAGCATGATATCTAACTGATTCATAATAAAGAGTGGTTCATCTTGTGCCATGTAGGGAAAATATGCAATATTATCTGCTATATACAAAAGCTCAGATAAAGGTGTCCTTGCTTGTTCATCAAATAACTTTAATAAAGAAAAAAGGAATGCTCTTCGACTTTGTCTAGTGGATCTCATGACAGTATATAAAAATCCATTCCGACTAACAGGTGCTTCAGGTACCCGAAAGCCTCGAAGAATTTCATTGTCATTATGTATAAGTTGCTGCATTTTAAAAGACATCCTAACACCAAACATTGCTTTCATCTGAATAAAACCAGGATACTTCTTTTCAATTTCTTGAACCATCTGGTCAGCTTTTGTTCTGATGACTGGATCATCATCAGAGCCTAAGCATATTAAGTATGGTACCATTTGAACAGGATGAACTAAACCTTGTCCAAGGATTAACTGAATTACTTGTAGAGAAGCTTTTCGTGCAACTATTTCAGTATGAAGAACACATTCAAGTATTTGTTTTAAGTATAATTGAATGACAGTACTAGCCATGCCAGATGTCACATCATTCATTTCTTTCAAATCTTCAGTTTTTGATAATTTACTCCATTCAGCATCCTTTTGGATCATTCGCAATTCCTCTTCTACAAGATAATTTGTTATATTTTTCAAGACTTGGCATTTTAATATACAAGAGGCTACAGGGGAAGTAAGGAGGTAATGGTATAAAGATTTAACTTCAGGACCAAGCATAAATTCATAATGGCGAATCATTATGAATCCAAGCCCAGTTAAGGCTTTTAATCTGATAACTTCATCATGGTGCTGGTTAAAATATACAACAGCTTGGAAAACTCTATCTTTCAAGGAAATTTGTCCATTTTGATCTGCACCAGTTTCCATAGCCTGGAAATCAAAATGTCGACAAAACAACCCAACGGTGAATAAGGAACGCAACAATTTTGGTCGCATTGTTTTCAGATTTTCACTATCGGGATTTTTCTCACATTCTTTTTTGCATACTAGCAAAACAACAAAAAACTTTTGGAAACAATCTCGAACCAGTTGGTAATTATGTGTAACTCTGTTCACTACAGCTCCAAGACAAGCAACACAGCTTGGAAGTAAACCCATATGTTGCCGAAGTATTAACTTGACCATGTCCTCTTCTATTTGTGCTAAAAAGATTTCGCTGGGGTGTTCTATAAGTGGCACAATTAACTCCAATGTTTGTGCAACATTTTTCAATAGAAGAAAATCAGATTGAGTATTACATCTCATACTTAGATATGGCTGAATTGTTGTAGCATGTGGGACAACAAAATGAGGTTCTATTTTACTGAACAGATGCAATGTTGCTAAACAAGCAACAAGATGTGGACTGGCACCACCATCTACATTCTGAGATGACTCTTCTAATTGTAAAAGATTTTCCACCAAGCAATCTACTATTTGTTTACAAGACTTGACGACAGATTTATAATTAGCTTCTTCTTTGTTCTTTAAAAGATTAGTAACAAGCTGCTCAAACCATTCCAGTCCAGTGTCTCGACAAGCTTCAACAACATGGGTTATGTTTTTAACTTTCTGTAAAATACGCTCGGGTTTCTTTTCAGAAGTTGGGGTGAACCACATACTTTGAAACACTTCGCCTACTAATTTTTTGATTCCATCTTCGTCATTAACACGGCGAATAATCTTCACACAAAGTTCTGAAGTTTTAGGGAAATCTGGTTGTTCTAGACAAATGTCTTTAAGAATTTTTATCACTCTTTTCCGAACACTAACTCCTGTATCAAGAATTCTATCTGTTAACATTTCATAATATTGATTAATAAGTTCAGGACGGATTAAAATAAATTTCCCTAACAGATCTACAGCAGCCTCTCGGACACTCGTGGACTGGTCTAATAATCTGCCGTGTACACCCTTTTGCATGTCTGAACGAGACAGTATGCTTGGATCAGCTTCGACAACAAGAGTCAAACATTTCATAGCCTTAGTACGTACTGCAACTGCTGTCTCACTGAGTACACGCAAAATCTGAGACAAATACAAATCAAAACTTTTTGAAAAATGACGAGTTGAAGCTAAGTATTGGGATATTAATTCTGCAGTTTCATAATCTATATGTTCTTCTTCTTTCATGTTGACTTTTGGCTGTTCTTGTCTTTTAATTACTGTTAGCAAAAATCGCTTCCTTTCTTCAGCCAGAGCAAGAACTCTGGCATTAACTTCATCACTCTCAAGCTTTGATTCCTCTTTTTCCTTTTCTTCCTCTTCTTCTTCTTCACAAGCAATGTAGGATGATCTTCTTCCAGGGGTCCCTGACCTACTGGATCTATGTTTGCTTTTAGGTGTACTAGGTTCTGCTTTTTCACTTTCTTCTTTAGGAAAATTCAAAGATTTATCAGAACGTTTAATTTCAGCAGCAGCATCACGGTACCACTGAGCAATGTAAAATCTGCGAGAAAATTGAAGAGCTGGATCATTTGCTGCATTTGAATCAAGATATTGAAGTAGAGCTTTTTGTAATACTTGGGCCTCATCACGCTTAACTGGTTTATTTTTATTTTTCTTCTTGTGTTTTGAGGGGCTCTTCTCTGATTCTTCACTAGCAGAAACAATGCGTTGAATTACATCATTTATCATATCTTTACGATCCTGACTACTAACAGCATCTTTACGTAAACGTGCAGCAACAACTCCTAAATAATCTAGAGATGCAACTCGAAGAGTCATTTCCATCGATTTATTACTGAAATTTTTGACAAGGATTCTTCCTAATAGAGACAATAATAGTTCTGATGCTGGCCATTCTGGTTTATTAACAGTGCTTAACAAATCTTGAACAAAATTTTCAAATAAGGGTCTGTAATCCATTTCTTCATTTTTGGTACCACATTTTCTTAAGAAAACAGAAAGAAAATTCACTGCGGTTGTGACAGAAGCTTCATAAGACATTGTTATAAGAACATCCTTATCAATGTAAACTTTTTCCTTAGTTTCGGGATTTTTAGGACGTTCTTCATTAAGGGGATCTTCTGATCTTGATTCTGGTTCAGGTAACTTAACAACACTGTGAATTAACTGCAGTACTAAAGCAGTAAGCATTTGAATGTTTTCTTCTGAATTCAATCGATAATTTCTAAGGCTTCGTTTGCTTGTAGGTAGTCTTGCTATTGATGCTAAAATGTCTTCTAATATAAGTTGACGGTGCTTATCATACCGAGAGAAAACAGTTGTTACAAGATGTAGAGAATTCAACTGCAATTCGCTGATGCCTTCAACAAAAAATGGACTGACTCCTAAAGTTGAAACTTGTAAGATGATGGTATCTGTCAAGGTTTGCAACTCCAACAATTCTGATAAAAGCCTTACTGTTTCATGCAATTTATTATATAACTGAAGAGTTGATTTTTCTTTGACTTTATGGGCATGAGCTCTTTTCTGTTTAATATTACCAGCATAGCCATCTTTTGATTTCGGATCTAACCTATAAGCAGGATCAAATACAGGAAAAACTGTATTTTGAAGTTGGTATTTGAGAAAACTTACTATTCTCTCTATCACATCCTCCAAAAATACTTTTTCAGGCATATCTGGAGATGTCATAATGTAAAGTGCTGTCAATGATGCATCAGCACTGCGCATAACTCTCTCCATTGTTAATTCCAGCCATAAACGAGCTTCTTCATCATCATTATCTTCCATACTTTGTACAGGAAGCAATTTTGCCCCATCAATGATATTTCGCTCCAAGATAGCAAGTAATCTTACTAATCGTTCGGGTGGGAATTGATTCATTGCATGCAACCTTTTAAGTTTGGCTGCCTCATTACTTAGCTCTTGCAACTGATGTAATGGTATTAATATTTCTCCAGAACATTCAGCATCCTCATCTATTGCTGTTGTAAAATCAATATCAGTCATAGAATCAAAGATAACATCTACAGTTCGAGAAAAATGCTGATAAGTATTGGAATCCATTAAATCTTCAATGGATAATGGCTCCTCTCTTTTAACTTTTTTGTTTTTAGTTTTCTTAATTTTTGTGGAAGATGCAATAGGTGATTTGGAAGGAGATTCATCTCTGTAATCATCATCACTTTTTGCATCTTTTTCATCCTCTGAACCCGAAGACTCAACGTACGCAATCTGTTTCTTCCTTCTTTTACTTCCTCTTTCATTTGATGTGCAGGCATTATTACTGATCTTATCATCTAATGCATTTGCACCTCTCTTAAGACCTCTTTCCTTTACCTCTTCCGAATTTTTTTGATTTAAAAAACCAGATTTTTTGCCTTTCTTCTGAGGTGAAGATTTACTGATTTCAGGCTCTTTAGAAATCGATTTTCTTCTACGCATATTAGTTTCAGAATTTTTTGGAGGTGATTTTTGAACTGTTTCTGAAAGTGAAAGCCTTTTCTTTTTGATAAATTGTTTTACACTTTTTTCAGCAAGAAGTGCATCTTCAACACTTAATTTTGACAATATAACCATAGGCTCTGCAGAAACTTTTTTATCATCTGAAACGGAATCATTGTCTTTTTCTTTGGATTCTTCAACATTTGATTGTGATGATATTGCCTGTTCTGTAGAATTTTTTTGCTTATCATTTAATTTAGCAGGTGTTGACGACTTTTTACTTTTTCTTTTTGTTTCTTCAGAATTCAACTCTGGTAAAACAACCACAGGTTCAGAAATAATTTTTTTATCAGGTATAAAAGTATTGTTATTTTCTTTTGGTTCCAAGTGATTTTTTATTTCATTTCCATTGAGAGATTCAGGCAGGGTTAAAGAATGATTTCCTTCTATTGATGTGTTTAGATTATTAACATTGTAAGAATCTGGTTGAGAAATATTAAATGAATTTTGTACACCTTGCCATTGCTCAAAGTCTGTTTTTTTCATATGCATGTGAGAAGCTGAAGGTCCAGCTATGATACTTGGTGAATTTATATGCTGTGATGTTGAAGGAGATGAAGATGATAAGGCTGTATCATTAGGCTTATCCAAAGGCGATAAAAGAACAGAACAATTTGGTGCTAAGCCCCTTATCACTTGTGCTGTGTTAAGCATTTGATTTTCTGTCCTAGTGCTTTGCTCTGCATTGACTGCAGATAGATTAACTTCATCTACACAATTTCCATTCATAAATTGATGGCCTGGAGGAGATGTTTGATTGAGTAGAGAGGAATTGAATATTTCCTGTAAATCTGAAGATAAGGAATCAGCTGTTCCTTGAGTGATGACATTATGATGAAGCGGGGTGATTGGATGCTGTCCTGGTGTGACCACAGGATCAGCATATGGAGAATATGCCACTGGCGGCACAACATTCAATGTTCGGTTTTGGACAATCCTTGCACTTTGTGGTGTTGGAGGTTGTTCATGGGGAAAAAAATGTGGACTATTTTCTTGTGAATGATGGGGTTGACAAGGTGAAGCAGCAGGACCACTAAAAGCATGCGACTGTGAATGCACTGTACTATTAGAAGACTGTCCAGGAGAGACATGGTGTTCAGCGCCTCTACTTTGATGTCCATGTAAAGATCCTTTGAAGAGTCCAGGATTGGTAGCAAACAAATGCTGCATGACTTGGGACATTGGCCCACTAAGAGCACCACTGCCATAATAGCCATCTTTAGTTTCAATATGGCTGGTAGATGTACAGCTAAGAGCAGCAGTAAGTGATGGAATTGGAGAAGAATCTTGAGAATTCAACAAATGTCTTGCTTCTTCTGGGTCTGTCAGGTGGGAAAGAAGACTTTGCTGTCCAGTGACACCTGGGCGTGGTGTAGGAAGAGGCAATTCCAGAAGGAGATCAGTAAGGCCTTGTACACCTGCTAATGTAATTATAGGTACACTAGGTCCATTCATCCTGATACAACGGGTTTCTATCGGGTAACCATCTTGCAGATACTATTATAAGAAAACAGAGGCTGCAATAGAAAAATATTTATCAATTAAGAAAATATTAAGATTTACACAGAAAACCATACACATTTTTATTTGACAACAGAATGAAAAAAGTTAATAACAATAAAAGAATAAACCACATATGAATACATTGGAAGATTAATTAATATTAATTAATCCCAATTAATATTAAATACATAACAATATCACAGAAAGATAATTATTCTTGACAGGTTAATTTTTGTTCTTTAATCCAATAAAGTTAACAAAATCATCAAATTCACAATATACATCATGTAAATATAGTAACTGTTTGTGTTTTAAAATATTAACTAAATAACAGAAGTTGTAGGCAAGTTCAAAAATTAACATGACTATTAATTTCACTACATTGACAATAATTAGTGGACAACTCTAGTTAAAAAAAAGAATTAATGGTTACTTATTGCAGTGGTACTTGACTTGTCAAGGAATAGAGCAACGCTGGTTTTTAACTCTTCAGATAGCAAGTGTTTGCTGATTTCACTTTCTACATCAGTTAAATTAACAACAAGTCCATGATCTTTAAATCTGTTTAATTCCAGTTTTTATAATTCCGAAAAAAAAAAAATTTATATTAAAGAAAAGTGAAATTAAACATTATGACACTCATTCAATAGTGATAAAGGATTTAACAGTAGTTTCAAAAATATGATAATTAAAAATTGCAAAAGTTGACTTAGATTATATTGAAATACACAGTATTTGCCACCAAGTCCCCTATTTTCTCGTGAAGAAAGATAATACTTGGAGACCCTGCGAAGATTATTCAGCACCAATGCCATTACACAAGTTGATCAGTTTTTCTATATGTTACCTTCATCAAGCATACAATCAAACACTTATGTAAGAGTCAACTATTCAAAAGACTGTCATCTGAAAGCCATTTGGGTTTTACGAATTTTCATTCAAGATATTTGGACTCAGGAATGCTGCTCAGATTTTCCAATATTTCAATTTCATCCATTCAATTCTTCATATGCTTTCCATACATAGATGATATTCTCATAGCATCACACAACAGAGCAGAACATTTTAAAAATCTTCAAATCATTTTTCAAAAATTTCATGACCAAGGCCTGATTCTTATATCCAGCAAATGCCTTTTTGCTCCGCTTGAGATTAACTTATTAGGATACATAGTCTCAATCAAAGGAATAATATTAATTGATGAAAGAATGAAACAATTTTAGACTTTAAAAAAAATTGCAAATTATGAAACATATATGCAGATTTTTGGTTAGTCAATTTTTTATAGATGTTTTATTCCAAATGTTGTACAGAAACAAGATTTTCTGAACTATTTGGTGGGCAATAAGAAAAATGATAACTGCAAAATAGAGTGGATTGATGAATTTTCTCATGTATTTGAACTGTGTTAAAAGCAATTGCGTACAGCAAACACTCTTGCTTATCCATCACCAACAGAATATTAATAGACACTGACAGCCCATTGGATTCTTCTCCATGAGTGTAACATCAACAAAACAGAATTATTCTACCTATGATGATACACTCTCAGCTGCTTATTCTACCATAAAACATTTCTGATATTTGTTGGAGTGTCAATAATTCATCTTATTCACTGACTACAAGCCACTTGCATTCACTTTTTATCAAAACATGGAAAAAGCATTACCTAGACAAGAAATATATTACGAGAACATTGCACAGTTTACAGTGGATATCCAACATATATCTGAAAAAGATAACATTGTTGATATCTTTTCAAGAATGGATGAATTGCAAATAAGTTCACAAATTAATTATGAAGAAAAGTTTATAAGTTAGATATGTAACCAATATATACATACTACTCCAAATTCTTTCCTGAAGTTTGAAAAATTACAATTGGATTTAATTCCTTTTTGTATTGCAATACTTCACAAAATATAGAATGATCATCTGATTTTAGAAATTGGTCAGCAGAAGAAGCCATACCAGACATCAAAGCCAAAACAATTACTGACACATTAATCAAAAATTGGATTTCTCACTTTGGATGTCCTACAACTATCACAACTTATCAAGTAAGCAAATGAATCATATCTATTTTTGGAATTATCCACACTCATGGAATTCAAAAAACAATGCACATTAATCCCCCCCACACACAATCAAATGTTTGCATTGAGAGTTGGCACTGTAAATAGAAGGCGGTCATTAAGTGCCATGAGAATCAAGATTGGACGAACCTTTCTACTTGGATAACACATAATTTGGCATACCAATTTTCATTGTACACCAGCGGAACTTCATTCTGATGAAAACAACCGGTTACCATGTGACCTCTTCAAAAATTTCATATGCTAAAACCTGTTCAAAGCAAAAAGCGTTTGTTTTTGAAGACTTAAAAACTTGCTCACATATCTTTGTTAGAATAGACAGCATTCATTTTCAACTATCATATCAAGTTTCCAAAGGAACCGACAAAATCTTCACGCCAAAATTAAGAATAAAAAAGTCAATGTGTCAATTGTTAGAGTAAAATAACGCTTTTTGGATAACTTTAGTAATATGGATTCATCCACTTATCACACCAGAATGGCCTTAGAATCTAAAACAATCCCAACTAAAACTTTCATAAATGGGATTGAAATCCAAGCCTGATAAGCTTTTTTGAAATTGGCTAGTCAATCTACAAGCTCCAAAAATTATCAAGAAAGTTAAGTTTGCATAGTGCCTATTTCCAAAATCCACCAGAACTGGATTTGCAGTTCAACAGCCTGCTCATTTTATTTGAAGAATATGTATCATTTGCTGTCTCACTTGGCAGGGGAATTATGTGGAATCTGTAACCTGATGTCTATTGGATAAGCCTTTGTGGCGTTTCAATCCTAACATCTTCAATCGATTATTTTCTGCAATGCACTGCAAGCTAAAAAAACAACCTAACTTGTTACTATGGAACTTTGACTTTCAGTTTCTTTGTCTATCTCACTTTCCAGTTTATCTGTTCCCGTTGTAGAGTAAGCGTTATAACTCTTAGCTTGCTTTATTGGTGCTATTTCTTAATTAAATGTGGATGTTATTTCACCATACAATCTTTCTAAACATATGGTATAACCCAACTAACATAAGATAAATGTATAAAAAATACTTTTAATTATGGTCAACTCCCTACATTCGTCTTTCAAATTAGTTTTATTTTTTTGCTATTTTAAAAATGAATGATTTGGTTATTATTATTTTTTTTATTAATGTATGGAATATAGTAGATTAATAATTAAAAAAAAAAAAAACTTTTTAAGTGTATTGAACTTTCCATTGCAAAACTATTTTATGAACAAATTGACATTTTTTTGTAATAATTAAGTTTTTTTTTTTTTACTGAAAATCCTTTTTTTTATTAATAAAAAAAAACATCCCAATTATTATTTTATTTGCATTTCATATTTATTTCAAGCATATTATTTATTAATTTTAGTACACTGTATCTGTTTCATGGAGAATGCATATAAAAAAAAAGGTTTTATTTAAAATTTGAAAAATAAAAATAGTTAATGAGAAAAGTATATGAAATGAGAAAATAATTTTTTTATAGTTTAGTGGAAAAAAGATTCTTCAAGAGATTAAATAATTATCTTTGAAAATTAATTTACAATTTTATATCAAGAAAATTAAAAGTACAACTTCTGTTTATAACAATATACAAATAATTATTTATTTCATTTTTATTCACCAATTCACATACTGTATTTTGCACATTTCTAGTTATTTCATCAAGACTGATTGATAATAAAATTGATTAAAAATTTTTTGGTCAGAATTGAATTTGAGTGATTGCTTTAAAAATTTTAAGGAACTCACGCCAAAGATATATACTTTTTTTAAAAATCAAATTACTGAAAATATATCAAACTTAATTACACAATAACTTTTTTTCAATTGTATCTAAATTTTTGTGTAAAGAAATTATATTTAGAAAAATTTGGATAATGCCTTATTATTTTGGCCAGAGAAGGAGAATCGGAGCCCGAGCATTTTTAAACGAGCCAGGAGTCGGTTCAAAATTAGACTCCTAATATTTATATAAAAATAATTTTTATTTTTCTAAGAATTTGTAAGTTATATATTAAGGAGGCAATTTAATTGTATTGTTCAATAATACAACTAGTAGAAAAGACAGTTACTGCCTTGGCAGTATACCAAGTTAAGCTCTTGGAACTTTTCTCAACATTGAGGCATATAAAAAATAAACTTGGATAAAAAAAAAAAAAAAAAAAATCTTATAGAAACTATTCTGTTAATTAAGAAAAAATAAGAATAGCAATATAACATCTTTGTGCATGAAATGTACCATTTTCTTTGGCTTGTTTTGAACTTTTCTATAATACTTTAATACCTATTATCATGGTATTGTAATATTTATAGGATTTATGTTTTTTATTTTTAAACAAATGCACAAGTATAAAAATACAAGTATAAAAATGCCTTTTAAGTGAGTGCAAATTACACATTTAAAATTTAAAAAAATACTTTGCTTTGAAAAAATTATTTTTATAGATGTATATGAGCTCAATAAAAGTTACTGAATTTATTTTGTAAACTGCTAAAGGTGGTAAATCCTTTCATACAAATAGTACATATAAGAAAAAGAGCCAGCAGTCAGAAATGTTTTGGTTGACTCTTCAAACTTTAAAAAAAGAAAAGAAATTATTTCTTAGATTTTGCTATTTGGATGTCCTACACTTTTATTACATTAAATAGTAGATGAATTTCTACTGAGAAATATTTAATCTCTTATTTCTATTAAAATATAAGAAAAATTATTTTTAACTTTTTAGTTCATTAATCATTTTGTGCATTTTAAATAAATTTATTTTACAAAAATACTTTAAAAAAAAATATATTTTTTTGTATTTTTTTAAGTCATAATTACATATTTATCAAATTATTCAATAAAAAAAAAGTATATTTTTCAACAACGAATAATCATTTTTTGCCTTCCAATAAATTTTTAATTCTACAATAAAATTTGTGTATTATCATCACAAAACAAATCATATACTGATCATGTGAAAAGGTAAACATCCGGTTTAAAGGCAGGAATGGACGAATTGATACTTGTTAGGGATGCTAATCAGATAAGCACAAATAAAAACAATTATAGAAGAAAAAAATTAAATAGCTACTGAAGAATTTTTATCTTTTTTGTGCTGGTATTATTTAATTTAAAATTTTAATGAAAACTTTTCTCTATATCTTTTTCCCATATAACACAACTCTTTGAATCTGCTGTACTTGACCATTTGCCAATTTTTCACACAATCAGTGGTCAAGCAAATATCTTATTAAACTAAATTAGATGGTATGCTCCATGAACTTAGTTGTGCAAATTTTTCTTTATTTTATTCCCCCTGATATAAAAGTAGAAACACAAACCAGGAAAATAATATTCAGAATGAACAAAGGAAATCGAAACAGAATGTTGAAAAATACAAGTTTGGTGACTATGACAATTATGGGTCATTAAACAAGCTTAATATATTTTCGATAATAAAATTACGTGACTTTTAAAATAATCTTACCAATGTATTATTATTTATATGATATTTACACAATATTAATAATACATTAATAAGATTATTTTTAAAAATGATGGGAATTCTCCATACAGCTTATGCAAAAAGAAATAAATTTGGGCAAAATTAAATTGTTTCTTCAGAAACTGGTAAACAAAAGTATTGTTGATACCATTATGGTATCCTCTCATATAAATATGTTCAAAAAGAAGTTTACTCTTTCAGATATTTTCACACACATCCCGTTACAATATTAAAAATTTAATATTCAGTGATATTTACTTGTTTGATCTCAGTATAAGATTGTTCTGTTATTTTTTTTATACTTATTATCCATAAAATATATGTTTTAGGAAGAGTGGGCCAGCAATGTGCTGGATCACCTTTAATGTTTCTTATTGATTTATTTAAATATCTTTCACATGCTTTTTTTTAATTAAATTTCTGTTGCATGCTTTTTTATAGAATTGTTTGGAATTCTATGGTTTATTTTTTATTTAATGTTTTCTTTTTTCAGTTTTAAGCAATAACACATGAACATAATTTAGTGACACCTTTTCTTTGTTTGTCTAAGATTGCTGTTATGTATTTTGTACTAACATTAAATTCTAAATTTTATGGCCGAACTTGTATATTGGCAGAGCCGATTAAATTTTACATTTTTTAATCTTGCAAATAAATGGTGCCTTAAATATATAAATGTATTGTTCTAAAGACAACAGTGTGGAAAGTATGGTCAACAGTGATCATGGAAGCACATAAAATTATTGGTTCATTTTTAGACAAATTGGTATTTTTATCTAACTGTAAAAAATTGGGGAGAAAAACAAAATGTAAAACTGAAACATTGTTTCAAGAAAACCAAATATGAAAAGTTGAAATGGTTAGATATCTTTCTTATGTAGTAACCCAGAGGTCAGATACAAGTTAGAAGATTTTGCTAGAGGGTTGGGGGAAAAATTAGTAATTTTTCCATTTCTTTTTTTTATTTATTCTATCATTGTAAATAATACAGTAAAATGAAATTTTTTTTCTCTACTACAAACATTTTAATAGTATTTTGATTATATAGTTAACTGATTTTAATTATTATAAATTTACATTCTATAGTAGAATCTTGATCCATCTGGCTGTTATTCTTCATTTTTCTGCATTTGTCACATTAATTCAATGGTTCCAGTAGAATAGCTGTTTTAAATACATAGATACATAGTATCTATAAAGGATATTTTTTCACAACTATCATTGAAAGTTTTGTAGACCTTGAGAGAAAAGTTTACTACAGCAATTTTCAAAAATGAACTCCTAAGTGACATATAATTTTATTTGGGATTAAGTATTCAAATCATATGCTAATATTGTGTTTCTCTAAAGTGCAGGCTCCATAATATTTTTTTTTGTTTGAACATGACTCATCATTTTTATTACATGTAGGATCATTCTCATTATATTAGAATTACAGAAGAAATGGTAACATTTAAAAAAAAGAATTGCATTATTGTTGATGAAGATGATGCCATATAATTATTGATAAATTAAAAAAATTGTCATAAATTTGGAATTTTTTAAAAAACATACGAAATGTTCAAATTCATATTACCCACTATTTTAGATAAATTAAATCTATTTGTTATACAATTATATACAACAATAACAATATGCACGCATAGGATAGTAACATAGTAAATAACTACGAAATTTTACGTTAACTAATATACACTGTTTCTTTTGTAGGTTTATGCGAGAAATGATAAATCAAGTTTCTACTACATTATGAATGGAAGTAAAAGCAACTGGAATTCTGAATGAAATATTTTTACTTATGAAGAACAAAGAATATTTTCTAGATTTGTAAGAGCATAAGACAAGAGAACCAGCAGAATTAGTGACCATGAATCTTCAGTGGAGAAAAAAAGATCTTTGAAAGTTTAATAACCAACTTATTTGATACCCCTAAGAGATATACATGAAATGTATATTGCATATATCTGTAAAAATTAACATTTGATGTCAATAAAAAGCAAATCTGTAATAAAAAAAGTTATTAATTTATTTGCTATATTATTTAAAATCAATGAGATGTAAAGAATAAAACTGAGGAAAAAAAAGCAACATTGTAAGGGGAACCGAACTCATGGCCTCTGGAATGATAATGTCTTTGATAACACCAATACTTAACAAGAAGAATATATCATATAAAAACATTTTAATTTTTTAGATTTCATTTTAAGTACTGAGACATGTCTTTTTTTGGCCAATTACCATTTTAATATGGCTTATCTGAACTATTATTTATAATCAAATTGATGATTAACAGTTCATGACCTCTATACACACTTATCCTTAAAGTGTCATACTACTAATAATTACTATTTTAGAGGCATTAACATTATTAAAGAGGGCATGGTAGGGTGATACAGATATGAAATATGGTAATATCAGAGAAATAAGATCTACAAAATAGGTTTCATTATACATAACAATGTTTAACAATTACAATTGTTTTACCATTTTATAAAATAGAAATTTAATACGCAAGCACATTTCTGACATTGAATGCTAAATAATTTCACATTCAAGCAATAATTTCAAGAGTTTTAAAGCCACATGTTTCGTTCTTATGAAATATGATCATATAATACTACAGCAACAAATGAAGAAAAGTAGATAGTAGTATTAAATATGATTTCGTTACACATAAAATGAAGTGAAACACATTATGGAAAAATCATAGCTACAAGAAGTATTCAAAATTCTCTTTAAGGGCAGCAATGTAGGATTCACAATGTCAAAGAATGGGTTCTTGGGCCAGTGTGACATGGATATGTCCAATGACTTCATCAAAATTGACTATGAGGTCAGTGTCTGATACCAGGCATCTTGCATACCAAAATATTATATATTGCCATAGGAATTTTAGGCAGGAAGTGAGGTGATAAGGTCAGGGGATTATGACCTTACCACAGCCCCCCTTTATATAAATACCTTTTCATGCCCAACATATAATTATGCAAGGCAATAATTGTAAATGATTAAATATCATCATTCAATATTAATAAGAATGTTACGTACAATAGTAAAATCTAATATATAAAATTCTCATGTCACAGTGTTTGTTGTCAAACTCCTCCGAAACGGCTTGACCGATTCTTATGAAAATTTTTGTGCATATTTGGTAGGTCTGCGAATCGGTCGTAATCTATTTTTTAAACCCCTAAGTAATAAGAGGGGTCCACCCCTAAATATTTTTTAAAATTTCTTTGACAGACCAATGTAGTGGCAACAATGTATAATGACTATTTTTAGATGGCGCCGTGTCTTGATGCCTGTACTACATAACTGTAAAATTCTCATGTTCTGAATATTATTGTTTTATGTACTACTTTAAATTTTGTGAAAATTATAATGTATGAAATTTATATTATTTCTATGCGAAATAAATCAAATGTATGTAAGTATTACCTGATTTGATTATCAATATTTTTTTTATTTTCTAAGTTTGAATTTGAATTGGAATAAAATATATGGAATGAAAAGTTGTGAATCAAAACATTGAACTTTTCTATGCTTAAAGTTTGTCAACATGTGTTTTATTTGATTAAGAATAAAAAAATGAAATGTGATCTGCAAGATAATATAATATAGACAATATAATTTTAAAGAAATATGATGAATTTTAAGCATTTTTTGAAAAGTGTCAAAATGAAGTAAACTCTGCAATTATTTGATATAATGATAACATTAAAATTTTATAAAAGGTATTATAATAGTTGCAAGTTGAAAATCAAGGACATTTTTTTTAAAAAACTTTTGTTATTTGAAAAACAAAGAATTTGAGTTATAAATTTGAGTGATTTGAATATTGTCGAAGAAAAATTGATAAATGATACTTTTAAGTTGGAAGTTATTTAAAGGAAACAAAACAACTAAATAAGTGTTTATATTAATAAATTAGAATTTAAAGCTCAATAACATTTTTATGTATGTACATTTGTTTTTATTTACATTTAGAAGTTGGTTTTAATTATTTCTTATTTGAATTTTTATGTATTTTGTGTTCCTTCAAAACATCATAATATCCATATATTTTTATTTAAATGCTTTGAAACTTCATGTAAAAGTTTTCTTTAAATGTATGAAAGGAATAGAACATGGAAATTAACCTAAATTCATAAATTATTTTTATTTCAGTTTTTAAATTAAGAATTTTTGTAAATATGTAAAAAAAAGTTTGTGTCGACAAACTTTAAGCATACAAAAATGTATAAATAATTAAGATATAAATTTGAAAACAGTATATTACCTACATAAGGATATTCCCAGCATAAAAATATTTGCAAAGGAAAAAACTATTCATGTTTTATTTATTTTTGAATTATCAAGTTTTGCAACAATATCACATTTTTGCAATGTTTATCCATATTTTAAAGAATAAATTGTATAAAAAATAGTTAAAGTTGATATTTGTATGTGAAATTCAAAGGTTTTGAATGTATTTAATCAAAACACTTGAAAAAAGGCTAAATATTTTAAATCCAGGTCATTTCATATTAAAAAGCCTTTGCAAATAGGAGGAAGTTGTAAAAAAAAAAATTGTCGAGCAAATTTTAACTTTTTCAAAACAAAGCTCAGAAAATATTTAGAGCTTTAAGGAAAAATAAAAATATTTTTTAATAAATAAGACTATGAACTTGATAATTCAATGGCATTTTAATATATTTACAACATTTTTAAAAGTAATATCTCCAATTAAAAGTTGGTTTTAGCTTTTTCTCAGAATGAATTTTTATGCTTTTTGTTTTCATGTGAAGCACCATAACACAAGTAATTTTGATCCAAATGTTACAAAACTTTGTATTTATGTTTTTCATAAATGTTTACAGGTAATAAAACTCTGAAATGATTATAGCTACATAAATATTTTTTATTTTAATTGTTAAAGCTTGGAATTATATGCAAATTTTGAAAGAATTTTGTGTCGACAGCATTTAAACTAGCACAAAATAATAAAGATATAAATTTACCAGAGATCCATTCCCTGTAATATGTTAGTACAAACAAATACAAACTTAGAAATTTAAAAAATATTGATTTGATTTTGAGTTATCATGTTTTGTAACAGTATCAAGTTTTGGCCATTTTTACCCTTATTTTAGCTTATAAAAATAAAAATAATAATAATAATAATGAAATTTTTTTATGTGAAATCATTAGTTTTTAGATACATTCAATCCAAAAATGTGTACAAAAATAAAAAATTTCAAAAAAATTCATTCGAACGTGTTCGTGTACCTTAAAAAAAAATTCACAATAAAATGTAAGCGATTGTTTAAGTCATTTATTATTATATCTCGATTTTATTTTAATTGTATTGTATTTTTTCAATTATCATTTTCAGTAAAATGCCACCAAAAAAAATCTAACCTCAACAATACTCGTAGGCGTGAGGTACGACGTAGACGTGCTGAGAGGGACCCTCATGTCAACAAATCAAACCACGACATCAAACGATAACAATACCAATTATAGTATCTAATAATTGAACGAAATACAAGAAAGCCACAGCAACGCGTGGCCGGGTCTTCTAGTAATTTATAAATATCCAAAATTTAAATGGAGTTACCTGTTTATCTAAAATGCTGTTGATTCACCTGGCATAAAGTAAAGTTTTCTTGATGTATCGATTTTATAAAGCCATTTTTTCCTAGGAGAGAAAGCAAAATATTATTTTTTTTACTCTTTAAATTAAAAGCTATATGTATAAATTGATGCTCATAAAGGATCTAAGCATATTAAAAATACTTTGATTGATGTGCAATTAAAAATAAAATACAAAAAAAAAATATATCCTTAAAAATTGAAAAGAAATAGAGAAAATTTTCACATATACACACACATCAAATTATAAAAATGCTATAAGAGATGAATGCAGTTTTATTAATAACTGTTCAATTAGACAAAGATAATATAATAATCAATTTTTGTCCTCTGGATTTTTAAAAATTTGTGTTTGATAAATATATATAACAACAAAAAATAATACAGACTTTTAGTAAAAAATAACGCACAAAATGGTGCGCGAGTTTTATATGTGGGTCTTTCCAGATCACAAAATTTTTTTTCAATGGGAATATGACCATAAAATACCACAACAACAAATAAAGAAAAGTATATAGTGGTATTAACCATGATTTTATTATATATAAAATGAAACACGTTAGGAAAAAATCATGGCAACAGAAAATGCTCAAAATTCATTTTGTGAGCTGCAATGCAGGCTTTACAATTTTAAAGCATAGGTTCATGAGACAGTTTAAATTAGGCCAATGTGTCATGGATATATCCAATAGCTTCACTGAAATTGGCTATAAGGTCAGTGTCTGATACTACAGGCATCTTGCATACCATAAGCATTATATATTCCTACAGGAATTTTAGTACAGGACAGAGGTGATAAGGTTAGGAGATCATGACTTTACAGCTGCCACCCATTCATAAGATTTCAGGGGATAGATCTGACTTTGTCTAACTGGGAAACTTCATACAACCTTTGGTACAAACGTGTTTGCACCGAAACGTGTTAGCAGATATTTGTTAGATGCCATCCATGTAGTGCATATCCAGCAGCTTTATACTACTTTATTACTGTTTGACATGAAATGATCTTACTTCAAGTTCGCTAATATGCATGCAAACAAAAGCACTCTAGTAATTTCAGGTCATAAATTATTCTAGATTCAACAACAAAATCGTATATAATGGTTTGGCATACACAATCTGTTAATTATGTAATATTATGGAAAACCAGAAAGTTTGTACATGACTTTTGTGGCACCCTGGATTTATATATATATATATATATATATATATATATATAGTGAGAGAGAGGGGGGGGATTGATCAATACATACATAACAGGGTAATACATTTTAACTTCATCAAAATGTCAATTTTCAATTTTTAAAAGAGCTTTCACATCCATACCAATAAAAATATAATAAATAAAACATACATAATAAAGTCATTGTATGTACTGAAGTCACAAAAAATCAATACATGGAAACACAAAGAAGAGTAGTAGAAACGCAAATAACTTTTTTAATTATATACATTTGAAAAATAATTTGATAATTTTGAATAAATGATCTTTTAAAATTCATACTATTAAGACATAATCACTGAGGGTTAAAAAATATTTGATTAATAATTTGAAAAATACATAATATGTTAAAAACAAAGGAATTGAATTTTCTCAAATTATGCCTTTTATAAAATATGTTAATGTTACTAAACCTGCCCCTATTCCTGAAAAGTTATAATATCTACAACAACATTAATTCATAATAACATAACAAAACAAATATTATAAAAAATAACTGTATTCTGCATAATATTTTTTATATATGTAAATAAAGAGTAGTAAATATAAAACAATTTTTCTTGTTTGTGTGAAGTGTAGAATTGAAGTTTTTTTAGAATGTAGAAAAGAAGGTTCAAAAAGGAAGAAAATTAATAATATATCATCTTATAAAAAAAAAAAAAACGTGAAATCAAAAGTTAAAAATAATTCATTATTTTAAATAATAATTTCATTCTTTCATTTCAGAGAATGAAATTTTTCTTTTAATCAATCTTAATTTCATGTTTTCTTCATCACTTGTATGACCATATAGTTATTATTGATACAAAAAGTTATTTTAATACTCGTGAAATAAATTCTGAAGTTTTTAGATTATGTAACTGAAAAATACAAAAAGCATTATCATAATTGGCTGTTAAATAATTGGAATCATTATTATTATATAGCTGAATTATTCACTTCTTGTTGGTTACTACTAGTGTAATATAGGGGTTGCCCATTACGAAAAAAAAATAAATAAATAAATAAAATAAAATTGAACAATAATTTGATAGAGGTTACTAACCATATAATTAGTAAATAATGTAGAGATATTACATGAATAATCTGAAAAAGAATTTACCAAATTTAGAATAGGTTTTCATTTACAGTATTTATCTAAAAATAAACTTTTTGACACATTTAATTAGAACTGGCAACAACACCTGATTAGACAATTTTTATTTACTATTTTGAACAACTTTTTTCAAAACGGGACACTCAATATTTGTGACAAATTGTTTTGATTTTTATATTTACCATTTCTACTGATATTTTCAAGTATTTCATAGCTTTACTTTCTAATTTCATTCATGATACAACGATAACATATATTAATGGATGAAAATTATAGTTAAATGTTATGCTTTTACATGTAGAAATACAGCATCACAAGGAACCAATAAAGTTCATAATAAATTAATTTCAGTTTTTTAATAAATAATAGTCATTGACATATATTTCTGATATAAATGATAAAAAGAAATACATAGTTACAATTTTATTAAAGTGAATGTATATTATGTAACATAGTGAGTAGAAAAAGCATGACAAGTTTTATTTATTGTTAGATGGTACGAAAGAATCAAGTGCAATACAACATGAAATAATTTTTTTTCAACTTTGTTTATTAATTTTGTCATTAGTCCTCAAACAGCAACAAATAAATGACAGCAATGCTATAATGCAATTCCTTCATAAATAATGTTAAATACTCATATCGTCTAAAGTGATGATTATAATTTGCTTACTGTTTTTACTTACTCACACAATACACATCTTGATAGAGAATTTGAAGCATTTTTAATTCATTGCAATAACTTTTACATTGTGTCTCATTAATTAAAAAAAGCGGTCAAGATTTCAGTTTCATCTTTTGGAATTGGCTGATAATAAATTATACTTATTCAGGAGCGCAAAAGATTTTAAAGTATTTTATCTGATGGAATCACTCTGTAATGGGTATGGGATGCTGGAAAATGATTGAAATGCAAACACATAATGGGATGCTTGGAAATAAAAGTGCTGATTTTCTGATTACCAATTACGATAAAACCTTCATTTTATACCATTAAAAAACAAACAAACATACATTAAAATAAAAAATATTTTAGTGCCATCGGTTGCCAGAATTAGATTCTTGACTGACTGCAAATATCTTGGGGCATATTTTTATTAAACTAGACCATATTTTCAACTAGTTGTTAATATGACTAAAATACAATATCCTGAAAATAATCAAATAAGCACCCCACACAAAGGATTTTTAGTGTGCTTTCCAGAGCAATAGGCTTTGTGGTAGACAGATTACCATTTATCAACATCATACAAAAATGCTGTATTAATAATAGTTTTTTTAAAAAAATAATGAAATAATACAAATAAAATAACAAAAAATAATCAAATAAAATTAAAACAACAAAAATAATAAACACTTTCTTAAATACAATTACAGTTAAGTTTCAATATCTTCTTAAAAAGTATGCATTAATAGAAAGCAGATTGTGTACAAGCAATAATACTAAATAAACATGTGCAACACAGTGAAAACAGCCGCATTATGCATTTCATAGTCATTCTGAGATATCAAAATGGAATTTACTAATAAATTGTCTTGATGCTAATAAAAGATTCAAATAAAAACGTTTCCCTTATATATATATATATTTAAAAAAAAAAAGGACTGAAACAATAACAGTAATAATAATTTTAGGTATTCTTGACAATTATTTAACTACATGTCAAATTTTTGGAAACTCTGTGTGAAATAAATTAAGACACTTTGCACACTTTTTCATCAAAATTTCAACAAATTAAAAAATAGTTATATGATACACTTGATTTCCATTACCTATAGTAATTATATGGACTTTTTAAATATATTTATTTCATATATGGATAAGTAAACATTACTGTAAAAGACATATTTTCAGAATGAGTAACATCAAATTTTTGGAACAGATATAGCCTCAAATTTTTAGAACATGATCATCCTGCAGGTGGTGGTATTATATAAAAGAATATAATTAATATTACATATGGAAGAATTAAAAATTATATTTGCATAATTTAAGTATAAAAATTACACAGGGTTGCCACTCTCCAGCCAAAGTAAAATTTCTTGATTTTCCTGGTTTTCCAGGTGAAATTAAAAAATTCTAGGTTATTTGCATAAAACCGGAACACCATAAATTCTATTTTAAAAATCCTATGAATATGAAAACTATGCTACATCAGTGATTAATAATATTTATGTTTAAAACCTTGTAAAAAGTAACAGATATTTTCAAATTACGAACAAATGATCACTACAGGGAGGGGGGGAGGGAAGACAACAATTACAGTTCAAAAGAATGTTATTTAAGTGAAATTGTCAGATGTAAAACTTTCAAACTAAGAATAAAATAATTATATTTTGCAACAAATCACTTGTAAATACAAATAAAATTATAGTAACATAATTGTCTAAAATAAAATAAGAAAAGTTTATCCTTTTAGGTTTTAGGGAAATGAGTGCTCTTCTTCAAACAAATCTTCTATTTTTACAGCATTATGTTAATTCTTCTAGATCAGGGGTCTCCAAACTTTCCAGCCTTAGAGCCATATTGTTTACTCCAGTAAGTACCTAGGGCCAAAATCGTTTTAATTTTCTGCCATTATCTATAATTTCTAGTGTTTTAATGTGTTTTTTTATCCAAATTACTACAGCAACAATAAGCTATTCGTTGTCGCGGGCCGGATTGATGACACTGGCGGGCCGTAGTTTGGAGACCGCTGTTCTAGATTCTTGCAAATCAGTGTTTTAAGAACTATTTCTTTAGCCTTAGAAACAAAGTTAGTTAAGCCACCGAAATTTAAGAGGCAGAATGCATGTTGAAAAAAAAACTTTTGTATTTTTTAGTATTTCATTGGCATAGTTATCAGTTATTTCATACTGAACATAAATCTTTATTCGTCTCTTTTTTTCTATTTTCATAGTTTCATTTGTGCCGAGCAGTTAACTCCATTATTTAAAAATAGTTGTAACTCTTAAGAGTCAATAAACAGTATTCTTTACAATGATGCATTTTAATTATTCCATTATGTACTGATCTTGCCAATATCTTTTGCTTAACATGGCTGTTTAGGGTCTGACAAGTGAAGGTGAAAACAGGCCTTAATTTTTTTTCATTATTATTTTATGTAAAAATACAGCTACCAGATCATTTAACTATGAAGGTAAAAGCCATATACATTTCAGTAAGACCCTGACTTGTGAAAGATATGAAAAAATATACTGAAACTGTTCAAGGTCAAGAATTCTACTACAATATGTTCCAAGGAAGGCATGGAAAAGTAAACAGCAAGTTTAAAGAAAAGTAATAATTTAAATTATTGCACAAAAATTGGATAAATATTTCTCAACTTTTGATACTTTATTTCATAAAAACATTTTAATGATAGATCTAAATTACGAAGATATAGCAAATATTGAAATTCGCAAATATTAATTTTGATAATATACAGCAAATAAAGTATCATGCAAATAACTGCAACCACATTAGATAAACAAAATGATATAAACCCCTTCAATAAAAATTTATGCATAAGATTGCAATAATGAAACACAATTGTTATAGGAATTTAATACTTTCAGGGATGGACTTATAAATCCCTTAATTTGTTCCAGAAAAAAAAATAACGGGATACTGGATAACATTTACTAGTTCCAGTATCTGGAGAATGCCAGTTAATTCATAAAATTTAATTTAATTCATAGTTTTAAAATATTTTTAGTACCAAAAACTCAAACAATCTCCTCACTAAAAAATATTTAAATATACCGTACCGTCATTTATAATCTTTAGCAATCCTACTATTATCTACTATTATTATTTAATTGAAATTTTAATTTTTCAATTTGAATCTGCTATTAATTTGATATTACTCTTCTTAACTAATGCTTTCAAAGTTAGATCAGATGACCATGACACAATATATGTTTGAGAGGAACAAGATCAACCTAAAAAGTTAAAAAAAAAGGTTCAGCAAAATTTAAATTTAGTTCTACCCATGCCTGGCATATCAGTTAGAAATTTTTTTAAAAAACAGTTCCGGAAATTCTTAAGCCAAAACATTTATAAGAAAATCCTATTTAAAGCACTAAATCTTTAATTTCTTAAACTATCAAAGATCTTTCTTGCTAAACATCATGACGGAGTTTTTGTTTTTAGTTTTGTAATTTCTTTAGTTGCTTGGCTCTTCATTTCCTTTCGGTTCCAACTTTTTTTTTTGTTCTATAGCTTTAAATTTTTTTCTTGCCATTGATTCAACATACTTAGAGTGTAAAAATCTGTATGTAACATAGCTGAGAATTGTTTTTATTATTTTGGTGCTTAAAATGCCTCTAGCTGCTTGCTCCATCAAAAATTGTCTCAACCCGATAAGGCTTTTTTCAGACTGTTTCTCCACAATGCAATCAGAATTTTAAAAAATACTTTCAACAAAGGCATTTCCATGAGAAAATCAGTTGGGCAAATTGTTACAAATTAGGGACATCCAAGTTACAAATGTTTGACTTGTGCTAATATTTACAATCCCGAAACTGTATAATAAACTTTTTTTTTAAATCAAAAAAGTTTTTAAGGCATTAAATGATATTCAAAAGAACAGATTTCCATAAAAAATGTACTCATGCACATTATATGCATTTCCTTTTAAATAAATGAACTTAACGTCAACATTTATGTGATTAGGCCAGAAAAATGTAATGTCTGAGCGCAAATCTGCTCTGACCATCGACAGTCAAAAAGTTTTCTTTTCCTACATTGCATTTGGGGGGTCGGGTGGGTGTAGAGGGAGTAAATATGCATAAATTCGGGAAATCAAACAAAGGATTAATTTCTCTACAATTTTAAAGAATGCCAGGAGAAGGGAACATGTGCATGAGAGGAACACCAGCCAGCAAAAATCTTTTTAAAGGAAGAAAGCCGAAGAATCTCATCACTATTTTCAACAGAGAGACAGAAAAAAAATGAAGTGATGAAAAACACCATGGTCCAAATTTTTTAAAGTTTATGTTATCACAAAAGTTTAGTTATTTTTCCAATATATCTAGAATCAAAAGCTATACAGTATTAATGATTTCCTTTTATGGTCACAAATGTTTTTCTTTAATATTGAATGTTCACTCATGCTTCTTTACTCCAAACCTCTCCCTAAATATTTAAGAAAAAAACATTGTTTATGTGAAGGATTGTTAAAAATTTCCAGCCTGTTATTAATCAATCAAAAATTGTACAATATGCCCCTGAAAATCAGGACTTAAAAATTGGGTTACGAAGATAAAAATCTTTTCGACCAATGAAAAATCCATTTTGCTGCACGACATCTTGAAAATGTGGACATGGTTCTTAAAAGTTGGAGAAAGCAGAGATCTTCAATCCCCCTCCATGTTTTTATAGACTTTGCCTAGTCCAGCCCTCTCGCCTCACATTTCAAGTTTGTAGTTATAGTGTCGAAAGCAAACTTAAATTGAGATCAATCCTAATCGGACACCTAGTTAAAAGAGAAAAACCTAACAGACAATCATAAAAAAAGGGTTGCTGTACTTGTTAATGGAAAAATCGCCACTTTAGCGACAGCCATCTCGGCTTAAGCTGAGGTTTGGTGACAGAGAACTGATTATCGAAGAATCTCCATTTTTCTTCCATTTGGCTCTGCAATTTTTCATTCTAAAATTCAATTTTACCACTTTTTTTTTTTTTTCCAAAAATGCCCTGACATTTCCTGGTTTTCCAGGTTAAGTAGCTACCCTGTTATATCAAGCATATATATTCTTTAAGAAAATTATTACACAAATTATGTTACACACATAAATGATAACTTTTTACATTTTAAAACGACTTAAAAAAAAGTTGCTTTTGCACATTTGCGAAATAAATATTAGAGCAGATATTCACACAAAGCATTGAAAAAAGTTCAAAATTTTGTTTACATACTAAATAGACTATACTTAAAATTAAATAGCTTTAAAAAGATTCAAAATCTTCTCAAATTAAAAAGAAAAATTATTATTAGATGTAATTATTACAAAAAATTAAAAACTAATTTATAAGAACTTTACCTTCCTCTATAGTTTCACAAATTTACATGATTTTATTTTTAGATATCTTATCTAAAAATAAAATCATGTATACATATATAAGGAATATATATATATATATAATAAGGAAAAAGAATTGACTTTACATTATCAAAGCTACTCATTGATATGACAGTAACCTTTTATATACCAATTTATCTATCTCTACAATAACATTTATTAGAAAATAAATGACTTATCAATATTAATAAATCATAATCAGGAATAATATATAAACAGTTGCATTGCCTTAAAGAAACAGAAATCAAATACTAAAAATATAAATATTTAAAAACATATTTATATTATTTTCATACAACATTATATATAACATGATGTTTAATGACTTACTATGCATTGCATTGCAGCAGATAAGTGATGCCTTTAAAGAATCCGAACACAAATGTTTGCTTCTAGCTAGAAAATGAAATGATTTATTTTAATGATTTAATATTCTTTTATAAACATTTATATTATAAACTGCTGATTGCTGTATATTTATATGATAAACTGCTATTTTTTGTCATGATAGATAAAAATTTTTTAATAATCCCACTATATAAAATTATTTAAAATGAATGAATAAAAATTATTAGCAAATCAATTAAAATATCTTCATCAACCCTTTCAAATGTGTTAATATATAATAATAAAGTGTCCCTAGATATATAATAATGGCACCAATGTGACAATTTTGATTTTTCTTGAGTGTTGCAAACTTTATGGTTACTTGTTAGTAATAATTGATGAATTTTCAGTGATTTTTTTCATTAATGTGTTTTGAGTTTTTAAAACTAGATTTATATAAAAATATATCATAAACAAAAAAAGTACCACATGACAAAAAAACATATTTTTAGTTAGTTTCGGCAAAATAATTTTCCCACTGCATATAATAGATAACTTATTTTCTTTATATATATTTTAATTTCAATGAACAAGCAAATATTTCAGTTTACAAATAACTGTATTTTACATTTTGTTTTATAAATTTCAAAAAATTTAAATTAAACAACAGAATTCAAATAATAATAAGTCATGCATATTTTATTTTTAGCTAACTAGTACTTCTTACACAAAATCTGATACATCTCTATTATAATGTTCTTAATAAAACATCAGTCACAATATTGTAAACAGAATGTACATAACACAAATTAATTAACAGCTTTGTTAATGCAATTTTAATATAACTATAATAATATGGGAATACAAATACTTGAACGTTCAATAATAAATTAATCCTAATCCTTTTTAAATAAATATATTAAAAAAAACGAACAAAGAAAATGATTCCTATAAATGTTTCAATAACAAAATAATATAAACTTAATACTAAAATATTTTTATACTCTGCACAATTAAAATAATTAATTTTGATAATTTGGTACTTTCATATTAAAACTATGATAATTTATTTAGATGTTCATCTTTGTTGTAAAATACAAAATCATTCCAGGCTAATTAACATACACATGAAATAAATTGGAAGATTTGAGCTACTTTAATACATTAATGAATGTGTAATAATTAAGTATATCAATAATTTTCATAATAGAAAAAAAAGAAAATATTTTTTTATAATAATGATGGAGTTACAAGAATTTTCGACAATAAAACAATGTTTTCAATTGTCAAAACCCAAAATGAGTATTATTATACAAGTATATGATTATTATATAACAACATTAACAATTATTTAGCAAAAATGATTTCATCCATAAAATATTACAGAAAATTTTAGAATATAAGATAATATCTAGCATATAATTATAATTGAGAATTTTAATTTCAAAGAAATGTCAAACTATGAAAACTTTAATTTAACTAAGAAAATTTATGATTAAAATTGAGAACATAAATTAGTAGATACATCACATAATAAGTGAATCATGCTAATAATTTTAATTAAATGTATATTTCATTAACTAGATAACTAAATTTTATTTTTAAAATAATTAAAAGAAGAAATTTCTGAAAAATAATATAGATTTAACACAATTTATTTATCTACAAAACTTTAATTAATTTATATTAATTTATATTCATTAATTTATATTTGTATATTTCATAATGATTAAATAAATTTTTTATGTTATATCAATTAAGGCATTAATTAATTTAAATTCAATGAATATAAATTTAAAATAGATTAGATTAAGATAGATATTATATATAATAGATTTTAAGATCCTAAAAATATATCTCTTTTAACAACAGTAAACAGTTCTAGTACCCATGATGTAACATGTATAGGTAACAAATATAAACAAATCACTAATGAAGTAAAATTTTTTTATTACATGTATAATATTTTCATTTATTTCATATCTACTATTATCAATAAATTTGTTTTAGAGTTTACTTTTGAGAATTAAAAATGTTGTGAAGGCAAAAATATACAAAATTGATAAATAAATATAATGTGCCTTATAAATTATTGATGAACATATTTTAGAATTGTGGTTAAAATATTAACAAATAGATATATGCAAATTAACGTCATTTAAAACAATAATAACTTATTTATATGTATATTTTCATCAATTTATCATAGTTTTACTTAAAATGTGGAACTAGAGTACAATATTTGATCAGACAATTTAACATCACTACAAACTATTTCATGTTGATTAAAGCCAATTTATACCAATCATAAATTAATACAAAAACAATTTGATTGAAATAATGACAATAATACAGATAAATTGTCATATAATAGAATAATAATGGTGATGTTTGAGTAAGTTCTTCACACATATTTACAACTTAATAAACGATTTGAAAGAATCAATTTCAATACTTTAGTTGCTAATTAATATTTTCTACCTTAAAATTAATTCTATATTAAGTTTTTCTTAATAAATATAACAACTTGCCATATGTTTACATAATAGAAACACGATTTCAAACGATTTAGATCAAATACTTTCAGAGCTTCAAATCATTATTGTGGTTATGAATTAAATTAATAAATAAATACAGAATAATTAATTTCGGTGTGGCTAAGAAAGAAAAGTTAATATATTTTAAAAGGACTTTTAGAATGTTTGGCATAAGATAGCCCTCGTATCCTACCATTTAAAAATTTGAAATCTCAACAAATAAACGATTGTCGTAAGTAAATTTCATCGTATATTGATACATGAAGTTATATGCATTCTATTTATTATGTAAATATGAATTAATAGACTTACCAAACAATTACATTCTGATCACACATATATATTTGAAATTTGTATCCATTATCCAAACAAGCCGATCAGCTAAGTAAAAATTGGATAACTGCGCATGCTCGTAGACGGAACCCGTTGAAACCCCAACAAAATCGCTATCACACATTTGCAATTTAGGATTCAATTTTTATAACTTTCTATGCTTGTAGAAATTTTATAACGTTATTGAAACATGTTGACTTATTTTTTTACTTAAATATGCTAATAATAATCATAAAAAAGTCGAAGACAATATAATTCTATGAGGAAACGGAGAGGAATAAGTTTTATCAGTGGAATAATATCATACTTTTTTTTTTAAATACGCAATTTTTATAAGGATATTCTACAGACATTCAAAGTATTTAGTTTATATACATAATTAATTGTTTATTCTCAAAAATTTCTTTCTAACGAAAGTAGAACACTCCCTTCGCTTTGAATAACTTTTTCTTCATTGGAGATTAAACAATTTTATTCGTAGGCGTAACAGATGAAAATTATTGATGGCAATGTCATACAAAAAGTTTGAACAAAAAGAAAAAAATAGAAAATAGAATTTCATATACTAAATAAGCTGAAAATATTTTATTTCAAAACAAAACTCTTTAGCTTATAAGCATGCGCAGTAACTCAACTTTTACTGTTCAAATTCATGTATTTTTTCAGGTCATGTACAAAAATGTCACGTGACCATAAACAGTTCTATCTAAATATATTTTAACGTTTACGAATGAATGAATTAAATTGACAAGAAAATTAATTTTTTAAATACCATTTAATTTTAGTGAGCTAAATTTAGTTCTTTGTTCAAAATTCTAATTTTTTTAGAACAACTAAATTTCATATTATGTCTACATTTTATGACACTAATGGTCATCGACCGCAAACGTTTACGTCATTACTAGCTAGGGGCAAATTTTCAGTAACAAAATTTTTAAAATAAACTAAATGCAGTATATTCTTAAAAGCACAGAAATTAAAACTTACGGAAGTCCATTGATTTTTTTAACTATAAAATATTTCTACACTATTTTGAATCATTATTTGACATAATGTTTAATTTGACGCAGTATGAAGATCGGGATTGAAAATTTAAAAATGTATGAAGTAGAAGACAGATGAAGAAAACTATATAGTATCCATAAAAAGATTAAATTCTGAAAAAATATTAGCATTTTCTTCTCATCTGTAATTAATTTTTAATCATTTTTAGGAATTTAATCTTTTCATACACATACACACACGCACACACACATATATATAAGACAACCAGTTAAACAGGTAAATAACTCATTAGATAAGATTTATTGACGTATATGTTTTACACTAAGCACAGAACAACTCAAAATGTACAGGGCTATTTCATCTATCATCATACAAGTTCATTATCTAAACCGCTATCAATTTTTATGCAACTGGTTAACTTATAGATGGCGAGATCCGTCTTTGACCAATTAAAAACGACAGAATTGCTTAAGTTAGCTACTCCCTCTCAAAGAACTCCTCTTACAACAACAGTTTTTCCTGAAATTATTCTCAAGTAAAGTTGATTAAATTAAATGTTAATTTAATAACATATATAAATTTATCAATAATATTTCATAATTTCTGTTACCAGTATTTAAATTTCATAACTATTTTAATGTTTTTAAAATTTTTTGTATTAAATATGAGAAAGTTTTGAAACATAGTTTGAAACCTCGATGTTTCTCAGTTTGAAAAATATTGAAATATTTAGTATTTTGTTCTTTATAAAATAAAAAAATAAAATTTTCATGTTTGAAAAACAAAAGATCTTATTATCATTATAGACATAAATAAATTTACTTTTATTATAAGACGATGAAAAAAGTTAAAAGAAATGTACAAATGTCCTTGATAGAACAGATTTTATTTTCTGAAAATAAAATGGGGAAAAAAAAAAAAAAAACCCGATTTATTAATTTGAAAAAATGATTTTTGCATATACTTACATTTATTAAATGTTTATTATGCAAACTTAATTTTATACTTATTTTAATGGTGTTTTTTGAAAAACACTTATGCATAATTTTAAAGATGTGAATAATTAATATTCTGTATGGTGTTGTGTAACATGAATTAATCTCTTATTAAATTTACAGAAAATATACTGCAATAATTATGCTTTTGAATTCATTTCCAAATTAGGATATAGATAATAAGATTTTTTTTTTTTTTTTTTTTTTTTTTGCTTACAAGAAATTTCTAGTAAATTTTAACGTGAAGTAAACGTGAATGGTTTCTATAGTAACCAGAATTTGAAGCCAAAGGTCCTAGTACAGAAAAGAAAAAAATAATTTTTTTAAAGTTATGTAAATGACATAACTAAATAAATTATAAATTATTTTTTTAAAGAAGGTTAAAAATTAAATTACTTATAATTAATATAAATTTAGTAGTCCAAATATTTACAATGAAAATATAACGCAATTACGATATAAGAACATGATTTTCTCCAGCATTTTTTTTATTATTATAGAATAAAAGACGAAATAATAATAATAAAAATAATAAATTATACGAATAACTTTATTTTGAGTGTGTCTAAATTTTCTTTAATTATTTAGTATCGCCGAGAATAACAAGTTACATAAAAATGGAATAAATTATAAAATGTCTGATTCAAACTCATAGAAGAAAGTTCTGCGAGTTTGTGAACGAAGAAGACGGTCAAGAAAGTCTCATGTCAAGAAAGTTTTCATCCAGGGGTGGCCAACCCGCGGCCCGCCTTGAATATTTTTTCGGCCCGGGGGATTTATTACATTTTTACAAAATATATTTATTTAATTAACCAATTAACCAATATATAAAAAAAAAAATACACTATTTGTGCCTCCATATATTCAAAAATTAACTGTCGAAATTATGAGAAAAAAGTAACTTTGATTTTAAAATAATACTCTTGAGCAAACAAACACCGCACTAGTAAAATGAATATTTTTTAATGATTTCATTTTTTTTTTTTTATTTCATTTATATTTATGCATTTTTGATATTTCATTTATATTTATATATTTTTTATATTTCATTTTTAATGTTATACATTTCTTTACAATGTGCGTTTAGTATCATTATTATTATATGATCTATGTTTACATGTAAGAATAATAGTAAACACAATAATAATAACTCATTATGTTTCAATTTTTCACTCCAAAAAAATGTCTGTAATGGTTCTAAATCTAATATAGGGATATATAATTTTATATACGGCCCGCGGAGTTAGGATGCATTTCCAAAGTGGCCCGTAAGATTATTTGGGTTGGCCACACCTGTTCTTATCTACTATACTTTAAACTTGAGACACATCACTGAATCAGAACTTACTTTGCAGACAATAAAAAGTATGCAATAACTAATATTAATGAAATTTTATAAAAAGTACATTATGTGACGTTCCATAAAAATATATATATATTTTTTTATTCCACTGAACAGAATTTGCCTATCGAAAAGTTCAGTTTTTTTAATGGCTACCTACCAAGTTGAAGTTACCAAACGAGGACGAATTTTTGCTTTTTGGTACAAGTTGTTGAGATCAATTTCCAGGAAACGAATAGTTGCTTATATGTCTGATGCTTCATCAGTTGATGTAATGCATTTCAAGTCAATGAATCATCTGAACAACAGCCTATGCTTGATACTAAAATGAACCTGCTATGTTTTGGTTGAATGCGTAACTAATTATTTATCCAGTTTCCATTTCCCCCTTCTCCTCTAATAAAAGAAAAAATAAATAAATACACAAAGAAAAAAAATATCAAAATAATTGACATTTCAGAAACTTAAAACAAAGCAGATAAAACTGTTACTAATTTAGTATAAATCGCTGGATAATCCTTTATATTTATCTCAGTAATAATTTCAAATAAATTTAATTTTTAATTAATTAATTATTTATCAAAGGAATTGATTAATGTGATTAAAAACAAAGCATTTATTATTATTATTATTAACAGAAAATTTTAAATTTATTATTAATAATTCTTAATTACATTATATAGTTATTTAAATAGGGGTTTTATTTATTTTTTTTTATTTTTTATTTATTTTTTTTTGTAAGTTATTCTGATGAAAAGATCTCATAATTTAGACTTCTTAACTAAACTTTTACAGACATTTCACCTTTGAAAATTTTTTAGAATGTTTATTAATTAGTTTTGAATAAAATAAATAAATAAAAGTTCAATGTACTAAAATCAAAATAAAAGAAAAATAACATTTTAAAAATAGTATTTATATTGTTGATAAATTATGTAATTAAATAAATACATTTTTTGCTGACTTGAAGAATTTTAAATTTTTAATGTTTTTAATAAAATGTTTTTTGGATAATTTTAAAAACCACGACCAAGTGGAAAAAAAAAAAAAATTAGTCAAAATAAATTATTTGATATACTTAACATAATAAAATTTCGTACATTTGTGATTCTTAATAAATTTCATCTTTAGTTAATGCATTTCATTTTATAAATATTTAATTTTAATTCATTCTTTTTATTCTGCATCTCAGCAATTTGCTTTCAGAAACATAAATCTCATAAAAAATAAATTTATATAAAAATTCTACAATGTGCATATGAACGGGAAATTTAACGTAATAATCACCATATAATATTCCCCCTTCCAAAATAAAAATGTTTTATTATTAAATTGTGTAAATATATATATATATATATATATATATATATATATGATATTAAAAAATATTTTTAATGAATAATTTATTTAAAATTTTTTTTTTTAAGTTAAAAATATTATTATACATATTTTTATATTATCATTAATATCAAATTATTTATCTTTATTTAATGAAAAAGCTCCATACTTAAAAATCGGCAACAAATTTATTCTAATTGTGATCTGTCATTTAAAGTTAAAAGTATTTCAGCGCATTATAATATAAATTACATTACTAGATTATACTCGTGTAGCTATCTAAATAACTTCTTTTTTTTTGTAATTAAGTAAGATTAAGATTTTTATATAAGATTTCATTTAATTTTGTAATAAGATTTTGATTAAATCTTATTGCAGAAATAGATAGATCAAAATAAAACCAATTAAAAATTATTTAAATAAAAAATAAGTAAATGTCGAAGTGAATGAATAATTTTTAACATTATTATCTGCACAGTTTTTAATGCATATTTAAAATAATTTATTTTGAGTTTTTGTAAGAAAAATATAAATTATGAATAATGTATTATACAAAACATAAATTTAAATAATTTTTATGACGTAAGAGATTTAAAATAAGTTATATGATCAGTAGTAACGGAAAAGTCTTCTAGTTTGTTTCTTATTAATTCAAAAGTGATAAAAATATATCTTTAAGAAAGAAAATGATTGTGTTTAATTTATTTAACCTGAAAAAAAAAAAAATAAATAAAAATAAATAAATAAATAAAAAAAAAAGACATATTTAAATATATGGACTAAATAAATCGACAAATAATTGTATACGCACTATTCTTTTTATGTCAAGGGAGAATTTGTTCTTTTGTAAGAAAAAAGAATTTTATTTATGAAATTAACATATTGTCGAAACTCAATCCATTTCATCTCCTATTTTCACAAAATATCAGGAATATTCAAAAAAAAAACTTTTAAAAAATAACTAAAAGACATCAAAATAACTTTAATAAGCTATCATCATATATTTAAATAAAAAACCTATTTGTTGAAATAAAAATGTTGAAAAAAACAAATAATGTTAAATAAATGTTAAAACAACCTATTTGTTGAAATAAAATATTATTTATTTTAATTCATAGGCAATAAAAGAATTTCTTTTGGTGGAAAAAAAGGTTTTGATTCCAGCCATCATAACTTTTAACATGAAATATAATTAATCAGAACGGTAAAAATTTTGGTTTATTATAAATCAAGTTAAGGATTAAAAAAAAAAAAAAAAAATGATAGTAAATTGCTGAAATCATTTTTCTTTTTCATACATTTTCCCACTCTTGTTATCTTAAAGTATTCAACTAATTATAATTTATCGTCCTTATTATTTAATATATGTAATTCAGATTATAATTTATCGTCCTCCATGTACTAGTCGTGAAATCATAGAAATATTTTATCTATTGTTTATTTCAACTATTTAATTAAGATTTAGCTATTTATTTTAACTTCCCTTTATATTCCCGCAGTTTTTAAAATTTTTAATAGATTAAAATACATATTTTTTACTAATTTATAATAAGTTAAAAATATTTTTCATGCTGTATTATGCAAGGGAATTAAGCGCTATTAACATTTTACATATTTAAATTTTATTTATAAGATATTCTATTGTATTTAATAAAATTATATTATTCAATCAGACACTATTTCTAAATAGTATATAATAATGAAAAAAATAATTAAATACCAAAAAGAACTAATACCGAATGGGTTACAGGGATTCTTGACGAAGAAATTTTAAATTAAAAAATATAATAAAGAAAGTAAATTGAAGAAAAATATAACCGGCAGGGTCGATATACAAGTTACCCATAAAGTTTAGAATTTAAATCTCATTTTCATTTTGAAATAAAATTGCCTTTGCTTTCACCAGACGATCTTTTAGAACAATTTTACATTGTTTAATTATGTAATTATCATCTCGTGAAAGAAATTTTAATTAACCAATAAGAATAGCTCATGGGAAAAAAAAAAAGAAAAAAACCGAAGGCAGTAAGAAATGTTAGTGGTCAAGAAGACGAAAAATTTAAGGACATGGAAAAAGTGGTCAAGGAAACGAAAAATACAGATACCCAAAATAATACCAATAATTTTAAGGGTAAAAGAAAAAAAATGATTCTGTATTTATGCGCTATACGAAAAACTGTTTTTAGGAGAAAATTACGAGCCTGGAAAAATACACTTCCTTCACATCATACAGAGGCCTGATGGCCAATTGTCTAACGCTCTGGCCTTTGGTACCACAGGGTCCAGGTTCGTATCCTGACGGTGGCATGGACGTTTGTTGTTAGTGGTTCAGAATCCACTAACAACATCCAAGTTAAACTGTAATCCACGTTAAACTGTAGGTTACGTCTAACTAGCCATAAGTGTGCAAAAAATAACCGTACAGCGACAAAACATTACTTCATAGAGCGAATATATTTGCGGATGATATGCAATTTGACCTGTGATCATTTGCCACTAGAACGGAAATATACAGCAGATTCAACATTGCATAGAAAGCGCCATGAAGCCCACATTTTGGTATCAAAATTTTGAGTTAACCTTCTAAAGGTGGCATATTTAGGTTCATATTCTCTTCCTCTCCTCTTCAAGTCCAAAGGAAAGACTTTCTGACCCACAAATTTATACTGTCAATCTCCGACTTTGACACGGAAGCTTTTAGTTTTTAGCCATTGCACAGGTTTCGAACTCGGCATCCCTAATTCAGAAGTCCTCGTATATTGAAATCAAATTTTGAAATTATTGCCTTGTAAACGAATTGATTGTATAAATCAAGGCTGTTTGTCGGACACGCGTCGTAGAGCTATTATGGAAGTAACCTCATACAAAATCGTACATTTTATTAAAGCATTAAGGTCTTTTTAATCGTAGAAAATACACACAAATAACCCAATTTTTAATACATTTATTTTATTATTTAAATAAAATAAATGTATTAAATATAAAATATAAATAAATATATATAAATTGATATTTGATTTTCAATGATTTAAATAAAAAATGATCTGTACAAAAAGAGATGAAAGATTATTACTATATGCTATTTTCCTTGGTAATTAATGTAAATAACTTTTTCTGTTTAATAATAGTAGTTATATGACATATTATATGCGCTATCCGACGCAATTTCTCTTTCACCAAACGCGCACCCGAGGTCATTTGTTTCTTTCAAAAGGAAAGGAAGCTGAATGATGTTGAATGATAAAATGTCGGACACGCGTGGAATGAATGATTTCAATTAGCATTTCCGTTGTAAATTATCTTGGTTCATCTATTACACATCACAGATTAAAAACTTCTCCTTCTTACGACAGCACCTACCGACAACATAATCCTTAAAATGTAACCCATAATATATAGCTGTCCCCCGAACAGCCTTTTGGAACTCAAAAGAAACGAGTTTTAAAGCGATCCTATCCGTCTGTGGTGCTCCCTTTTGGTACCCCTACAGTTCGTTTACCTTACTGGCGATTAGCGCAACTCGGCTTGATTCGACTCAACTGTTTTCCAACCAGTTCCCAGGTGTGTAAACGAGGGGTGGAGGAGACCTTGCTTTGGTGAACCCCCCTTTTTTTTGTTGCTGTTAAGAGAACACAATAGTGGATTTTAAAACACAAACGAACCGCTATTCATCAGCGAACTTGATAGAAGAGAATTAAATTAGTATGCTGAAACAACTAAAAGTCATTATCGTCAAGTCTGAAAAAGATTTTGTGTTTTGATTTTGACACTAAGGAAATTCTGCTTCTAATGTAGATTCATACAACAGGAATTCTTTCATGTGGGCTTCGTGAATTGAGGAAAATTCTTCTTTTCCATTGGTGCAACAATCCCATGGTGGGCTAAGGCCGTCTGCCTGCTGGCAGGTTTCAAGACAGCAGATATTTTATTTTTTTACAGGGTAGGATTGTCAGCCCGACGCCCAACTCTCTACAGTCATATTATACCGGAAGTGGATTCCAAACCACTTCAAACATCCATGACATCGCCGGGACTCGAACCAGTAACCGGTGGCACCGAGCGCCAGAAAAAATTATACTACATCAAAATCGTACAAAAAGTATCTGTCGCATAATGCAGATTCATACAACGCGAATTCGTTCTTACAGAAATTTCGAATTGGGGAAAATCGTTTTACAACAAAATCATACAGAAAACTTTTGTTTAATGCAAATCTATACGCCATGAATTTTCTTTAACACGATTCGTGAATTAGAGAAAATCAAACATTAAAATCATAAAACAGGCAATTCTTGTCTAATGCGTACAATAGGAATTTACTCTGACAGGATACCTGAATTGGGGAAAATTATAATACAACGAAATTGTACAGAAGGTATTTCTCGCTTAATGCAGATTCATACAGCATGAATGATTTCTTACAGGAATTGCGAATTGGGGAAAATCGTTTTTTCAACAAAGTCATACAGGAAATTTTTGCTTAATGCAAATGCATACGGCATGAATTTTCTTTAACACTATTCGTGAATTAGAGAAAATCAAACATCATTAAAAGCATAAATCAGACAACTCTCGTCTAAAGCAAATTCATACAATAGGGACTTACTCTGACGGGATTCCCGAATTGGAGAAAATTATACTACAATAAAATCGTGCGGAAGGCATCTCTTGCCTATTGCAGATTCGTACAACGTGGATTTTGTTCTTACAAGAATTGTGAAATAGGAAAAATTGTTTTATAACAAAATCATGAAGTAAATTTTTGTCCAATGCATATCCATACAGCAAAAATTTTCTTTAACACGATTCATGAATTAGGGAAAATCAAACGTCATTAAAATCATAAAACAAGCAACTCTCGTATAATTCAAACTTATAAAATAGGAACTTAATTCTGACAGGATTCGTGAATTGGGGAAAATTATACTACAACAAAATTGTACAGAAGGTATCTCTCCCTTATTAACGAGATTTATACAATGTGAATTCGTTCTTACAGGAATTTCGAATTGGGGAAAATCCTTTTATCCTTTTACAATCATGCAGAAAATTTTTGCTTAGTGCAAATCCATACAACATGAATTTTCTTTAACACGATTCGTGAATTAGGTAAACTCAAAAGTCATTAAAGTCAGAAAACAGATAACATTCGTCTAATGCACTTTCATACAAAGGAACTTACTCTAGCCTGACTCGTGGCTCAGTGGCAACGTGCGCCGCTGGTGAGCATTGCTACTGAGATTCAATCCGCTGGTGGCTTTGCCGTAGACACTGTTTCAAAAACAGAGGAGGCACGATGGCGTTTGTGATGTTCAGCTTCTTGCCTCTTGAGTCTGGTGGGAGTTTTCCGGGTTTTCTCCCATACGATACACAAATGCGGGGGAGTTCCTCCTAAAAGTTCTCCCTGAAGGCACTGGCATCCTTCTTCAGCGCCACGGAGCCAAGTCAGACTTCTACCTACGGGTTGCACCATCACAATACAAGCTGCCGTCCCCTTTCACTCCTTCCATGAGCAGATTACTCATGGGATGTCCGTTCCGCACTGCAGGACTCTGAGGATTAGACATAACACAATAACATTGTGTATTTATGGTATCCCTTTCAAAAAATAATAGAATATACTTATAATTTTTATAATAATCATTGGATCTTCATATAAGGGGTATCGTTGGAAATGGTTCTCAGGGAACTAACGTATAGTGTAAAGAAGTTGATTTACAAAATTTATTAACATGGTTAACTAACTGCTAACTCAAAATTTGTCAATTATAGAACCCAATTTTATTGCACCATCGATTCGATACACCGATTTTTACTATAAAATTTCAATTAGTTTCTGAGATTTGAAAAAGTGTTCGTATCCAAAACTACAATCATCTTATTTATTAATTAAATATTTTGTTAACGTATTCTTATTATGATTATTAAGAAAAGAAATATTTGTGTATTTTATTGAAAAACCTTAGTAAATGATAAAAAATTATTAAAATTGTTTAATTAATTAATAGTAACGTAACGTAACGGCTGATGTTTAGCTGGAGTACCGAGTACCCTGGATACCCCGGATACCCTGTACCTCCAATAATTTATATTTTTAAAGTTACATAATTATAGAAATCCAAAATATTAAAAAAAAAAAAAAAAAAAATTAAAGAAGAAAATTTAATAGAGCACATGCTCTGTAAAGAGTTCAAAGATGAAATATTTAGGATTAGTAAATCTATTAAAAATTTAAAATAAGAATTTATAATAAAATTTATTTAAATTAAAATAAATAAATACGACAATAAAAAAGAATATAAAATAGCCCGTTAGGATAATAATTATACACTTTCATTATTTTATTGCAATTACACTATTTAGAGTCAATAGGATCTTTAATGACAGCCTCATGTGCTGAAGTGAGCGGTAAATGGTTAGAATGCGTTATGGGCCATCCAATAAAATTACAGCATTTTTTTTTTTTTTTGCAGGAGTCTTAAATTTCTTAAGCCAATGGCATGAAAGCAGAAACCAACAATGAAGATTGCTATTGGTTTTCAATTTTCTATTTATTAAAAAAAAAAAAAAAAAAACTTCGATACAAGGCAGCCCTTTTAAATACAGTTAAAAAAAAAAAAAATATATATATATATTATGTCGGAATGCGTTGCATGTAAAAAGGGCGGAGTTTTCTCTCTGCATTCGGTTATTTAATGCTAATTGATGAAAAAATTTTTTTTTACAAGATTGTATTTTAATTAAAATTTATGGGAATTTTAGTAACAAGTTTTTTTAAAAACTTTTTAGAAAGGATTTAAGAATAAAAATACTAAATAAATAACTTTTTATTAATATAGTATTTTTATTCTTTTGATAAGATAATTTTTAATTAAAAATAATTTAAATACAAAAATCGTGTTAATAAAAGCAGTTAATTTAGATTAAAATGAAAGAATTTGATAGTTACGAAGTAATATTTCTAATTATAATATAAATGTTGATGACATTTTTGAAGTTTATGATTTAAAATTAATTTGCAAGCAATTAATTATTCTATTAACTCATTATTTTAATAAAAAAGTAATATTTTTAATTAAGATTTTTCTCATAAATTTCTACGAATATTTTGTTAAGGAAATTTATTAATAAACTCTTCTTTTTGTAATAGCAATATGGTTATATTACTTTTTATCAATTTCAATTATTCTTATTAACATTTATCATATGTTCTTACAACTTTTACAGTTGTTTTTATGACGTTCAATTTTCATTTAATATCTTAATAAATTTGCTTATTTATTTAAAAAATTAAAAATTTTTTTTATAATTTAGTAATTTACCTATTTATTAATTTAATATTTGATTAATATTTGCATTATGTGTTCTGTTTCGTATTTCTTTATTAATGACTTTTTATATTTTTTTAGTTAATTTTGTATGATAACATTTAGGATAAAAAATGAATATATTCAATTTTTTTATTCAGATTTTTTTTTATTACATGGTGGCGTAAAATATCCAGTTAAATTAGACATTATAATAAATTTTCTCTTGAAATCTCGAATTTTGTAATTTTGAAATGTTTTCTCAATAGAAGGTGCTTAAAATTTTTTTATTCATAAAATATATGGGTATTGTTTTGGGGAGCGGGGTTTTTCATGTCCTTGATCACTTTCAATTTTGTTTAAAGTTCTTTCACGAGACTTTTATCTTAAATTTCTTTCACGACCTTATTTCTTACATTTCTTTCACGATAATATTTTATACATAATATTTATTTACAAAATAATTGAGTAATTATTAAATAATCAAGTAAAAATATTATTTCAGAAGAAAATTTAATGCGAAATTGTACAAAAAGATCGTCTTTTGAAAGCAAAGACAATTTTATTTCAAAGTGAAAATGAGATTTTTCCAAGAAAAGTAAATTGTTTGGAATTCTATAGTTTTTTAATTAAGATTTTGTTATGCTTTTTTTGTTCTTACATTAAATTCCAAATTTTATAGGCAAACCTGTATATCGGTGCATCCGATTACTATTATTTATTTATTTATTATTACTTTCATTTATCCTGCACAACTCCAGGCAATAAATGTCTGCTAGTAGGCAATAAAATTTAATATTTTAAATATACAAAAGAAAATGTTTTAAGTTTATTGTCAGACATATAGAACTAAATATAGTTAAAATAAAAAACTATGGATCATACATTTTTATTTTAAAAAGTGAAATTTCATTTTATTTTAGGACAGAATAAGCCTTGTATGCTATTGCTGAAAATAGATTAACTGATGTAGCTTCTAATGTGGAGGAAGTGTTTCGAAGCCAAAGTCAGCTTGACATTTAAGTTGCTGTTGCGAATAATCCTCGGTGGCCGGCAGCGCGGGACGTCCACTCATGGACGGAGAGAAAGCGGGCAGCCTCTGTTGTGATGGGAGTGCCTGTAGGTAGAAGTCAGATTTGGCTCCGAGTCGCCGAAGAAGGAGGGCAATGCCTTCCGGGAGGCCTTTTAGGGGGAATTAACCACCGGCATGCACATATCGTATGGAAGAAAACTCGGCAAACTTCTACCAGGTAGTCTAATTAACAAGGCAGGATGCTGAACATCATAAAAGCCATCGAGACTCTTCGTTTTTTGAAGCGGTGTCTACAACAAAGCCGCCACCGGATTGAACCTCAGCCCTAATGCTCACCAGCGGCTCATTTTAGCATTGAGTCCCGAGCTGGGCTTGACATATATGTAAACCCTGCATATTTCTGTTTTTACGGCGGGGATAAACACGATAAATACTTAAACTGGAAAGATTCTGCGTTACATTTTAGAGATGAGCTCCAGCTTTTCAAAGCTTTATTACAAATTGTTGTAACAAGTGGAATAGATCAAAATTGGTCCGCCGAAGAGAGTAGAACAAAATTGGTCCACAAAATTAGTCAGTGACCAAAACTGGTTCACTAAATTTATAATCTAATTGCTTAATGATGACATTTTTATAATTAACGAGCCAATGCTAAAAGTTTTAATGGATACTCTGTATTGACATTAGTTACAGGGTTGGTTAAAAAAAAATAATTTAACGTATTTGTACAATGTACTCGAAGCATAAAATGTTGGAGAGGATTTCTTTTGAATTCGAAATAAAAATAATTTTATCCATCGAACTGCAGGTGATGTTTTGAAAATGCGCATAGTAATACTTTATACCGTCCATAAAATTAAAAATATAATTAGATAAAAAAAATGGAATATTTGTTATTTTATATAAAATTGTTTCACTTTCGCATATAATCAATTACAATTAGGCCACCTATTGTGTAGAAAGGTAAACATCCGTTTTAAAGACGGAAACAGATGACTCGATAAACCTGGTAGGGATTAGTCAGATGCATGTAGCTCAAAATAGTTTTAGAGGAAAGAAGTTTAATATTTATTGGGGAACATTATCTAATTTTTCTTTTGTTATAATGCAATTTAAAATTTTGAATTATAACAAGTAAAATTATTTTTATTGTTGTTAAATCTCCTCAGAAATTGCCTTCTCCCCTATTATGGCGTGGCCTGATGGCCCATTGGCAAGCGTCTGGCTTTTGGTTCCACAAGCTTCAGGTTTGAATCCTGGCGGTGGCATGGATGTTTGTGAGTGGTTCGGAATCCAAGTTAAATTGTAGGTCCCTGTCTAATTAGCCAGCCTAAAGTGTGCACAAAATGACCGTAGATCGACTAACCTAACCCCTATTATGACGATGTGTTTGAATCTGTCAACTTAGCCGCTTGCCAATTTTCCGTCAAACGATGGTCGAACTACAACAAAAATTACATATATTTAATATGTAAACCATGTATATAAATTAATTAAAAAAATGAATGCGTATGTTCTTAGTTAATTAATTACTCATTGCATTCGTATGGCGAGAACTGATATTAAGCTGCGTTCATATTTGAGCATGTGAGCCGACAGCATCGCTCAAAACCAAACCCCATCTTCCCCTTCTACAAATAATTTTCAAGTTCCATTGTCTACTTTTACCAATGTAAATACATCAAACGAAGACATCACTTTCCTCAATAAGACATTATTTGTTCTAAAGGAGTTCGCTACCATCTTTCAACTGCTAAAAGGAATTAATTCAATTTATGATCGTTTGCTTTTCATGTAAAAATCAAGTCGAAAAACCACAAGTCTTTTCATATCTTTTTGAGCAGAACATCAACTAAACATCATTGCCTGTAAAATTCACAAGACTCAAGTACCTCCTTCTCGAAGACATGGATTTCGTAACTCGGCCTCTTTGTAGGAGTGCCTCTTTTGATTTCATTTCAAGCATTCTATTGTTCAAGTTGAGCGGCAGCTTCGTTAAACATCAAACAGAGAGCGTGGATTCTTTTTGAATACATCGAAAAACAAATACCCTTATCTTCCCTTACCAGAGGTTTGGTTTATCGCTCTACGGTCATCTTGCGCACCTGAGGGCTAAACAGATCGGCACCTACAGTTTAAAGGGGATTCAGAACCACTAACAAACATCCATGCCACAGCCACGATTCGAACCTTGAGCCTGTGGTGCGAAAGACCAGAGCGTAAGCCAATTGGCCCTCAGGCCGCTTCCTTACCCGAGAGCTTCCCAGTTATGTTTCTGAAAATAAATCATATGAATCATTTGACAACATAATTCATATGAATATTTGACTCGAATAAATCATTTGACGGCCGTCCAAAAACCGACTCTATATGGAGCGGAGAATTTCCACGAGATTTCGCAAACGTTCTCGCATGTTTTGCGATTTTCATCCCCATTGAAACTATTTAGAGAGCTTTTGCGAATGGTGTTTGTGGCTCGCATGCTCAGATATGGACGAGAAATCATTGTCGCGAAATTTAAGCACACACATACTAAAATACTTTACGGAAGGCAATATCCTCTTTTATCATTAGTCAATGGGCTACTTTTGGTACATATAAGTGGGATAAAAGGGCCGCAGGTATGCAGTGAAAGAAATGGGATGTCAAAATTATATATTATAAATATAATTTTTTATATATGTAAAAGTGTAATATATAAATTGTTTTATGTTACGCATTTTTTTATGTATATTATTACGTATATTTTATGTATATTATTATGCATGTATAAATTATCTTATGGTAAATTATGATTATAATTATAATTTACAAACGAAAGAGAACTACTGCCTATCATTTCACACTACTAGTGTTTTATGATTGGAGTATTTTACAAATATTATAAGTTGTATGATATAAAGCTTATAATAGGATGGACACAAACCTACAAAGGATATTGTTTCTATCTCATGACATTTCTATATTTTTATTTGCGAGTAAATTGTTGTTTCAAGTTGGTAATGTTTTAGTTAGAGTGTCATTCAAACTTATTTTTCTGCTAAACCAATTTTTTTCTTTTATCATATTGTTGATTTTATTAATTGGATAATATTAAATTTGAAAAAAAATTTCTTTAGTTTTGAAATTTAGATTAAATTTTGAATAGAAAATATTTATATATTTTTTTTATTTAAGCAAGTCGAAAGTATATATTTTTAAAAAATATAATGTTTAATTTATATCGATTAAAGCGATTGCAAAAAAGGATAAATAATTAGTAACATTTTATTTTATGGACAGAATAAAAATGTCCATAAAATAAAATATTATTAATTATTTATCCATATAGTAATCAATGATAATTTAATGGCAACTAATATTTGAATAATAATCTTTTTCCTCTTCATTTGTATAATATTTTATTGTTATATTGGATTTGGAATTCAGATAATACGCCTTTGGGAAATGTCTTTTCCAGTATAATACCTCTGGTTAAAAACGTTAATCATATTTAATTGATTAAATTAATTAATGGGTGCAATGAAATAAAAAGGAATGCTTTTAAGCATAACAAATGAAATCAAAATTTTAAAAAGTGTATAATTAATGATTATTGATGCAAATTAAAGATTTTAATGCAATATTTTCAGTTACAACTTTATCGCAGTAATTTAAAAATTGATTTACTCAAAATTGACGAATTTTTTTTTTCTCAGATAAAAAAATTATTCAAAATTAATAATTACAAATGAAAATTTGGGGAACAAAACAAATGTCTCTTAAATGTTTTATTTATTTTTACAGAATTTAAGTATAGAATTACATAATTTCACAGTAATAAAAAGCGAGTCTAAAATTCCGTAATAATTTAATTTTATCATTCAATTTAAATATTTCAACTATAATTTAAATATTGAAATCACATTAATATTAAATTTTAATAAATTTATAGCAAAATATTTCAAATAGTCAACAGTAGATGGCACCATGTATCGGAACATGTATATTCGGTTCTTTCATACAAAATGTATATAAAAAAAATGACTTTTTTAAACGAAATAAATTATAATAAGTAAAACATTAAATAATGATTCACAATTTTTTTTATAATTTTTACAATTTTATTTATCCAAAATTCAATAACATTAACCAAAATCCAATTTATTTCTCTTCTGAATGTTTTAATTGTTCATACTTTTCTTAATAGATGGCGCTACCTGTGAAATATTTTCTTGCGATTTTCTGTGTTCTAAACTAAATTGATAGTTTTATAATGCTTGAAATTAATTTCATTAATAAATAATTATAATTTCATGTAAAAATAACATATAATTTAATAATAATTATATTTAATATAATAACATATAATTTAATGTGAAACACCAAAGCACGAATTTTCTATAATAATGTTGTTAAAAGGATTTTAATCTCATTACATCACATCTAACACGAAATTTGATTCATCGAATAATGGAATATTGTCGTACAAAATTTTAAAATTACAAATTCAAAAAGTTATTTTGATAAGAAATATTTTCGTATTAACAAATATTCTTATCTACAAAACTGATTTTTTTCCAATATTTAAACTATTTTTTAAAAAAATCGAAAATATTTGGCATAATTAAAATTTTAAATCGACTTAACATAAAATTTTAAAAATTAGTTTGAGAATTTTAATTTTGTTAGAATCTTAATAAATCGAGGGAAAAAAAAAAAAAAAAAAACCCACATGAAGCTTATATTCACGCACATAAAAATAAAACAAAGCCACAAAAATGAACATCTGAAAAAATTAAAAAAATGTTCACTTTTATTTTGAGTTTCTCGAAGTCAGTTTGAAACAAGAATACTGTGGAAATACATTTTTCTAAATTTCAAGTAAAGTTTTTAAAATGGACCCAAATTTATCTCAAATAGATATCTATTTTTATTTAATATTATTACAAGGCAACTCCTGTAAGCACACTTCACAGTTTGAAAAAAAACATAAAAACATTCCTTTTTCAATATAATTAAAATCACCTTACAACCTTATCTTAAGCGCCTTTAAAAGAAAGAACATTTTATTCGATATTTTTAATTTTCGTATATGTATTAAATTTCTATGAGTTTAAAAAAAAATACATTTAGAGACTTTCAGGTATATAATGTTTTTTTAAAAAGAATGTTTAAATTTCTTGAGAGAGATTTTTTACTTTTCTAAAATAACTTTTGCCATCTAGCCTTGAAAGTAAGTACTACGTGTTTGTTAATATACAACACAATAATAATACCTCGTTTTGAAAATCGGTGAAAATCTACCTTACGGCAGACATTGCAATCACTTATTTTTAAAAAATTTAGAAAAAAAAGTGGAGATTGTGAATGTTTATGAACACCTTGAATCCTGTCCAAATTTCGGCTCATCACACCAGAATGCCCTTTCGGATGCAAATAACCTTCTCTATCCACTCGTCTTGGACTGTTCGTAGATTGTACACTGTTCAATAATTTGGGAACATTCCAATATATAGCTGAATTCCTATCCGATATTAAGACTGCACATTGTAAAACGTTAGGCAACCAGAATAGCGAGATTATGGGCTGGAGATTAAACTTCTAATGTTTGTAGCGTGTTATCTTTAACATCTGGATGAGAAACCAGCTTATTAGGGACGTACAGATCATGTCTCGCAGCTGTTATTCTAGCTCATAAGCACATAAGCCCATTTTAATTTAAAAATATTCGGTATCCGGATGTTTGTCGTCACTTTAAATTATACGCCCCGGTCTAATTTAAAGGGCGTAGGGCGGACACCCCTACCTCCGTAAAAGAAGGCATCTGTTGTCTCGAAATCTGCCAGTAGACGGGCGTCCGCATGGTCCACCATGGGGTTGTTGCGCCAATGAAGAAGAAAGTATTCTAAGAATAGCATGAAAACATGCAAAAGAAAGATGTACATTTTAATCACAAAGATGCTATGTTTATGATACATTAAATCATTTTTGTTCTTTTACTATATATCCTATATGATCTTATTTCATTGTTGGACTTTTATAAGCTTCAGTGCTGATAAAAGTCTCTCAACACTTAGAATGCTGCTAAAGCAGTAACTGTCTTTGCTACTGGTTGTATTACTGAAGAATACAATTGAATTGCTTCTTTAATATTTAATTTTAACATTAATTCCTAGTATATTAGAAAAAAGAATATTTTTAGAAAAGTGTCGGGAGTCGTTTTTTTTAAAACGTGACTTTGGAGTGCAAAAAAAGTTGAATTTGGGGAATAAAAATTGTATAGATACAGATTAACGCATGCATTTCCTTATGCATAGTTAAACATGTATCTTTACCCGTACCAATACATGGCACTCATACAACATACATATTCAGATGTACTCATGAATATATACGTCTTCATAAACATCTGTGTACACACTCGCGTATAAATAAGACCCCAATCTTAAGAGAGATGCAAAAGTGTAATCTGATTTGTAAAAAAGTGTAATTAGAAATTAAAAAAATGTAATTTGAAACAGACACAAAAATATGAATTTGATTTGCAAAAAAAGTAAATTTGGAATACAAAAACAAATTGCAAAATGAATTTTTATCTTTTGAATTTGAATCGCTATTTTTTTAAAACCTTTGAAAGTTAACTTTTTTTGTATTATTAAGGATAATTTAAACTAGAACCTTAACTATAATTTAAACTGGAGTTACATGCATCTAAAAACAGATCAATATGGAACATCACAAGATCCCATCAGCTGCAGCTGCATTCATTAGCAGAATCGGCAGTCGCTATTAAAACGTTATACCACGTATGGGAAGGGCCTGTATTGAAATTCCTCAGGCAGTTAAGGTAACCCATCGACAGGCAGAGATACTTGGATTTCATGGATGGGGCATCGCCTGACGTCCCTCTCTAACTATTCCGGACTGTGATGCCGGAATGTTTAATCAGCTAGCTGGGATCATCCGGGACTTCCTGCCGGACCATCGCTCCTTGAATAGGAATCGCGTGAATCCGGCAGCACGTTCGGGACACTTAAGTTCGCTGTTATCTCATGCTTCCCTGACTTTGGCCAAGCTACGCTTCGGACTATAAGGCTGGAACGTGCACACTACGATGGACATTGATTTCAAAGTTCACATAATAACGTTATTCTGCAATATACCTGGCTCAGAATAATGACATTCCCCTTATATTTTATACAAGCATAAATAGTGTTAAGGAGTTGCCTCGTAATTGTGTAAATATTGTTTAATTTTAATCTATGTGTCGTTCGCGTAAACTATTTAATAATGATTTGCTAATGAAAAGTTTTTCCAATAATGCGATTTGCATATTGTTAAAATATTTTTTATTTGTTGATAATTTTAAAACGAACATTTTTAGTGAGTTATTTGATGAAATTGATGAATAAATATCTAACAAAAATAATATTTTGTTGCTTTGTAGGTCTAAAATATTTCTCATTTGTTGAAAATTGGGCAACTCGTACAAGGACGGTCAGGGATTTGAAGAAAATTTCTGAAATATCTATCAGAAATATTCTTTCATTGCTTTCTAGGGCTAAAGTTTTTCACATTTGTTGAACATTGGGCAAGTCTTACAAAGATGGGATATATTTCTGATGAACATTAGGTACATTTCTGATGACATGGATCGGCATACATTTCTGATGAACATTTCAAAAATATCGGACAAAAATAATCTCTCATTGTTTTCTAGGGCTAAAATATTTCTCATTTCTTGAAAATCGGGCAAGTCGTAACAATGCTGGTGAGGGATTTGATGAAAATTTCAGAAATATCTATCACAAATAAATTTTAAGTGTATTTTAGAATTTTAGAAAAATTTCTTTCAATTCATTACACTTCTACTTAAGATAAAGTTAAAATAATTTAATTTAAGCTTTACTATTGTAAATTTTTTATTGTTTCCGCGTTTTTAAATAGGTGAATATTGTTTAGTAATTTGATTTTCTGTTATGCCATTGCTATCTAATAAAGGAATCCAGGAATCTGGCAGCACATTCGAAATCGTTTTTCTTGTTTTATATATCCTTTAAGAAATATATGGAAAAGGAATCATTTAATCTATCACGAGTACACTCGAGATGTTCTTGAGTGTTCAAAAAAATGAAAAGAAGCTTCATGCTATTTATTGCTTATTGCTGCTTGCATTTGTTACTTTCCGTTATTTTTTCAAAATAAACAGAAATGATGACATTTAGTGATAATAGCAACGAAAGCTCGGTCAATGATTCATGATTACTATAGTTCCAATCCGAATTCGATTTCAATTCGAATGGTTAAATTTATATTTGGATTTCTATAATAAAAAATAAATAAAACAGGATAAAACTTTTTGGCCTTAATTCTAACAATTCATACCTTCCATTTTACTATACTAATAATAATAATAATAATAATAAATAATAAATACAAACTGTACTGAAATAAAACTGCATTAAAAAAATTCATTAAGTGCAATTAAAAAATTGTATTTTTTTAATGAAACTTATGTTATCATTTTTTTTTAGGTCTATATGGTAAGAAATTAGCAAATTCAGCTTATTATGAATGTTTTAATAGAAAAGTGAAAATTTTGTTTATAGGACTGACATGCTTGATACGCATTATTCCCATATTTTTTTGTGTTTTAAAAAGGTTTTCAATATAAGGAACAAAGTGTTTAAAAGATAATTTTGTTGCTTAAGAAAAAATACACTGAAATAGAACTTCATATTAATGTAATTTAATTTTGCAATTGTTCATTTCGTATATCTGGCAACACCTGCAGCGTATTAACAGCGCCTTCTTTATACTGACTGAACTTCCTCGATAGTAACCTAGAACAGTCCTTGTAAATTTGAATGTCACATTTTTTTTTTTATAATTAACTTGTGACGTTTGCAGCTTAAAATACAGTAAATAATATTTACATATTTTGGGCGCTCATAATTAATTTTATTTCCATCTTTCAGAATTTGAAAATTAAATTTTCGAATCTAGGTTAGTAAAATTTAATTTCGCTGATTTTTATTCATTCCAAAAATTTTTAATGTATTCATTATACATCCTGAAAATTGATTTTTAACTAAACTGAAGGAAAAAGTTTTCTTTCAACTAATTAATTATTACTTTAAGAACATTCTTTGCATCCTTTGCAAAATATTTCTGAAAAAAAAATTTAAAGATTAATTAAAATTTGTGAACAATTTATGAAACATTCATAAATAAAATTGAACTTTTATTATTAAAAGCTCAAATACCTGGACTTTAAGAATTTAACAATCAATGTACATTTTATTAAAATAAGAATTTTTTAATTTATTGTATTACTAATTATCTTTTATAGAAACAACAAAAGTTTAATTATAAATTTAATAGAAGCATAATTATTTTGTCATATAATTTTCGTATATGTTATTACTTAGAAACAATGTAATATACTATAGTTTGAAGTAAAAATATATTTTGTAATTTTTTAGTCTTTTAAGTGTGTGTTTTTCACGAGAATAAAATGAAATAAAAATTTATGAAGTTTTGTATTAGTCAAATATAAATTGATATTAATTTTTCTATTTGTTTAAAATATTTATTTGCTTAAATTGCTGTTTTAGTAAAAGGTTATACATTTAAAATGTTTAAAAAAATATATATAAATTTTAATATTCTTCATTAAATTTCTGTAATATTTCAAATATTTCTGAATTTCTGAATATTTCTTTATTATTAGAAGCTAGTGTAATACTAATGTGCCCAAAAATTAAGACCAATTATTAAAAAAAAAAAAATATTTGTTTTACTATTAAAACTCTTCATTTATTCTTCCAAATTTATTTCATTGTCTTCAAAGTAATCCCCCCCCGGACACAACGCACTTATGCCAACTTATTTCCAATCTTCAAAGCATGCTAAAAACTCATCGGCAGGGATGGCCTTCAAAGCGCTCGGCGATTCACGTTGAATCTCTTCAATCGACTCAAAACGGTGTCCCCGGAGTAGTCTTTTGTATCTAGGGAATAGCCAGAAGTCGCATGGTGGGAATACGGTGGTTGTAGAACTATATGGGTTTCATTTTTGGCGAAAAAGTCACGAAGAATCAATGGTGTGAGCTGGCGCATTCAGTGTCTTCGGTACCAACTGAGATTTGACGCGTTTGAGGCCCAAAATGGAATTGACCGATCCTTTTGAAATTCCAACATCACCAGCAAGGTCTCTAACTGTAAATCTACGGTTTGCAAGCGATCTTTAATTTTTGGATGTGAGCTTCGTCGGTTGAGGTTCATGGTCGACCAGAGGACTCTTCGTCTTCAACGCGTTCTCTGCCTACTTTGAGCTGTTTATACCATTTTTAAATATTTCTTTCCGATATAGGAATGCTCACCGAATGCCTTCTGAAACATTCTATACATTTCCGCAGACAAAATTGAATGCAAGTTCTTTGCTCAATTAATTCAGACATTTCAAAAATCGACGGAATCAGTTTGAGCGTCTCACAAAGCCAAGCGTAACTCAAACACTAATGAATATTTTCACGTCAAATTTTACACAGATGTAAAGAACAGTGCCAGCAACTTAAAAAAGAAAAAAAAATTGAATTTCCATAAGTCCCGGGAACTTTAAATTGAAAATTGGTCTTACTTTTTGGACACAGTAGTATTTGCTTAAATTTCAATTTCAGTAAAAAGTTATACATTTAAATTGTTTAAAAAGAACTATATACAAATTTTAAACATTTCTGATTATTTTGTTATTATTGAAAGACTGTGTAATATGAAAAATTCTGAATATTATTTAAAAAAAGCGAAATTTTAAAATTCATTTTGCAGAGTTTTTATAATATTGGATATTTTTTCAAAAAAACTTTATATCACACGCTAGACATTATTTGAAAAGAAATATATCGTAGCAAAACAATGTAGAATCTTGCATGCCGAGCCAAATATGTAAGCTAGCTTAGTCTCGTTATTTCAATCCTTTGGAGCGTAACATGGAGAGAAAAATAGGGTTTTTCAAAAAGAAATATATGTACTATGTTTCAAAAAACTGTTTGTTCCTTCTAAAATATCTGGACCGGAACATTCTAGAAAGACAAAAGGTCCACTGACTATATCTTTTGCTGCAATTTTTTTTTTCAAAAGAAAATATACTATATAAAGATGTCACATTTTAACATTGAAGCTTTTAAATTCAAAGTTTTATTCTATACTATTTTGAAATTTCCATCAGAAAAAATTTTATTTAAATTTCATTTCGATGTTTATTATTCTATTCTACAGTAAGGTATTATTTTATGCATTTGAGTATAAACGAAAAATATTTAGTTGAATTTAAACGTTGAAACAATTCATAAAAAATATTTTGTATGCAGAATCTATATCAGAAGAAACATTTTTTTTTAAATAAAGGGGCTAATTTTCATAAATTCTGAATGGCAACCCTAGTTAAATCACGCATGCGCAATAACAATCTTTTGCACTCACGATACATACTTAATGCTTAAGCAGGTGTGATTGCTGAGTGTTTCATTTTGCAAAACGCAAAGCTTGACCACACAGAACTTGGTTGGTGGGGAATTACTTTTGTGAGGAAATTTGTGCATGTGGGTTGGTTCGCACGTTCAACATATTGGAAATGCTCTATTGAGATGTTTTAATGCCCCCATAATAAAAATCATCATAATAAACATAATAAAATCATTTTGGAGCATTAAAAAAACACCATTATGTCTGTATAGTTGTTACAGGTAATCAGACTGCATATTGAAGTTGATCACACATGGAATTCCGATATTTTTTTTTTTTGTAGGTCTTAATTTTGTGTATTTTATGGACAGAAATTGAGTTCATCATTTTTTTTGTATGCAAAATTTTTGATATTCTTTAATTAATGTTTTTGTCAAATTTCATTAAACTCCAACGAATAGAAATTTTATAATAAAAATTTTTTAGATTATTCCTTACTTTTTGAAGTATCTATATTATATATATTTTTTTATATAACATGTATTTGATGACCTCGTCGTGTGGTGACCGGAGTAGAATAATCCCAAAATAGCCTATGTTTGTTGTAAAAGGCGACCAAAAAGAGGTACCCAGTATCCGGGGATATCTGGGTGCCCTGCCCCAGGAAATTTTATCAGGGGAATGATCCTTCAGGAGGGGGTTGGGCGGGGGGCTGACAACTCCATCCCGTAAAAACCCTCACCGTTAAGAAATCCAATGAAGAAAGTAACCGGCAGATGTTACGGAGATGGATTGGAACAAGGAATGAGGATAATGGAAAATGGAATCTGGATTTAACTGTTGGAACTTTTTGGAATGTTTTATCTATATAGATCTAAGGCCTTACAACTGCTATTGGAGCAAAGCCATAGGGAGAAAGAGGAAGAGAACGACCCAAGTTGCGATGGATAGATGCAGTTGAAAAAGGTTTTGCCGTATTGAAGGTTAAGAATTGGAGGACCATTGTCACCCACGGAATGAATGCAGGGAAATGTCTTCAAAGGAAAGCTTTGCCCTTCCCCCCCATGCTGTCGTGCTATTGATGATGATGATTTGATGGCGTATATGAATATAAGATGATGTCATAGAATTTTAAGAGTCTAATACACACAATTACACTAATTCTATAACGATATATATTTCTAATTCAATAACGATTTCATCAATTATTAATTGTATAACTAACATTAATTTTTAACAACATCAAATCAATACCGATTTATTAACAAAAAAAGATTTTTTTGACGCCTGTTCAATGATTTATTAAAAAAATTTATGGTGGAATTCAGGATTTTAAGTATTTTGGGAGACATTAAAAATTTGATGTTTGCATGTAATATTTTGTTTCAAAACGGTTGGAGATCCACTTTCAGGCTATAAAAACTTTTATATGTTACATGTGTCTGTCGTCCTATAATTTTAAAAGTTATCTTTATTTTCTAACTACATATATACAAGAATGTATCAAATGATATAATTTGTTATTGTTAGCTTTTTACATAACATGCATAATGCCTTGTATAACTTTCCTTGAATAGCCTTGTATATTCTCACTTGAAAATTTGAGATTAGTTTCTTATAATATTTTTCTTATAATAAATAATTATATAGTTAATTTAAATTTCTACTAATTTATTGCACACTTTTTCTATTTGTCTTTCTTTTTTTTTTCCTTATAATTATTTATTACCCTCTACAGAATATTTTTGAAATCTTTGATTTGATATGTTTTTGTACTTTTATTTATATTATTTAGGTATTTACAAAACAGTTGTTAACTCTAAAAAAATCATCAATATTCTTGAAAAAAAAATCTGAACTAGGCTATGAGTTCTGCAGAAATATAAACAGTTAAAAAACAATGTATGCAATCCATCGTTTTATAGTATAATACTTTTGCCTGGTTTTACAATATAATATTATACAGTTATAAGATTTTTGATATAAAATTCAGTTTTGGTCCAAGTTCTTCAAAAAATCGTTCGCTGACAGTTGTGAGGAATTATCACTGCTGAGGTCGTGATCAAGGCCTGATGACCGAGTGACTGGTACTCTAGCGTTCAGTGCGGGTTCAGGGTTCGGGTTCGAGTTCGACTATCCATTGGTGTTTGTAGGGTTCTGAATCCAATTTAAAAAGGTTCCGGTCTAATATGACTGTAGAGTGTTGGACATAGGGCTGACAACCCTATTTCATAGAAAGAAAACCTCTCCTGTTTAGAAATCTGATAGTAGGCAGACGCCGTTGGCCCACCATAGGCACCATGTTGGACCACCTTGTTGCTTCGATGAAGAAGAAAGAAGAAGATGTGCATGTTCATGTACTGTCCTTTTAAATATGACTCCAATTTGTCTTTTCATTATCTTATTTTAACACAATAAACACGATAACACACTCAACTCCCACATAGATCTTTAAAAATCTATTATCCATTTATAATGTAATTTCCAAATCATACCGATTCCAAATGAGGTCTTGCCTCTTCCAATTCCAATCTCATGAATTTCTCCAATTGAATAGGGAATAATTTATACTGCGACTTATATTATATTATGTTGTAAACTTATATTATGTTGTAACTTTTCTTTTCCTTCATTCACATACGAACTATGGTTTCCCTCTTGCAGAATTATCAAGTACCTGTGGCTCGAGTTGCCACAACAGCATTATAAAATAAAATATAATATTTTGCTTTATCTGAATCTGCAATTTATTTACATTGACTTCATTTTTTTATGTAAAGCAAGTTGAATTTTTAAAGATAAGACAAGTTGTAGTGACAAATAATTTATAGCAGCAGTTAAAAAGTAACACAAAGTAAAAATAACTTAAGTAGCAATTTTTATAAAATAAAAATGCTACTCTGCGCTATCTGAATTTCCAACTTATTTACAGTGACCTCCTTTTTTACGTGAAGCAAGTTTATTTTTTAAAGATACTACAAAAGTGGTAATTTATAATGGTAGTTAAAAAAACAAAGTTAGAGCAAAAAAAAAAAAAAAAAAAAAAAAAAAAAAAAAAGTATTTATACAGCATGAGAAGATACAAATGTGTTATATAAAACAAAAATTATATTATGTTGTAACTTTTCTTTTCCTTTATTCTCATATGAAATTGATGACAGAAAGAGCATCCTGTTTCTTTAGAAAATTAGAGAATGTCTAATAAAACTTTAAAGAATTAATGGTTCCATTTAGGGTTGCGGCCATCAGCGGCCACTTAATACTCACCGGCATTTGAACCTTTAAAAACTCCTCGTATTTACTTCCCGTTCGAACATTTCTCAGAAGTTTCCTTCCTCTTTTACCGGCGATCATTTCTGCAAGATAGTTTAAACTTTAATAGTAGCAACTTCAGAGGCTGCTTAATTTTATTCTTTTCCTTCTATTAGCTCACACTCTCCCTATAAATATCTTGTTCTTTCAATCGTTAATAAAGTACTTTTTATTTATCCACTCAAGTTCAAATACATTTTTTTTAACTTGTAGTGCATAACACTGGATGTTAACGAAGTTTTTTCAAATATTAATTCAGTAATTAAATTTAATTAATTAATTTTAGTTTTTTTTATTTAAATTGCATGTATCTACCAATAGATGGTGCCATATAAACTTAAAAAAATGAATGAAAATGATTCATAAAAGATTTTCTGTAATAGAGTGAAAAGAAAGTAGGAATTGACTTACTATATTACTGACTTATTAATTGACTTGACTATATTACTTGTTTTGAAGTGCGTTATCAAGAATATAGATTGCAGGTAAAGTCATTACTGAATGCTGTAATTGCTGTAGTAGTACTGAATATAGAACGTCAATAAAGTAATACTGAATGTTGTAATTATTACTGAATGCGGCAGTTGATGTAGTAAAGTTATTACTGAATGCTGTAGTTGATGTAGTAAAGTTATTACTGAATGCTGTTGTAAAGTTATTACTGAATGGTATAGTAAAGTTATTACTGAATGCTGTAGTAAATTTATTACTGAGTGCTATAATTGCTGTAGTAGTACGGAATATATATTGTAGGTAAAGTAACACTGAATGCTGTAATAAAGTTATTACTGAATATTTAAATTTTTGCTGGAGATTTAGTGAGGTAATTTTGGATGGACATAAGTACGTAATTTGAGGAATTACAATTAGATGATATTTTCAAATGCTGGACATTATGATCTAAGGCCGTTCGCCATTAGAATGGCAAATATATAGCAATTTCAGCTTTACCCCTGAGTGCAATACAATGGTCTACTACCCAACATCTAAATTGCGGCCCCGTAATTTAGGGCGTAAATGAAAAAAAAAAAAAAATCTCTCCTTCCGAAAACCCCCCTTTTAATAATAAGTCATTCATCCATAATTTAGGTTGTGCAGCAATTTCAACTTGATCGCAAATATATTAAACAAAAATTATATTATTTTGTAACTTGTTTTTTTCCTTCTTTCTCATTTTAAATTGGTGACAGAAAGAGTATTTTGTTTTCTTTAGTAAATTAGAGAATTTATAATAAAACTTTAAAGAATTAATGGTTCCATTTAGCGTTGCGGCCATCAGCGTCCACTTAACACCAGTCAGCATTCGAACTCTTAAAAAAACCCCGAATTTACTTCCTTGGTGAACATTTCTGGCCACTTTCGAAAAGTTTTTCTTCCTCTTTTTTTTAACGGAACTTTTTAACAACAAGCAAACATCTCCTCCGAAAAATAACCGCCGCCATTCGCTGCAAGCATCTTCCCGCGAAGGCCTTAAGAGGGACTTGTGGAAAGTGGAACAATTTGCGAAAACATATTGGATAATAAATTGAGCTTTCCTAGTGGCGGCGTTATTGCCTTCCCCTTTCTGAGGGGTAAGAGAGAAAAAATAAAATAAAAATAAAGAAAGAAAGGAAGAAGAAGAAGAAGAAGGAGAAGAACTTCTTCCAGAGAGATATTGGAAATGAAATAACAAGAGGGCAGAAGGGAAGTGTCACACTTTCTGGAGAAGGTGGAAAGCCATTGTCATTCATTGAATGGGAATGCCATTGCAAGGGATCTAATGAAACTGCCCGGGAAAAGAACGCGTATTCTTTATCTGAGAAATGGGACGGAAAGATAAGATAGTTTAAATTGTAACCCGCATAGCAATTTTAGCGGTTGTTAAATTTTATTTTGAAGTGTGTTATCAAGATTAGGTAAAGTTATTAATGAATGTTTTAATTGCTGTAGTAGTACAGAATATACATTATGGGTAAAGTAATAGCTGTAGTTATTATTGAATGCTGTAATTGCTGTAGTAGTACTGAATATAGATTCTAGGTAAAGTAATACTGAATGCTGTAATTATTACTGAATGCTGTATTAAAGTTATTACTGAATGCTGTATCAAAATTATTACTGAATACTGTAATTGCTGTAGTAGTACTGAATATAGATTCCAGTTAAAGTAATACTGAATACTGTAAAGTTACTACTGAATGCTGTATTAAAAGTAATACTGAATACTGTAAAGTTACTACTGAATGCTGTATTAAAAGTAATACTGAATACTGTAAAGTTACTACTGAATGCTGTATTAAAAGTAATACTGAATACTGTAAAGTTACTACTGAATGCTGTATTAAAAGTAATACTGAATACTGTAATTGCTGTAATAGTATTGAACATAGATTGTAGGCAAAGCAATAATGAATGCTGCAATTATTATTGAATGCTTAAAGTTATTACTGAATGCTGTAATTGCCGTAGTAGTGCCACTGAATATATATTGCAGGTAAAGTAATACTAAATATTGTAATAAAGTTACTACTGGATTCTTAAATTTTTGCTCTAGATTTAATGAGGTAATTTTGGATGGACATAAGTAATTTAAAGAATTACAATTAGTTGTTGTTTTCAAATGCTGGGCCTTATGATCTAAGGTCATTCGCTATTAGAATGGCAAATATATCGCAATCTCAGCTTTATCCCTGAGTACAATATAATGGTCTACTACCCAACATCTAAATTGCGGCCCCGTAATTTAGGGCGTAAATGAAAAAAAAAAAAATCTCTCCTTCTAAAACCCCCTTTTAATAATAAGTCATTCATCCCTAAAACGGCAGGTTATGTAGCAATTTCAACTTCTTTTTTCCTTCTATCTCATTTTAAATTGGGAACAGAAAGAGCCCCCTGTTTCTTTAAAAAATTAGAGAATGTCTAATAAAACTTTAACGAATTAATGGTTCTATTTAGGATTGCGGCCATCCGCGTCCACTTAACACCCACCGGCATTTCAACCCTTAAAAACTCCTCGTATTTACTTCCCTTTCGAACATTTCTGCCTACTTTCGAAAAGTTTTCTTCCTCTTTTTTTTCACCGGAACTTTTTAACAACAAGCAAGCAACCTCCGCCAAAAAATACCGCCGCCATTCGCTGCAAGCATCTTCCCGCGATGGCCTTAAGAGGGACTTGTGGAAAGTGGAACAATTTGCGAAAACATATTGGATAATAAATTGCACTTTCCTAGTGGCGGCGTTATTGCCTTCCCCTCTCTGAGGGGGTAAAGAAAAAAGAAAATAAAATAAAAATAAAGAAAAGAAGAAGAACTTCCACCAGAGAGATATTGGAAATGAAATAACAAGAGGGCAGAAGGGAAGTGTCACACTTTCTGGAGAAGGTGGAAAGCCATTGTCATTCATTGAATGGGAATGCCATTTGCCGGGATCTAATGAAACTGCCCTGGAAAAAGACGGGAGCCCGGGTTTTTATCTGAGAAATGGGACGGAAAAATAAGATAGGTTAAACTGTAACCGCATAGTAACCTTGGGGGTTGTTTAATTTTATTTTGAAGTGTATTATAAGGAATATAAATTGTAGGTAAAGTTATGACTGTTTGTTGTAATTGCTGTAGTAGTACTGAATATAGATTTTAGGTGATGTAATATTGAAAGCTGTAAAGTTATTACTGAATGTTGTAGTAAAGTTATTACTGAATGTTGTAGTAAAGTTATTACTGAATGCTGCAATTGCTGTAGTAGTACTGAATGTAAATTGTGGGTAAAGTAATACTGAATGTTGCAAGGTTATTACTCAATGTTGTAATTGCTGTAATAGTATTGAATATAGATTGTAGGTAAAGCGATAATGAATGCTGTAATTATTACTGTATGCTATAAAGTTATTACTGAATTTTGTAGTAAAGTTATTATTGAATGCTGGAAGCTGGAATAAAGTTGTTACTGAATGCTGTAAAGTTGTTACTGAATGCTGGGGTAAAGTTGTTACTGAATGCTGGGGTAAAGTTGTTACTAAATGCTGGTGTAAAGTTGTTACTGAATGCTGTAGTAAAGTGGTTACTGAATGCTGGAGTAAAATTATTACTGAATGCTTAAATTTTTGCTGGGGATTTAATGAGATAGTTTTGGATGGACATGAGTGCACTTTGGTATTAACAATTAATTGCTGTTTTCAAATGCTGGGCATTATGATCTAAGATCATTCGCCATTAGAATGTCTAATATATAGCAATGTCAGCATTACCCGTGAGTACAAATAACTTATAAGTGAGCAAAAAACAAACAAACAAACAAACAAAAAATGTTGCGCGAAAAAAAAAAAAACGAATTATTCTAGTATTTCAATAACATTTGGAAATGTGAAGATAAAGCAGCACCCGCGAGCATAAATTTCAAAGTTATAAGACAAGACGAATTATTATTTATATCTTACTGAGCGATATATTAGTTTGGGAAACCTAAGTTATCCAATTAATAAAAAAAAACATTATAGTTAGCTCATTATAGCCGATACATTATCTCTTCTTGAAGCCGAAATTTCACTCCTTTTGGTTTGCCACTCTGTTCTCTCTTTTATTTGTAATTGTTTTCTTTCTATTTTATATATTTTTTTCTTATAATTAAAACTATTTTCCTTTGTTTTAACTCTAGTATTAAATTTGGGCATTTACCTACTGTCTCATATATTTTTCACCATGTAAATGTGATCTACAGATTCTTAGACTCTTTGTTGTTGCTCTCTCTTGAACTCGCATATGTTCCAAGCTCTCATCATCTAACAAAAACCTCTCAAGACAAGAGTTTTAATTCGAAAGAGGTCAAGGTACTCTGTACAAGCCTAGAATCAAAAGATTTGTGACTGTGCACTAACTTTTAAGCAATGCCAAATGTCATAACGGTGATGGGATTTTGAACTGCGACAGATCACTTTGAAACTCTGAAGGTATGCAGACTGCACTTAGAATAATTGTAATATATCTGTAGGCCGGAAATTTCTTTTATTGGGTTGTAAAAGTATGTAGAATGGGTAAAACTCGCAGATTCCGTCCATTATTACACTCATTTCAGATTTTTGTGGAACCAAAATGGGTATAATGCGGTATAACTAATCCTGGGTAATGCTGAATTTGATATATTTGTACCATATCATGGGCAAAAGGACATAAACTTACTGGAATTAATTTTATTGGATTATGGAATGGGTGAAATATGTAACCCCTAGCTGTACTTCTTCCAAATTGCTGTGGAACTAAAGGTGGGACAGAACTAATACTAGATCTGCTACATTTCTGCCGTAGCATTTTTTCCCCGGGATGAGTTGTGACATTTCGTTCTCAGGAGAGATGAATGTATATTCTTTGACAAGTTCATAATAACAATCTATCAATCAAACTTGACAGCAGATAAACAGTGTTGTAGGTAGTTACATTATATTCAATTGGTTTTTAATGAGAACAACCACTCAATAAAAGTCACGCAAGTCTGATAGCAGATATTCTGTGCCAGGGATAATGAGACCTCATGAAATTCTCTCCTCATGAAGACTCTCATGAATGTCTGTGCGACCTTCACCGGTCGAAACAGATAACAAATGGAAAATGGACTACACCATGATTTGCTGCATCGTGATGGGTGATAGACCATGGGCTGAGATAATGCCTACTCCAATGAGAAGTGAGGGAACCTGAACCCTTCTCTTGACGGATTTTTTAAACGGAAAAAAAAGCTTTTTTTTTTGGGAAGAAAAGAAGGAAGTTCTGCGACGAGTCGACAAGAAGTGTTGATTTTTTTTTTTTCTAAAGGTGATTCAACGGGCCATAGTTTCTTCCTGCTTACAGGTTTCTTCCTGCTGCTCCTTGTGGTTTATGTGTCACGCCGTATGATAATTAAGATCTGCCGTAGACTTGGTGAAATAGATTTGAAATAGACTCGAGAACTCTGAAAAATGCCATAAGCAAGGGCTGCACTGCTGTTACTCATTTAGCACTACTCAGGGGGCACATAGCTTGAGACTTCTCTCTCTCTCTCTATATATATATAATGCTTGTAAATAAAAATTAAAGTGTTCTCATGTACCCGAAAATGGCCCTCTTCTTGAAGCCGTTATATATTTAAGTATAGACCGAGACATTACACTGCCTTCGAAGAATAGAAATAAATTCAATGCCTAGAGTTCATTAAAAAACTGATTTCGTTGTGGGTATCATGAGGATATTAGTATTCATATCAAATATTCGTAGGAGCATCATTGATATCCAAACTTATATGCTCTCCGAAAGATCCATAAGCTTAGTCTTTTTTTCATTTTATTGATTTTTTCTGTAAGCATTTTGCACAGTGAATGTGTGAATGGATGGAAATGTCTCGCAAATCCTCACATCGGAGCAGGGTCAAATCAGCACCAACCTCCAAGTTATCCCGCAATCGCATCTACTTTGGATAAGCAGAGGCGAGCACAATGGCAAGCACGGAAATGATCCTCCTAAATCTCCGACCACTTCCCTGAATGGGGCTGTCCAGCCATTAACATGGCGGCACTTCTCCCGATGGGACCGCGGAACAGGGCTCCCTTTTCAATGCGGGGGTGGAGGAGGAGGGAGGATCGAACAAACGATGCGTACGAGATGGAAGTGATAGGCGACGTCGATTAGTAGGTGCTTCTTTCTTTTCTTCCGGCTCCTGTTCCATTTCCGTGCGAAAAAGAAAAGAAGATTTTCGTTCACTCTGATTAACATTCTGAAAGGGAAGACCAAGAGAGAGAGAGAGAGAGAGAGAGAGAGAGAGAGAGAGAGAGAGAGAGAGAGAGAGAGAGAGAGAGAGAGAGAGAGAGAGAGAGAGAGAGAGAGAGAGAGAGAAAGTGAGATTCATCGGAATCGATGTCCGAGGTTTTGTTGGCAGAGAACGAAAAAAAATCTGATGGTTTTTCTGTGTAGTTGGCCTTGCTGGAATTAAAACTAAATTCTTACCTTTAGTTGGATTCTGTTAATGTTTAAATGGATATTATAATGTCTCTTGTGCCCTTTGTAAAATTAGCACGGCATTTAGGAAAATAATTAATAATCAATAATATTAATGTTTCACTTCTCTTGTTTTTAATTAGAATCGATTAGAATCAACTCAAAGTCAAGCAATAGCATATTTCTGGTCATCCTGATGTCTGTGATCTCATTCAAAGTGAAGCCTTTAATTTTTCAAACAAAAAACAAGCTTCATATCGACAACTACAAATTCATAACACTACTATCCCATGGAAACAACACACCTGACTTCGCGATCTTATTTTTTCGTATAATCACAACTTTAAGCAACATTTTTCTTACATTAAAAATAAATTTATTAAAAAACTTAATGCAATCAAAGCAATAGCTGCAAACTCTTAAGGTGTTCAGTTCATGTCATTTCATCAAAATTGTAAACTCCACTATTTGTAGCATTCTGGGACATGGTTCTCCTATTTTTATTTTCTCTTATTCAGCAACCTCCATATTCTTACCACTGTTACGGTTTGCAATAGGTCTCCCTAAGTGAACTCCTTATCCAATGTTATACAAAGAGCCGTTCAAGTCCGACTTTTCCATAGAGAGTTTATGTTAGCAGAAAGTTTTTTTTTTCTAAAGCATATTTCTTTCGATACCTCCTCCCTCTTCTTTCGGTATCTCTGATTAGAGAATTATTCTCCCCGTTTGAAGCAATCAATTTCTCTCCAAACCTTTTTCACTGACCTTTTGGAAAATTTACACATTAACTCTATCTCTCTAATTCCCAATCTTCAGCCCACTGATAAAAATTATAAAATTTCGTTTTATCTTGATGATTTACCTTCCAAACCAAACAGCTATCACATCATTTAATTAATAATCTTTTCGAAGAATGTAAAGAGGAAAACTGGAAAAATAAAATCATTTCAGCAACTGATGCATCCAAGACACCGACCAAGCACTCAATATCCAGCATTCATTTTTTCTCTCAAGAAAATTCATTTGGGACGATCTCAAATTACAATAGCATTTTTACAGGTGAAACTCTCGTACTGATTGTATCAATCTCAACATATGCACCTGACAATATTTACAATATTTTATCAGATTATCTCTCTACACTTCGAGCTCTCCAAAATTTAAATTTTAAATTCACACGAATTATCCAATTTCTTGGAAATCATTTCAAATAAAACTTGAATTCAATTTCATCTTTGCAGTTCGCCTGGTCTCCAGGTCACGTTGGCATAAACTAAAATGAACAAACAGATTCCTTAGCAAAATCCGCATCAGACGCAATGATTTTAAATTGGATACCACTGGAAGACATCATCTATCATAAAAAAGAGACAACATTTCAAATCTCAGATGAACAATGGAACAAATGGAAGTACACACGGCATCTGATTCATTTAAATAGTATCAAACCAACTCGTCGTCTCTTACCTATCAATAGAAAAGAACGAAATACTAACATTACGATTTCGCACCAAAACCTATCCTTCTAAAGTTAGACTTCGTAGATTTGGATTAAGATCTTGTCCAATATGCTCAAGATACAACAAACCTGAAACATATGAACATATTTTATTTCAATGCACTAAATTTGACGTACAAAAAAAAAAAAAAAAAAAAAAAATCTAAAACACGCTTTTGGATGCGAAGTCCTATCTTATTTTTGGCTATTTGATATCATATAATTATATCAATAATTAATTTCCTACGAAAAATTAAGTAGTTTTTTTTGTGTATGTGTGTGCTAACCTTTTTGTATTGTTTAGTGCACAACACCACATTTCGGTGCTTCTTTTTGAATACTTTTGGAATCAATCATACTGATTATTAAAGGATTCTTTTTATTTGTATTATCTGTTCTTATTTGTTTTTTTTCTGATTTCTTCTTAAGAGCAATTAGATAAATTGTGATAAAGCAGCTAAAGTGAGCATAAATCTCAAAGTCAAGTCAAATCAAGACAATATAATTAAAATATAATGTAAACGATCAATAACATCAATTGAAATCATACATTAATTAAGGTTATAAGATCTGAAAATTCTGATTATTTTTTTGCTTGAATTGCGTTTTTCAGAAAAGGCAATTTTATTCAATTCCTATTATTAGTTCACACTCTCCCTATATAAATCTTGTTCAAATTTTCAATCGTTCATAAAATACTTTTTATTCATCCACTCGAGTTCAAATACATTTTTTTGGACTTGTAGTGAGTGCATGATACTTGATATTAATACAGTTTTTTCAAATATTAATCCATTAATTAAATTTAATTTATTAATTATAGTTTTTTTAGATTTAAGCTTCATGTATCTACCAATAGATGGCGCCAGATGTAAGAGGGAAATTTCAACTTTATTTATAAAGGACTTTCTGCAATAGAGTGAAAAAAAAGTAGGAATTGACTTTAAATTTTTTAAATTTTTTATATTACATGTTTTTATTTCTTTTTTTCTGATTTCTTCTTAAGAGCAATTGAATAAATTGTGATAAAGCAGCTAATGCAAACATAAATCTCAAAGTCAAGTCAAGACAATATAATTAAAATACAATGTAAACGATCAATGTACATTAATTAAGATTATCAGATCTAAAAATTCTGATTATTACTTTGTTTTGTTTGAAATGTGTTTTTCAGAAAACGCAATTTTATTTTCATTCTCAAAATCAGTAAACATTTTGCTTAAAATGAAATTCCATCTTTGACTTTAGATCCTTAAAAAAACCCTGCATTTTCATCAAAGGTCACAATAGTAGAAATAAAAATCCTAAAATTGTTAATTAATGAAATGAAAATTTTATTCCTTCAAAGAAAAGTATTAAAAATGTGTTCATCCATTTTTAATTTCCCTCAGCAATTATTTATTCAAATTTTACTTGTTGTAAGAAATTCGTGAGAATAGCGTAAAGAAATAAATATTTAGTTAACACCAACAAGCAACTAAAAATGAAAATAAATTACTTTTTAGTTAACTTTCGACTCTGTGTTCAAGTAAAATAAGCTGATAGTTTATATACTAATTAACAAAGGATAACATATTCATAGACACAAAAAATAATCCAAGAAAGTTGGAATTCAGAAAATAAAGCAACCGTAATTAACTAATTAAAAATCTCCACTAACTATGACAGGAAAATAGCAAAACAAAAGAGATATCATTAAATTCTAATGAGATAAAAAAAAAACAAACACGCAGACATGAAAAGACATCTTGTTTTTTTTTAAAGAAATAATAATATAATGAAAAGAATATGTAGAATAACAAAGTTTTTGTGGCTTAAATAAAATTTTTAGTACTGCAGAAGAATTTTAATTAAAACTGAAACGTGGAATATGAAAATTAAAAATGTTTACTTTTTGATCTTTACATTGCTGATGATAGTTTTACAAGTAAAAGAAAATATTATATTTTTATTACGAATATTATTATTTATCTATACACGCATTAAAAGTTTATAAATTACTTATTTGGTATAAGAGAACAGGCACATTTATTTATTCTTCATTTAAATTGATGTTCTATAAATAAGTATGTTGAATAAAATTTTAATCCTAAATGCTATTTTTTTAAAATTTTACTTTGCTACATTTCGGTATGCAAATTTTGATCTTAGTTGATTTTTTGACTTGAAGTATGCATGGTTATTTATGAAATATTTACTTTAAAGTATACTTAGCTTTTATTTTCAAGGTGCCTGCGAGTGTATTTTTCTTTCCTTCCTTGTAACATAAATATGGGCTGATTTCCCTAAAAAGTCCTCCAAGACTGGTTTGGCTTGGCGTTTTACGGTCATTTTGTGCACATCTCAGGCTAATTAGGCTGGGACTTACAATTTAACGTGCTTTCCGAACCACTCTCAAACATCCATGTCACCGCCAGGATTCAAACCTGAAGCTTGTGGTCCAAAAAGTTCCCCAAGAAGGCATAGTGTGTTGTGTTACTGAAATGAGAGTTGGTTCGAAATTCAGTAAGTAATGTCAAACCGAAAGCTTCCATGTTTTTACCGATAAAGGACACGATAAATCCGTCGGCTGGAAAATACTTTCCTTGGATTCAAGTAGGAAAGGAGAAAATACCAACCTTCCAGATGCTAGAATTTCATGGGAACAAGGTCCTCTTTCTACTTTTACAGAACTTTATGGCGATATTCGCTCAGAAAATACGATGACAAGTTGTAGGTGCACTGTAGCAAGCCACTCCCCTTGGTGCACCCTTTGTAAAGCTGACTTTGCTACATTTCGACCATCATAGTGACCACAGATCAAAGTGCCCTGCGTTCAAAAACAACAAATAAAGCAGCCTTAATTAACTAATTAAGTCAAGTCAAGTCAAGTCAAAACAATATAATTAAAATATAATATAAATGAACAATGCACATTAATTAAGATTATCAGATATGAAAATTCTGATTATTTTTTTGCTTGAATTGTGTTTTTCAGAAAATGCAATTTTATTTTCATTCTTAGAATCAGTAAATATTTTGGTTGAAACGAAATTCCATTTTTGGCTTTACATCCTTAAAAAAAAGCTGCTTTTAATGAAAGGTCACAATAGTAGAAACAAAAATCATAAAATTGTTAAGAAATCATAAAAATGAAATGAAAATATTATTCCTTCAAAGAAAAGTATTAAAAATGTGTTCATCCATTTTTAATTCCCCTCAGCAATTATTTATTCAAGTTTTACTTGCTACAAGAAATTCGTGTGAATAGCGCAAAGAAATAAATATTTAGTTAACACCAACAAGCAATTAAAAATGAAAATAAATTACTTTTTAGTTAACTCTTGACTCTGTGTTCAAGTAAAATAAGCTGATAGTTTATATACTAATTAACAAAGGATAACATATTCATAGACACACAAAAAAAAATAATCCAAGAAAGTTGAATTCAGAACTAATTAAAAATCTCCACTAACTATGACAGGAAAATAGCAAAACAAAAGTGATATCATTAAATTCTAATGAGATAAAAAAAAACATGCAGACATGAAAAGATATCTTGGTTTTTCTTCTCTAAAAATAATAATATAATGAAAAGTTTCTTGTGTGAAATATGTAGAATAACAAAGTTCTCGTGGCTTTACTAAAATTTTTAATACTGTAGAATAATTTTAATTAAAACTGAAACGTGGAATATGAAAATTAAAAATGTTTCTTTTTGATCTTTACATTCCTGATGATAATTTACGAGTAAAAGAAAATATTATATTTTTATTGGCAATATTATTATTTATCTTTACATGTATTAAAAGTTGATAAATTACTTTGTTGATGTAAGTGAACAGGCACATTTATTTATTCTTCATTTTAATGGATGTTCTATAAATAAGTACATTAAACAAAATTTTAATCCTAAATGCTACTCTTTTACATTTGGATGAGTTGCAAATTTTGATCTTAGTTGATTTTTAGACCTGAAATATGTACGGTTATTTATGAAATATTTACGTTAAAGTGTACCCAGTTTTTATTTTCAAGATGGTTGCGAGCGTATTTTTCTTTCCTTGCTTGTAGCATAAATATGGGTTGATTTTAATGAAAAGTCCTCCATGAAGACATAGTGTGCTGTGTTATGGAAGTGAGAGTTGTTTCAAAATTCAATAAGAGATGTCAACCCGAAACTTCCATATTTCTACCAGTAAATGACACGATAAATCCGTTGGCTGGAAAATACTTTTCTCGAGTTTAAGTAACAAGTGTGAAAGTGCAAACCTTCCAGATGGTGGATGTTTGTGGTGGAAAGGGGAACCTTTCAAGTCATTCATCAATGTCTTATTAAAGAGATAGATGTAATAATAATCTAATTATAATTTTGTAAAGTTATTAAACGTTGAAGCAATTAATCATTATCTAAGTTTCTCAGAAAAGAAGTAACTGACTATTATAAAATATTTCAAACAATCCGAGGATTTAGAATTATAGGGGTTTGGTTTGCCGCTCTAGGGGTCATTTTGAGCACACTTTAGGCTAACAACCTAAGTGTGCAACCTTAGGCTAACAACCTACAGTTTAACGTGGATTGCCAACCATTCAGAAACATCCATGCCACCTGCTATGAGTCGAACATGGAGCCTGTGGTACCAAAGGCCAGAGACAGGACAGGAATAGACAGGAGAAAAGATAGAAATGACAGAATTGTTTAAAAAAAATATAAAAACATTTTAAATTTGTTTTAGTATTGAATGCATTTTTAAAAATTAATAATTTAATATTATACGTAGCTTATTTAATTGAAATAATAAGCTTTTCTTGGAGTTTTTATAGCTTTATTATTGTTTTTATATCTTACTTTCTGTCAAACTCATAGAATTTAACGTCATAGAAAATGACAAAATGATCTAAAAGGAACTGTAACTAAACTAAAGAAACTTTTCATTTTATTTAAAAGATGTAAGAGCTTATTCGTATTTATAAACACTCAAGTGCAGTTGATTCTTGTGAAATATAACAATTTCAATTGTAGTCAGTTCATTTAAAGTCAATGATATGCAAAACCCCGATTGATACGGAAAATGCTTAAAACTGATTTCTCAGAATTTCTCTTTTAGAAGACATTAAAGTGACGTGTATTTATAAGATCCGTATCTGAAGCCTTACCGTAACCACAAACAGGAATCAGCTTTGATCCGTTAATTTCCTTACAAACCATGCAGAATGTTTCAAAGAATGCTTTTAATACGTTTCTTTAATAAGCCTTCTAAAAGACATACTGGATTGACATTTGTCAGAGGAGTTACGACTAAACTTCGAAATACGACTACTTTTATGATATCGAGCCCCTATAATAAAACCGCATAGCATGACTTAGCAACTCTGTGTGAAAAGTCGCTTTTTATCTAATATATTTACCAGAAAGCTGAAGGAAAATGACGCAGTTTTATAACACAGCTATAAAAATGTTACCACAACGACGCGAAACTGGTGGACAGGGAACAAGGAGCCAAAATTAATGACGAAATCCAATACTTTTAATGACAAAATCTTCAACAAATGAACAATCATAATAATAATAATAATAATAAAAAAAAACCTTAACTGTCGCCTTTTATTCGAGAAAGAATGAATATCACATTACAGAGATTTTATGCGAGTTTTGGGAAGTAAATTTAGGCAGTAAATAACTTTATGAGCTATAGCTCAGTTGTCCTTCAACGATTTAAAAGGAAGAAGAAAAGAAAAAGGAAATGACGAAGCAAAGGAATTTGCATTGGAGAAATTAAAATTTTTTTCACAACTCTTTTTGGTTTTCTTTTTTTTTTTTCACTTCCTCTTTCTGCTAACGCTAGTAGTGCAACATTAGGCATAAATGTAATGGACTCTTTCAGTGTCAGTGGCAATTTGAAAGTCAGTGATATGCAAAACCCTGATTGATAAGGTGAATACTTAAAACTGATTTCTAAGAATTTCTCTGGAAGACTGGAATATGTTTAGAAGAAGACATTAAAGTGACGTGTGTTTGTAAGATCTGTATCTGAAGCCTTACCATAACCACAACCACGAATCAGTTTTGATCCGCCAATTTCCTTTCAAACCACGCAGACTGTTTTATTGAATGGTTTTAGTATGCTTCCTTAATAAGCCTTCTAAAAGACATACTGGATTGACATTTGTTAGAGGAGTTACGACTAAACTTCGAACCACAACTACTTTTATTATTCTGGTCCCTATAATAAAACCACCCGGCGTGACTGTGTGAAAAGTCGCTTTTTATCTAATATATTTACCAGAAATCTGGAGTAAAATGACGCAATTTTATAACGTCGCTATAAAAATGCTACCAGAACGACGCGAAACTGGTGGACATGGAACAAGGAGCCAAAATTAATGACAAAATCTTCGACAAATGAACAATAATAATAATAAAAACAACTTAACTGGCGCCTTTTATTCGAGAAAGAATGAATATCACATTACAGAGGTTTTATGCGAGTTTTGGGAAGCAAATTTAGGCAGTAAATAACTTTATGAGCCATAGCTCAGTTGTCCTTCAACGAGCAAGAAGAAAGAAAAAAAGGAATGGAATTTGCATTGGAGGAATTAAAATCTTTTTCACAACTCTTGTTAGGTTTTTTTTAACTTTCTCTTTTTGCTAACGCTTGTAGTACAACATCAGGCATAAATATAATGGACTCTTCCAGTGCCAGTGACAGTTTCAAAGTCAGTGATATGCAAAATCCCGATTGATATGGAGAATACTTAAAACTGATTTCTCAGAATTTCTCTTTAAAATGTTTGGAAGAAGACAATAAAGTGACGTGTGTTTGTACGATCTGTATCTGAAGTCTTACCAGAACCACAAACACGAATCAGTTTTGATCCTTACATACCATGCAGAATGTTTTATTGAATGGTTATAATACGTTTCTTTAATAAGCCATCTAAAAGACATACTGGATTTACATTTGCTGGATTAATTCTAAACTCCGAACCATTATTCCTAAACTTTGAACCACGACTACTTTTATTATTCTGGTCCCTATAATAAAACTACACAGCATGACTGTGTGAAAAATCGTTTTTATCTAATATATTTACCAGAAATCTGGACGAAAAGGACGCAATTTTATAATGTCGCTATAAAAATGCTACCACAACGACGCAAAACTGGTGGGCATGGAACAAGAAGCCAAAATTAATGACGAAATCCAATACTTTTAATGACAAAATCTTCAACAAATGAACAACAAAAAAAAAAAAAAAACTTAACTGGCGCCTTTTATTAGAGAAAGAATGAATATCACATTACAGAGATTTTATGCGAGTTTTGGGAAGTAAATTTTGGCAGTAAATAACTTTATGAGCCATAGCTCAGTTGTCCTTCAACGAGTTAGAAGAAGAAAGAAAAAAAAAAAAAAAAAATAAAGTACGAAGCAAAGGAATTTGCATTGGAGGAATTAAAATCTTTTTCACAACTCTTTTTGGTTCTTTTTTCTGCTAACGCTTGTAGTACAACATCAGGCATAAATGTAATGGACTCTTTGATCCAACCGTAAAAATGCGTCAGGAATTTTCGTAATGCCTGCCATTCGATATTTACGCTTTCGCGAGCAGAATAATAGATACGGCACGGCAGGCGTAAAGCGTTTCTTAATTAAAACCGGAGAATCGTAATTGCTGCCTTTAAATTCTGTGACGATCGTTTTTCGTTAATGATCCGCAAGATTTCCCTTCGCTTTTCTTCAAGAATTAAGGAAAAAAAAAAAAAAAAAAAAAAAAAAAATGGCGCCGAGAGAGAAGAAAATCGAGTAATTATTATAATAGATAAAGTTGTTAGAATTGTCGAATAAAGTCAATGGCGTTTCGTTGACTAGAGAAAGAAGGCAAAGTTTTGATCATTAGGCATTGAGATAATTGTGATTTTTTTTTTCATTCGGGATCATTACGGCCGATCGTGGATGAGGAATTGGAACTTAACTAATAAGAATGAAAAAAAGCGTATCTAGAGCTCTGTTAACGCGATTTTAACCCTCTTCGTTAAGTGGAATTGGCAGATTTTCCTTGTTCCGAAATGAAAATGGCGCATAAAGTATCACTTTTCACAGATAAAAGAATATTAAGAACAAAGCATGAGGTTGTTAGTGTAATGGATATGATTTCAAAAAACTGTTACTCAGACAAGATTGGATTAATTAAATTTTAATTTAGAATAAAAAGTGATTCTGGAATATTAATTCTAAGCAATCTAAATCAATATATTATTTTCGAAGAAGTATATTGAAATTTGATTGCAGAACTTGTTTTATATATTTAATTTAATTATCATGTACCTGCATTTTTAAAAAAAAAATTATTTCAAAGATAAAAGTTTATTATGGAATTATACTATACAAAAACCATACAAAAATTCACATTGCAAAATTCGTTAAATCTGTTGCAAATTCTGTATTTTAATCTTTTTCCTTTGATTAATCGAAATTATTCAGTGTTTTTATGTATTGCCTATTTTATGAATTTTAATTTCTATAGAGATAATTTCTGGGATGAAAGGAGTTTTTTGAATCTTTCCACTTTAGTAATTTTTCGAGGGACTCGTCTTGTTATGGATAAAAAAAAATGCTATTGTTACTTAACAAGCCAGTTCATCATCAATATGTGTTGAACATCAACTCTAATATATGTGTTTTATGTAATACAGAGAAAATGAATAAGGCCCATCTACTTGTTTGCTCTGCGCTGAACACTAAACTTACAACAGAATGGTGGTTTGTGTACTCTTTACTGGAGGACCAGAGAAAACATGTCTTGATCACAACGGACTTTTATTAGGGTGCTTCTAGCTTTTTAAATTTTTATCCTTAGAACATTTAACTTGTTTTTAATTGTTTTTAAGGCTTTTTGGCCGTTTTTGTTAACGTCTGGTCTTTTACCTTTTTAATATGGATTTATTTATATGTTCTTTTTGTTTTTATGGTAAGTGGCCAAATTTGCATGGATTGAGTTCTAATAAAGCCATAGGTAACAACAAAAACAACAATAACAATTTTCAAGAATATAATAATGCGAGTTTGTAAAAATAATGCGAATTGTTTTACTGTATTTTTTTTACAATAACTTAAAGAATGGCATCAATATGTTTTTAAGGTTGGCGCCATATGGTGGCGGGGAAATCTGATAAAATTTTTTATTAAAAAAAAAGTATTTAATAAAAAAAATTTCGTAATTTTTAGTCTTTCATTTCAGGAACAAAACAATACATTAAGAGAAAAAAACTGATTTTCTGAGTGCTATAGTTTTTAATATATTCTGAAATATGCACATACATACATTTTTATACAGACCGATATTGTGAAAATAAAATTAAAAATTATAATAGATCTGTATGATATTGAAAAATTTAATTGTTTAAGTGAGGAATGATTATAACATAACTAGCCTTTAAAAGTAATCTTTTTTTTTAGTACTTGCTATTTCCTTTCATTAAAATTGAAAATTACATAGGATATTTGTATAACAATTTCTGATCATATTTCGTGGCAAGCAATAAATATCCAGTATTTTTACATTAGAAATTATTAATTATTTTTAAAAGATTGTTAAAAATGGAAATGCAATTAAAGATAGAATAAAGAATTTGATGAAAATCATTATGATCTCGGTCTATAGCTTATAGAAAATAATTTTGAATTTGTTAAAAATTTACAATGGGTAGAAGCTAACAAAAGATAAGAATCCAATAAAACAATATTAAAATAAATTAAAAAAAAATTGGATTCTTCTGTAATAAATTTTAAAAAATAATAATAATACTGAAATAAATGGAAAAGAAGTCTGGAATTGCTGTTTCCAATTCCCGTATTGATTTGATACACGAGCAAATAAATTCCATTTCAAGTTATTTTGTTACAATTTCCTTGGGAATATAAAGTTCAATAAATACTTTAAAATAAATATTTACTCAATATTCTTTCAGCCTGTTTCAATATGTTTGAAAAATTTCTTAATTAAAATTTTTTTTTAAAACTGACATTAATCCAAACTTTGGACTAACCACTATTATTTAAATAAGACCAGCAAATATTTTCTTATTTAACGTTTATGATAACCTAGTTGTTTGTTCTTCGTGACAAAAAATTGCGTTTCTGACATTCAATTTGTAAAATAGATAATGATAAAGGACTTAAATTTCTGTTGCAATATTATTCAAGGTGGAGCAATGAATCATTTTATTTCTATTTTCCTTCTTTATGTTTTCGATAGATTTTGTTTATTTATTTCTTCTCTCTTTGCTTCTGCAGGAAAGTAACGTGATTATTTGTCATAACGAACAACTTAATGTTGCCCCAGTGAGCCATTGGTTGCTCTGGCCTTACAATATTAATCAGATCAGCACCTCAAAGGAATTCTTTTTTGTAAGCTATTCTTAATAGTTAATATAGTAAAGGTATTGAAACCTTTGAAGAATTTTGGAACTTCATCAGTTGTTTTGGAAGGAATTATTTCTCACAAGCGAGAACTTAAAGCATTTCAAAATCTCTTCTTTTTAACAATTATTTTGCAGTCGTGATTAAACAATTAAAACAGAAATTAATTCAGAAAATTTGAAAAATTACTTTAATCTATAAAAATTTTCATTGGTAGATAACGAAGATGGACCGTTAACGTCTGGCAAGATTTTCAGAAAAAGTGTCCCACATTTGCGTGTTGAATGAGAGAGAAACTTCGTCAGCCTGAAGGGCTAAGCGAGTTGCATTTTTATCAATAGTCATCGTTTCTGAAATCAGTAATAACTGATCACACGAATAACTGATTCGAATTTAATTCGAATAACTGCTTCGAATTTGCACGCGAACTAAGCATGTGACCATTGGAGCATAAGTTAAAGAAAGGGAAGTGTTCAGATAGAAAAAAAAATTAAGTGAAATTGGAAATTATCCTGTCTCGAAAGGCAAGTAGACGACTTTAGCCCACCATGGGGCTGTTGCGCCAATGATGATGAATTAATTCTCATGGGCAAGAGCATTTCGAATCTTTCTTTAGAATAACTTTATCATTTTCAATTACTTCAACAGATCTGATTGAACAATTAAAGCAGAAGTTGATTTTGAATTTTGAAAAAAATTCTTTTCCAGCCCTTCAAAATTACCAACATAAATTTAAAGTTAAGAGCAATCTATTGATGAGCGATCAAAGGAGAGCATTGCTTTCTGACAAGAGTTTCAAGATTTTTTTTTATTCCACAGGGATGGAGAATGGTTAGAGAATTTCTCAGAAGTTTAAACACCAATGTGAGAAGCATGTTTTAACTATCTCACTGTTTCTGAAAACAGCGATTAGAAAGGACGTCGTCAACAGTTTCGAACTCGAGACACAAAACTCAGACTTCGAACAAATCATTATCACTTTTCATTTTCTTTGCGAAAAACTATTGCTTTTGATTTATCAGTGTGGGGGCCTGATGGCCGAATGGGATGGCCGAATGGCTAGCGCTCTGGCGTTCGGTACCACAGGTATCGGGTTCAAATCCCGGCTTGCCTATGGGTGTTTGTAGTGGTTCGGAATCCACTTTAAGCCGTAGGTCCCTGTCCTAATAGGATCGTAGAGTGCTGCGGGGACATTGTTACTCCGCGTCCGTGGCTTACCATCAAGTTACACGAGCCCCCTGGGTAATGCAAAGTGAGTAACATCGGTGCAGCCGTTATGGCGAAAGATCACGGTCTGTTTGCCAGCTGCATTAGAAGAAAAAAAAAAAAATTATCACTGTTGATTGCAAGTCTCCATAAGATCAGCCATTTTTCCAGTGATCTAAAAAAATTGAAGTATTTTGATTATGAAGTTGACTATCTCTCCTTAAACTAAAGTAGCTGAGTCGTCAGCAAATAGACAGGTGGATAAAGTGTTGTTCCTGAGGTAAATCAGAAAGGAAACTATTATATATTATTGGATTTAAAGCGCTTCCTTGTGCAGTACCAGTTTCTATTTGACCATATGGAGATGGAACTTTAACTTTTGCTTGCTGTAATATTCACAATTCCTAGTATTGCATATAAATCTGGTCAGGTTACTGTTATGGCTTATAATTCTGTTTGTCTGCCAATGACGTTTTTAAGATAACATGAATGTTTTCTAAATGTAAGGAAATAATTGCATTAATTAACTACGATTACGATTAAATGAATACGATTAGGATGTTAAAGAGTAAAAGGAAATACTGCATTGCCAGAAGCGACTTCTTCTTATTCGATTACATTTTTACTTACTCATGCAGACGAATAAAATTGCATAGTTTTGAGAAGATAATCGCTGATTAATAATTTACTATTGTATTTATTTGTGCTGGAATTTAATAACTATCACCTGCTACCACTGGCACAGGAAGATCTTAATTAAATACTTTTGAGCTAAAATTATGACATTTCCGATTTACATTCTTGTATTACTTTTCATTCCTTATTATTTATTAAAAAAATTTAATGAATTCGAAATTATATTATCCTTTATAAATATATCATTCTGGTACATAGTATCATAATTAGGCTGTACCCTCCTTTAATCAGTTAATTTATATATAAATATAGATGCAAGTATGTGTATATGTTACCTAAAAACTTAAAAAAACTATAACACTTAGAATTTCAATTTTTTCTCTGAATTTATTTCGTTCAAAAATTCGTACTCAAAAATATTGAAAAAAGTTTTATTAATTATTTTTTTAATTAAATAAATTCTTATTTTTACTTGCCACCAGATGGCGTCATCCTTAAATAAATGACTGGTGCAATTCATGCAGTTATTGTGAGACCTTTACAGTATCGGGTTTCACTTAATTTCCAAATTAAAATAATAAATTCTTAAAAATAGATGCTAACCAGATTAAAAGGTAAAAATAAATTAATTGTATTTAATTAATTTTGTATCAAATAGATTCTTATTTTTCCATGCCACCAGATGGCGCCAACCTTAAATAAATGACTGGTGCCATTTTTCCAAATTAACACAATAAATTCTTAAAAATAGATGCTAACCAGATTAAAAGTAAAAAATAAATTAATTGTATTTAATTAATTTTTTATCAAATAGATTCTTATTTTTCCATTCCACCAGATGGTGCCAACCTTAAATAAATGACTGGTGCCATTTTTCCAAATTAACACAATAAATTCTTAAAAATAGATGCTAACAGATTAAAAGGTAAAAATAAATTAATTGTAATTAATTAAATTTTTATCAAATAGATTCTTATTTTTCCATGCCACCAGATGGCGCCAACCTTAAATAAATGACTGGTGCCATTTTTCCAAATTAACACAATAAATTCTTAAAAATAGATGCTAACAGATTAAAAGTTAAAAATAAATAATTGATTTAAAATTTTTATCAAATAAATAAATAAATAAATAAAAACAAGAAATTCTTAAAAATAGAAATTTTTCCATGCCACCAGATGGCGCCAACCTTAAATAAATGACTGGTGCCATTTTTCCAAATTAACACAATAAATTCTTAAAAATAGATGCTAATTGATTTAAAATTAAATAAATAAATAAATAAATAAATAAAAAAAAAAAAAAAAAAAAAAGAGAGAGAGAATTATTGTAGAAAAATGATTGCTGTATTTATCCAATTTTGTTCAGATATGTTTTCTTAATAAAACTTACAGAAACGAAATGTGCTTTATTTTGTGTAACGCTGGGTTGTACTTGCTCATTGCCTATAAAATGGAAAATAAATAAGTCTAATTACATCCAGAAAGATAATAATAAGAGACACGGCAGATTACATCTCTAGAAATAGATCCCCTGCCAAAGCCAAGGAAATAAATCCCCCTACCAAAAATTCCTGCTCCAAGGTCATTTACGGATCTCGTTTAAAGGAACGAGTCAGCGGTCACTTTATCAAGCCGAGAAGGACGGCCGCCCGAACTGCAGATGGCATTCCCTGTCCAGGATAACTTCATTAGCGGATCCTTATCGAGCAAGATGAATGAAGGCTGCGCGGCCGTTGGTGCTCCATCTTCGAAATTCCCACTGCAACCTCGCAGGCGGTTTCAGTCATATGCGCTAAATTACCGCCCCCCACCACACCAGATTGACTCGAATTTCACGAGATCGCCACTTAGTGCCACTCCGGGGCACGATTGAATTAATTCGTTCGGTTCGAATAAAAAACGGATTCGTTCATTTAATCGATGTAGTGTAGTTTTTGTATTATTGATGATTCGGGTGTAAATTGATTCAAAGTTTTATATAAACATCATGGATTATTGTTTAATTATGTTATACAAATGCAAAGATTTGTCGATTTTTTTTTTGCCACTAATATAGAACTTTTATACAATTCTTGCAACTTTTAGAAAAATATGTTTTATTTTGTTACATGAGGTTCTAAAGAAAGTTTTGTCTGTTTTTTCGTATTGAAAAAAAACTTAAAATATCCTCAAAAATATATTTATTTCATCATTAACGTATCACCATTGTTTTCAATGGCATCCTTAAATTAATTCTATGTCATTTTTTATACAAAATTCAATGCTTTGCAATCTAGTAAAGAATCTAGCTTTATTTCAACCCCTAACCTAAGCAACCTCTAGATTTTAAAATTCTTCAACTCTACTAAATGATTCTGTAAACTTTTAAAAAAGATGGTAATTCGTTGGAGCATGATAGAAAGAATAGGGCAGAAGAAGCATCATTTCCCTTGCCAAATACTTGTAGAACTATTAGCCACTCTTTCAGTGTGAGGTTTGGCATTGCTATGCTAGGAGATTCCGTCTTTTTTAATTATCGACGAAAATGGGACTCATTTTCTGATTATCATTCATTATGGACCATGCTGTATATATACCATATCAGGGGGCGAAGTGGATCCACCTCCCCGTGGTGCCCCCTGGTAACGTCACTTAAGACGGCCAAGAGATCCGCAAGTCTCCGCGGGTGTGCTTGAACACGCTCTATAACGTGGACGTTGATGCCCTGGAGTAACAGTAAGCCCAGTTGCGGGCAGCCGTAAGCGGTGGGGGTGTTGTACTTATTACATTTCACCCTATCCGTGGAGCCGGATAAGGCGGAATCCTGGTAGCCCTGAGTGGGTTCTGTCGTTGCTTCAGGTCATTCAGTGTTTCCGTAAGCCTTCGGGCAGGTCGGGTTATCCATTTTGAATATACCATATCATGAATCATACCATTTTTTATACACTTCTTCTTTGAATCTTAAGAATCTTCTTTGGAAGCAGACACTTCGAGAGTGTTGGATAGCCTTGAATTAGCGCTCAGTCACTGTTTTTTTAACATTATTATAGAGAACGTTGCAGTCCTTTGTCTTTGAGGGTTGAAACGGTGTCATCATACCTTGCAATTAACCTCCCCCACACCAAAAAAAAAAAAAAAAAAAATACCCCGCACAGAAATTTCGTTATAATTTGATCATTCAAAATATAGCATCATCATGATAAGCGTTATAGCATGATCTATGTTATAGTACTATAACATGATAGCATGAACGTGTTATAGTGCTATAACATGTTCAGTGTTACTGTAAATAATATGTTTTGCTATAAATGATCAATGTTACTATAGCATAATCAGTGTTACTACAGCATGATGTGTTATAGTATTATGACATGACATCAATGTTACTACAGCATGATGTGTTATAGTAGTATGACATGACATCAGTGTTACTACAGCATGATGTGTTATAGTATTATGACATGACATTAGTGTTACTACAGCATGATGTGTTATAGTATTATGACATGACATCAGTGTTACTACAGCATGATCATTGTTATAGCATGATCAGTGTTATAGTACTATAAAATGATCAGTGTTATAGTACTATAACATGATCAGTGTTACAATAGCATCAGTGTTACTATAGGATCAGTGTTATTATAGGATCAGTATTATTATAGGATCAGTGTTACTATAGCATGATCAGTGTTACTATAGCATGATCAGTGTTACTATAGCATGATCAGTGTTATATCATGACCAGTGTTGTTGTAGCGTATGTGTTACTATAGTATGATCAGTGTTGCTATAGCATCTGTGTTACTATAGTAGGATCAGTATTATAGTATTGTAATATGATATCAGTGTTATTAGTGTTCTTACAGCATTAGTGTTACTATAGCCTGATAGTGTTATAGTATTATGGCATGATATCAGTGTTGCTATAGCATCTGTGTTACTATAGTAGGATCCGTATTATAGTATTGTAATATGATATCAGTGTTATTAGTGATGTTACTATAGCCTGATAGTGTTATAGTATTATGGCATGATATCAGTGTTGCTATAGCATCTGTGTTATATAGTAGGATCCGTATTATAGTATTGTAATATGATATCAGTGTTATTAGTGTTCTTACAGCATTAGTGTTACTATAGCCTGATAGTGTTATAGTATTATGGCATGATATCAGTGTTGCTATAGCATCTGTATTACTATAGATCAGTATTATAGTATTGTAATATGATATCAGTGTTATTAGTGTTCTTACAGCATTAGTGTTACTATAGCCTGATAGTGTTATAGTAGTATTATGGCATGATATCAGTGTTGCTATAGCATCTGTATTACTATAGTAGGATCAGTATTATAGTATTGTAATATGATATCAGTGTTATTAGTGTTCTTACAGCATTAGTGTTACTATAGCCTGATAGTGTTATAGTATTATGGCATGATATCAGTGTTGCTATAGCATCTGTGTTACTATAGTAGGATCCGTATTATAGTATTGTAATATGATATCAGTGTTATTAGTGTTCTTACAGCATTAGTGTTACTATAGCCTGATAGTGTTATAGTATTATGGCATGATATCAGTGTTGCTATAGCATCTGTGTTACTATAGTAGGATCAGTATTATAGTATTGTAATATGATATCAGTGTTATTAGTGTTCTTACAGCATTAGTGTTACTATAGCCTGATAATGTTATAGTATTATGGCATGATATCAGTGTTGCTATAGCATCTGTATTACTATAGTAGGATCAGTATTATAGTATTGTAATATGATATCAGTGTTATTAGTGTTCTTACAGCATTAGTGTTACTATAGCCTGATAGTGTTATAGTAGTATTATGGCATGATATCAGTGTTGCTATAGCATCTGTATTACTATAGTAGGATCAGTATTATAGTATTGTAATATGATATCAGTGTTATTAGTGTTCTTACAGCATTAGTGTTACTATAGCCTGATAGCCTGATAGTGTTATAGTATTATGGCATGATATCAGTGTTGCTATAGCATCTGTGTTACTATAGTAGGGTCAGTATTATAGTATTGTAATATGATATCAGTGTTATTAGTGTTCTTACAGCATTAGTGTTACTATAGCCTGATAGTGTTATAGTATTATGGCATGATATCTGTGTTACTATAGTAGGATCAGTATTATAGTATTGTAATATGATATCAGTGTTATTAGTGTTCTTACAGCATTAGTGCTACTATAGCCTGATAGTGTTGTAGTATTATGGCATGATATCAGTGTTGCTATAGCACGATCAGTATAATTTCCTAATGTAGGCCATTTACGCTTCGAAAAATTGGCCTTTGAACAACACTTTTCTTTACAATGACAGAGGACAAAGCAGTTTGGTGGATAGTGCATAGAATCCACGAGTGAACCCGTCTGTTGATACTTTTTGCACTATTAAAAATCCTTTATATAATTTTGGCTGAAGGATTTATGGTGTCCATGCCTGGTGTAAATACGGGAACCTTCGTTTGGGTTCGTTTTACGGATCGAAATCAGAAACCTGCAATAAAGTGGGCCAATAAATATTTTATTTAAATAAATTAATTAAGTTATATAAACAGATTTTTTAAATATTATTCAAAAATAATTATAACAAAATGCTCTATAAGCAATTCAGTTAAAAAAAATATTACCACAGTAAAGCCTCGTTTGAGATAAATTTGGAGGAAACACCACAAATATAGTTCAACCTGATTATTAAATATATTGTCATGATATCAAAAGTTATTTATTTAATAAAAAACAAATTAAGACGCGAACATTAACGTAAAAGATTCTACTGATCATTTTTCACATGAAAAATCTAATTGTGAATAGCTGTCAATTTGTTTTTTCGAAATTTCGTTTTTATCTCTCTTTTTTTTTTTTAGGATACACAAGAGTTATTATGTATATTTTTACAATGTACTTTAAAATACTTTTTTTTGTGAAATATTCCTAACTTGACAATATTAATAATGCACGAGATCATATTTCACTATTAGAGAATAATGTTTTTAAAAAAAATTAGTTTATTGTTAATGGTTTACTTAGAATCATCAACTTATTTTTTTATAACAAATCTTTTAAATAATATTTTTTTTGCTAGTGTTGAGATAAGATTAATGTTGAAAAATACGAGCAATATATTAAAAAAATGTTAATTTTTGTAGTAGGGAATTTGTTTTAAAATTCTTTACTTCGAATGAATTATGGTTTTCTTCATAGACATTAGATAAGAAAAAGATAAGCTAAATTTTTCTTACAAGAATTGAAAAGGTTTAAATGTTTTTTTTAGTTTACTATTAGATTTGATAGTTTGTATCAGTATGATAAAGTCAGAAGATCAAAATTACTCACTTGCATATTTACATATTTGCTTAAGATAGAAATTTAATACGTTTTATGCAACAAAGTAATTTTTTAAGTTATAATACTTAAAGGTATTTTAGGGTTAATTCTAAGTAAATCGAATTTAGGTGTTAATAAAGAAAATGATTGTTTTTATCGAACATGAATGTAGGTAAATAAATTCTACACTCATGTCCATAAATTAAGGATAATTCAGAATCACACAGAAATTGAACCCTAAAATAAAAATTTCACCTGTAGAATTATCACACACATCTTGAAGAAGAATATGTAAATTACAGGAAACTACCAGAGGGCGTGGATAGTACGTCACAATGACGAGAGTATAAGAGAGGGGTATATAAGGAATGGTGGCAAAGAAGTAAAAGTGTTCTCAAGCGCTTTAAAAGCCTTTCAGTGCAATAACCGCATAGTTATGGCACAAAGAAAGCATTTGGATGATTTTTTACGTGGTAGAATTATCGGACGACTGGAATGTGGACCTACCCAGCTGGAAGTATCCGAGGAACTTGGAATCGCCCTGAGTGTCATCTCCAGGCTTTGGCAACGATTCCAAGATGATGGTAATGTGAGTAGATGTTACAGCACACGTCGCCCCCAGTTACAACGCCGAATGAGGACCGGTATTTAGCAGTTACTGCCAAAAGAAACAGACGGAGCACAGCATCAGACCTGTCTCGTCAGCTCTCTTCAGCTACTGGTACGACAGTTTCAAGGCAGACCGTGTACCGACCGTGGACCGTGCTTAGGGCACATTGGTCTATATGCTCGTAGGCCTGTCAGATGTGTTCCACTTACCGCAACTCACTGTCGCCTGTGATTAACCTGGAGTAGAGAGCATGCATTGGGGACACCGCAACAGTGGTCTTGTGTGATGTTTCCCGACGAGTCCAGGTTTAGTTTGCAGTCTGATTCTCGCCGGACTTTCATATGGAGAGCGCAGGTACCCGTTACCAGCAAGAGAACACCATTGAACGACACCGTTACGGTGGTGCCGGATAGCTCGTTTGGCGAGGAATTATTCTTGGTTCCAGAACTGACCTGCATGTTCAGAGTGTAATGATGACAGGCCACATCTATCGGGATGTCATTCTGGAACAACATGTACGTTTGTTTCGGGGCGCCATGGGTGCTGAATTTCTGTTTACGGATGACAAAGCCCGTCCTCACCGTGCAAACATTGTAGACGAATGCCTTCAATTGGAGGATATCACCCGTATGGATTGGCCAGCATACTCACCGGACTTGAATCCAATAGAGCATGTGTGGGATATGCTTGGCCGACGAATTGTAGCCCATCAACCACCTCCCACCTATCAACCGGAACTTCGGAGGGCATTGCTTGAAGAGTGGTGTAATATTCCCCAAGATCAGATTGATAATTTGATACTCAGCATGCCTAGGCGTTGTAAGGCCTGTATTGCATCGTCCGGGAGACATACTCCATATTAACCATCATACTAACCATGTTATACTGTTTTTTGTAAATAGGACTACTCCAGGGAGTAAAAATCGCACTTTTTATTAATTATGTCAAACATATAGCATCTTTTTTACTCTTTACCTTTTGTTTAATAAATAGACTTTACAAATAAAGACTTTAAAGTACCTGATGTTTGGATTCTGACTGATAGTAAGAGCTCAATACAGTATTTGAAAAATTGGCCAAGCATCTTGACAAATTGGGGCAGGATATAGTTTCCAAACTAGCTGTTTTGGACCAGATCGGATCGGTGTGCTTGCAGTGGATTCCCTCCCATGTGGTCATCTACGGAAATGAAATTGCTGATCTGCTCGCTAGGGAAGGTTGCGAACTTCCCAAAGCTTCTTCTTCCAATCTGTTAGCTTCAGAGGTTCATTCCATGACTTTAGCCAGAGTGAATACCTCTTGGAGGTCGCCACCAATTCATGCATGGTACGCCGCTAAATATCCTGGTATGTCCATACAGTGCTCCTGCCCTAGACCTGCTCAGACGGCTTTAGCTAGACTAAGGACTGGCCACATTAAGAGTTTGACCTTCAATGGAGACGAGAAGACATATGCCCTTTGTCATTGCTCGACCATCGCATCTCCCTCTCATCTCATAGATTGTATTGGTGCCTCTGTGAGGCAACTGTTGAATGAGGGGAGGACTGTTTACGATCTATTGATGCAGCATGATCTACTGGACTTGGTTTAGGATTCTAAATCAAGGGGATAAGCAACAACAACACAAATAAGTCAAATTTGTTTTGCTTCTGTCTCTTTCTTTGCCTAAACTTCATTATCCTTAATTCATGGACGTGAGTGTATATATATAAATCAAACTTATGTGTAGATAAAGAAAATGATTGTTTTTATCGAAAATGAATATAGGTAAATGAATTCTATATATACCGTAATAATTTTTTTGTAGGCTAACATCGGTGAGATAAGATGTTATAAGATGTAGATAAGGCCTTATCTATCTTAAGAACATCCCACAGATGGGTGAATAACGGAGGAAAGAGACTTCCGGAAGTACTTTGACTTGTAACTGCCTCGTATTATGTTTATGCCAGAAACATCGGTAAACAACCACCAGGCATCGAAACTATTTCTTCAATACGCTTTACAATATTGGCAAAATCGCCATTGAGTCTCATTGCTTCCGATAGCAGGGACTACTACAACTACTGCCAGCGGATTCGAGCCTTTACCGTCCTTGCACGCTAGGTGCGCACTGAGCCATGAGTCGAATAAATGATGATCGTGGACCTTAATTTTTTAAAAGGGCCGATAAATGTTTTTTAAATTAGGTTTGAAGCTAATACTATTATAAATACTTTCTAATAATATAAAATGAAACATAATTAAAGCATATTAATTTAATTTATGTAAAAGTGTTTATTCTTTAAATTTCAGGATATTTATATTATTTTTTTATTATATCTGATATTGATTGATGACAAAGACTAAAATACTATAGGCTATAATACTATAAATAAACTCATGTTTGTGAAAATTGCAACACCATGAAGGACTTACGCGAGCAAGCTGAAATTTTCAGGAAATGCAACTTAGCGCCTGATATGCAAATGATTAGAATTTCAAATCCGTAGCGTTTGCGTATGCTGAGCAGCGCCCCCTGAACGGCGGATGGATCCCAATAAATAGACGGCTGTAGCGAGGCGTGTATGCTTATCTTCTAGTGGTAAACGTTAGCTCAATCGTTACTTATGCCTCTTCGACGAAAGAGAGCGAGATTTGAACAACTTACAGAGTTTGAACGGGGGAGAATCATCGGCCTTCGTGAAGCTGGATTGTCTTATCGTGCAGTAGCCGCTCGTGTGCAGCGTAACAGCAGCACAGTGATGCGTCTTTGGAAGCAGTGGACGGACGAGTGTTGGACAACTCGGAAATTCGGGAGTGGACCCCGAAATGTGACGTCAGCTCACGATGATAGACACCTGGTCCGCATGGCGCTGACGGACCGTACAGCTTCCTCTAGACAACTGGAAGCACAGTGGTCAATAGCTATAGGTGTTTCATTGTGTGCTTCATCAATTCGTAGACGTCTGCTGCAGCGTGGACTGCGCGCAAGGACTCCTTTATACAGGATCCCTCTCACGCTAAACCATCGCCGCCTGCGGCTACAATGGGCCGCTCAGCATAGAGACTGGCGTGCTGATTACCAGCATATCGTGTTTTCTGACGAATCCCTCTTAAATTTGTGGTACCATGATGGCCGCATTCGTGTCAGACGCTATGCCGGTGAACGCCACCTTCCGGCGTGCATTATCGAACGCCACAGTGGACGAATACCTGGAGTTATGGTCTGGGGTCCCATAGCATATCATGGACGATCTTAATCGCTAAGAATTGTGGGCAATCTGAACAACAACCGGTACATCAGTGAAGTTCTACAGCCCCAAGCTGTTCCTTTCCTTCAAAGCTTTCCAGGCACTGTATTTCAACAGGACAATGCCCACCCTCATATCGCTAGGACTGTTCAATCCTTCTCTGCAACGCGGCAGGTACAGCTTCTTCCTTGGCCTGCGTATTCGCCGGATATGTCGCCGATTGAACATGTGTGGGATTTCGTTGGTCTTCGTCTCGCTCGTGATCCTCGTCCTGTTGCTTCTGCAGACGAACTTTGGGTGCGCATACAAACAATATGGAATGCTCTTCCTCAGGCAGACATTCAAAATTTGTTTGACTCCATGCCACGTCGTGTAGCCGCACTTATTGCGGCGCGTGGTGGCTACACAAAATACTGATTCCGATCTCTTGTTATTGTTTGTTTGCTTTGAACATTTAATCATTTATTTGTACCACTACCACTCAACTGTGTATTAAATTTCATTCAGTTATGACGATTCCTTCATGGTGTTGCAATTTTCACAAACATGAGTTTATATATTGTATTTATATAATCAATTTAAATATATAGAGATATAATATTAATACATAAATATATATATATATATAATTACCAAATATTATCGTGTGCAATACTACAGCCCTGAAGTAATCTCATGGTTTCACGTCGGATTTCTGAACTCCAGGAGACCAATTAGAAGCCAGACAAGTTAGCCTATTCAAAAATTTTGCACTTTTGTTGACAAAAGGTACCATAAAATCCATAGCCCATCGAATTGAATCTATCAGATTTTCTACCACTATTGAATGATAAAGTTAGGGAACAGCGTTCATCCTCATAAGTGGTGATCCTATTCATCAAATAGTTAACATGCGAATAGCGCTCATGAAATAAAACGTATAGTATATTGCATAAGTATTATTTAAAACGCCTATATCTAAAAAAAATATCAAATAAAAACGCATTTTTTAGGCTAATATAATGTCTATAATATAATCTATATATCACATCTCTATTTACTCTATACCTCCATCTATAATATCTCTCTCTCCGTTTAATCTCTATCTCTATCCATAATATTTCTTCTTTTTCTTTGGCGCAATAGCCTCATGGTGGGCCAAGGCCGTCTGCGGACTGGCAGATTTCGAGATAGGAGATGTTTTCTTTTTACGGGGTTGGATTTTCAGCTCTACTCCGAACGCTCTACAGTCGTATAAGATCGGGACGGATTAAAGGATACTCCGAACCACTACAAACATCCATGGCATCACCGGTCTCGAACCCGAAACCGAGCGTCAGAGGGCTAGTCACTCGGCCATCAGGCCCCATAATATCTCGATGTACCTCTATTTAATTTCTATCTCTATCTACTACTATTTAATCTATACCTCTATCTATAATGTCTATTTAATCTATATCTTTATCTATCTACAATATCTCTCTATATATCTCTATGTCTGTATTTAATATCTATCTCTATCTATATAATCTCTATCTATAATATAAGCTATTCAGACTAAAGTAATATAATATAATATAATGAAAACCAAATAATGAATTTGATGTATTTATAAGGGTTTTAGTATTTGGTTTGATTTGATTAGTGATTCTCTTAAAAAAAGTTTTATAAATTTTTTTGTTGTTGAAGTCCATGCTTACAGTGTTTGTTTCATCACTAATCAATGAAATAATCAATAAATAAATCAAAAATTTTGTCACTCATCACTGATAATGATATATTATGATCTAACCAGTCTTGAGTATTTTAATGTGTTAGCGACAATTTACGTACAATTTTAAAGTGTTTTTGCCAATAAATATCGTAGAAAAATATATATGCAGATAAAGATCTTGCATTTGGCTAGCACGTTATCGACAAATTACCTGTTCTTCAAATCTGGCATAAAATTTAAATTTTTGAATGAAATTTTTAAAACTCTTTACTGTAATGAAACTGAATCATACTCTCTATTTAAATTTTTCATTAAAATCTTTAAAAAAAAAATACCAATTATATTTCTTAACTAACATGGGCAATTAATGAGACTGTCCACGACCTATTCCAACCTGAGTTTTAACAAAAGAACCAATTAGAATAAACTCATCTCATTATAATTTCTCAGAATTTAATTTTACACCGATAAGTGATTTTTCCCGAACGGGAGAAGAATAACAACTCTATCCTTGTTCGATAGTTTTCCTTTAACCCTTCAGTCCCTATCTGCGTGGGCGGGGAGCAAGACAGCGACTCTTGCAGGACCTTTCAAATTGGGCCCCAACTACTGCATTCCTCTCTAATGGAGTCGGATGGGAGTTTTGAGTGACAGCTCCTCTCGCGGTTGCCATGGCTACGACACGATCTGCCCCTCGCTCTCGGAGGTCTTCGGCATGCCTCGAGTGCCGCGGAGAGACGCGAAAAATCCCCCCTCCGAACCGCGCTCGTTTCAGAGTGGGTTACTTTTAGTGGGGTTTGGAAACGTTGCTTTTGGAGTGTATTTAGGATTATTTTTTTGTTGAAGTTAAGCGAAACATTGTAGACAAATAAAATACAAGGCATATTGGAATATAAAGTTGTTGTTGTTGTTGTTCTAATGCAGCTGGGAATATAGAGACAGTTAGTCTTTATGCCATAAGCAAGGGCTGCACCGCCGCTATTCATTTAGCATTACCCAGGGGGTACATGCAGCTTGAAGATATGCTACGAACGCGAGTAACACTTGAGTACTTGAGCGAGTATGATCGACTACTTGATAGTACTTGAGCGAGTATTTGATCATCAAATCTGATATAAAATAAAAGCTTTTTGAATAAGATTTTTACTGAAATGAAACTAAATCATGTTCTCTGTTTTAATTTCTTCTCAAAATCCTTAAAAAAAAAAACAATTTTTAGCAATTATATTACTTAATTAATATGGGCAAAACAAGCGACTAGCCGCGATCTATATAATAATATGTTTTAATAATCTTTATGCTGTTTTTAATACTTTATTTAATTGTAATTATTTATAAATTTTATTGTTTCTTTTTCATGATGTTTTCTTAAGCTGTAAGCCACTATTTTCAACCACTATAAATTTTTATAAATTTGAAATTAATCTTCTTAAATAATGTATATTAATAGTAACTTTTCAAGAAATTGAATTGTAAGTTTCGGTAGGATCAGTATGTTTTCTTAAGATCTAAACCAATTCAACCAATTTTTGTTTGTAAATTTTTGATCAGTCCTCTTAAAAAAAAATTATAAAACGTTATAAACAATAATTTTTTTGAAAAATTTAATTATATTTTTTGACATGATCAGTATATCTTCTTAAGGCTCGAGGTGATAACTTCAATCGATTTTAAACGTGTTTAATATCAATCCTTAAATATTGTTGTTATGGAATAGAACTTTTATTAGGGCCTGATGATCGAGTGCCTAGCGCTTTGGAGCTTGTTGCCACAGGTTTCGGATTCGAGTCACTGCGTTGCCATGGATGTTTGTAGCGGTCCATATGTCCTAATATATAATCCATTTTAAGCCATAGCTCCTGGTCTAATATGACTGTTGGACGTAAGGCTGACAACCCTACTTCGACAAAAGAAACATCTCCTGTATCGAAATCTGTCAGTAGACAGACGGCCTTGGCCCTCTATGGGGCTGTTGCGCCAATGAAGAAGAAGAATGTTTAGTCAATTTTCTAGAAAATTAACTTTATATTCAGCGTGATCACTACTTATAATTTAAAACTAAAAATACATTCAATTTCATAAATTTTTATCAATTTTATATTTGAAACTAAAAACACATTCAATTTCATAAATTTTTATCAATTTTACATTTGAAACTAAAAACACATTCAATTTCATAAATTTTTATCAATTTTATATTTGAAACTAAAAACACATTCAATTTCATAAATTTTTATCAATTTTATATTTGAAACTAAACATACATTCAATTTCATAAATTTTTATCAATTTTATATTTGAAACTAAAAACACATTCAATTTCATAAATTTTTATCAATTTTATATTTGAAACTAAAAACACATTCAATTTCATAAATTTTTATCAATTTTATATTTGAAACTAAAAACACATTCAATTTCATAAATTTTTATCAATTTTAATATGAATCTTCTTAAAGAAAATATACAATTATACTCTTCACCTGTCGGTGGGCTATTCGTTGGTATGCGTGGGCCCTCCAATCCACTTTCACCTCTCTAATCAGTCAGTGGCTACATAAACCTACATAGTCGGGGGTGGAGAAACGAAAATATATATATATATATATATATATATATATATATGAAACACATGTAGATATTGAATTTTTTTTTGTATTTTAGCATATTTTTAAAAGATAGAAAAAAAAAAAAAAAGATGCATAAAAATGATCTTTTTTTTACAATAACTTCTTTGTCATTATCTTGGCAGCAACGGAGTTTTTTTTTTAAATATACGATTTTAAACTATTCTTTCTAAAAACTCTTTCAGTACTTTTCTTTCACACTCAGTGGAGATTAATGTTGGGAATTTAAATGGGTCCTCTTTTGTGAACCTTTCTAGAGTTAAAAAAATCAATGAATTCTAGTCGCTTATAAAGTGACTAAGAATCCAAAAATATCGTCAGACTAGTTATTTTATTATTTTTTTATACCTGATAATCTAGTCACGGTTAAAAGAAAAAGCTGACATTTTTTATTAGAAATATAAGTGATAAAAAATGCTTTATTCGGGGTCATTTCAGAGCCAGGTTTATAACCCAAAAGCGAATGCGTATCTTAAACTGCTGACGCACAGGATCGGGATCATTGCAGTGTCAAGTTCGATAAAACGTGTGAAGTTGAGAAAATGTCTGCGGTCTATGTCAGTCTTATAAGTACCCCTGCAAGAAGAAATCCATCCGTAAGTCTTGACTGTAGAGAAGTCAAGAGAGACAAGTTGAAAAACGTCCAGGGAAACGTCCTTTCAACGAGCGCGAGCAGCGAGCAATGCTGAAACACAGCAACACATCATCAGTGACATGTGGCGGTGTACCATCCTGCAGGAACACACTGTTTGCAATTTTTGTTTTTTTTAACAGTTTTTGTACTTAAAAACACTTATTGTACAATACTTTGCTTCTATGCATCTTCACTGCATGTTCACTCTCTAAATAACAAAATAAATTTAAAAAAAAAAATGCTTTTCGCATCCTATCCAAACTGTATGACTTATCGCACCCTTCATCTTCTTGATCGCAAGTTATTTCAAAACAAAGATGTAACCACCCAGTGAAAAACCCGGTACAATAAAAAAGAGTATGTGCAATGCTTCCTACAAGTATTGCATACACAAAAAATTAAAAAAACATATAATTAAAAAATTACAAATTGTAAGTTAAAATGGAATATTCGATTTAGCTCTTCGATTACATCCTTGAGGGGAATTTCAATATTTCGATGAGCATTTAATAAAACTAATCCAGTAAAAATGTCGACCCAATCAACAAATTCAGGTTCGATAATAAAATTGACATTGATAAGAGTACAGAGTCATTCAAATGGTAAATATTTAACAAAGAACAATTGGAAAGTTTGAACACGTGCCCGCATTTTACTTATTGGACTGGAGGAAAAAGACCTCAAATCCACCAGACACCCCTTAGGGTAACCCCCCTATTTTTCCAACTTAAAATGTTTACTTGAGCTACAGTAAGAAGATAACATTTCTTTAATTTAAACCAAATTCTCAATGCCTTCATATATAACCTTTGAATCCAAAGCAGCACCCTATCATTTTCGGAAGTGAATCTTTGCACTTGGCCATCATTTCCCCCCTTAGAATGAAAGAGCCATTAAGGCCTCAAATTCCGTAAAGAATAACTCCATTAGTAAGTGCCTGATCGCGAAAGATGGACGAAGGAAACTTAATCATCGTGAGGCAGATCTCGAAAATTCCCGCTGCAACCGAAACCGCTTCAATCATATGCACCAAATTACCATCCTGCAGGAAGAGATTTACTCGAATTTGGGAGGCGATTATTGCCGCTCAGAAATATTAACCTCGCGTTAATTCTCGAATGTGATGGGTCCATCATAGAAGATAAACTATTTCGCCCAAACGGGTGGGAATCATTTTGCAAACAGGTAGGAGGATGATTGATAACAAGCTTTCGAATGGTAAATCTCGAGTTTTCTTTCAAGTGATCTTATGTAATTGCTGTTTGATTTTTTTATAAGTTGATAACTGCTTATCTATGCTAGTATTATATATGTCATTAAATGTCACATTTATTAAAAATTGTATTATGTATTTTTATTGCATAAAAATGAGTTTTTCCGAGAATTGTGTCACAATTTTTTAAGTACAGCTATGTTTTAATACGTTATTTTTTACACCCACACACATAAAATAAAACAAAATAAAATAAAATAAAATTTTCTCTTTCGATTATATCCTTGAAGTGAATTTCCATGAGCATTTAATAAAACTAATCCATGAAAAATGTCGACCCAATCAACAAATTCAGGTGCTATAATAAAATCGACACTGATATGAACACAGAGACATTCAAATAGCAAATATTTAACAAAGAACAAATGAGAAGTGGCCATAAGTTTGAACACGTGCACACATTTCACTTATTGGACTATAGGGAAAGGGCCTCAAATCCACCACCCACCCCTTTGGGTACTAGCCTGTGATCGAACAATTCTTTCAACTTAAAATGTTTACTTGAGTCACAGTAAGAAGATAACATTTCTTTAATTTAAATCGAACACTCAATGCCTTCATACATAACCTTTGAATCCAAAGCGGCACCCTATCATTTTCGGAAGTGAATCTTTGAACTTAGAATGAAAGAGCCATTAAGGCCTCAAATTCCATAAAGAATAACTCCGTTAGTAAGTGCCTGATCGCGAAAGATGGACGAGGGAAACTTAATCATCGCGAGGCAGATCTCGGAAAATTCCCGCTGCAACCGAAACCGCTTCAATCATATGCACCAAATTACCATGCTGCAGGAGAGATTTCCTCGAATTTGGAAGGCGATTATTGGCGCTCAGAAATATTAACCTCGCGTTAATTCTCGAATGTGATGGGTCCATCATAAAAGATAAACTATTTCGTCCAAAGGATGGGAATCATTTTGCAAACAGGTAGGTAGATGATTGATGACAAGTTTTCGAATGGTAACTTAAGTTTTCTTTCGAGAGAGTTTATGTAATTGCTGTTTGATTTTCCATAAGTCATTTACTGCTTGCTTATACCGCGAATTATTGATTGTGTCAATAAACTTTTTTATAAATTTTATTATGCACTTATATTACACAAAAATGAGTTTTTCGTGGAATCGTGTCACAACTTTTTAAGTACAGCACGTTTCAGTTTGTTCACGACTCATGCTGGCCGTTTGGAAAGATTACCAAAGGGCCACCATAAGTAGACATTTAAAGAAGCTATGGTAGTAGGTTTCATAGGCTGTCATTCTGTGTACAATAGCCATACAGTTTCTCCCATAACTTTCCACTCCTCAGTACGTATATCCGCTTGTTCCGCATATCTTCGAAAACGTCCTAGTGCAGAGACACCAATTGAATGAATTTTTACAAAAATAGCATGTAGAATAACGAGACTTGACACAAATGAGAATATTATTTACCACATGATCCGACGGAGGGCCTGAATGACAGAGTGGCTAGCTCTCTGGCTCTCGGTACCACAGGTATCGGGTTCGAGTCCCGGAGGTGTCATGGATGTTTGTAATGGTTCGGAATCCACTTTAAGCCGTAGGTCCCGGTCTCATATGACTGTAAGAGCGTCACGAAGCAAAAGTTAAACTTCTACCTACGGGTGTTCCATCACAACAGAAGCTGCCCCTTTCCCTCCATCCATGAGTAGATCACTCATGGGATGTCCGTCCCGCACTGCAGCACATTGAGGATTAGTCAACGACAACAACAACAACTTGCTTTGATTTTGGAGTTGAGCGCTCTGCTAGAAAATCAAGCGCCATATAGTTATTATGCCCTAAAGTTGTCCGCTGGATGCTGCTGTCATCTAGTAGGAAAGGAGGTGTTGAATGCATAGTGTCTTACACCACTGCTTTCACACACACACTTATATATGTAATCAAAAAAAAAAAAAAAAAAAAAATTCAATATATATATTTTTTTGTTCCAATGGACTGGCGAACACTTAGACAACTTGATCTTGGATGCCTTAAGGCAAGCGCTGCACAGACATTACTCACTTTGCATTACCCAGGGGCGCGTGTAACTTGAAGCTACGGACGCTGAGTAACAATGCCCCGCAACGCTCGCGATCCTATAAGGACCGGGACCTACTTTTTTAAATTAGATTCCGAACCATTACAAACATCCATGGCACCGCCGGAACTTTTGAACTCGAAACCTGTGGTACCGAGCGCTAGCCAAGCGGCCATTCAGGCCCAAAATTCGATATCCAATAACGTAAATAATGAGTTTTTAGTATTTTATTTTCTTTTTGTAGTAATTCAGCGCAAGAGTGATGAGGGAAATGATTTTTATTTATAAATTTTTTATATATATACAGGGTGATCATAATTAAAGTCCCACTTTCAAAATGCTGTAAAAAAAAAAAAAGAACCACTCATAACAATGAATTCAAATTTGAACTGAAGATACTTGAAGAAGGGGGAAACGGTACGGCATCAAAAAACACAAATCGGGGTAAGTACACGGAGTGCCTTGGTCACGCAGCGACCAAACCTCCAACCTGGTAAATGGAATTCACTTTAAATCGTAGCTCTCGGTCTAGCTACACGCACCTCCTAGGTAGAGCTAAGCGAGTAACGTCGGTGCAACGCTTGCCTTAAGGCATCAAAAACAATTGTATAAGTGTTTGCCAGCTGCATTAGAATAAAAAAAATTATCCGGACGGGGCATGTTGTAATTAGCAAACGCTTGATTCATTGTAACATATCGCTCCTCATATACAAGCGAACCTGATGGCCGAGAGATTAGCTTTCTGGCGCTCGATACCCCAGATTTCGGGTTCAATTCTCGGCTGTGCCATGGATTTTTGTAGTGACTCAAAATCCACTTTAAACTGTAGATCCCGGTCTAATAGAACTGTAGAACGTTGGACATCTCCTGTTTCATAATCTGTCAGTAGGCAGATGGCTATGGTCCAACATGGACTGTAGTGTCAGAGAGTTAGTTAAATATACAAACAGTTTTCTAATAAGGGTGGGTTATACTAAGTCTTGTGATAAAATCTTTAACATCAAACACGTTAATAGGTTATGCAATGAAAAAACATTAACATATTTATTTCCAATACTTTGTGGCAACGAATTAAAAACAATAAAATAAAAATCATATTTTCAACATGAATATGAGAAAAAAATTGTATGAAACAGACTGCCCAGATAAACGAATTTATTGGGATTAAATTCTGCAATGAGGGAGAGTGAAAATTAACGACACCTATTTGAGAAATGCTTTAAAATTTTAAACTTATAAACGAAAATCAAATAATAATATTTTTTTATGCCTCTGACCATTCTGTTGTTGTTCTAATGCAGCTGGCAATACAGACAGTTAATCTTTATGCCATAAGCAAGGGCTGCACTGCTGTTACTCATTTAGCACTACCCAGGGGGCACGTTGTAGCTTGAAGATATGCTACGGGAGCGAGTAACACTACCCTGACCATTCTTTAAAGTGAGATTTTTACCACAGGTAAGTGAGGTTATCTCATAAAATTTCATTATGAATGAATTTTACTTTACAACTTGAATTTCTTACCTTCCTTTGATAATTCATATTTAAAACATAAATATAAGAAAATGTTTATCTTCTTATAAATTTCTATTAAACTACATTTTGTATTTATTGTTAAAAAGGATTAATTAAATTATTTTGTTTGCGTAGATTATCACTTTGCTTCTTTTATGTTTACTGGAAGTTTTAAACACGCATTTCCACTACTTTATTAAAAAAAAAAATTGAATCCATTTTATCATATGAATTTTCCATAACATACAAATACATTTTGATAAATGCAACATTTTAATAGAAACTATTTTCTTGTTAGTTATATTTGTATTTTAGCTATGAATAATATTGCAAACTTTTATCAAATTGTTGGATTCGATTTAAATTTCCATCAAAATATAATTCTCGAAATAAATAATAAATAGAAAATCCCTGTATACCACTGTCGTTGCGTTTCGAAAAAAACCAATCTAATCAAATATGTTTTATACAGATTAAGAAATAATATAAAGATCCTAAAGTTGTTTTTTCCAATGCCAAATTTACAGGAAACAGATATAACATAAATACAAATAACAAGATAGAAACAAATGACATCACTTAAGTCTGTCAATCCAATAAGGCTTCCATAAAGAAACAGGAGTCAGTGCAGAACAGGAAGCAAGGTGAGGCATATCCATTTCTTCCTGGTTATCACACAGGAGACTGATCACAGAAAAGCCGTAGCAATGCCAAAGGGGTTTCTGTAGGCTATTCAGGGATATCATGAATAGGATCGTACCAGGGCTTGTGACTGCTTCTAGCGGCAACATCCTCAAAGGAGGAGCATTGTAGCAGCTCCTGCTAATTTAGCAGTAAAACGGAGGAACCCTATTTTTGCTAGGAAGGTTCAATAATAAATAAGTAAAATTATTATAGTAGTAAATTTATTATTTTAAATATAAAGTAATAAAATTTAAAATAATAAATTTTTAAACTAAAGTAATATATTTTTTAACAATATATTAGAAATATTATATAATTCATTTTTTTATTAACTACCATTAGACCTTTAAGCTATCTAAAAGTCTGTATTTGCAACTCTTGCGATGGATATTTTCTTTAAGAGCTATTTTTTAAACTTCTGCTGAAGACATTTTTTGGGGCATAAATTAATTCACGAAAAAGAAATGTTGAATATACTTATAAAAAAAAAAAAATAATAGCCTGTATACTCAAGAAATATTTAAGATGTGCAAGCGTTTTGTACGAGAGGAAAGCAACGAGAATCTCTAACTATAACATTACGGCCATCGAGAATTTCATATTGTATAACTTTGTACCCAAATCTCTAACATGATATATGCTCTCTAGAGTGATATCTCAGTTGCCAGTCACGCATTCAAGCGGGAAGAGATGCTCTTCAATATTTCGTCTCCGCTTCAATTGGCCCATATGTTAGGTGTACAAATATATGTGCAATATATGCTAGGTGTGGAGTCGAGTAATTGTTAGAAGCTACGGGTAGTTGTAAATTTATGTGGTTTCGAATTTATGGCTTTATTAATTATTAAAAAATCTGGCAATATGAGTTATAGAGACGATAATTCTGCAGGGCCTTCCCATTCCAATAAAAGAAAAATGCAATTTAATAAGCGTCTGACATATGAAATTGAAAATTGGGTGGTTGAATTTTTGGACGAGTACCTCGAGTGATGATAGTTATGAAGCGTTGCGAAGGTGATCCACAAATAAAATGTTTAAGAACAACGCTTTCAAAATCGTAATGTAATTGTAAAAATTTTATTTTAATTTTTTTTTTTTATTAACTATTTCTTAGTGATAAAGAATCACACTAAAATAATGAATTTTTTCAGTTTCATTTTTATCACGCGGCAGAGCGTGATGCAAAAATCAGAAAATAATTTTACTTCTAAGTACTATTACACTCTGGGGCATAGTCAATATACAATATATATCTTTAGAAAAAACTTATTATTTAATAATCAGTATAATACACATAATCCTATTTTAATACCACTTATCAATCATATTTATTATAAAAAGTCGCCTTCTAAATATCCCTTTCTAATAACTATCAACATATCCTTATGTGACCTTCAGGGAAAGTGTTAATTCTTGAAATTTGTTTTAGGAATGTTATATTATTTTAGATATCTTTTTACTTTTATAAAAGATTGCTAATCATGGCAATAAATATGCATTTTTTCGTCTGTACTAATACTATTTACGACTCCAAATTTCCTTCGTTTTAGTTTTTTTATGATTTTTAGACAAGTATTTATAATTATTTATTATTTTAAAATTCCGAGTGCAAGTACTTTTTGAAACTTCTGATAACTTTTCCCATAAAAATTCATTTCCTCGTTTTCCATCTGTTAAATAATAAAAACGCGTATTTTTCATTATAAATCGTCACTGTACGAATGCATTCTGTACTCACTGTAGTAGTTTGCTGTTTTAAAAATATTTTATTTGCCAGATATAGCACAGTTCTATTCCAAGATGACTATAAGCGTGCCGATTCCATTAGAAACTAGCTATGAGTGGTATTTTTCACATTCATTTACATTGGCGCAACAGCCTCATGGTGTGACAAGGCCGTTTGTCTACTGGCAGATTTCGAGATAAGTGATGTGTTCCTTTTTACGTGGTAGGGTTGTCAGCCCAACAGTTATATTATAATGTCGTGCCAGAAACCTGTGCCAGAGCTCTAGTCACTCGACTTACTTTTTCACATGGCTTGCTATAAAATATTCCTGAAACTGATTACGCAGGACAAATGACATGAGAGTTACTCTGTCCGGAAACCAAACTAAACATAGATTTGGTTTGTCGCTCTATAGTAAACTGTAAGTTACAGTTTACTGTAGAGTGACAAACAGTATACTAAACAGTGTACTGTTTAGTTTAGTTGTATACTAAACAGTTTTTTTGAACTCATATTTGGCTAACTAGACTGGGACCCATAGTTTAATAAGGACAAAGTGGATTCCGAACCACTGAAAACATCCATGCTCCCGGAAGTATTCGAATCTTAAGCCTGTGGTATTAAAGGCCAGAGTGCCAGTCAATTGGCCATTAAGGCGCGCCAAACATAGAATAATTGTTTCAGGGAAAAAGATGCAAATATCCAATTGAATTCATATACGATGACTAAAATTTGAAAATTTTCTAAACAAATAACTGCTTGTCAAAATTATTTTATTAACATTAGCCTGTATGATAATTGTCATTAATTTTCATTTCAAAAGCAACCAGTATAATGATCCACGAGGTACTTTAGACAATTTTAAAGAGGTTACCATACAAATTATAATAAAAATTTGAGAGAATCTCTATGTTAAGTGACAAAACGTTGTAGGAATCCAAGTTATGGATTTGCCATTTGTACAAGATTTATTTGCATATATTTGAAAGTATATATGCAAATATATACTTTCGCCGTGCGAATATGTTTCGATAACCAATTTTTATTACGATTCCTTAGGGAAGAGACATTTTTAGTGATAAATAAACTCAAGTTTTCAAAACTTAACAATGGCTACCAATCTATGTAAAAACATTTTTGACACAAACCAATTAAGAATTCAGTTTTTTACTGCTCTGCATACATCATTCTCTGCTGTAAGATGCATAAATAATTTTCCCTTTGTTGCTGTGCCGTTCCGTAAATAGCGTTTTGTTGCATCAAAACACAGAGGGAAGAACATCCATTTCTTTTATGCAGCCGGGCTGATTTCTCTACGAATTCCTTTAAAAACGGGATAAGGATTCCGAATTCGAACAATAACTACGAAATAAAGCTTGAACTAAGGGCCAAACGAAAAAACGGAAAGTAAAAGAAAAAAACTGGAAAAAGAGGAAGTGGGGAGGTAGGAAGCTGCTTTGTTTCCGCCAGAGTTTGAAAAATGTTTTCTCACAGAAAGCAATTTATTTCTGCCTCGAGAATTTTTTCTTCCATTTCCCCCTCCCCCTTCTCACCTTCTTCGTACGAACTTGAGCTCACTTTTTCCCCCATTCTTCCCCAAAAAACGTCGATGAGAGAAAAATAGGAAAGAAAAGTACGACCAATGAAAAGAAAATAAGAGAAAAAAATAAAAAAAAATAAAGAAGGAATAATAAATAATAATCACACTAGAAAAAGAAAAAAAATTAGAATCTTTTGATAGAAAACGAGCGAAAAAAAATGCATAAAAATATCCTCTGACATCCCATAGAACCATTGCGGAATAAGGAATGATTTTTGGAAGGAAACGTATCAGTCGAAGATGCCGAACTGTGATCCTTTGATTTTTAGATATTTTTTTTACTTTTTTCTTTTTCTCCTTCTAGATTCATGAACAGTGGAATCTCTTTTAGTTATTCGCTGTCTGTGACTTTCGGAATGATGTTCCGGGAAATAAATGGATAAATCATCGATTTTAATTTATGTGAGACATCCAGATCCCAGAAAACATCCCACTCCAGATTCTTTAATTTTTCAGACACGGATCACAATTTTGAGTTCTGAAAATCAGTCAATTAATATTAATATGTCCTGTCATGTATTACTCATGTAAGATGAGTTCTTCTATTAAGATATACTACACCTATCAAAAAGAGAACTTGGAATATAAATTATTTGATTTGGAAGACATCTTTTTCGAAAGTCCCAGATTGAAACAGCAGGTAATTTCTTGCAGAGATAACGCATGCAAAGATTCTTGTCTAAATTCAACAAAAATTCGAAACAAATCCACACCCCACCACCAATTTTTCTTTTTGGGTTACTTTAATCATCTTTTTTACGGGTAGGGTTGTCAGCACTAGGCCCAATGCTCTTACAGTCATAGGAGACCGGACCTACGGTTAAAAGTGAATTCGGAGCCACTACAAACATCCATATCAACGCCGGGACTCGAACCCGAAACCTGTGGTTCCGAGTGCCAGAGCGTTAGCCACCCGGCCATCAGGCCCCAATTATGTGTTATATGGATTAAGAAACAATATAAAGGTCCTAAGGTAATATAATTAAAATAATTAATTTTTAAATTAAAAGAATATATTTTTAATACAGTTATGTAGTATCAGAAATATTACATATTTCATTCTTTTTTTATTATCTGTCATTAATGTGTTGTTCTGGTAAATATTCTAAATAAATTAATTAGTTTATTTTTTTTTCGCAATGGCAAGAGAAAATGACAAACTCTTATGAGTTCAAAACAGTGTAATCCAAGATTATACAAGAGCCACTTTAGTCAATTTCATAGAGGTCACCATGCAAGTTATCTTAAAGTTTGAGAAACTATATGCTCAGCGGGACACAAAGTTGTAGGAATCCAAGTTATGGATTTGCTTTCTGTACATGATTTATTTGCATGTGCTTAAAAGTATTTTTCTGTACGAATATGTTTCGATATCCAATTTTTATTATGATTCTTTAGGGATGAAAAATTTTTAGCTATAAATAAACTCAAGTTTTCAAACTTTAATAATAGCTACCAACCCATGTAAAAACTTTTTTGACACAAACCAATTAAGGATTCAGTTTTTTTACTGCTCTGCATACATCATTCTCTGCTGTAAGACTCATAAATAAATTTCTCTCTGTTGCTGTGCCATTCGGTAAATAGCGTTTTGTGGCATCAAAACACAGAGGGAAGAACATCCATTTCTTTTATGCAGCCAGACTGAATTCGCTACGAATTCCCTTTAAAAACGCGAAAAGGATTCCAAATTCCGAACAATAACTACGGAATAAAGCTTGAACTAAGGGCCAAACAAAAACGGAAAGTATAAAAAAAAAAAAAAAAAAAAAAGGGGAAAAAAAAAAAAAACTGGAAAAAGAGGAAGTGGGGAGGTAGGAAACTGCTTTGTTTTCGCCAGATTTTGAAAAATGTTTTCTCACAGAAAGCAATTTATTTCTGCCTCGAGAATTTTTTCTTCCATTCCTTCCTTCCACCATCCACCTTCCTCGTTCGAACTTGAGCTCACTTTTTTCCCCATTCTTCCCCAAAAAACGTCGATGAGAGAAAAATAGAAAAGAAAAGTACGACCCCTGAAAAGAAAATAAGAGAAAGAAGAATAAATAATAATAATAATACTAAAGAAAAAAAAATTGGAATCTTTTGATAGGAACGAGCGAAAAAAAAAAAATGCATAAAAATATCCTCCGACATCCCATACAGCCATTGCGGAATAAGGAATGATTCTTCGAAGGAAACGTATCAGTCGAAGATGCCGAACTGTGCTCCTTTGATTTTTAAATAAATTTTATTTTACTTTTTCTTCTTCTTCTAGATTCATGAACAGTGGAATCTCTTTTAGTTATTAGCTGTCTTTGACTCTCGGAATGATGTTCCGGGAAATAAATGGATAAAGCATCGATTTTAATTTATGTGAGACATCTAGATTCCAGAAAACATCCCCCTCCAGATTCTTTAATTTTTCAGACACGGATCACAATTTTGTGTTCTGAAAATCAGTCATTAATATTAATATGTTCTGTCATTACTCATGTAAGATGAGTTCTTCTATTATGAATGCACTACGCCTATCAAATAGAGAACTTGGAATATAAATTGGGTGATTTCTGGAAGACATCTTATGTTTCTCAAAAGTCCTAGATTGAAACAGCATTTGATTTCTTGCTGTGATCATGTACGCAAAGATTCTTGTCTAAATTCAACAAAAATTCAAAGCCAATCCAGTCCCCACCCAAGAATTCTTTTTGGGTGGCACTTTATACCTGGTAAAATAATCCATTCAGCGGCTTATACAGTTTTACATACTTCATGGCAATTGATAAGGATCTTCTATACGAAAAATTATCGGACAGCTATCCAATCACACAACAAAACAATTGATTTGAAAACTGAATCGAAAAGGTATTCCGACAAGAATATTAATTGAGTTTATGTTCTGGTAGAATATTCTGTATATATACTGAATAAATTAGTTTGTACTTGTGTTCTGAAAGATGCATTGCTTCCGCCAGTTTTTGTGTTGCATTCTGTACATGATTTATTTGCATACATTTGAAAGTATAGTATAGCTCTTATATAGTTTTATAAACTGCATAGCAGTTGATAAGGATTTTCTTTATGAAAAATTATCCGATAGCTATGCAATCATAAACGAAAGAATAGCACTGATAACTGAAAAGAAACGATTATTGTTCCGCAAGAATTCTAATTGACTTTATGTTCTGATAAAATATTATGTTCTGGTATATATTCTAAATAAATTAATTAGTTCTTGTTGTGTTCCGAACTGGCAGTGTTTTTTTTGCAATGGTAAGAGAAAATGACAATCTCTTATGAGTGCAAAACAGTGTAATCCACGATTATACAAGAGCCACTTTAGTCAATTTTATAGAGGTCACCATGCAAGCATCTTTAAATTTGAGAATCTATATGCTCAGCGTGACACAACGTTGTAGGAATCCAAGTTATGGATTTGCTTTCTGTACATGATTTATTTGCATGTGCTTAAAAGTATTTTTCTGTACGAATATGTTTCGATATCCAATTTTTATTATGATTCTTTAGGTATGAAACATTTTTAGTGATAAATAAACTCAAGTTTTCAAAACTTAACGACTTAACCAATCCATGTAAAAACATTTTTGACACAAACCAATTAAGAATTCAGTTTTTGTTACTCTCTGCATAAATCATTCTCTGCTGTAAAACGCATAAATAAATCCCCATCTTTTGCTGTGCCGTTCGGTAAATAGCGTTTTGTTGCATCAAAACACAGAGGGAAGAACATCCATTTCTTTCATGCAGCCAGGCTGATTTAGCTACGAATTCCTTTCAAAACGGGAAAAGCATTCCGAATTCCGAACAATAACTACGGAATAAAGCTTGAACTAAGGGCCAAACAAAAACGGAAAGTATAAAAAAAAAAAAAAAAAAAAAAAAAAAAAAAAAAAAAGAGGAAGTGGGGAGGTAGGAAACTGCTTTGTTTCCGCCAGATTTTGAAAAATGTTTTCTCACAGAAAGCAATTTATTTCTGCGTCGAGAATTTTTTCTTCCATTCCTTCCTTCCACCTTCCTCGTACGAACTTGAGCTCAATTTTTTCCCCATTTTTCCCCAAAAAACGTCGATAAGAGAAAAATAGAAAAGTCGAACCCCCGAAAATAAAATAAAAGAAAGCAAAAAAGAAAAAAGTGTGAAAGAAGAATAAATAATAATAATACTAAAAAAAGAAAAATTGGAATCTTTTGATACAAAACGAGCAAAAAAAAAAAAAAAAAAATGCATAAAAATATCCTCTGACATCCCATACAGCCAATGCGGAATAAGGAATGGTTCTTGGAAAGAAACGTATCAGTCGAAGATGCCGAACTGTGTTCCTTTGATTTTTAAATATTTTTTCTTTTTCTTCGTCTTGATTCATGAACAGTGGAATCTCTTTTATTTATTCGTTGTATTTGACTTTTGTGTGGAATGATGTTCCGGGAAATAAATGGATAAAGGATCGATTTTAATTTATGTGAGGCATCTAGATTCCAGAAAACATACCCCTCCAGATTCTTTAATTTTTCAGACACGGATCACCATTTTGTATTCTGAAAATCTGTCATTAATATTAATATGTTCTGTCATGTATTACTCATGTAAGATGAGTTCTTCCATTATGAATGTACTACGCCTGTATAATAGGGAACTTGGAATATAAATTAGGTGATTTCTGGATGACATCTTACGTTTCTCAAAAGTCCCAGATTGAAACAGCAGGTGATTTCTTGCAGCGATCATGTATGCAAGGATTCTTGTATAAATACCACAAAAATTCAAAACAAATCCGGACTCCATTAGGAATTTTTTTTCTTTTGGGGCACTTTGTGGATGCTACAAATAATCCATTCAGCGACTTATACAGTTTTACATACTGCATGGCAATTGAAAAGGATCTTCTTTATGAAAAATTATCCGATAGCAATACAATCACAAACAAGAGAATAGCACTGATCACTGAAAAGAAACGATTATGATTCCGATAAGAATTCTAATTGACTTTATGTTGTGATATATTATTATGTTCTGGTATATATTCTAAATAAATTAATTAGTTCTTATGTTCCGACCTGGCAGTGATTTTTTTTTTGCAATGGCAAGAGAAAATGTCAAACTCTTATGAGTTTAAAACAGTTTAATCCACGATTATACAAGAGCCACTTTAGTCAATTTTATAGAGGTCGCCATGCAAGTTATTTTAAAAGAAATTTGGGGACCTATATGTTAAGAGTGAAACAAAGTTGTAGGAATTCAAGTTATGGATTTGCATTCTGTACATGATTTATTTGCACGAGTTTGAAAGTATTTTGCAGTACGAATATGTTTCGATATACAATTTTTATTATGATTCTTTAGGAATGAATCATTTTTAGTGATAAATAAATTCAAGTTTTCAAAACTTAACAATGGCTACAAATCCATGTAAAAACATGGAAAATATTTTTGCCTCAAATCAATTAAGATTTCAATTTTTTTACTCTCTTCGTACATCATTCTGTGCTGTAAGACGCCTAAATAAATTTCCCTCTGTTGCTGTGCCCTTTTGTAAATAGCGTTTTGTTGCATCAAAACACAGAGGGAGAAACATCCATTTCTTTTATGCAGCCAGGCTGAATTCGCTACGAATTCCCTTTAAAAACGGGAAAAGGATTCCGAATTCCGAACAATAACTATGGAATAAAGCTTGAACTAAGGGCCAAACAAAAAACGGAAAGTAAAAAAAAATGAAGAAAAATCTGGAAAAAGTGGAAGAGGGTAGGTAGGAAGGTGCTTTGTTTCCGCCAGAGTTTGAAAAATGTTTTCTCACAGAATGCAATTTATTTCTGCCTCGAGATTTTTCTCTTCCATTTCTTCCTTCCACCACCCCCACCTTCCTCGTACGAACTCGAGCTCACTTTTTTCCCCATTATTTCCCAAAAAAACGTCGAGAGAAAAATAGAAAAGCACAACCCCTAAAAGAAAATAAGAGAAAAAAGAGAAAGAAGAATAAATAATAATACAAAAAAAAAAAAAAAAAAAAAAAAAAAAAAAAAAAAAAACTTTTGATAGAAAACGAGCGAAAAAAAAAATGCATAAAAATATGCTCTGGCAGCCCATACAGCCATTGCGGAATAAGGAATGATTCTTGGAAGGAAACGCATCAGTCGAAGATGCCGAACTGTGTTCCTTTGATTTTTAAATATTTTTTATTTTAATTTTTCTTCGTCTAGATTCATGAACAGTGGAATCTATTTTAGTTATTCTCTGTCTTTGACTTTTGGGATGATGTTGCGGGAAATAAATGGATAAAGCATCGATTTTAATTTATGTGAGACATCTAGATCCCAGAAAACATCCCCCTCCGGATTCTTTAATTTTTCGTACACTGATCCCAATTTTGTGTTCTGAAAATCAGTCATTAATATTAATATGTTCTGTCATGTATTACTCATGTAAGATGAGTTCTTTTATTATGAATGCACTACACCTATCAAATAGAGTACATGGAATATAAATTAGGTGATTTCTGGAAGACATCTTATGTTTCTCTAAAGGCCCAGATTGAAACAGCAGGGGATTTCTTGTAGCGATCATATATGCAAAAATTGTCTAAATTCAACAAAAATTCAAAACAAATCCAGTCCCCACTCACGAAATTGTCTCTTTTTGGGGAATTTTGTACATGCTAAAATAATCCATTCACTGTTTTTACAGTTTTACACACTGTGTGGTAATTGATAAGAAACCATTTATGAAAATTATCTGACAGCTATCCAAAACATTTGAATTGAAAACTGAAGAGTAAAAGTATTCCGACAAGAATACTAATTGAGTTTATGTTCTGATAGAATATTCTGTATATATTCTGAATAAATTAATTTGTTCTTGGGTTCCGACAGTCGCATTGTTTCCGCCAGTTCTTGTGTGCAGAGGTTAAGGTCTTGTTTTTAAGAGTTCCAGGAGAAAAAGATCTCCGCATCTCTTTTACAGAAATTAGAATTAATAAAATTTATTCCTATAAGAGTATTGCATAGTGAAAAAACAAAAAGAGGAAATTTAGGATGACTACCGAACTCAGGTTAGAAAAATTAAAGTAAAATTTTAATCATGAACAAAATTTAAAGTGTTAGTAAAATATTAACGATTTTAAGATTAAATATTTGCATACATTTGAAAGTATTTTGCTGTACGAATACGTTTCGATATCCAATTTTTATTACGGTTCTTTAGGGATGAAACATTCTTGGTGATAAATAAACTCAAGTTTTCAAAACTTAACAATGACTTAACCAATCCATGTAAAAACATTTTTAACACAAACCAATTAAGAATTCAGTTTTTTTACTGCTCTGCATACATGATTCTCTGCTGTAAGACTCATAAATAAATTTCTCTCTGTTGCTGTGCCATTCGGTAAATAGCGTTTTGTTGCATCAAAACACAGAGGGAAGAACATCCACTATTTTTATGCAGCCAGGCTGATTTCGATACGAATTCCTTTAAAAATGGGAAAAGGATTTCGAATTCCGAACAATAACTACGAAATAAAGCTTGAACTAAGGGCCAAACGAAAAGCGAAAAAAGAAAAAAACTGGAAAAGAGGAAGTGGGGATATAGGGAGCTGCTTTGTTTCCGCCAGAGTTTGAAAAATGTTTTCTCACAGAAAGCAATTTATTTCTGCCTCAAGAATTTTTTCTTCCATTCTTTCGTTCCACCACCCACCTTCCTCATTCGAACTTGAACTCGCTTTTTTCCCCATTCTACCCCAAAAAACGTCGATGAGGGAAAAATAGAAAAGTACGACCCACAGAAAAGAAAATAAGAGAAAGAAAGAAAGAAAAAAGAGAGAATAAATAATAATAATAAAAGAAAAATTGGAATCTTTTGATCGAAAACGAGCGAAAAAAATGCATAAAAATATCCTCTGACATCCCATACAGCCATTGCCGAATAAGGAATGACTCTTGGAAGGAAACGTATCAGTCGAAGTTGCCGTACTGTGTTCCTTTGATTTTTAAATATTTTTTCTTTTACTTTTTCTTCTTCGTCTAGATTCATGAACAGTGGAATCTCTTTTAGTTATTCGCTGTCTTTGACTCTCGGAATGATGTTCCTGGGAAATAAATGGATAAAGTATCGATTTTAATTTATGTGAGACATCTAGATCCCAGAAAACATCCCCCGTCTAGATTCTTTCATTTTTCAGACACGGATCACAATTTCGTGTTCTGAAAATCTGTCATTAATATTAACATGTTCTGTCATGTATTAGTCATGTAAGATGAGTTCTTCTATTATGAATGTACTACGCCTATCAAATAGAGAACTTGGAATATAAATTAGGTGATTTCTGGAAGACATCTTACGTTTTTCGAAAGCTCTAAAATGAAACAGCAGATGATTTCTTGCAGAGATCATGTATGCAAATATTCTTGTCTAAATTCAACAAAAATTCGAAACAAATCCATTCCCCAATCTAATCCCAGCAATTTTTTCTTTTTATATTATTTTGCGCATGGTAATATTATTCATTTTGTGGCTTATACACTTTTACATACTGCGTGGCAATTGACAAGGATCCTCTTGATGAAAAATTATCAGATAGCTATGCAATGACAAACAAAAGAGTAGCACTGATCACTGAATAGAAACGATTATTGTTCCAACAAGAATTCTAATTGATTTTATATTCTGATAAAATATTATGTTCTGGTTGTGTTTCGATCTGGTAGAGTTTTTTATTTCCAATGGCAAGAGAAAAGGACAGACTCTTAGGAGATCAAAACAGTGTAAAACACACAAAATAAAAAAGATATCAATTAGAGAGAAAAGTCAATGTCTCATCAGCAAAGTTCTAGCGCTCCAATATCTTTTCACCTCTGAATCAGCACTCATATCCGGGCATCTTGCTATACGGTGTCTTTCCCACAAAGTAGGCAATTTGGGCTATCAAAACTGCCAATGGGTGCAGATGGCTCGCCAAACAGTTATATCCCACAGCAAGTTTCAATATCGTAGCTGACTAGGGAATGTTGAATTTCAACTTTATTAGATTGGGACAGGCCGTCTTCATTCCATTATAAGACACTCAACCTACACGAAGTTCCGCGAAGGTAATCACTCTTGGAGATCATTCTTTTAAACAGGCTCTAAGTTCCTGCAGAAAATATTTCTTCTTTTTAACTATTACCAAGCAGTTTATTTAATTAAAAAAATAGTTCTTAATAAGTTATTTATACAGTTTAAATCTTGAATTTCCAGACAGACATAGTTACGTACATATTTAACTATATAATGTAGTTATCCTTTACAACATACAAACAAAAGCCAAGCGTTTTGAAGAAGAAGGAATAGTTTTGATTGATTTTAAATAAAAATTAAAATTTTTATAAAGAAAACAATGAATTTTTACAAGCAATATTAATTTTTTTTTTTTTTTAAGACATGGAAATTCGCATCTTATAGTTATCTATAACACCTAGTAAAATACATCGTGGTATTACCGAACACCAAGTCATTTCTATTGGCAATATTATTTAATCTATAGTATACGGTTGGAAGCTTCAATGAGCAGAAATATTTATGTGTTAAAATGTTTTTAATCTGTTATAAAAGCTCAAAATTTTTTTTTCTCATAATCAAAAATTGCTGGTATTTACAGATTTTCGAATTTAATCCCTATCGGCAGTTCTGGTCTCAAGAACTTTCCTTCCTTCCTACATTCTTCTCGCCCCTATCTATCGACAGGGTGTGTGTGGACACGGTGGTTACAACTTTCGGGATGAGGGGTCGGGGGAGACAGAAGCTTTTAAAATCCATTTTCCGGATCAACGGCGAAGGCGTTTAAGAATCAGCGAGGCGCGATTTCCGGGAAAACGGGAAGAGGCTTTAAACTGTCATCGGCTCGAATTCCGGAAGGATAATCCATTATTTCTTGACATTCCATTCCAGCAGGAACATTTACCCTTCGAAATTCTCACTTTTTCCGGTCCCCCCCAACCTTTGCTTTATCATTCCCCCCCTTTCGAACTTTTCTTGGTGGCCTTCCGAAACTGAGTAATGAACCCAGGAATCCCAGAGGAGTCGAGTCCCGGATTTATTTCTCATAGAACGGGAACAAAGTGGCATCTTCCGTTCCCGGACTCGTTTTCTGGTCTGGTATATCGGTTTTCTGGACGATTTCTCCCCTCTTTTCCGCTTAATGAAGATTGAGGTGTTGGATTCCGGTTGTCCATCAATATCCGGGGAAGGAAAGTCCGAGGGCACAGTTCCCGAAGAGTGCCGGATTGGCGATGTTACAAGGTTGTGAAGATACTTTGTGCTGTGCATGGTTTTGAAGATGCTTTGTGCTGTGCATGGTTTTGAAGATGCTTTGTGTTGTGCATGGTTTTGAAGATGCTTTGTGTTGGGCATGGTTTTGAAGATACTTTGTGATGTTACACAAGTATGAGAATTTTTAATATCAAAAGGCAATTTGCTGTAGATGTTAAAAGCATGATCCAAAAGTCGATATACCAATGAATTTACTAATAATGTTTCCTTATAAATGATAGCACATACTTGTAACTACAGGTGAACACAATTTTTTCTCAGTCCTACAGAATCCCTCTAGTCAGTCAGTTTCGGCGGTGCCAGGGATGTTTGTAGTAGTGGTTCGGGACCCGCTTTAAACTGTTGGTCCCGGTCTGTTTAACCCTCGTGTGCACAAGATGACCATATAGCGACAAACCAAACTATAAAATGTTTAACTTTATAATGGCCTTAAATTAACAAATTTTGGTCAATATTGAAAGTCAATCGCAAAATGCAAAGAGCTGGATGGATAATGATGAAATAAACTTTTCACTAGCTTCTGTTATATGAGCGTTATATTCTACTAAGTTGTTTACAAAACATTAAAGAAATAGAATTACTAATGACTGTTTATGGATTATTACTTGAAGGAGTTACATTAATTTTTATACACAATTATGAATAACAAAATATTAAAATATTAAGTCTAAAGTCTTAAAATAAAACTTTAAAAATTTTTCGAATTAGTATAAAAAAAGTAGCATGTAACGAGCCTTCTTGCACTTAATCTTAAACCTCAGTTGTAATGGTGAAGTATTTCAGGCCCAAATTTCTCTGAACTGGGAAGAACCAACTTGCAGAAACTTAATAGTTGATAAATAAATTAAAAAAAACTTGAATCGTGAACTTTTCGTCCTATTTTTGACAATGAATCACTCGATATCTGTTGTGATTAAATAATCTTGTTTTAACACTAACAACGAACTAAACATATACATGTGGACACTTTCATTGAATATGAATTTTAAGTATTTATAAAGATTCATTTTTTTCCGTGAAAAGTTATTTTGTAACATATAATTGTCCGAGGATCAACTACATTCATTGCATTATGAAATTTTTAAACAGAAAAGTAACATACAATTTACTTTAAAAGAAACAATGCTCTATCCAATCTGCAATTATTGGCCGACAAAATGCAAACAAGGTAAGCATCAAAAGTTTCGCAGATCCATTGCTAAAAAAAAAAGAAAGAAAAGATAATTATATCAATTCCCCACAAGAGGGTAAAATTTAACTGCCTTTCCACAGCCACAGAAAATTTATTTTATGTCTCTTTGCAAGGCTTCTAGAATAATTTCGCTTTTTCTCCTATCCACAAGACACGATCCAATTAACAGCCGTCTGGTGTTTTTTCTTGTGAGCCTTTTCAGTTAACTCTTAAAAAAATTTTGTTAACTTACATTGCCAAACATTTTTTCTTTTCTGTCTCCAAGTCAATCAACTTAGCTGTAGTTTTACTTTTTGTGTACATCAAATATTTATCGTACATTTGAAGTAAATCATTTATTACACCAGATTGGAAATTATTTATACTAGTACACGTACAATAAAAATATGCGCATAATTTTCATTATTTACAAAGTATTTTTCTCTAAAAATATAGATAAATTGATTATTCTTATTTTTCATGGTTTTTGTCAAGCTACTACAAGTTGATCAATAGGATTAAAGTATTAAAAACGTAAATGTGCCTAATTCGTGGCTCAGTGGCAACGCGTGCCGCTGGTAAGCATTCAATCAACTGGCAGCATTGTTGTAGACACTGTTTCAAAAAATGAGGAGACGAGATGGCGTTTGGGATGTTCATCATCTTGCCTCGTTGGCCAGACTACCTGGTGGGAGTTTTCAGGGTTTGCTCCCATACGATACTCAAATGCGGGATAGCTTCCTCTTGTATTCATTCTTCAACATCATGGAGCCAAGTCAGACTTCTATTTACGGGTGCTCCGTTCACAACAGAATCTGCCCCCCTTTTTCCCTCTTTCCATGAGACAACATGGGTTCTTGGACTTGGTCTAGATGTTGCTGTCTACCAAGTGGGATAAAAAAAAACACTTTAAATTTCAAAAGTTAATTCAACAAATCTTTCCTATTCGAAATTGTCAATGCCAGAATGCGTTTTAATAGGATATTCGGAAAAATTTCCATTAAAAAAAAAGTATATTTAAAGTACGACATATTCAGTGTTATATTCTTTTTTTTTGTCAATGCTTCTATATTTCCAAAGAGATATAAATTAATCTTACTTGAAATATGTGGATTTGTATTTAAAAATATTGTTTTTCAAAAGTATATTTTTTGAAAAAAATTACAAGAGTTTTCAAACGGATGGTTTAAATTGTCAAAATGGATAACTAAAAGTATTCTTCATTGAGACATATTCAGTTATTTTTAAGCACACATTTTTTTTTTGCAAAATAAAGAACAACTATTTCATACAATACATAGCTAAATTTAAAGAATCCTTACTTATTTTTTATTGATAAAAAGGACTTTAAACACAAAGCATTTTTAAATGTCGTAGCAAGGAACGAAAACAAATTAAATACTTAATGTGCCGTATTTAACAATGGCATTTTTTTCAGCATTCAATTTACGCTTTTGGATATAATTTTAAGCCTCTCTTCTATTAAGCTGTGACACTAATGCATGACGGTAAAAATTTCAAGTTCTATTGCCAAACTTACTGGCAGTCCATTAACAAAATACTTCCATTAAAAATATTAACCGGAATTAATTTGTTCATTCACTAAAAATAAGTATCGAGGGAGAAACTGCTAACAGACATTCACCTATTATTCTATTCTACACCAAAGAAAAAAAATGTAACGAGTCTTCTTTATTCGTGAACGAGTCTTCTAACGAATTGTATTTTTTTTGTCCTTCTTTTTAATGAGCTGTAAAATGCATTGAGGATTTAAAAAACTATTAATAGAATGATGAAATCAGTGAGTGTTTATTAAAAATAAATTACACGGACTGCTTTTAATTACTTCTTTTTTTCTATCATGATTTTAATGAGCTATCCCTAAAGAGCTGTGACTTAAAAGATTACCACTTGAATAAAAAAAAGAGTTTTATATTAATGGTTTTTCTCCCAAAATTATTTTGAATCGTTTTTGAAAAAGTAATTGCTTTCGGAAAACCGACTTCTGAATAATCAAGGGCTAAATAGAGGTTCCAGATGAATTTGTATTTGAAATTAAGATTTATTTATAATTCAATTGTTTTAATAGTTTTTTTTCCAATTAAATTTAATGTGAACGAATTAAAAATGTTTGATTTTTTACATTTTAAACTTTGTTTTTTAACGTTTGTAATCTTTTACTTTTAGCTTGTATTATGTTCATTAATACAGTTATTTCCCCCCCTTTCATAATGTTATCTTTTTAAAAACTATAGACATCAATATTTTAGTTAACTGTAAAAGAATGATACTAGATTAGCTTAAGATTTTCTATTATGAATGTAAAAGAAATGAACTAATTTAGTATTAAACATGTTTACATAAATAAGTTAATTGTTCATTAAATCAGCTTATAATTTTCAGTTAAATCTTTGGCAAACTTTCGAAAATAATGTAATGTGTTCGTAATAAGATCTTGGAGGATACAAGAATAATGAATGAATGAATGAATGAGTGAGTGTAAGAACTAATAAATGTGAATAAATGAAAGAATTAGTGAGTAAAGGAACGGATAAATGTAATTGAACGATCGAATGAATAAATGTAATTGAACAATCGAATGAATAAATGTAATTGAACAATCGAATGAATAAATGTAATTGAACGATCGAATGAATAAATGTAATTGAACGATCGAATGAATAAATGTAATTGAACGATCGAATGAATAAATGTAATTGAACGATCGAATGAATAAAATGTAATTGAACGATCGAATGAATAAATGTAATTGAACGATCGAAATAATGAATAATAATGAAATTGAACGAATGAATAAATATATATAATAGAACAAACGAATGAATAAATGTAATTGAACGATCGAATTAACGAATAATAATGCAATTGAATGTTTATTGAATAATAATGACACCTAAATGACAATAATAAAAGCATTTCCGTTACATTTATTTTCATTTCATTTCAGTATTTCCTTTCTTTCTTTATATTTCATTTGGAAGCATATAAGTTCATTTATTCATATACTAGCTAGAATGGCCCGACGTTGTTCAGTTCAGTGAAATGACGAATTTTTTACTTTAATAAGTTTATTTATAAAAGTATGCAGGAAAAGTGCAAAGAAATTCAGAGTAAATTTCCTGGGAGATATGCCTAACATAATATTAAATTCACATTTTTTTCATTCAAGACGGTGGAAAGTCTAATATAACCTTTTCATAAATGCCATTTTGGGTTGGGGACATTTTAATATCACCACGGAAAGTAGTTTTAATAAAGAAACATAACTAATATCTCACAAAGCGGGGAATAAATAAAAAGTAAAAATAACAATAATAATAAACTACAGACAACAATCTTGTAGAAAATGTATTATTTTGACTCACCGACAACATTATAAACTTCGGGCATTATAAATATAATGTATGAAATCAGTAATTGAGTTATTTGGTTTTTGGTATAAATAGCTTTGTATAATAAATAATTATTAGTATATAATTTTTTTAAATTACAGCAGAATCGAACTTTCGAAAATTCGTATTTTAAAAATTATTATTGATTATTATCTATTATTGAAAAATTTTTCGATTAAAAAATAACATTTGTTGTATTTATTTTTGATTTATTACAGTCTTATCAAAACAGGAACAACATATAAATATTTTATTTATTCTGTTACTCGAAAATAAAAAAAATATTCATATAAATTATTATAAAAGTGGAATATTTGAAATGAATGAAAATATATTAAAAAATTTAAAAAAAAAATCTTCAAAAATTTATCATTTTAATAGGAAATTATCAAAATCATATACAAAATAATTATTCGTCCCTTTCATTTAAGTATTTATAAACTACTTAATAATGAGAATAAATTAAAGCAAAATTTGAATTGTTGAATAAGAAGATTTAAAATAAATGATAGATTAAGAAGTTAAATTAAATTAATTGAAAACTTCAAGAAATTTTAAAATATTGGTTAAGCCGATTTGCTATAAACATTATAGATTATTTAATGAAAAAAATATTAGGATTATTGTGTGACTTTTTTATTGTGTTTCTCAGATGTTCCGCATAAATCGTAATAAATTAAAGATCAAGGGAACAAATCGTTGAATTCATTTTAAATCTTATTGTTATTATTTGTTTTTTTAATAATAATTTATCGTTATTCAAACTGAAGATTATTAAACTAAAAGTTCAAAAGCGAAATTTTATTATTAAAAATTAGTTCTTGTTTAATTAAAAAAAAATCAAGAAATATAAGCTCAGAACATATAAAATTGTCTACATTTAAAAACATTTTGCTTTATTATAAAATGTGTGAGATATTTAAAGCTATCGTTTGCAATTAATTTACTTAAATATTTTCTTTCATTCAAAATAAAAGTAGTATTTCCAGATTACAGAAAAGAAAGCGTTTTTAGTTTTAATTGATAAATTTAACTAAGAAAAGATATCTGTACATAATTAAAGGTTTGAGATTTTAAATAATTAATTTTAAATAATATAATTTTATTAAATACAACAAAAAGTTTAATCCATACATTCCCAAAAGTGCTCTTCATCTTTAATCGGCTGGTATTTAGTTTAAAGAGTATAAGATTGTTGTTTGGAAAACGAATTGAAAGCTAACATTATAATTCTTTTACTTTACTGTTTTATAATTTACCTGCCCGACTCGTGGATCGTCGCTGGTGAGCATTAGGGCGGTGGTTCAATTCACAGGACCTTTGTTGTAGACATTGTTTCAAAAAATCGATCGATCTCTCGATGGCGTTTGTGATGCTCATCAACTTGCTTTGTTCGTCGGACTACCTAGTGGGAGTTTTCTGGGTATTCTCCCATAAAATATGCAAATGTGGGGTATTTCCCACTAAAATCTCTCCCTTATTTTCCTGCTCTTCTTCAGTGTCACGCAGTCAAGCCAGACTTGTATCTACGGGTGCTCCATCACAATAAAAGCTGCCCCCCTTTCCTTCTTTCCTTGAGACCACACGGGTTCTTGGACTTGGTCTAGATGTTTATCAACTAAGTGGGATAAGAAATAAAAAATAACTTGATTAATAGAGCTAGCAGGTTTTTAAAGCTGTTCCTTCCATCGGCATGAAAATCTGAAAGAAATAAAAAAAATATATAAGGTTCTTATTTCATTAAAAATAATTAATAAAAATCTTTTCGTAATTTTTGGTTATGAGTTTTAAGAACGAATTAATGAATTCAGAAGACGAAAAAAAAAAAAAAATCATACATTATAAAATTGTCCACGTTGAGCGTACATGGGAATTTAAGAATAACTAGATTTCATACATTCTAGGGAATACATTCTTAAATGTAAAGAATCCATTTAAAAGTGAGTTTCTATCAGATACTAAAATTTCATATTGCAGAATGCCAGACAATCAGATCAAGCTTTCGATTGGCTGGCGTTCAACGACGTGAGATTTTAATATCCAGTAGAAACACAGACACACATTTTTAACGAATTCTAGGGGATGTTAAAATATTTACAAAAGAATATTATTAATTAGATTGAAATAGCATCAGTTCTTATCTATAGTGAATTCTTTGTTTTCATTACTGAAGTTTTATTTATATATTCTCCACCATGTAACCTCTTTGGCATCACAGGCTTCAGGTTTGAATTCCGGTGGTGGCGTGGATGTCTGGGAGAGGTTCGGAATGCATTTTAAACTGTAAGTTTCGGTCTGTTTATTCCTCGTGGGCGCAAGATGACCGTAGAGTGACAAATCAAACTATCACGTAACTGTAGAATTATTGGATTATTTTTAGCATTTAAATATAAAAAAAAATAAAGTTTGTAAAGAAATCCAAGTTAATTTTATTTTAAACCACAATTTGTTTTACATTTCATACATTCTAGTATTTTCATACAGAAATCTTTGTATATATTTTTTTTACCTTTCCTACTTTTTTTACATTTTTTACCTTTCCTACTTTTTTTACATTTTTTACCATGATTCCAACAGAGCGACACATTCTTCACATCTATTGCGATCATAACATTGAAACAAAACGTGTTTCTGAGTCCATCTCTCTGCTTCCACATCCCAATCCAACTTTTCAGAGCAAAGCGGGGGAGGGTTTGAGCGAAACAGACGATGCCATTTCCCCCCACCCCCCCGCGGCCCCCCCCCGCCGCGCGGGTTGATGTATCGAGCCCATCCGTCAGCCTGTTCGTCCCAACACGTGCAGATTATGACGCCATATCTCAGGGCCGGGGCGGCATTGACAAGCACTTTGTTCTTGTCTGTGGGAGCGCCCCTGGCACCTGTCGATAAACAATTCGCATCGCTGCCCCGCAAGATTTTCTTCCTTCGGCTCACAGGAATGCCGGGGCTTTCGGGCTTAGTGGGACCTGCGAATAATGCCATCCATTCAATGAACATTACTTATGGGCTAATTAAAAGCAGCATTATTGAAAGGAAAGTTGCTATGGATTGTTGTTGACAAGAAACATTAACACATTGAAGTGTAATATTTCTAGTGAATTTGTTGAGGGATTTCTAAATTTTTTTAGTATATGACCTCTGTAAACGGACCTAAATGAGGTCTTGGCTTAAATGAAATCTTGGCCTAAAATTATAGTGTCAACCCTCTCATAGTTGAGAAATTACTCACTGGCCTGAGCTTTCTTACTTTTCTAATTATTGGAAATGGGGTCCTGATGGCCGAGTGGCTAGCGCCACAGGTTTCGGGTTCGAATCTTGGCGGGGCCATGGGTGTTTGTAGTGGTTCGGAATTCATTTAAAGTTGTAGGTCCCTGTCTCATATAACCGTAGAGGGTCACAGAACTCAATCAGACTTCTTCTTACCCACATCATTCCCAAACTGTAAAGGGGCAACTCAGCTCTAGGCACAGTGGTGTGGTGTAGTAGTAGTAGCAGTAGCATTTATTGGAAATGGCCTGACTATCAATGGTTCGACGCGATGTGGGTGGTTTGCAGAGAAAAACGACAATCGAGCTGGAAATTTTTTCTGCTTTCCTTTCTTTTCTTTTTCCCTTCTGGATATTGAAGCAGCTAAAATTTTGAGACACATTTGTAATGTACAGTTTGAAATTATTAATTTGCGAACGTTTTATTTATTTTTCTTTGGATTGATGAAGGAAACACGCTGTGTCAGACTGAAAAACAAACCTAAAACACCTTTAAGAGACAACAGGGCGAAAGAGGAATTTCGACCGCAAATGTCAGAGGTGATCATATGAGAAGTGTAGTAGGAAAATATTCACTGAATGGATTAACAGGTAGAATTTTTTTTGCACTGGTTTTCTTCGTGCTGTAGCTCGTGCAAGATGTAGAGGATTCGATTTCATTGAGGATTGGAAAAAAAAATGCCCCTTTTAATTATTAGCACGTTGGTCTTCCCAGCTAGGTGAACAGGGTTCGAAATCCACCCAGAAAAGCCAAACTCCCACGGGAGAGAGGGGAACGATAAATCTTTATATCAGAAAACTTTTTCATTAGAGGATAACATGCGAGGAAAACCGAGTAATCCTCCTAGATGCCATTTTCAAAGGTGTCCAAAATATGTTGGAAAAATGTGAGTGCACAGAACAGGTAAAGCACCCAGGTAAATAGTTCTCTGGTAGATGAAAAGACAAAACCAGTAAAGGCTCTAGATGTCATATATTGGGAGCTGTCTTCAATTATGGAGTTTTCCGCGCTGCTTTTCGCCGCTTTCCTCTGAAAAATTGATAATACATGTAAAGCATCCTGGGTAACTTTGAATCTGTCACTTCAAGCCCGAGTAGGTTGATGAATATCGTGAGGGATTTCCGAAAGCGTGAAGCCTGCTTTGAAACATGGCAAATGATGCCAATCCAAAATGTGGGTGTATTGTAACAATCTGTTCAGTGATACGTCCCATGAATAGGATGCGTATCTATCATTTCGGCCAAGAAGAGCCTTGATGGATAGTTCACTGGGTTTCAGAAAACGGGAATGTTGGTTTCACAAATCGACATGTCATGGTAAACCGAAAACTTCTGGCACCACGAGTACTTGATAATACCTGTAAGAGGGGAAAACGCATATCTTCCCTATCCGATGGGGGAAATGCATCAGATTGGAATTGGAATTGACTGAGGCAAGACCTCATTAGGAATCGATATAAACCGGTTTGGGGAATTATGTTATAGATCTATAAAGATTTATATATGTGTTGTGTGTGTGTATTATCAAGTGTCATGTAAAAGAAAATAATAAAAAGGCAAATTGGAGTCATTTCATCACAGCTTGTATGTATAATAGGAGATGCCCCAAGTTTATACGGGAATTTGAAGTGCCAGAAAAACTAATGCATTTCTAAAATATTTAGATAAATTTTTAGCAAAAGAATAACTATTTTAGAAGATACACACTTGAGCATTTTCTTTCGCTAAATTTATATTCCGAATAAGCAATTGTAAAAGTTTCACATAAATGAACTTTTTGACTTCAAATTTCTTTACTATGCCGGTTTATTATGTAAAATGATTTTAAATTGAAAATTTTTTTTTTAAAAACTTAATGAATATAAAGTAACTATAAAAACTTAATGAACTCTTTAAATTTGAAAGATAATAATCATTATACGATTAATCTTTCCAGAAGCACGCCTAACGCACTCAAACATCACTTTCATCACTAGGAACTTCTCATTGCTGAACTCCCTTCCTCAAAAAGTAATTAACTGTGTCTCAAAAACTATTTGAAAGAAAGATTTGAAAGCGACTAGGACCATTGACTAGCCAGGAAACTCCCGGCTCATTTATCGCTGTCATGGTCTTAGTCCTAGAACAAGAGTGGGTTTCGTTGAGACATCTCGTTGTCCTCCGAGTCCATTTGTTTCAAAGTTAGGATAATTCCCATGGAAGATGGAGGGAAGTAAGAAAAAAAACCCAGTTTAGGCCCTGGATGTCCTCTTTGGGAGCTGCTTTCCCTTACGGGGGTCTTCGTCCCAAACGCTGCCATGACAAATGGATTTTCTTTGGAGCGATGCTTCCCGTTGCCTGCCCCCAGAAGATTGATCGGAAATTTTGGCCACCTTCCTGCTAAGAGGGAAGTTGAGCTGTTGCTGCACTGGATCTCGTTCCTTCAGGGAGTCATTTGTAAAAAAAGGACCTTTCTCACCTCACCCACCCCCCATACTTCCCTTTATTGAATCCAGTCGTAATAGAAGCCATGGTCTTCCAGAAATGGCTGGCGGTTTGATGATGGGTGGGAGAGATACATGATGAATCTGGTAATAAAGAAGAACTAAAAGATTATTTGATAGATATCCTTTTCCCAGAATGTGTCCTACCGGATGTAGTTAGAGAGTAAGAAATGCTATTTTTTATGTGTCCGTATGTCTTTCTTGTTACAGAAATGAGGATTAACTAAAAGGATTCAAATAGTTTAAAAGATTTACAAATATTTAAATTTTCAACAAATTATTATTCTTGCAACAGCTAGCAGCAAAAATTAATACTCAATATTATATTAATTTTTTTGATTCTCATACCACAAAAAAAAAATATGACTAACATGAATATTGCATGCATGTTAGTCACATGTCGATTTATTTACAATTTTTTTAATGTGACACATATATATACTGCCATACATTAATTTGTTTATGTACAATTTTTTGAATAAGATCAACATGAATGCTGTATACATTAATGAAATTATTTATAACTTTTTGAATTACTTGGAATAATATTAGTTGAATCCGTTGAAGGTTCAAAGTAGGTTTGACTGAGAAAGACTGTAGATAAATACTAAAGTAAATTGGAAATTTGTTTTTGATTGAAGTAAACTGAAAAATATATTTTTTTATATGGCCAAGATTTTTCATTTAAAGAGCCAAAATGTTTTTCAATTAAAATGCAAGAAAAACATTTTTCATTGTTTTTGAGTTTCTTATGAGAATTTGTGTAAGAAATAAAAAAAAAGAGATGGATTTGCAGACATTTTTCCTCGTCAAATTATTATTTTTATGAAAAACTAGGACGACGGCTTAGAGCACAACAATTCCTTTTTGCTTTCATACCAATGGAAAAAATCAGACTGTAAATTCTATGTAGTTAATCAGTTTACTTGCAAATGTAGAAATATTTATCATAATATTCGTTCATATCTTTCAAAATAACGAAATAAGAATAGAAGATCTTTCTTATTGGATCCTTACACAGTTTTGAATGAAAAAGAAGAACAGTTTTAACCAAATTTTGTATAATAACAGCTGTGAGTAAATTCTTTGAAGTAATAATGATCTAGAATTATCTATGGCTGGTTTTGTAGAAAGTTTTAATCTGCTACGAGATGAAATACAACTTTAATGTGCTTTACAAAGTAATAATGGAATCACACATGGTGAAAAAAATTAGAAACTAAATTTTGTTTTATATAGTATTAATAATCAAGCAGTCAGTTTATGTCTCATTTTATTATTATGTTTGATTAAAATTAATTTTTCTGATAATGATTAAAACTGAACTAGTTAGAAAATATTCTGACTTCTAAGATAAGTAAGTTTGGCTCTATTTCATATAGCATTATTTGTCGAAAGAACTAATATTATTTTTTTAATGTGATTGAAGTTTATATTATATTTACTTTAAATTTGTAAAATACTTTACGGCAATTTTAGATGATTTACCAAAAGAGAAAATTTTGTGAAGAGCGTGATGTCTTCTAATAATGTCTGATCACAACTAATAGATATATATATATACTCGTATATATAAGTATGTAATAACCACATTTTGCTTTTTTTATTTCTCTAACTCCAATGAAAAGATTCACTTATTGCGCTGAATTCCTACTAACTTTGAGTTTCACATTTTCTTATAAAAGTCTTCCTGCCTGTTTTATAACCAATTATGGCCTTAACATTTAAGGCCTTAACAACTTTCTTCCTTTCTCAGACTTTGCAAGTTATTAATCAGAACACTTTTGTTAATTTGTTTTTTTAGTTCATTCGCTATGACTGCCAGGCGCTTTATAACTTTTGCAGCTCTTGGACATGTTCTCTTCCATCTTCTGTCGTCTCCTAGAGCTATATCCCAACCTCGAAAAGTCTTTTAAAATGCTAATAAAATGAAGTAAATGGACTCGTGACTTTTCAATTATCGGCAAAATTCACTTAGTTTTGGATTACATTCTGTAACAGCTTCTAAGCTTCCTGCACACACACTTAATATTTTTTTAATGAATCCTAATTATTGCATAAATGTTATTCTGGTATGAAATTAAAGATGCCCACAAAGATGCATGAATATATATGATCGATTACATAAGTGTATGACATTGTAGGTATTTATCAGACGCACTCTTTGTTAAAAACTTAATTTGTCACTATACAGATCAGATTTACTCTACCTCATTTTGAACTATTTATGACTTTTTAAATGAGATAAAGGATTTTTGAAATTCCTTTATGTTATTCCTTTATGTTTCCTTTATGTTCCTTTCCTTTATTTATGTGGTGTCCCTTATTATGATCTTTTTTTTTTTGTTTTGGATTTTATGTTTGAAAAATACGTTTCAGCAATTACATGAACATTTAACAAAGGAAATTATTTTTTATTATCTTTCACAATTATCTAAATTACACATTTAAACTTCCAGAAAAGAGCTTCAAAATAACGCTGTTTTATTCATATCATTTTCATTGCTGCAATTCTTTTGCTTTTGGCTTCAGTGCATTTAAACGAGAACGCTTTGTGCCACTTCACTGTCTTGAGTTTTCTGTACTGGAAACAAGACCACGAAATAGTATGGCTTCTTCTTCTCTTGGAGCTTTCGTGATAAGGACGTTGATTATCTTCTGTCATCAGCATTATCGTTCTACAAATATCATTCGGTGGGTAGTTTGCAATTAGGTGGCAACGATGCCTAGGTCGTTTGGCGAATGGTACACGTGCGCTCTTCGAATGTACTTTTCTTTCATTCTACTTGAGAAGATGCTCGTGCCAGCAATGCTTGACGTGATATGGCAAGTTTATTGGAAGGGGTGAGGGTGTGGAATGTGTTGAGGTGGGTGGCGAAGTTCTGAAACTGGAATGGCAGCAATCAAGGTTTCAAGAAAATAGCTAATCATCAAGCCTTTCTAATGGGAGGAAGACGTCTTCATAGAAGAATCCTTTCAGGATCAAATTATACCTGATGTTTTGCTGTGTTCAATTGTTCCAATGGAAGAGTTTCTGGATTCTTTACGTTGAATGGTAGTCGAGTTAGTGGAAATAACTGTGATTTATTTTAAAGAAAATTGAAGTCATTTGGCAGATGAGAACGTGAATTTAAGAATTTAGGATGTTTAAATTTATGTATGAAATTTAAAACACAATATTTCCTAAACATTGTTCTAGCAATTCCTTTATGCAAATTGTGAAAAAAAATTATGAGACTATTTTTTATCATTTCTGATATAGAAATAATAGATGTTTAAGTTAATTTACTCTCAACAGAAATAAAAAAGGAAAATTTTACTTTGAATTAATAAGTTCTTTTGAAATTAAATTACTTTGCAAAATATAAAGATTCTAGGAATGATGTTTTGTACAGTTATGCATCTCGGAAATGATGTGATACCCTCAATAACTTATATAATTATCATTTAATCTTCACAAAAGTGGTAAGTGGGAAAATAGCTCGAATACAAAGAGAATTACCACACCCTTCAATGTAGTTGATTATCAAAATTAATTAAAAACTGTAAATTAACTAATTATTCGAAATCTTTTTTATGGAGAAACGCAAAATTTTTAACTCAATTGATGTTATGTGAAAATATGAATTTCATTCATAATAATTTTTACAACAAAATTCCAATTATTTTCAGAGTGGCAATAAAGGGCATGTGTCCAAAGTTACAATCGTTTCATTCATTAACTGAATATTTTGTTAACGTTATAATCACTAAAAAACAATAAATATTCCAATGATTCTATTGAAAAACGTTAGTAATTGATAAAAATCGTTAAAATTGTTTATTTAAATAACAGACAGTATTTTATAAATATATTTATATAGAGAGTATTGAGACAGATATTTATACAGATATTGTATAGATTATACGGATACTGTTGTATAGATATATTTTTATTATTTTAAACAATAGTATTATCTAGACTCAATATAATCTTTAATGATAAATTCTTATGATTGAGTGAATTATATTCAAAAAATTAAAATTCATTGCGATATATCGTAATAAAATTACATCATTTTTGTGTAAATGTCTTAAATTTTCTAAACAAATGATATGCAAGTAGAAACAAACTATGAAAACTACATTTTTTTTGACTAAGTTAGATGAACATTAGATTTATGAAATAATAAGCTTTGATTGAAAGTAATTGTAATAATTATTTTTTAAAAATATATGCCGAAGGGCGATGAGGGGAAAAAAAAAGGGGTTTTTTTTATTGCCCGGTATTACTATTTATAAAAGTAAAAATTTTGTTTTATAAGATTGCGATTCAAAAAGATTTTTCCTTGTTGTAAGGAAAACCTTATTTTAAACAAAAACTTATGAGATATAAATATGAAACAATATTTTAAATTAAGATTTTTCTCAAAAATATCCTAAAAATATATATAATCTTATAAATAAATAATTCTATAATTTTTTTTTCAGGAAGTTGTTTATAGATTCACGAATATTTGTAGATTCTTAAACAATGAAATTTCCCCTGCAAAAAAATCCTAAAAATGATTAATATGGTAGTTTTAATTCAAAACTTTTAAACCAAAGAGGGAGTATTTAAAACTAATCTAATTTGACCCATGAATCCGATTAACATTTTGACCACCAAATTTAATTAAACACCATTTCTGTTTCTTCTTTTATTTAATATATTAAGTGGTAAGTTTAATAATGAACGTGATACTTCTATAAGACGATTAAATAAATTAAAAAGGTTTCCTCTAGAGACACGAAAAAAAGAGAGTTCCGTATTTTTTTAGGATGGTATATTCAGAATTGTTGAAAATTCAAATTTTTCTAACATTAAGTGTTTTATAAATAATCTGGTTCTGATTTTATTTTTATGGCAATGCTAAGCAAAGAAAAATTGTAAAAGAAATGATAAATAAGTTTTTTAAATAAATTACTTTTAAAAGCTGATATGTTTCATCTCTCAGAAATAAAAAGTACATTTCTACTTGTAAAATTTACGTATTGTTTAATGTTACGCAATTAATAATGTTATGTTTTTTTGGTTTAATTTTGCAAAATTAATACAGAAGCATTACTTTGAGATTTCATATGAAAATTGTGAAATTTTTCAAATAATATTTGAAGTAACCGCTCAGAGTATTGATTTGAATGATTTAGAGCAGATTATTAGATATTTAACTTTATTAATTTTGAAAATACATTTTGTAGAAGTTAAAAAAATAACTTGTAAGTAAAAGTATTTAATTTGACAGTAATCCATGATTTAAAAGTTAGTCAACAATGAAAAGTTCAAAATGATAAATCTACAGTAAAGAAAGAAACGTATCTCTGGAGTGAAAGGAGCTTTTTTTTTATCCCGTTCCCACCCCAAAAAGGACAATAATGACTGTAATATACTAGACCAGTGGTCGCCAAAGTGGTTGATATCGATCGCCAATGACATCGTTAAGGGTCAATAAAGAATGTAAGACATCTCCGCACGTGCAATGCTTAATGCGGTTAACTAAATTACTTCAATCTGAATAGAAACTCAATATGGAGCTAGGAATAGAGGAGCAATATAAGATGGAGCAAGGAGTAAAGTATAGGATAAAAAGATGAATTTATAGGAGCAGTCTATGAAGAGAAGTAAGGTATTGGAAATAGCAGCAAAAACCAAACAAAAACCACCAAACATTAATTAATCATCCACAAAGAACATTTTATTATTGTCATTTTGTCATATAAATTAAACGTTATGCTATTAAAGCTTCCTATCCCATACGAAATGTTAAAAAGTATGCTAAAGATGAAAATTTCTTTGACTTTGTACTATAAAATACACTGCAAATACTGGCATAATACAGACATAATATCACTATGCATACAATACATATTGTAAAAGAAACAATGTAAAAATTAAGCTTTTTTTATTGTTCTGATATAATTATGAAATAGTAAAACAGGAAAGATGGATAAGTAGCAGCGAGGCGAGTAGAAATTCGAAGAATTTTAGAGACCCCTATTCTTGATGGAGAACTGCCTAATATTTCTAGAAAAAAGGAGCCCTTATATAAAACAATTTCGTGAGTAAACATCACTGTGTATTTAGTCATAGTGAGGTCATCTTGCGTATCCTTCCAGGTCACTAACCTTTAATCCACTCGATTTTTGGCTGTGGGGCTTCAATCAGATCTTCCTCGATTATCTGTCTTTACTCGAGATAATGAAATGTTCCTTTCGATTCCCACTCATATGTTGTGCAGTCCTGTCTACAACATTGTACCATAGCTTCAGGTACTGTAAAAGAAAGTGAAGCATTTATTATTATTAGCCTCACTTTTGCTGACACGTAAAGTGCCACTTATTTTGAGATCATACACACTCCAATGGCAAGTTTACATGACAACAGATATCAACAAAAAATATAAAGGACAAGATGACAATCACGACAGTAACGATGACAATAACAAGATGAAAGAACAAGATGAAGGAAACAAATGACATCAATTAATCTATCATCTTGAGTGTCTGGTAATCCAATAATGCTTCTATAAACAAACAGGAGGCAGTGAAGAACAGGGAGTAAGGTGCGTCATGTCCATTTCTTCCTGGTTATCACACAAGAGACAAAAAGGTTCATCAGCCAGATTAATATATATATATATATAATAAAATTCCATGTGATTTTAAACAGTATTAGAAGCACCATATTAGCTTGACTCGTAGCCTGGCGAAACTAAGAATTCAAGACATCTTGGCCGTGTAATATTTAATACTGTTAACTAAATTACCTCATCCTGAATGGAAACTCAATAGGATGCAAGGAATATAAGATGTAGCGAACAGTATATGATGGAGCTTAGGGGGCCTGATGGTCGAGTGACTGGCGCTCTGTCGCAACGTACGACAGGTTTCGGGTTCGAAGCGCGGTGGTGTTATGGATGTTTGTAGTGGTTCGGAGTCCACTTTAAACCGTAGATCCCGGTCTCGTATGATCGTAGTGCGTCACAGAACCCAATCACACTTCTTATCACCCACATCACTCCCAAACTGTAAAGGGGCAACGCAGCTCTAGGCACAGTGATGTGGTGTGGCGTAGTAATTATAGTATATGATGGAGTAACAAAGCTAGCTTGCAGGTTGGTTGGTGCTGTTTAATGGCACAGAGGTCAGTTTGGGCTAAATTTAAGACAAATAATTTATAATACGACAGTATTTATATCGACAAAAAATGATTAAAATTCTAGTGTAATGAAATCTGCTAAAAATGTATATTACACAAATGCTTTTTAAAAATAGTTTGATAAGCTTACCTGCAGGAAGGTTTAGCTTCGAATATTCCGTCGAAGAGATGAGAGAATTGGCTTGTTATTGTTATATTGAGAAAAGTTTATTTAAGGATTCAAAGTTATAAGTAACTAACATACATATGGCTTTGAATGTTTTAAATATAATTTTATAAACTTTTATTTAATTTGAATTGTTTAAAAAGAACTAGGACATAATTAACATTAAACAGAATTAAGCATTGTACAGGTTAATTATTCGATTTTGGAATTAATATCGGGAATAAATACTCATGTACCTTTTTCACTGAAGAATAATGCTGTTCTGTTTGAAAATATAGACATAGATAAAAATTCTCACACCTTTATTGGATAATTTAAGATGTTTTTTCTCTTACCGAATTCTAATTAACTTTTTATCTTTTTAACCTGTTTGACTAAAGCGTGGATAAATTTTCTTAAAGTAATTCTAAAAATATCTCTCCGAGGACGATACTTAATACAATGTTACAAATTGATAATAAATTTGATATTTAAAAGCGAGTAAACTCTTTTCAGGGGAAAAAAAACAATCTGTATTTATTATTTAATGTAATTATTAAAAACTAATTATTTCGTTATAAATGATATCTAGACCCATTGTATGTTATGAATGAAACATCATTGTATGACATTATTGTGATATATAACATTATAACACAGCATTATTATTCGTATTATTACTATGACTCACACAAAAGAGACAGTCACATTGCTATATAAAAGATATAGAAATATTCTATTACGAAATTTTCAATTGATATATAATTCTATAGATATTACATGGAACACTGTTGTTGGTAAAACTATGTATTGATCAATCTCAGTGATGCACAGTGAATGACATAACTTCTTTTGACTTTTGTATCGACTTGTCAGTACAAAGGACAAGCTTTCAAATATGTGAACAATTGCTTACCATAAATCTTGCCAATTCTCTCATTGACTTCCGTATCCATCGGTCAAAAAGCTATAATGTAAGATTTCTGCTCATCTGAACATAAACTAAATTAAGAACTCGTAACTGTCATTTTTGTCTGCTGGTTGACAACGAGGGAAAATAAAATCCTTCTATAAAAGGGATCCATTAAATTTGTGTGTCCTTTTACTTTGTGTGTTTGAATTCAGTTGGATATTTTAAGGATATTTTTGTTATTTATTCTATTTGTCTGACATTTTTTTTTGTTATTGTAGATTATTTTTTCAAATGCTGCTGCATACAATAAGTAAAAGTAATTGATAAAATGTTAATATTGTCGAAAATGCTGTCTATCTAGAACTTTTTGAATTATTTACCATGTGAACTCTTTACCACCCCACTTAACTGTAACCAGACTTCGGCGTACGAATTTTTCGTCTTTGGACTTTAGAACTTTCTTGTTTGTAGTCATCAATGATAGACGCGAATTTTTTGTGTCTGTATTTTTTATTATTTTTGTGTGTCATATCGTTATTCATTCTAATGTGTAAATAAAAGTATTGTAAATATTTATTAGAATTGACTAACTAAAGCCCGTCCTTTTGGATATCTCATTATTTCAATTAGTTGGACTAGAAAGGTAAAGGGAAATTTTATATGAAATTTTCTAGTTTGGCGGATTGTTTTGGTGAGGTAAAAATGTATCTTAAAATTCTTGTTCATAATATTTGTATGTGTTTATGTAATGCCTATTCGCCCAACCATAGACAGATGGTTTAGAATTCGATAGATATTGTATGTTTGTCAAACCCTTGGCATAGTGGTAATAATCAAAGCCAGAATTCAATTGCACTAAAGTTTAAATCCACTAGTAATGTCCGCTGTAGTTGCTACTCTCAAAATAGCGAATGCGATTACGTCTCCAATTGACAATTATGCTTTTTTTTCTGGTTTTTTGTCCTGTATGACATCCAAATGTGGGGTAGTTACCGCTAAAATACTGTCTTGAAAGGACTATCCTGCCATCATCACCCATCAGTAAATTATCATTAACATGCATAAGTGGAATACGAAGTTCACCAATGTACAAAAGGAAAAAAAAAATCGTGATTTTTTGAAGATAATATTTTCTTTTTCTGTCAACTGAACTAAAGCTATTTAAAATGGTAAATAGACATGGTTAAGTTGTTAGAATATATGCCTGGTTGGTTTTCTTAGTTTTGCTAGGGTGTAACACTTATGTTCTTTTAAAAGACTCTTCAATAGGCTATACTATTTTCCTCTAGTGGTAAAGTGTAGGTAGTACCCTTTTTCATCATATATCTGTAGTAGGAAAGATTAATGATCTTTAGTTAAATACCTGATATTAAAAAAATTGAAATTATTCTTCAATGATTTAGAAAAAAATATATTACATTTTAGAAGAGATGGCCTATTTTATTAGACATGGAAATTCTTTTGGCAATAAACCAATCTTAATTCAATCGATCTGAATTCGTATTCGAATTCACCTATATCAATTCAAATTAATCAACAAGCCAATTTCAACCAATCTCAAGCTTATTATCAATGAGCTTTAAATAATCATGAATAGTTTATAATATAGCTTACATGTAATGACACGGGAATCTCTTTATCAATTAACTATCTTAAATCAATCGATCTTAGTTCGAATTCGCCAATCGCAATTCGAATAAATCAACAAGCCAATCTCAAGTTTCTTATCAATAAACCTTACATACTAAGTATTGTTACTCCGCGTCCGTAGCTTATTTTCAAGCTTCACGCACCTCCTGGGTAGTGTTAAGTGAGTAATGTTTGCCAGCTTAAACAAAACAACAGACCAGAATTATAATAAAAACCGTACATAATCCTATTTTACAGATGCAAAAACTACTAAAGTTTTTGAGATCAACAATTTTTTTTCTTATCACGATTACTAATACAATATACGTTACAACATATAAACTATTTCTTTTAAAAAAATTACTAATCATGTTTTATTCATTCAAACTTCCTTGGGCAAATAGAAAATTGCTTATTACGTATAACCTGGACAAGTCCATAATGCAATAAGCTGCAGACATTCCCGGCTGTGACCGATGGCCAGTTTAAGCACTGGGACTGCAGTATTCCTGGAGGAGGCCCACTCTCTTTATTGCATTAGTAATTCGAGGGAAGGGACGAACAACGGAAAATGTATTTGGTGGGGACTTAATTGGACAGAGTGATGACGTCCTACCAGGAATGTCCCACGAGAACCTCCTGCATTTCTTTAGGCGCAGGAAGTTTTGTGCTAAACCTCGCATTTTGATAAGTTGGTTTATACAGTGGTTAATGAAATGTTGAATTTATTTTTTCTTGTGGTTGTATATATATGTTTATATATGCTTTTTTTATATTTTGCACAAGCATATTTTTTTTTGACATAAGATTTTTTTTTCGTTGAACATGATCTTGGATTGGGTCTCATATATACCATGAACATCCCACTGATAGAGAGGACATTGTGTTTAGGAAGAATCTTCAGAGTTAATTGCTCCACATTTGCATTTGTATGTGCTACAGGACAGAGACATCATTCTATCAGTCATACTCCCCCATGGCAGCCTGATTGTCGATGCGATGCTCTTTATGCACATAGTCTCTATCGCAATCGTGTCTCCTCGCTTATGAAGCAATGGATGTAACCAGTTGATTAGAACCTAAATACTTCTGCCCACCAGCTGCGAATATTATCACAGGACCACGAATTGAGCTTAACGTACTATAATATTTAAGACCTATTTTAAAGGAAATATTTAGATATAAGTTCTCTGAAGCCATAGTTTATAATAATGCTCGAAATACAGCCATAAAATCGCATTCATATTCAGTTTTTAACTGCATTCATCGCCTAACTCGTCTGTAATATCCACTAACATTTATTAGTTTATAATTGTTCAACTTGATTCAACCCATATAAGATAAAAGATTGCCATCTGAATAAACAGGAATACCAAAACTTCATAAATTTTTGGAATGGTGCCTTTATTTAATTCGTATTTCACCGCGCATCATACATAACATGAACTACTGCTTAGAGATCGTTTTAATATATATATTATAGAATACTTTACTAAAATATTTCAAATATATTTACCGTTGAAATAAACAGCAATTTATTTCACGATAGTTTCTACCAATGTTTTGACATGAATACGGTCTCATTTAAAAAACTTACCATTTTATATTTTGCTACAATAAATAGGGCATGGAATTGCTCAACTGTAGAAAATAAAATATTTTTTAGTTTCCATAAACATAAAAAAACTGAAATTTTTAAATAATAACTTTTTAAAAATGAAAGAAATATATTAGTCAATATCATAGTGAATTGTTAGTCAAGTTCTGTATGAAATTCAGCAGATGAATATGAAACAATCTCAATGGCGAGTGCAAAAGTATCTGATAACAATTAAAAATAAAAACAATAGATGCAAATGATATCGCCATTAGGAGCGAAGTATCAAAATTATTTCAGATAAGTGGCATCAGTCTGGAAATCTTTTTTGCACATAAAAGAAACGACGTGAATAGGAAACACAAAAAGCGCTATGATGAATTTGATAAATCATTTGAAATAATAATCGTAAATAAATCATTTGAAATAATAATCGTAAATAAATCATTTGAAATAAAAAAGGACGATATATAAACTGGCGCAAACTGGAGGCACGAACAATAAAAAAAAAAAATCCATAAGGATTCTAATAAGAGTTTCTGTTTTTGGCTGCGTAGTTAATATAAGAGAGATAAAACAGAATAATTGTAAATTCACAGAAAAAAAAATTAGGTCTCTAAGAATTACAGCTTTTAAGTTTAGAAAATGATAGACATATATCCTGCTTTATAAAAATAATATTTTAAGCACAAATATTTTGTTTTATGTTTTTTTTCAATCATGGTATATTTTTTTGCCTGAATCGTCGACCAGTGGCACCATGCACAACCTAGAGTGCAGAAAAAGCTAGATCCGCTAGCAGCATTGATTTTAATCACTGCTTTTAGAAACGAGGATAATCGTGGGAGGCTGTAACAATTTTTGTAGAAAACGTCTCGCATCGATAGTTGGGCTGTCTGGTCGGAGTTTTACAGGTTTTCTGCCATGCGACTAGCAAATGGGGCTGTAGGTACCCCTAAAAGTCCTTCTGGAAGGCCCTATCCAACCGTCGGTGACCTGTTCGTGGGATCCATAAGTGGTACATGAAGACCACTGATGTTATACATCAGTGGGCCTCACATTAAAAAGTATATTTTGTTGAATTATTTTACTCCAATAATTTATGTTGGAATTGCTTTGTAATATAAGTAACATTACTGATAAGATCAAGCCCACTGAAGTTATACATCAGTGGGCCTCATATAAAAAGTACATTTTGTTTAATTATTTTACCCCAATAATTTATGTATGAATTGCTTTGTAATATGTTTATTAGGTACTTTTTACAGCAATAAATATTTCCTAAGCTTTAATGTGACAAAAAATCCACAAAACAACTGGGACAAAACCGCTTTAACAACCCATTTCAACACTGCCTTGCCGAAAAATCTCACATTGATAAAGCAAATGTTTTACATATCCAGAACAATGGAGTCTATTTCAAAAGATAATTGCTGTTGGTGGTGGAAATCATATGCTACATAACATAATATAAGCCCCGAGGCGAAAACGGAAATTTCCTCGCTAAGCAAAAAGAAAAATGTCATTAAACATTTTCATCATTTTCGAACGACATTTTTTTTTGTCTTTTTAAAAACCACCGATGTGTATATGGAATGATATATTGGCCCCTAAACCAACAACATCTTATTTTATAATTCATGAGCACGGTGGCAAAATTTACGAAGTGGAAGCAAATCGTATTACTTAAGAGATAAGGTAGTAAAAAAAAAAAAAAGAAGTGTGTTTATTTTTGATCCTGCATTATTAATATTCCACTTTACGGATGACACATTGTTACACAGAAAGGGGTCAGAACCTGACAAGGGGTGGAATAAAAAAAAGGAACTTTTTTGCCCCCCCCCCTTTTCGCATAAGTTAGAAGGTAATTAACCGCGACGCTTCACTGCAAAACAAATTACCCTCAAAATAAATAGCTATTACCTGCAAGGATGAACAAAAAGCTTCAGCTGTTTCAATTAGGAGGAAACTTTTCCTTTTGAAAGCTAGCAAGGCGTTCTGAATGGACATCGACTGCCAACACACTGATTCATATCGATTAGGAAGACAAACAATATTTATTATTTTTTCCATAAAAAAAAATTAAATAATGGAGGTGACTACCTATGTTCCAGAAAACAGCAGTAATATGATAGGCGAAGAAGAGGTTGGTGGCCATAATTAAACGCGCGCGCCCCCTGGCGTCTGGTAACGACACCACTGAGGCTAATTAGAAGTGTATTGCAATTAGTATTGATGGATGGTGCTGGTGCCGCCGTTTGAAAGGATCATTAACTATGCTGCTTCTTGTGTTTCTGGGGGGTTTATCTGCGTCCGCAGCCGATAATGCTCCACCCCCTCTACCTCCAGGAGGAATAAAGAAGTTATTGGGCACCCCCGACCACACCGAATCGACACTTTAATTGGATGGCAGAGGCAACCAACCCTGTGGTTTTTTTTTACTTCTTCTTCTAGAATGGTGTGGATGGTTAAGATGGGATTTTGTTTCAAAATTCCTTCTTCCATTAAAGGGACAATAAAGGATGGAAGAACTGTGAGGATCAATAGATTTCGCATTTAAATTAAGGGAAAAAGGGAATTTTTTTTTGATGGGGGATGGAGGGCTATTCGGAACAGGGTCGGTTCGAAAGGGCACTTTTTTATATGGTTGTATATTGGATCTGTATGGGTTTTCTTTTGTTCCAGAAGTGTTAGGCTGTAATTTATTTTCAATTACCCTTGAAGAGATTGCTCAAAGTGTGGGTACTGCGCATGTGTGATTATTCACACTAAAAATCAATTGATTTATAATGTCTTCAAACTGATTGTTATTGAACTTTAAAGCAGTGTAGTTGCATATAGGTGTTTGAAGAATTAATTTTCATATAAATATTGCTATGAATACATTTATACAATTTTTTATTTAGATCAAGGCACAAAAGTTATTTCAAATTTCATTAAATTAATTGATTGTACTATATATCAAAAGCATAAAATAAAAAAAAATTGCAAGGAAACTATAATACTTTCTGGAATCTTTTCGTATGCCATTTGTATTTAACGTAAAAAAAAAATAATAATAATTATTTGTAAAATTATTTGTATTGCTTGATTTTGTATTTTGTATTGTTGTTAGTTTCTGATTGCAAGTTTAACATGAATTTTCAGAATAGCGTGGAATCAATAGAGATGTTTTGTATAATTTAAAATTTTCTTTCTTAATCCTTCTCTAAGAATGTGTTCATTTAAATGAGCTTACGAATGAGTAAATGTAGCTTTAGACATTTGCATCACTGTTAAGGTATACAGACATTTTTTAATATCTCAGAAAACTATTGTAAGTTTTTGAGCAAAGAAGAAGAGACTCATTTTTAAAAGTTTACAAATACAAATTGTGTGAACACATTTAATCGAAATATGTTCCATCGACATTAATGCACTTCTGTCATCGATTACAACGCACTTTTATACCAGTTTAAAAGAACACCTATGATTTATAGTAAATAAATTCAGTAAAGGACGTTTTGAACAGCTTTGTGATTGACAACGTGTTTATTCATCTAAAACGATTTAAAATACGTAAAGAAGTGAGAGAGATAAATGTGGTGAATATGGCGGATGAGGCAGAACCAATTTCAACTCGTTCAGGTTATTGGAGTGCGACTTGTGAAATGTGAGGTTCTGAATTATCACGGAGAAGAAATTACATTTTTCGATTCACAAACACTGGTTCTGATTATAACTGTTTCTGATGCACTATATAAATTTGCTGAAAAGCTATGCATTAATTGTTTGACATATTTCGTGGAAGTTGTATTGCATAACTCCTCTTTGATTCCACCAAAACATTAACATTATCTTCTTTGGATTAAGTTTGGATTGGATCCGTGTTTAGGCTTTTCAACTGAATCCAACCACTGTGTTAAGTGTTTATGCTTATCGTATAGTATCCACTTTTAATCACAGGTATGGTAAAAAAGAAGTAACTTCTTAACCAAATACTCACTGACATGAAAATCTATGAGAGTTGAAATTTCTGCCTTTTGGTCAACTCTTGTGAAACCTATTTTCATGTTTTTCCACCATTCCAAGCTCTGAAATATGTATCGAAACTGTTGTTATGCTATACTAGTTTCTCTAACAGTTATTGCAGGGTTAGCTTCACTTTTAGCTTTCAGAACATCATTACGAAAGCTATTTTTTGATTTTGTATGAGTTTAATTTCTTAAAATCATATCTCTTGATATTCTCTAACCTTAATCTCACTGTGAAACATTAGCTGTATCAATCCTAAATTCATTATTAATGTTTTGTGCTAATTGTGTAGCAAAATGTCTAAGTCTATATTCGTACAGAGAAATGTTCCATATTTTGGAGGTTTCTATTTGTTTAATTCCTATATGCTAACAAAATACCATTATACCGAGCACACAATAAGCAAATAAATTATGCGTAACACTCTTATTTAACTTGATTTATATTTTATAGAAGGTTAGCTAATACTAAAAAGTTCATTTCATGAGGAACAAACTAATAGGAGCATTATAAATTTTTTGCATAATATTATAATGATACCAACGTTAAATTTACATTTTTATCCTTTATTGCGTAATCGTCTATTTAATTGATCACTGAAATTGGCAAATCAATATGAGTAATTACTTGATGTTTAAAAGTACATAAAAACTTTCAAATATTAACGTGTGGTATTTTAAAAATATCTTATTTTTAAAAATTCTTAGATAATCTTCTCATCATTAACACACTAGTGATTTTTCAACTATGATCAACTTTTCATGTGGATTAGCAATTAATATGACAATGAATTTAAAAGAATTGAATTTTCTATGTTGTCTAATAATTGTAATAATATTTAATGTACTTATGTACATAATAAATATTTTACTTATGTACAATAAATGATTATTTAATGTACTTATGTACAATATAAATACTTAATAATATTTATGTACATAATAAATATTTTGTTATTAAATCAATAAGCTATATGTCTATGATAATGAATTTTTGGTCGTATTTCCTAGTGTTGAGATGCAAACTCTTAATTATTAGATATTGTGAGATATTTCGCTGTATGAGGCATAGGCATTTTACTATACAGAAACACCATATTCATGACTTTAGTTAACTTGCTTCGCCAATTATTTGAAATGATATTTTTTAAACCTGTATATTTTTTGAATTTGCCTTTATTAATTATTGGATCAAAAAATCAAAGGATTTAAATAATCAAATCATTGGATTTAAAAATTGGGAATCACTCGGATTTAAGAGTATATTTGCTAATTTCATTAATGCAATAAATACCTCGGAAGAAGCTATTCTTGATTTGAAAACATGTTACTGAATGTAACTGCATTTATTTTTTATCTATTTTTTTTATCTAAATTTTCCTTTTACCGGTAAAAAAATTACCTTTTCCAAAGCATTTTCTTCGTGAAGTACATAAAATTTTCTTTAAAGTACTGCATAATATTTGAAAAACCAGTTTTTACTTTGAAAATGTTCTCGTATTTCACAATTTTTGCGGAGCGTTCAACAAAAAAACTATAAAAAAAAAAAAAAAAAAAACTTTCCCATTTTTAGGGGAAAAAAATATCCCTTTCCAGGACAGCATCTTTCCCGAACAATTAGCCTGTAACTCGAGTCGAAATGGCGCCAGTTAGGTAATCCTATTGAACAAAATAAATCCTCGCCGGACAACAGGGATTAACGAATCGCTTCCGCTTCGCTCAGTTTTGTTGCTGAACTCCGGTGAGTCGATAAACCGGTCTAGACTTGCTTATTTAAGCGAAATATCTCCCCCGTGTGTGTAAACAAAGACATTTTGGTAGGCGATTAAGCCATTATTCGTGTGATGTACGTTGCACTGCATAATAATGTGTAGTACACTAATTAATTGAAGCACAGGACCTACATTGTATAAGGTTTAAGTTCACAGAGTAATTATGCATACAGAGAATATTATGTATGTATTAATAAATGTATGGGTAGAAATGTTGTCTTATGCATGCTGTTGTGAAACTAGCTTCTGTTTTATAACTTAGTATATTGTAACCTAAGTAATATCATATGAGGTCCCTTGAAACCCATAAGAAAAAGGAATGAGGCTTAACATAAATTTATTTAATTTGTAATTCAGTTCATTTTCTTTAATTAAATAAGGGTGCAATGAGGTTACCCTATTTCACTTTCTGATTTATGTGAAGTGTTAAAAAATGTTATTTATAACAGCAACAGCGTTTTATGTTTACTGCTGAATTATACATTCTAATTCAACATTTTGCAATCTTCTTCAAAATTATACGGTTTTCAATGGGTAGTTTTTAATTTCAATTAAAAATTCACTACTATCTAGTGCATGCACAATTTTCAGTTATGTTGTGATAACATTTTTCCAAGAGGAATTTTCACTTTAAAACGTAACAAACTTTTCACGTATGCAATATTAAAATTGTAGAAAATGTTTTTGGAAGTTTAATTATGTAACATCAGTGACAACTCTGAATTATGAGTAAAAAAACATTACCATCCTGTGAAATCATGAGACTAACTAATATAGATTCAAAGCGATGTGTTCAAGATCTTGCATTCAACGAATATTTAAAAGGTTTAAGTCGATAATCACTCAAATTTTATTTCAGGATTAACGATCTTAATTAGCCTGCAAGTAGATTCAAATCCCAATTCATTTCAATAGCAGATTTCAGAAGAGAGGAGATTAGATGGCGATTGTGACAATGTCTTGAATCGATATTCAAATTATTCTCACCCTCGTATTAGTCGATCTGACTATGGATACGTGAAACACGTTTACATATTGTCACAATCGCCACCGACTCTTCTCATTTTCGAAAGCAACAGAAGTGGACATTGGATTCAGACTTGAGTGCTCTTGCTGTGTACATTACCACTGGGTTACGAATTGAAGCATGAATTTTATTGATTTTCTTAAAAGATTCACACATTGACAAGTTCAGGAGTCTGACTCATGTGTCAAAGAAAATGTGCTTCTCTGGTGAGCATTAGGGCTTAAGTTCAATCCGATAGCGACATTGTTGAAGGCACTGTTTTGAAAACGAGGAGTCTCGGGGGAATTTGTGATATCCAGCAACTTGCGTCGTTAGTCGAACTACTACTACTACATCACCATATCACTTTGCCTAGAGCTGAGTTGCCTCTATACAGTTTGGGAATGATGTGGGTGAAAAGTCTGACTGGTATCTGTGACGCTCTACAGTCGTATGAGACCGAGACCTGGTGGAAATGGATTCCGAACCACTACAAGCATCCGTGGGACTTGAACCGAAACCTGTGGCACCGAGCGTCAGAACACTAGACACTCGGCCATTCAGGCTGCAAAATCTCTAGTCAGACTAACTGATGGGAGTTTCCTGGTTTTCTCTTATACAATACACAAATGCGGTATCGTTCCACCTAGAAGAACTCCCGGAAGTCACTGGCCCCCTTCTTTAACGACTCGGAGTCAAGTCAGACTTCTATATACGGTACCTGTCTGCTCCATCACAACAGAAGCCGTCCCCTTTACCATCTATCCTTGAGTAGACTACTCAAGGGATGTTCGTCCCAAGTTGCCGGACACTGAGGATGAGTTACAACAACATAAGTTCATGAGTTAAACACTGATAAACTAATGTAATACATCGAATAATAATATTAATTATAATAATTATTTCATCCAATAAAAGTTTCCCTTAAAATTAATAATAACTTGCTCTAAGATTTTTCAGATATAGTCAAGGATATTAAAAGTCCAACTTCTCACATAAAAATTGATAAGTTTTAAGACGTTGTCAAAAAATTCATTTATATTTCGTTGAATTTAATCACTAAAATCACGTGACATTTTTCACAGTATAGTGAAGAGAGTTATTAAAAACAATGTCGCAAGGAATATATCGTTTTAATTAAGAAAATATTCTGGAAAAAAAGAATTCAAATTATTGTAGAACAATTTTAATTCCCTTAATTACTACCCGTTTTGATTAACTCAACTAAATCTAATAAAAAGTGGTGGAAAAAAAAAATTTTAAGTCCTTCCAAATTTTCTTTTTCCTTTCGTTGTAGAGTTTTTTTTTAAGGTCTCATTAAAAAACATTTATTGGGTTTCCGAGTTGTTTTTGTTTATGTTTCCTAACGTTCGCTAATTTAAAATGCAGAACATTAGAGAACACTGATTAGGAATTGTTTTGTAAGAACTCTGTTAACTGTTAAAAAAAAGAGTGTATAAAAATCATTTTTAAATTTAATGCATGTATGTATGAATAAATAAACATAAATTAAGTAACAAATTTATTATTTTAGTAAGGATTATTCCTTCAAAGACATAATTTTTTATTTATAAATGTGTTATATTTTTATTTATTTAACATCGATTTTCGTATAAAACTGTATAATAAAAAAACTCGTACTTATAATTATATTTTTATATCAATCCAATCAAAATTATGTGTTATGATTTTTTATAGCTTTGTAAGCAACTAATAATAATTTCATAAATTACATAAAACAGGGATGATTAGCAGCTGTGGTGCCTACATATTAAAATAAATCAACAATTCGGAATAAAATAATTGTATCAATTATCAAACTTTGTTAGTTGTTTTTGTTGAACATTGGTGGGCCACATATTTTACTGATTACAAAAATCACGGCGGTGCCATGGATGTTTGTAACCGTTCGAAACCGTAGTTGAAAAGGGCACTCGAACTCGAAAACTGTGACATCCAGTGCTAGTTACTCGGCAATGAGGTCAACTATATGTAATTATGATACTTAGCAACTATATGTAATTATCTGTTCCTTGAAAATAGAAGCCACTGATTACTTGATGTAGGTCCATTTTAATTAGCTGAGAACAAAAAATAGAATCAATAGATCAATTAAAGAATTTAGACATAGTGGTGTTCATTAATAGATTATTCACTTTTAGACCTGTATATATTTTAGATACTTTAACAGTATGCATGGTTTCGTTAGTCGTAGGAAATGTTCAAAAAAGAAAAACGACCAAGTGAAAATGATTTCTGAAGAAAAATTCGTCTGCTATCATTTCCTTTTTTTTTTTAAACAGCATTCTTTTTATTTTTAAATTCTACGATTTATTCTAGGCCATTTTATATATCTCGATTATTAATTCGGGAAGTCATTAACCGATATAGCAAGAAAGTATTATTAGGAAAAAAAAACTATCAAAAATTAATATAAAATGTCCGCGATTTTATAAATTTTTAGCTGAATTAACACTGTACAAATTTTTATATCTCCCGTGATATTTAATTTAATTTTGCGTAAAAAATAACTTAAATTCTTAAAAGAATTAAAATATTAAATTAATTAACTAAATTAAATTAAAGCTGAATTTTTAATCAAAATTTGAGATAAATCCTTATGCTCCTAATTTCTAAAAAAAAAAAAAAAAAAAATGTATATTTTTAATTTATGAAAAAAATCGTCTGTCATCAATCTCTTTTTTAAACAGCACCAATTTTTTATTTTTAAATTCTGTGATTTATTCTAGGCCCTTTTATATATCTTGATCTTTAATTCGTGAAGTCCTTAACCAATATAGCAACAAAGTATTATTAAGAAAAAAAAAGTAGAAAAAAAGTAAGAAGTAGAAAAAAAAGTTATTTTCTTCAGATAAATAAAACGAACTATTTCTTTTGCCCTATTTTCTAAGAAGACAAAACTTCATTAATGTGAAAGAAACGGATCGTCCATTTTGGTAGTTGAATAAAAATTAAAATCATTTTGCATAAAAATTAAATTAAATTATTAAATAAATTAAATTTTACTTGAACTTTTAATCAAAATTTGAAATAATCCTTATGCTCCTAATTTCTAAAAAAAAAAAAAAAAAAAAAAAAAATTGTATAATTTTAATTTCGGAAAAAAAAGTCGTTTGCTACTACTTATTTTTAAAAAACTCGTTTGCTACTTATTTTTAAGAAAAATCTTCTGCTATCATTTACTTTTTTAAACAGCCCGCTTTTTTATTTTAAAATTCTGAGATTTATTCTAGGCCATTTTATTTATCTCAAACTTTAATTCGTGAAGTCATTAACCGATATAGCAAGAAAGTATTATTAAGAAAAAAAAATTATCAAAAATTAATATAAAATATCCGCGATTTTAAGAAAAGAATGAAGAAGAAGAACAGAAAATTAAGAAGAAAAAAAAAAGGTTCTTCTTTTCTTCAGATAAATTCAAATGAACCATTTCTTTTGTCCTATTTTCTAACAAGACAAAACTTTATTAATATGAAAGAAATGGATCGTCTGTTTTGGTAGTTAAATAAAAATTGCTTAAAAATTAAATTAAATTATTAAATGAATCAAAATATTAAATTAATTAAATAAATTAAATTAAAAGCTGAACTTTTAATCAAAATTTGAGATAAATTCTTATGCAGGTAATTTCTTAAAAAAAAAAAAAAAAAAAAAAAAAAAA